>CANTUT010001259.1:0-622500 GCA_947687605.1 Reutealis trisperma | reverse complement strand
ATGGTAGAAATTGAAAATAGGAGATTCCCTGTAAATCTTATTGAGCTAGAAGTCTTGGAATTTGATGTTATATTAGGAATGGACTGGTTATCTATAAATAATGTTCATATATATTGTAATGGGAAAAGACTTAATTTCAAGGAGGAAAATGGAGCTGAATTCATTTTTCAAGGTGATAAAGGTAGCATTACTATGAATTTTATTTTAGCTATTGTAGCAAAAAGATTGTTATGGAAGGGTTGCCAAGCATATTTAGCACAAGTAGTAGACATTGAAAAAGTAAATAAATATGTTAAGAAGATACCTGTAGTAGATGAATTCCTTAATGTATTTCTTGAGGATTTACCAAGAATGCCACTAGATAGAGAGATAGAGTTTGTGATTTAGCTCTTGCCTGGGACTCAGCCAATATCGATACCACCTTATCGAATGGCACCTTTAGAGTTAAAAGAGTTGAAGGTTCAATTACAGGACCTATTAAGGGTTTTATTAGGCCAAGTAGTTCTCTTTGGGGAGTTCCAGTTTTGTTTGTAAAGAAGAAAGATGTGTCCCTAAGTTTGTGGATTAATTATAGATAGTTGAATAAGATTAATGATTTATTTGATTAGTTATAAGGAGATAGTTATTTCCCTAAGATAAACTTGCGATCGGGTTACCATCAACTTAAGATCTGATGGGAAGATATTTGTAAGACTGCATTTAGAACAAGATACGAGCATTATAAGTTTATAGTACTGCCATTTGATTTGCTGAATGCACTAGCGGCTTTTGTGGATTAGATGAATTGGGTGTTTAAGCCATTTCTAGACAAATTTGTGATTGTGTTCATTGATGATATTTTAGTTTATTTGAGTAGTAAGGAAGAGCATGAGGAACACTTAAAAATAGTGTTGCAAACTCTGAGGGAGCATATGCTGTATACTAAATTGTCTAAATGTGATTTCTAGATAGAACAAGTTTATTTCCTTGGACATATAGTGAGCAGAGAAGGAATTGAGGTAGATCCTAGGAAAGTAGAAGCGGCAGCAAATTGGCCCCGATCCACAACTATCATAGAGGTGAGAAGTTTTCTTAGTATGGTAGGTTATTATTGTCGTTTTATAAGAGAATTTTCAAGAATAGTAGTGCCATTGATGAGGCTTACTAAAAAGCAAGTTAAGGTTAAGTGGGATGAAACTTATGAAGAGAGCTTCCAAAAACTTAAAGATTGCTTAGTTACAACCCCTGTATTGGTGTTACCTGATGGGAATGAAGGTTTTACCATATACTGTAATGCTTCTAGAATTGTGTTAGGATATGTGTTAATGCAAAATGGAAAGGTTATTACTTACGCATCTAGGCAACTAAAGTGACATGAGATGAACTATCCCGCGCATGATTTAGAAATGGCAGCGGTTATCTTTGCTTTAAAGATACAAGACACTATTTGTATGGGGAGAAATGTGAGATCTATAAGGATCATAAAAGCCTTCAACATATCTTGAAGCAAAGAGATTTAAATTTAAGGCAAAGAAGGTGGGTAGAATTGTTAAAAGATTATGATAGCTAAATACTTTACCATCCTGGTAAAGCCAATGTTGTAGCAGATACATTGAGCAAGAAGTCAATGGGTTATCTATCATATATTGCCATACAAAGAAGGCCAATAGTAAGAGAATTAAAAGAGATGTTTGATAAGGGTTTAGAATTGGAAGTGAATGAATCACAAGTGTTATCGATATACTTCCAGGTAAGACCCAAACTCTTTGATGTGATAAAGGTGTCACAAAACCAAAACCCTTAATTAATGAAAATTTTTGAAGACATGGAAAAGGGATGAGCCCCAGAGTTTCAAATAGAAGGAGGTGTTCTGGAATATGGAGAATGATTTTGTGTACCTAACGTAAGGGAGTTGAGGGAAAGGATTTTGAAGAAAACACATCAAACTCCATATAGTATGCACCCAGGTGCAACCAAAATGTATCACGATATAAAAAAGACTTATTGGTGGCTTGGAATGAAGAAAGATGTGAATTTTGTAGCTTCATGTCTCACTTGTCAGTAGGTGAAATTTGAGCATCAAAGGCCATCCAGATTACTTCAAGAAATAAGATTACCCAAATGGAAATGGGAATGGATCACTATAGATTTCATAATGGGTCTACCTAAGACGGTAAAAGGGTATGATTCAATATAGGTCATAGTTAATCGACTAACGAAATCAGCACACTTCATTAAAATGAAGACCAGTTATATGGCAACATAGTATGCCTAGATATATGTTAAGGAAATTGTAAGGTTACACTGGGTTCCACTCTTCATTATTTCAAATAGGGGGGCTCAATTCACATTAACATTTTGGCAAAAATTGTAAGAAGCATTGGGCATACAACTTGACTTCAGTGCAGCTTTCCACCCATAAATAGATGGGCAGTCAGAGAGAACAATACAAACATTGGAAGATATACTTTGTATATGCATTATGAATTTTGGAGGAAGTTGGGATAGACATCTCCCACTTATTGAATTTGCATACAATAATAGCTACCATTCTTCCATAGGGATGGCGTCGTATGAAGCATTATATGGCAGAAAGTGTCAATCTCTAATTTGTTGGATTAAAATGGGTGAAAAGCATCTTGAAGCTCTAGATATGATTAAAGAAGCTACTAAAAAGGTGAAGATAATTCAAGAAAGATTGAAGATTGCATTTAGTCGCTAGAAGAGTTATGCTGAACCTAAGAAGAATGACGTCCATTTCATGGTGGGTGACAATGTCTTTTTAAAAGTCTCCCCCATGAAAGGAGTAATGAGATTTCACAAGAAGGGAAAACTCTCCCCACGCTTTATTAGACCTTTCAAGATTCTTGATAAGGTCGAAGAAGTTTCATACTGGTTAGCATTACCTCTAACAATGGAACACGTGCATCCAGTTTTCCATATATAAATGTTGAGGAAGTACATCCCAAATCCATCATATGTATTGCAATCACAATTGATCGAGATTAATAAAGACCTCTCCTATGAAAAAATTCCAATTGCTATATTAGATCACCAAATAAAGAAACTTCATAACAAGGAGATACTGATGGTGAAAGTTCAATGGCATGACTATAATATAGAAGAATGCACATGGGAAAGCGAAGATGATATGCTTCAAAAGTGGCCACAACCGTTTCACAAGTAACAGGTAAGTTCTTGCAAAATTCGAGCATGAATTTTTTTTTAGGGGGGGTAGAATGTAACACCCAAGTTTTCATAGCTCATTTTGATTACTAGCAATGATAAAAGACTAGATTTTTAGGTGTTAGCCTAGTAAAGGAAATGAAAAGGAATCGGTTAGGAGCATTGTGGTGCCATTGGGAATGTTTGCATAATTCATGACTTTGTCATGACTAATTATGTTTGATGAATTAAATAGAGCTCTTATGATAAATAGTGTCATGTATAAAGGAGTTAAGGAACATAAATTTAATAGTGATATGAAAGGAAAGAAAGAAATGTTATAAGGAAAATTTCTAAGTTTTTAATGGGCTTATAGACTTGTTAATGGGCCTTAGAGTAGTAAAGACCCAAAACCAATACAAGAGAATAGCCCATTAGGCCCAAGAAGTATAGGACACCAAAAGATATGAACTTAAATGTTTGGCCCAAGACATTGAAATATATGTTGTAGAATAGTGAGTCATAGGATCTTGACTAATTAGCCACATATATTGACTAAGTCAAAATAAAAAATCAAGTTAAACTCTCACTTTTCCTACATATGGGTCTAGGTTCACTTTGAGCACACCAATGCTTCATGATGATCATCATCTTTGCAGAGAGAATCCTAGCCATCCAACTAGCTACAAACTTAGCCATTCATTAAGATCAAATCCTAACCATTGGGTGAAGCTTGATGAATGCTCACCATCTAACCTATTACATATATAAGCAAGACTATGTTGAGAAATTATCCTTTTTATTTCTCTCTACACCAAAATCCTGCACCAAAAAAAGAAATTCTCTCTACCCCACTTGCAACAAAAACCTTGGTGGATTAGAGCTGACTAAGGTGAGAAATTACATTTATCTATTCTTTTTACGCTTTAAGGTTAATTTTAGTGTTTTGGATGCTTGGATATTTCTTTTACACCATAAAGGGAAATCAACCATGGTAGATAAAGAGGCCCTATTTTCTAATTAAATGTACTTATGGCTATTTTAGATAGAGAAGAGTGGATTAGAAGTGTTAGAATGACTTTTGAGAACATGGTTTAAAACTTAGAAATCTTAAAGGCATGAACGTAGTCAAAAGAGGAACTTGATGTTTAACATTGGATAGTGATAATTAAGTGATCATATATGTCATATGATATGCTAATCTCACATTTCTTTAACTAATTCAAATATTTGATGAGGAATAGAGATTTTCCCCAAACTAACATGAATAGGACAAGTTAGGATTTATGTGAATAAGAGTAAATTTTCTCAAATTAATTAGTGAGAATTAATTGCCTAGATGTTAATTTGATGAATCTCTAGTCAATTTGAGAATTGAAAATGAAATTGATAGTTTTCCCCAAATTTTAGGGTTTATAGGACAATTTGGGAATTTAAAAAATCTCAACCTGCAATCTTGAAATTGAATGAGGAATTCAACTTGAAGATGTTTAGAAGTAATAATAAAGTATAAGCACATATATGACATAATTGGTATATCCCTATTGTAAGTAGAAGTAGTAGAACAAATGAAAAATACAATTAGTAACACTATTAGTTACTAATTAATGTGTCATTAACATGTTATGGGTGTAGAACTTCAAAGCAAGGGTAAGGAAATTGCTCAAGACCGAGAAGGACATTGAATTAATCAATAGGAGCAAAGGAGTTGAGGTGAGTACTTAGTAATACAATGTAACCAAGCCTTTTTCCTTGCAAACATTGTTGAATTATCATTTCTTAATGTATACCCAAAATGACATTTGATATGTTTATATGGTTGCCTATTGGTTAATAAACCCATTGAGAACCCATATCTTCTTTGTGTGATGTAGACCGTGATGGACCTTTTGCTCAGGTTCCATGTTTGTTCAATGATAAGAATGATTGATATGTCAACATACTTTCCAATGAATTCCCATTGTGGACCTTGAATATGCCTTTCATGAATACCCATAATTAAGCAAAAATCCTCTCTAATGTGAGGAAAGTCATCAGACCTTTTGCACTTGGTATAAGCCCATTAGTAGGGTGAGAGTATATGACCTCCATTAGGAGGAAATGCCTAACCGCAATGCCCAGTTAGCCTTGCGTAATGTGATATATGTGACTATGCGAGGCATAGGCCACCACTCTTTAACATTTATATGTGTGAAGATTTCTGCTTCTAAAATATTATTATTTTTGCTAAAATGCATTCTAGAATTGAAAATGACCAATTTTGATTAACATCACCCCTTTGCTATCTTGAGAAAATCCAAGTGATGATTTATTTAAATTGTCTTTATGTTAAATTATATTATCATGTATTCATTGAGCTAGTCTCATCCTATAGTTCTTTATGATTTTCCAGGTTGAGGTGTCCGTTAGCAAGGTAACTCCGAGCTATACTTCTCACTTGGGTCTTGCTAAAGTGTTATTTTGTCTTGCTATGCCATTTTGATGACAAATAATCTAGATCTCCATGGTATCTTAAGGCATAGTGTTAAAGTATGTTATTTTGAAGAATATTGTAAACAATTAATAATACTTGTTATGTGTATGCAATTGTACTAGTAAGTAAGAATGTGTGAATAATATTAGTTGCTACTTACGAATGATGTTCCAATCTTGATTATGAGATGGCACTAGAATATTATGGTTGTGCATAAATGATTGAAGTAATAATGAGAAATGGTAGAAAGTGTATATGGTTTTGATTTTGGGAAAGATTGCAAAATGGGATGTACATAAGGTGTTAATATGATTAATGGTATTCTACAGGTTTAGGTGACCTTAAGTCTCTCTAAACTCTAGGACAGTCATGATCTAGAAATTGGTTCATGACAATACATTCCTTGTTCACTTCTAAGGTTTGGGTTAGAGAGGGGGGAATATATTAAATAATCGTAAGGGAAAAAGAGGGGGGAATATATATATATTGAATAAATAGAGACTATATAATATTATGCTTTAATGAAATAGATTATTTGGATTTGAGTACCAATTGGCCATTTTTCTTTTGTGTCTTATTATCAAGTAGACTAGTAAGCTCATGAATCTTAAAATTAATTGGTTGGGTGTCAGTGAGCAAGGATTCTCATATTTTGAAGTATCACATTATGAAGGTTAACATAGATAACTTTATAAGTTGGGATAAAGGCTTTTTTGAGTGTACATGAAGTAGAAACTCTTAGTATGAGCATACTCTCATATAGTTAGGGTAGAGACTTTTGTAGCATACCTGAAGTAGAGGTCATTTTTTATGAACATGCTCCCATATCATATGCTTAGGATAGAGGTACTTTTTGGCATACTCGAGGCAGAGGCTTTTTTAAGAACATGCCCTTATATCATATCACATACATTTTACTCCTGTATGCACATAGTTTGATGTATTACCTACATCAGTCAAGTATCTCTGTCTTAAGGGTTAACGCATATAGTATACAAAGAATTGGAATTCTTGAATAAAAGGACATCAAGTATTAAATGGTTTTGAATATGGCTCACACATATTTCATATTGTTCTTATGAAGAAAGGTGATACTTATCAATTAGTTCTTATTCATAATTTTTTATACTTTACATTCAATCACATAGTTATGGCAGTTTCATAATAATAATAATGAGGTTCGACATATATGTAGGCTTGGAACTTATACATAAACTTTTAAAGTTTTTGATGTATTTTTGAATTTATTGGTGATTGTAAGCTAAGGATATTGAAATCCTTATAACACATTTCATACGTATAAGGTTCTTATTAATTTGAGTAGCAAACTTTAGGCTTATATATATATATGTGTGTGTGTGTGTGTGTGTGTGTGTGTGTGTGTGTGTGTGATGAGGACTAAATAAATCTAGATTGGGCTTCGGCCTAATGAGCAATAGAAAACTAGTGAAGCCCAGCCCAAAAGAGGGAGCAATCCATTTTCCACTAGCATCAAGTGTCCAAAGCAAACTAGTACAAGTTAGGCTGGGTCAATATCCAATTTAGATTAGGACCCTTGATAATTGTTCGATCAAAAGTAGACAAGCCCATTAACCTACTTAAAATTGTTCCTTTTAATTTTCTTTCTTTCCTTTCACTTTGACTTTCTAAATTATACTTTCCATCTTCTTCTTATACCCCATAAGTTATCATATGAACTTTATTTAATTCACTAAAGCACAATTAATCATAATAGAATCATAAAAGAGGCAAACATTTCAAATGATGTCATAAAGTTTCCAACTGATTCCCATTCATTTCTATATTATGTTAGCATTCAAAAACCTTGTCTTTTAGTATCATTAGTGACTAGGATAAGTTATGAGATCCTTCGGTATTACATTCTATCCCTTTAAAAGAAATCATCCTTGAATTTTTAAAAGAGCTTACGTATTAATGATGAAAAAAATGTGGATATTTTCAAAGCATGTCATCTTTGTTTTCCCATGTGCATTCTTCCATATTGTGGTTATGCTATTGGACTTTGACCATTGGTATCTCCTTGTTTTGAAATTTCTTCACTTGTCGATCTAGTATAGCAATCATAACCTCTTCATAGGAAACGTTTTGGTCAATCTCGATCAATTATAGCTGCAATACATGCGAAAGGTCAGGAATGTACTTTCTTAACATTAACACATAAAAAACTGGATATGCATGTTCCAATGTTAGAAGCAATGCTAATCGGTATGAAACTTCTTCAACCTTGTTAAGAATCTCAAAAGGTTCAATGAAGCGTGAGGATAATTTTCCTTTTTGCCAAATCTCATTACTCCTTTCATGGGGGAGACTTTCCAAAAGACATGGTCACCTACCATGAGGATAATTTTCCTTTTTGCCAAATCTCATTACTCCTTTCATGGGGGAGACTTTCCAAAAGACATGGTCACCTACCATGAAGTAGAAATATTTCCTTTTTTGATCGGCATAACTCTTCTAGCGACTAAAAGTAGTTTTCAGTCTTTCTTAAATAATCTTCACTTTCTCAATGGCTTCTTTAATCATATCTGGAGCTACAAGATACTTTTCACCCACTTGTGAGGCCCTGCCAGAGCACCTGGTCTGATCCGCTAAAGGGGATCGAAAATGCTGGGAAAAACATCACGATTGGAACTTGCTATGAGTTCAGAAAAGTTGTATTTTGTAAGTTGTAATTTACAAAGGGAGTCACCACTTTAACTTTTTTATTTTAGTTGGGAAAATTAAAGGAAAAACCCAATTTGATTGACTCCAAAATTATAACATTTATCCCAAGAAAAAGCACTAGTCCTTGAATGACCAGAGAGGGTTCGGAGACTAGGTTTTGGTTAAAACAATACAAAAAATTAGTTTGGCTTAAATACAAAATAGCTTTTGTAAAAAAAAAGGTTTTTATATATGTATGAATAGATACAATATGATGCATGAAAGAATACTACTCGTGAAATGCATGACAAATATGAGATAATGATAATCACAAGCTGCAAAAAGATAAGGGAGAAACTACTTAAAACTATTACAAGTCAAAATATCAAAATCAAGGAATCTTTCGTCTAGCCCTTATGGGTTCTAGGAAAAGCACACATTCCCCAAATATAATCTAAATAACTAAAACACGAAAAAAGAGTATTAAACAATTATAATAAAAAGAATCAAAATTTTGACTTTTATTTAAGAAAAGTAATTTCAATCCTAAATTATGTGAAGAAGGTGATAGAGAGAAGAAATTGTTAATTTTAGCGAAGTTGAATGCTTTAGAGACGGCAAGCCTGCGTATCTTTTTAAATGGGAATCAAACCCCACAAAGTTCTTCCTTCTTGCGAAGGAGGGATTTTTAAGTTATTGCCTTTGTTATCATGTTTTGATTGATTTTTAAAGGGCTTAGGGATTTCTTAATTAGGTCATATTTTAATTAGCAAAAATTAGATCTTTTCATATTTAGATCTTGAAATTGAAATTGAAAAAGGAAAAAGAAAGAACTTTTACCTTTGGCTTACATCAGTGAGGAACGTAGGGAGCAAGCTTAGCACCGGATCTAAGTTTCACCTTGGCTTCGAGATATCACGAGTACTCCTTTTGGAAGAAGGACTCTTGAATAGCATGAACTCTTGGATAACACCTTTGCTTGAGAACCATGAATTCCCTTTGAAAGAAAATGGCTTGAATCAAACCTTTTCTTGATTAGGAAGCTTAAGAATAGAATTTGAAGTGATTAGGAGGCTTGTGAATGGGGTTTTGAGATGATTAGGAAACTTATGAATGGGGTTTTATGTGATGGAAGAGGTTTTAGAATGAGATTTTAGAGATTTGGAAGTTTAGGAAGAGGGTTGTGATTATTGAAAAGCTTAGAAATAAGGTTTAGAAAGCTTTATGGAGAGTATAGAAGCATGTAATTGTGTCTTTAGTTGTTATGAGATGCAAGGTATTTATAGGAGGAGTTTAGAGCTAAAAAAGGTGAAATTTTGGTGTGGGAAGCAGGAAAAGTGCGCTACGGTAACTCCTTTTATACTACGGTAACTATAGAGACCTTTGCGGTTACAGCAGGGCTGGCTATGGTAGCCAATTGGCTATCATAAGGACCTCTGTGGCAACTGCAGAGGCGACTGCGGTAATCGCAGCTGACTGCGAGTTATCACGTGGGCCTGTGGGTTGTTGTAGTTCATTTTTCAGCCCATTCTCATCCGTTTTTGATCTGATTTGAGCCCAATTTATTTCTATGGGTTCATAATCGAGTGCTAATCATTTGAAGTTGCAAGTTTCAAAAAAAAAATTCAATGGGGCACTGCCCCCTTGACCTTTGCCCACTAACCGGCTAGCAGGATTGCCGTATACGTAGCGCACGAATCTTAGCAAGTGTCAAGCTGCGGTCAGATCCTAAAGGTGCAAATTTGAGGGTTCATAGCTGCCCCCTCATTAGAAATGGCTTTGAGTAAAAGGTGATTCTGATGATAATGAACCCTGGAATGAGGGATGGTAAGATGAACCAAATGGATGCCTAAGTCAACGTCTAGACATGTTTGGGTGGAAATGGTTGATTTTTTTTTTTAAAGTGATAAAAAAAAGGAACCATAAGGATGCCTAGATGATCTAAACATTTATGTGTGAAATGATCTTAAGGCCATCCTAGGATGGTCTGATTAAAAGGGACACCTAATTCATATTTAAGGTATGAATCCTAAGGCTATCCTAGGATGGTCTAATCAAAAGGGATACCTAATTCAGATTTAAGGTGTGAATCCTAAGGCTATCCTAGGATTGGTATGATAAGAGGGGATACCTAATTTAGATTTAAGGTATGAATCCTAAGGCTATCTTAGGATGGGTCTGATCAAAAGGGATACCTAATTCAAATTTAAGGTATAAATCCTACCTAATTCAAATTTAACGTATGAATCCTAAGGCTACCCTAGGATGAGTCCGATTAAAAGAGATACCTAATTCAGATTTAAGGTATAAATCCTACCTAATTCAGATTTAAGGTATGAATCCTAAGGCTATCCTAGGATGGTATGATTAAAAGAGATACTTAATTCAGATTTAAGGTATGGATCCTAAGGCTATCCTAGGATGGGTATGATAAAGGGGATACCTAATTCATATTTAAGGTATGAATCCTAAGGCTATCCTAGGATGGTTTGATTAAAAGGAATATCCAGTTCAGATTTAAGGTATGGATCCTAAAGCTATCCTAGGATGGATCTGATCAAAAGAGATACCCAATTCAGATTTAGGGTATGGATCCTAAGGCTATCCTAGGATGAGTCTGATTAAAAGAGATACCTAATTTAGATTTAAGGTATGGATCCTAAGACTATCCTAGGATGGGTCTGATAAAAAGATATACCTAATTTAGATTAAGGTATGGATCTAAGGCTATCCTATGATGGGTTTGATAAAAAGATATACCTTATTCAGATTTAGGTATGGATCCTAAGACTATCCTAGGCTGGGTTTGATAAAAAAGGGGATACCTAATTTAGATTTAAGGTATGAATCCTAAGGCTATCCTAGGATGGGTCTGATAGAAAAGGGATACCTAATTTAGATTTAAGGTATGAATCCTAAGGCTATCCTAGGATAGTCTAGTTAAAAGGGATACCTAAATCAAATTTAAGGTATAAATCCTAAGAGTATCCTTTTTGGCAGGAGCTAAAAAAATAATGTTCTTGTCTGGTAGGAATAATGACAACCCTGTCTGGTAGGAAAGAGATTATCCATTTTGATTTGGAAGTCTAACTTACAACTTGTTCTATTGTGAAATGCATCTAACTATGCAATGTTTGGATAAAGGTCAGTTTGGTAGGAGAGTGCTGAGCTTTTGGGAGAAAGATGCCCCCACTTTGGAAAGGTGAATATTTGGAAGGGAGGTGCCCCTACTTTAGGATGATAAAGGAAAGCCATTTGTTTTGTTTTGTTTTTTTTGGCTAATTGGCTAACTTAAAGGTGAAATGGGCATGTCAGGTATGAGGCTAGTTGGTCAATGGCCATTATTTTGGCCTAGGAAGAAGTCACTTTGGGAGGTTAAGCTAGGTACGGCTAGAAGATGTTAGGCTAGGTTTAGGTAGGTTCGGCATAGGATAATATTTTGCTTAAGGCTAAATTAGAAAGGTTGAACAGGGGGGTCATGTCCTTTGAGGCGATAAGGTCTAGGTTAGGTCTAGTTTTGGGGAAGGTTAGGTCTGGCATTTGGCTTGGTCAGTTATGGCCTTCTGGTTTTGGCTTTAGGGGAGATTTGTTCAAAATGAGTGGATTATCTTAGAAGGTTGAGTCAGGTTCTACTAGGTTCATTTGGAAGCTCAATCTGGTTTGGCATCATGAGAGATCATATTAAATGCTCGGTCAAGTTATGGCCTTCTAGTGAGTTCATTTGGAAGACTGGGCCAGAATTTTTTTTTTTAAAGATTTTGTCAGAGAGATCAAGTTAGGATGCTAGACCTAGGAGGCTAATTTGGCTTAGAGGAAAAGGTCAGTCTAGGTAATCAATTTGGAAGGCTCGGTTAGATTTTTCCTTAAAGGAGATCATGAGTTGTTTCATAAATGAAGGCCTTTTTAGAAGTGGGCTTCATGGTGAAGGATTTTTAGGAGTGAGCTTTATGGTGAAAGCTTTTTGGTTTTGATTTTATGGTGAAGGCTCCTTGGTTTGGGCTTCATAGTGAAGGCTTCTAGTTTTGGGCTTTATGGTGAAGGCTTTTGGTTTTGGACTTCATGGCGAAGGCTTTTGGTTTTAGGCTTCATGGTGAAGGCTTCTAAATTTGGGCTTTATGGTGAAGGCTTCTAAATTTAGGCTTCAAGGTGAAGGCTTTTAGGAATGGAGGATAGTTTTCTACGAGGGTGCTTTGGATGGCTGGCTTTGGCTCAGATATGGTGCCACTGATTTTGGTCATAAGTATACCATTGGCTTATAGATAAGGGTTTGCCCTTTGACATAGTTGCATCATAATAGTTTGCAAGTCTTAAGAGGCTTTGATTCTCAGGGATTATGTTATTTTGACAATTTAATCTTCCAAAGATCATGAGATATTTGCAAAAGAGGCATGAGATGGGCCTTGACTGGTTTGAGTTCTTCTTAATCAACTTGAGGATGATAGGCTTTGGGAGATATGCCTCGAGTTTTGGTTCTGCTAAAGAAACTAAATTCAAACATGATGAGTCTTAAGAGACTTGGGATTTTTGGTTCTGCCCATGATGAGATTTTGCCAAAAAAAGGGTGGTACATGATTGAGCTTGAAATGATGGTATGCTTTGCAAATGAGGCTTAGGATGGAAAAGTTTGGGAATGGTTTGAAAGTAAGTTAAAACTTCTGAAAAGAATCATAGAGATTGTATGTTTTTGCTTTTTGTAGTATAAATCATGGAAAAGAGCAAGTCAAGCTTTTCTGGTTGTTTGAGATTGAAGAGACTCTTGGAGTGACACTTAATTGATTTGACTTGATGACACACTGACTGCACTGGCTATGTCACATCCCAACTTTGGAGGCATGACGGTCCTAGAACATAAGGAGACATGAGGTCACCCACGTCCGTAGAACCCATTTATACTTATACAAATACTTCCTAGGATCGTACTAAAAACCTCTTACATTAACGTAAATAAACCTTTTTTTTTTTTTTTAAAAACCCTTAAGTTGCAGAAACATAATTAAAATATACTATAAACATAATCCATAAGGAAAAAATATTTAGAATTCAATTAAAATCTTAAAGGATAACATTTCAAAATAAACATCCAAAAATAAATATTCTCGAAGCGTCTAAGGATAACTCTTCATGATGACATGATAATAAATACATGCTTTTGAGTTGATTAGGAAACTTATGAATGGGGTTTTATGTGATGAAAGAGGTTTTGGAATGAGATTTTAGAGATTTGGAGGTTTAGGAAGAGGGTTGTGATGATTAAAAAGCTTAGAAATAGGGTTTAGATAGCTTTATAGAGAGTATAGAAGCATGTAATTGTGTCTTTAGTTGTTATGAGGTGCAAGGTATTTATAGGAGGAGTTTGGGGCTAAAAAAGGTGAAATTTCAGTTTGGGAAGCAGGAAAAGCACACTGCGGTAACTCCTTCTAGGCTACAGTAACTGCGAAGACATTTGCAGTTACTGTAAGGCTGGCTGTGGTAGCCAATTGGCTACCGCAGGGACCTCTGTGGCAACTGCAGAGGTGCCTGCGTAACCATAGCCTATTGCGAGTTACCGTAGCAGGCCCGCGGGCTGCCGCAGTTCATTTTTCAACCTGTTCTCATCTGTTTTTTATCTGATTTGAGCCCAATTTGATTTTATGAGTTTGTAATCAAGTGTTAATTGTTTGAGGGTGCAAGTTTCAAAAAAAAAATTTAATGGGGTGCTACCCCCTTGACCCCTGCCCACTAATCGGCTAGTGGCACCGCCGTATGTGCAGCACACAAATCTTAGCAAGTGTCAAGCTGTAGTCAGATTCTAAGGGTGCAAATTTGAGGGTTCACACCACCTCAGTCCAACAAATCAAAGATTGGCATTTTC
This sequence comes from Reutealis trisperma, assembly GCA_947687605.1. Taxonomy (NCBI): domain Eukaryota; kingdom Viridiplantae; phylum Streptophyta; class Magnoliopsida; order Malpighiales; family Euphorbiaceae; genus Reutealis; species Reutealis trisperma. Next base: position 608,368 of record CANTUT010001259.1, on the reverse strand, counting down.
TACCATGTAGTGCCTCATATGGTGCCATTCCTATAGAGGAATGGTAGCTATTTTTGTATAGGAATTTAATAAGTGGGAAATGTTTATCCCAACTTCCTCTGAAATCTATAATGCACATACAAAGCATATCCTCCAATGTTTGTATTATTCTCTTTGATTGTCCATCCATTTGTGGGTGAAAGGCTGTACTAAAGTCAAGTTGTGTACCCAATGCTTCTTGCAATTTTACAATTTCATTAACATATATCTAGGCATCGCCTTAGTGAGGAACACTATATCTTGCTGTAGTGAGAGCATGACTTGAAATGTTAATTCAAATGTTAAACTCTACTGTAATGAATAAATGAAATCTACTCAATTGGGACAAGGCCTCCTAATGGTAAAGTGTAACAAGCCACACTTACCCTAGAAATTTTTATGACAATTTGCTTGACTTAGAACTATTAAGGTTAAGTGTGTGCTTTTATGGGGATTTATGTTCTATGTGATTGATGAGTATGTAGCATGTTAAATTAATTTTTAATATACATAATATGAGTTATTATTGTGAAATAAATGATTCATATAAAATACATTAGCATAAAATAAAATTATTTTAAATAAAATGAATTTCCATGCATAAAGACAATTTTTAAACATAAAACAAATTTATGAGTATTTTAAAATAATTTTTTAATAAATATTTTGGGGAAAATTTTAATGAAAATAATAAGAAAAATATTTTTATTTTTATTAATTATAATTAGTCCTATATTTAAATAAAAAGTCCAAATACCTAAAAGCCTACTACACTAAAGCCCTCTTAACCTAGCTCATTAAGGGTATTAGTGGAAATTGCCCAAAACCCTACATATAATAATGTAAAATTCAGCCAGCCCTAATTTTCCAGTAGCCATCACTCTATTCTTCTATATTTTGATAGAAAAATTCTCCCAAAATACTTCTCTCTATCGAAATTAAGAAAACACCTTTCAGTTTTATGATTTCTTGACCGTAATCGTAAGTTTTTCTTCTCTTGCAATTTCTTAACTAATTTCTATGAAATAAATTATGATAAATTATTTTGAACTAATTGTTTACTATTTTTATAGAATTAATTCAGTTTGGGTGTGTTTTTAAGAGAGAAATTTAATTCTATACCGAAAACACAAATCTTTTCGCGAAATTTCTCCAAAGGTGAATCATGTAACTTAAAATTTCAATTTTTATGCATTAACATCACTAAAGGGGGGAAATTTGTGCATAATTGCATTCTAAACTGATTTTTGATTTGTTTTGATGAAAAATATTGGATTAAATTATATTTCTGCATATTTTTATAATGATCGGAAAGTTTTAGAAAATAAAGGAATTCAAGGTTTTTGTGCTAAAACTTAGAAGTTGGAAAATTCTATCATCAATTAAATAGGTGGCTACCAATTTGTGTGTGAATGGATTCTAATATGATATCTGTTTTGTTTGAATGAAAAATAATGATTTAAATCATGTGTTGGCATATTGTTGTAATGAATGGAAAGCTCGAAAACTCATGATCTTCACCTAAGTCTTAAAACTTGGAATTTTTTTATATAAATCTTATCTATGGCTGCCAAATCATACATGAAGATGTTTTAAACTGATATTTTCTATGATTGAATGAAAAATAATGGTTTAAATCACCTACTTACATATTACGTAATGATCGAAAAATACCGAAACAAGAAAACTCATGGTTTGTACCCTAGAACCCAAAATTTGAATTTCATGTATAGGAAATGCCATATGCTGCCAATTCATGTGAATTAATATTCTAAAATTATTTTTGTTGTGTTTACATAGAAAATCTTAGTTCAAACCATGTTTTTATATATTACTGTAATAGATTGAAAGTGCGAAAAGTAAGAAAAATTCAGTTTTCCCTTTGATGATGCATTTAACCTATTACGGGATTTTTATCCCAAAGTCTATAATTTCTACGCAATGTATTTTGATGATTATTGACATGTATGTATGTATAGTAAATGATAAAATTTCATGTTAGTTGAAGGTATGACCCTAGACAAGTCTAGAGGCACTTTGGTATACTTAAAGTATCTTAATCTTATATTGTGATTAGAATATGAATGTGATTGGGAAATATAGAACTAGATGTTATGATGACTTGATAATGAATAATGGTCTTGAGTTGATGAAGTGATTGATTGAATGAATGGGTCATAATGGCAACATGATGCTTGAAAGGTTATTTGTTAAGTTGACATATATAGAAGTATTAAGTGTACTAAGATGATTGTTAAGGTGAATTGATATTAAGATAATGATATTATGATGACCTTAGAAAGGTATTGACATGATTGTAATGTGATTTTATTTGGGCCTATAAGGGCTAAGTGTGCAAGACTTTTAAAGTCAACATGTGATGTGCAAGTGATGAGTCCACTTCTATGTGCAACTCTAAGTATAAATGAATATTATATGTGCATAGGGTAGTTATAGGATAGGATAGCATCATGATTGAATAAATACTAAATATTAAATTAAATACCATGATAGAGTTTAGGGAGCTTTAGAGTTTTAAAAGGACTACGTATACCAGAAGCAAAGGAACCATAAGGTGAGTAAACACTGTGTTCATGCTACAAGTGTGAGTAAATATTGTATTCATTCTATAAGTGTGAGTAACATTATGTTATGTTACAAGTATGTGATATCTTGTTATGTGAGCCTTTGTGATCTTTGAAACCCAAGTTCTTTCTATCTTAAAATATGATTAAGTGATTTCTTTATAAAGCTTGGGTTACCAAAGGACAATTGGTCCAAAAACCATTTTTGTTTATCCAATGATAATTCCTTGTGGTTATTGCCTTAACTCATATTCTTTCTGGAACCACACTATCTTTGTATCTTTTGTTCAAAAGTTAAATTACCATTATTATTGTGATACAAGTTATTGTTGCCTTAAATGTTATTATTATATGTGAATACTAATAGCTCTAGCTATGGTACCTTTAACCCTTTATGTGGAATCCTCGTGCCGATGTAGGTAATCATTGGAACCTGTGCATATGGTCTTAACTCGATGGATAGGGGTAGTGTATCCATGTCAGCTAGAAAGGGGTGGTTCTAGCCGCGAGGCCTAATTAGCTGCACTCCTTCTATGTGATAGGAGTTAGAATTTGGTATAAGGTTACCTCTCTTTAATGTGTTCGAGTGATAAAGCAATAGCCTTCACTCTCTATGTGCTATATGTATGATTTATGAAAACTTACCAAATTGAACCCTTGCTAAATTGCAACTTGATTTATGAATTGAAAAATCATGAACTATGTGTATGAGATATGAGTTTCCTTTCAAAGGAATATGTGTTAATGTATGTGCTTTATCGTTTACTCATTGAGATCATCTATCTCACCCCTTTTTCCTTGTGTGTTTCCAGGTGAGCAAATGTGAGGAGGCAAGATGATGGCTCAAGCATTCTACTTCACTTGGAGACTCTTTGTCAAAGTCATTAATAATACCATGCTATGAAGTGTTGTCATTAGATGCTCCAGGAATATTTACTCTTGATGTTATTTTGAAATGTTATTTATTAAGGTCTACAAGTGAATTATGAATATTATTTTCCTTATGGATTATATGTGAAGTGTCTAATGACTGTCTTCTGCAATTAAAAGTTCTCAAATAAATGTTTTAAATGAGTTATTGTATAAGGTTTGGTATGATCCTAGGCATGATTTGTACATGCATAAGTGGGTGCTACGGGCATGGGTGACCTTATGTCTCCCCGTGTTCTAGGACTGTCATATCTCTAAAGTTGGGATGTGATATAAAGTAAATAAGATCTACCATTAGATATGAAAGTCAAGAAATGAGGAAAAACCATTAGATAAAATGATAATGTGATGAATCAAGATGGTTAAGGAAATAGACACCTCCTCCTCTATTGGTATAATGGCAATTTAAATGCCTAAAAAGGTTAAGGAGCCCACTTAACTATTATACTTATTGACATATTCAAATAAATTAAATAAATAAGAACCACTTAATAAGGAACTCAATATTTGAGGAAATTACTGATGAAACATAGTTCTTCGTTTAAATGTTTACAAAGGCAATGACATAGTTCTATCATAGATGCCTTGATAGATGCCCTTTAATTCCACTCGCTAGCGACAAAGTTGATGGTACTAGTTTCCTAAGGATCATTCTTAGAAATAAAGAGGATAAGTTCATGTAAAGAAGGATGTACTTAAATGAAAAAGATGAAAAGCATTTCAAGGTAACCATAGTTCAAACAAAGGCTTGAAATAATATAGTATGAAGAAAAAGAATTAATCGAAATAAGAACATGAATATGAGTAAAGGAAAGTTGACACGAGTATAATAATAGAGATGCTCAAAATTATTGAAAGATCAATTATGAAAGGAGGATATGGGATATCATCTAAGTATTAAAAATTTTTATGGATAGTAAATAGGCCATATATTTGAATAATAAAAATAAAGATTTAGATAAGAAAATATTGAGGGATGGCATCAACTAAGCGAAATTATATATTTCTATTGTACTTATTGAGACATAAGTTAGGAATTAGAAAGAAAGATGATTAATAAATTGATAATCAAATAGAGGAAGTAAGTAAAACAGAAGGAAATGCAAAAATATAAATGTTAATAAGAATTAAAATTGAAGTACATGACATGTACAAATATTAAGTTCGATTGGATGCATTATAAGACGAACTTGAAAATTTTAAAAGAATATACATGGCTTATTGAACTCAACAGGAAAACCTTTATTAAGGAATGAATGAATCTTCTTTAGGAAGAGAAAAGGGGAAAATCAAATTATAGGATACAAGAAGTTGAAAGGGAATGGATTAGAATAGTAGTGCAATTACATTAGATTTATTGTGATAAATTTACCAAGTAAAGTAAAATGAGAAAGAGTACGATACGAGATGGTTACTTGATAGTAGATATCTTGTCACCTTAATATAATTGATATAATGACTAATACTCTAAATAGGAAATCAATTAGTAGACCCCATCTCCCCCCCCCCCCCCCCCCCCCCCCATATGATAATTGTAACAACCCACATCTACCTAGGAGTTTTAGTGACAAATTATTTAAATTTAGAGTTATTGTGATAAAGTGTGTGACTATATAAAAATTCAAGTGTGACGTGATTTATGAGTTTAGAGCATATTAAGTTAATTTTAAAATGCCTAATATGAATTATTATTGTGAAATAAATGATTTAAATAAAATGCATTAGCATGAAATAATTTATTTTTTTTGTAAAATGAATTTTCATGTAAAAAGGCGATTTTTAAGAATAAAATAATTTTATAAGTATTTTTAAAATAATTTTTAAATAAATATTTTGAGGGAAATATTATAGAAAATAATAAGAAAAATATTTTTATTTTAATTACCTATAATCAGCCCCTAAATTAAATAAAAAACCCAAATACCTAAAAGCCAACTATCCAAAAACCCTCATAACCTAGCTCATCAAGGGTATTAATGGAAATTGCTTAAATCCCTACATTTAAAACATCATATTTTGGCCAGCACTCTCATTCCAGTAGTCATCACTCTATTTTTCTATATTTTGGTCTAAAAATTCTCTCAAAATATTTCTCTCCACCAAAATTCATAAAATCCTTTCAAACTTGCGATTTTTGCGAACGTTTCGTAAGTTTTTCTTTTCCTTTCAATTTCCTATTTGATTTTTATGAAACTAATCTTGGGATAATTATTTTGAACTAAATATTTACTAATTTTTACTGATAAAATTTGGGTTAGGTGATTTCTTGAGAGAAAAATCAATTTTTCTACCGAAAGTACCAACCCCTCTATGTGATTTCTCCAAAGGTGATTTATACGACTCCAAAATTGAAATTTTCATGCATAAACATTACTAAGGGGGGCGATTTTTACATGTTTTAAACTGATTTTTGATGTGTTTAGATGAAAAGTATTGAATTAAATTATATTTCTACATATTACTGTAATGACCGAAAAGTTTCAAAAAAAAGGAAATTCAAGGTTTTTGTGCTAGAACTTAGAAGTTGGAAAATTCCATGATTTCATGTGCATATAGCTGCCAATTTGTGTGTAATGATGTTCTAAACTAATATTTGTTGTGATTGAATGAAAAATAATAGTTTTAACCTGGTACATCCTAACTTTAGAGACATGACGATCCTAGAACATAGGGAGATATAAGGTCACCCATGCTCGTAGAACACACTTATACATATACAAATACTGCCTAGGATCATACTAAAACCCCTTACATTAACTTAAATAAGCCCTTTTTTTTTAGGAAACTTTAAGTCATGAAAGCATAGTTAAAATATACTTTAATATAATTCATACTAAAATAATAATAAGACTCCAAGTAAATTCTCCAACATAACATTTTAAAATAAAGATCCCATAATAATTCCAGGAGCATCTAAGGACTCATCCTAGCATGGTATTATTAATGACCTAGACAAAGAATTCCCTAAGCGAAATAGAATGCTTGAGCCATCACCTTGCCTCCTCATATTGCTCACTTGGAACCACACAAGGAAAAAGGAGTGAGATAGATGATCTTAATGATAGATTATCTCAATGAGTAAATAATATGACTTATACAATAACATATATCCCTTAGAAGGTTTCATAGCTCATAGTTCAAAATTATGATTTCATAGTTCACGACTTACAATTTAATAAGGTTTACATAAATCAACTTATAACTCATAACACATATAGAGTGAAGACTGCAGCCTTGTCCCCTCATAACATAATAAAGAGTGAAGGCTACTGCATTGTCCACTTGTAATATAATATAGAGTGAAGACTGCTACCTTGTCCACTCGTAACATAATATAGAGTGAAGGCTGATGCCTTATCCACTCATAACATAATATAGAGTGAAGGCTCCTGCCTTGTCCACTCATAACATAATATAGAGTGAAGGCTGCTGCCTTGTGCACATATAACTCATAACATGTAAAGTGAAGGCTTCTGTCATGTTCACGCATAACTGATAACATAATTCATAACACATAAAGGTAATGGTAGCACTGAAGGATGCAATCACATGTAACATAATAGCAATAGAAGTTTAGCTTATTTAATAAAAGATGAACAATAGTGTAGTTCTAGAAAGAATATAAGCTAGGGCAATAATCACAAAGGTATTATCATTAGATAATCAAAAATGGTTTTGGACCAATTGTCCTTTGGCAACCCAAGCATACCAAAAAATCATTAAAATAGAAAAGAACTTGGGTTTCAAGATATCAAAGGTTCATAAACATTATAGCTTGCACTTACAACTTGAAACATAATGTTTAGTCACAATTGTAATATGAAGATAGTGTTTACTCACACATGTAGAATGAATACAATGTTTACTCACCTTATGGTTCCTTCGCTCCTAGTACACATAGCCCTTTTGAACCTCTAAAACTCCTCAAACTCTAATATAATATTTAAATTAATGCTTTGTACTTATTTAATCATGATACTATTATATCCTATAACTACCCCATGCACATATAACATTCACATACACTTAGAGTTGCACATATAAGTGCACTCTATCACTTGCACAAAACATGTTAACTTTAAAAGTTGTGTACACTTAGCCTTTATAGGCCCATATAAAAACACATTATAATTCATGTTAATACCTTTCTAAGGTCAACACATTATCAAAATCTTAATACCAATTCACTTTAACAATTATCTTAGTACACATAACACTTCCATATATGTCAACTCAACAATAACCTTTCAAGTGTCATGCTTATCTATTATGACCAATTCATTCAATCAATCTCTTCATCAATTCAAGATCATTAATTCATTGTCATGTCATCATAAAACCTATTTCCATATTATATAATCACATTCATATATTGATCACAACATAAGGTTAAAATGCCTTAAGTATACCAAATTGCCTCTAACCTTATTTGGGCTCATTCCTTCAACCAACATGCAATTTAACCATTTATAATTCATATGTACATTTCAATAATCATCAAAATACATAACATAAAAATTATAGACATTGGGATAAAAATTCCATTGTAGGCTGAGTGCCTTGTTAAACAGAAAACCTGAATTTTCTTACTTTTCACAGTTTCCACCTATTACAGTAATATGCAGAAACATGGTTTGAACCAAGATTTTTCATATAAACATAATAAAAATCTTTTAGAATATAGGCATGTAGGATTCAACCCATATATAATTCCATATGCATGAAAATTTCCAACTTTAGATTTCAAGATGAAAAACCATGAGTTTTCTTATTTATGGTGCTTTCCGATCATTACAACAATATGTATACATGTGGTTTAAATCATTATTCTTCATTCAATCATAACAAAAATCATTTTATAACATGAATATATACAAATTGGGAGCCATAGACCAAGCTTATGCATAAATTTTCCAAGTTTTGTATTTAGATAGAAAATCATGAGTTTTCAAGCTTTCAGCGCTTTCTGTTCATTATAGTAATATGTAAACCCATGATTTAAATCATTATTTTTCATCAAAACAAAAAAAAATATCAGTTTGGAACTCCATGATACTCAATTCAGCTGCCATATACACATGAAACCATAAAATTTTCTAACTTTTAAGTTCTAGCACGAAAACCTTGAATTTTCTTATTTTCTGAAACTTTTCAGTCATTACAGTAATATGCAAAAATATGATTTAATTCAATATTTTTCATCTAAACACATCAAAAATCCATTTAGAATAGAAGCATGTAAAAATTGCCCCCTTGGCAATGTTTATGCATGAAAATTTCAATTTTGAGTTGTAGGATTCACCTTTAGAAAAATCGTGTAGAGAGGTTGGTGTTTTCGGTAGAAAAATTAATTTTTCTCTCAAGAAATCACCTAGGAAAAATTTTATCAGTAAAAATTAGTAAACATTAAGTTCAAAATAATTTTCTCATAATTTATTTCATAGAAATCAGATAAGAAATTGCAAGGAAAGAAAACCTTACGAATACAGTCAAGAAATTGCAAAGTTGAAGGTGTTTTGTGAATTTCAGTAGAGAGAATGATTTTGGGAGAATTTTTCTGCCAAAATAATGAAATAACAGAGTAATGGATGCTGGAATGAAGGGCTGGCTGAATTTTAGGTATTTATATGTAGGGTTTTAGATAATTTTCAAGATTACCCTTAATGAGCTAGGTTAGGGGTATTTTAGTGTAGTGGGCTTTTAGGTATTTGGGTTTTTTAATTAATTTTGGAGCTGATTATAAGAAATTAAAAATAAATTATTTTTCTTATTATTTTCATTAAAATTTGCCCCAAAACATTTATTTAAAAATATTTTTAAAATACTCAAAAAATTAATTTATGCTTAAAAATCGTCTTTTTGTATGAAAATTCATTTTATGAAAAATAAATTATTTCATGCTAATACACTTTATTTAAATCATTTATTTTAAAATAATAATTCATGTTAGGCATATTAAAATTAATTTAACATGCCACATACCCATAAATCACATCACAAATGAATTTTCATAAAGTCATACATTTTGTCACAATAACCCTAAATTCAAATAATTTGTCACAAAAACTCCTAGGGTACATGTAGGTTGTTACAAAACCACATATTTACATGCTACTGTAATGACCGAAAAATATTGAAAGCAAGAAAATTCATGGTTTTTCATCCTAAAACCTGAAGTTGGAAATTTTCATGCATATGGAATTATATATGTGTCGATTCCTACATATTTATGTTCTAAACTGATTTTTGTTATGTTTATATGAAAAATCTTGATTCAAACCATATTTTTACATATTACTGTAATAAATGGAGAGTGCAAAAAAAAAAAAGAAAATTCAGGTTTTTTTTGGAATGGAGCATTCAGCCTACATTGGGATCCTTATCCCAATATCCATAATTTTTGTGTAATGTATTTTAATGATTATTGTTATGTATAAATGAATGATAAATAGTTAAATTGCATTTTGATTAAAGGAATGACCCTAGACAAGCCTAGAGGCACTTTGGTATATTTAAGGTATACCTAAGGCATCTTAACTTTATGTTGTGATTAGAATATGAATGTGATTGGGAAATATGAAAATAGATTTTATGATGACTTGATAATGTATTAATGATCTTGAATTGATGAAGACATGGATTAAATGAATTGGGAATAAGAGATAAGCATGACACTTGAAAAGTTATTGATAAGTTGATATGTATGGAAGTGTTAAGTGTACTAAGATGATTGTTAAAGTGAATTGATTTAAGATAATGATATTGTATTGACCTTAGTAAGGTATAGACATGAGTTATGATGTGTTTTCATATAAGCCTATAAAGGCTAAGTGTGCAAAACTTTTAAGTCAGCATATTATGTACAAATGATGAGTGCACTTATATGTGCAACTCTAAGTGTATATGAATGTTATATGTGTATGGGGTAGTTATGGGATAGGATAGCATAAAAATTAAATAAAATACTAAGTATTGAATTAAATATTATGATAGTGCTTGAGGAGTCTTAAAAGTCCAAGGGCTACGTGAGTTAGGAGCAAAGGAACCACAAGGTGAGTAAATACTATATTCATGCTACCAGTATGAGTAAACATTATGCTATTGTTACAAGTTCAAGTTATCATGATTATGTTATGGGAACCTTTGAGATTCTTGAAACCCAAGTTCAATTCCATTTCAAATTCGATTATGTGATTTCTTTGTTAAACTTGGGTTGCCAAAGGACAATTGGTCCAAAACCATTTGTGATTATCTAATGATAAATATTTTTTTGTGATTATTACCTTAATTTATATTCTTTCTGTAACTATACTATCATTGTATCTTTTGTTCGAAAGTTAAACTACTATTGCTATTAGGATACTTGTTATTATTACCTTATATGATATTATTATTTGGGATTACCATTAGCTCTAACTATGGTACCTTTAACCCTTTATAAAGAAATCCTCGTGCCAATATAGGTAATCACCGAAACCTGTGCACATGTATAAGTGGGTTCTACGGGCATGGGTGACCTTATGTCTCCCCTTATTCTAGGACCATCATGTCTCTGAAATTGGGATGTGACAAAGTTGGTATAAGAGCCATAGTTTTTAAAAGTCTAGTTTAGACTTGTCTATGTATTCGGTTAAATAATTATAATCCTAGAGCGTAGGAATTCCCGTCATGTCATTTGCAGTCTATCACTAACATAATTCTGTGAAATCCTAGTAAGTTTTAGTAGTCCTTGTTATTGTTTGCCTACCTTATGATTCTTTTAACAAATGACTAAGAAGATTACCCTTGCTCAAGGACCGCAACCCAAAGCACCCTATGTGACCTGTAATAGGACTTGGCCGGAGATGTTTGAGAGAGTCATATCTATGATTTGCCCCATGAGGGAGGAGACCCCTAATAAAGAAGAGGACCTTGAGGAGTGCTTGGATCCTAATTAGGTTTATAGTAAGATCCAAAAAGTGGAAGATGATTACTTATATTTGAAGGAGGAAAACGGACGTCTTAAGCTTTTAGTTCATACCATGAGGGAGGATGTGGAGCAGCTCAAGGCAGGGATTATCAAGTATAGGGGAGATTACTCATTAGTGAGGTCTTTGTCTTCGACTAGTCACCATTTGGATGGAGATCTTCTCTGTTATCAATGTGGCAGTAATGGTCATGTCGCTCTCGACTACCCTAGTGGAGGACATACGAGAGCTAGGACGAGTAGTTGGTAATGATCGACGTAACGACATGGTGCTTATATGATATGAAAGATATTTCCCTTTAACTACCTAGTCATTGAGTATGAGAAGCTATGATATGATTAACTTGCCATAATAGGAGGTTATTTTCATACTATGAGATATATGCTATTTGATTAGGATGTGTGATATATGCTAAACTATGTGATATGTGATATATATATATGATATGTGCTTAGTGATGTGATATTATAAATGCATGATATTTATGCTAGTATAATGGTGAGGCTAAATGGGTTAGAATAGGGGATTAGTACTAAATTCCCTTATCATGATAAGGATTAGTACTAAATTCCTTTATCATGATAAGTAGAATGCCTCCCAAAAAGAAGGTTCGCATAGCTACCCAACTAGTTAGGGCAAGTGATGATGCCATATTGAACACTATATATTTAATGCCACTTTTGCACCTGTATGGTCAAGAGAAAGATCCAATTCGGGAGTATCGACCACGAGCTCTAGTGAGCAAGCATCTTCACAAAAGGTGCAAGCTATGTGCAAGGAAATGAGAGACTTGCATAAGAAATTGGATGGGATGTGAGCTTAGAGGTAGAAAGCACCACCAACACAAGAAAGAAATGGAGTTTTGCCTCCTGCGATAGTGGCACCAGCACGAAGGGAAAGGAAGTGGCTACCTGACGAAGGAATGATGGTTTTGAAGTTCAAAAAGCTCCATCCACCTATCTTCTGTGGCGAGGAAAGTGATGACCCCTATGAGTTCTTGGATGAGATGGACAAATTAGTCCATCAACTTTCTTGCTCAAATGCCCAAGTGATAAAGTTGGTAGGACTCCAACTCAAGAAGGAAGCTTAGTATTGTTATGCACAAATGATGAGTGCACTTATATGTGCAACTCTAAGTGTATATGAATGTTATATGTGCATGGGGTAGTTATAGGATAGGATAACATCATGATTAAATAAATACTATGTAGTGAATTAAATATTATGATAGAGCTTAAGGAGCCTTAGAAGTCCAAGGGCTGCGTGAATTAAGAGCAAAGGAACCACAAGGTGAGTAAACACTATATTCATGCTACCAATATGAGTAAACATTATGCTATTGTTACAAGTTCAAGCTGTCATGATTATGTTATGGGAACCTTTGAAATTCTTGAAACCCAAGTTCACTTCCATTTCAAATTTGACTATGTGATTTCTTTGTTAAGCTTGGGTTGCCAAAGGACAATTGGTCTAAAACCATATGTGATTATCCAATGATAAATATTTTTTTGTGATTATTACCTTAACTTATATTCTTTCTGGAACTATACTATCATTGTATCTCGTGTTTGAAAGTTAAACTATTGTTGCTATTGGGATACTTATTGTTGTTGTCTTATGTGGTATTGTTTTTTGGGATTACCATTAGCTCTAGCTATGGTACCTTTAACTCTTTATGCAGAAATCCTTGTGCTAATGCGGATAATCATCAAAACTTGTGCACATGGTCTTAACTTGATGGATAGGGGTTGTGTATCCACCTTAGCTAGAAGAGGCAATTCCAGCCATAGAGCCTGATCAGTTTTACGACTTTATAAGTATTGGGTTAGGAGTTGGAATTTGGTGTGAGGCCACCTCTCCCTCGAATGAATGAGCTAGCATAGTCATTTACTCTTATTGGGTAATAAGTGTTATAATTGTAATTTCTGTAAACCTGCGAAAGTGAAAATCTTGCTAAATTGAAAACTGTGAAACCATGATTTGTAAATCATTAACTATGTGTTATATGCAATGGGCTTTCCTTAAAAATGGGATATATGATATCATTTATGCTATGTTGTTTACTCATTGAGATCATCTATCTGACCCTATTTTCTTATGTGGTTCCAGATGAGCAATATAAGGAGGCAAGGTGATGGCTCAAGCATTTTACTTCGCTTGGCGATTCCTTGACAAAGTCTTTAATAATACTATGTTATAAAGAGATACTTGTAGACGCTCCAGGAGTTTATTTTGGGATTAAATATTGATGATTTGTCTTAAAACTTTAAATGTTATTTTTCTTATGAGATGTTTCCTAAGTGTTTTACTAAACTATTCTTTTGCATATTGAAGTTTCTTATATTATTGGATATTTAAGTTAATGTATTAGGTTTGGTACGATTCTAGGCATGAATTTATATGTATAAGTGGGTTCTACAGGCGTGGGTGACCTTATGTCTCCCCATGTTATAGGACCATCATATCTCCGAAATTAGGATGTGACAATAATGTGCAACGATATCTCTTATTAAGAAATTAAAAACAACTACCAAACAAAGGATTATGATTAAAGGAAGAGGAAGCACAAATATTGTTAAATCATTTTATGTAAAGTTAAAAGCCAGATGCAAAATGCAAGACTTAGGGAACAAGGAACTACAATTGACGAAATTAAGGAAAAAGTGAAAAAGAATCAAGTTCTAAATTTGAAGTAAAGGATAATGCTAGTAAGTGTGAAGATGAACTATGCATGCAATGAAATAACTATATATGGTTGTATAAGGGTGTATACAGACGTATACAAGAGCAAGTATGAAAATGACAAGAATATTAAAATTTTGGAGTAATTGAGATAATTACTAATGATAAAGAATCTAAGAATATCTATATATTGATTTGAGATTACATAAAATTATAAAGATTCGATGTAAAATTGTGAAATTGGCATGTGGAGATAGGACATATAAGTTAATGTAAGATTTACAGTAAGCATTGTTATGTTTTTTATTGTAAATAACTATGCATATACTTTATGGTTATTATACATTCAAAAGATGATAAAATGATCAAAGTTGTAAAAAAAGCTTTAACAAAGGACAAATTGATTGAAATTTTGATTTGATAAAATAAATAACCAATTCCTTGTAGACATATATGGTTAAGGATTAATTAATTATGTAATGAATTCTTCAATAGTAAGTGAAGAGTAGAAATGGAAATAAATTGTTTAAAGAGTTGATACTTGTAAATTGTAATGAGTATTAAGAGTGACCATGACCACCAGACAGGGACAAATGCATTTTAAGTTGCTCTTCTAGAGGTTTAAAATAAAATAATAAGATATCTGTATAGTGATCTAAGAATTCTTAAGTTATGATAAGTTTGACGTGAGGAAATAGACTTATAGTATGCAAAGTGACAAAAGAGATATTAAATATTTGTTAGTTTAGAAAATTGAGATAACATTGATTTCATAATGGATCTTATGATATAAGAGTTGTTATTAAAGAGGAATTACCTAAAAATTTTTTTTTGAATAATTAAGATAGCAAGAAAATGATAGAAAATTCATAGGGATACCTAAGCATTACACTACAAAAAAAAACACAGAATACCGACTAATTTTTTTATCGGTAAACATAGAATTTTAGTCCGTATTTAAATTTACCGACCAAAATATTAAGTCGGTTTTTTCATTGACAGTAAATAAAATATCGATGAAATATAATATGGTCAGTAAATACCTACAGAAAAATTTGTCAGTATATTGTCTTATTTTTGTCGGTAAATCTATGAATAAGTGGTTGGCTCAACAATTTACCGACTAAAAATATAGTCGGTAAAACGTTATATTTAGTCGGTAAATTAGAAAATTATTTTAGCGTTAAATTTTTTTGATAGTATTTTCGATTGGTAATTTACAAGTTTTGGTCGGTGAATATATAAAATATTTTTAGGAAAATACTTTTACCAACTGATATTCAGTCAGTAAATTGATAATTTTTTAGAGGGAAAATTTTACTATCTAAATATTTTTGTCGGTAAACAATAGGTAAATTTACCAACAACTATATTTGTCGAAAGGAAAATAAAAATTTTATAATATTATGTCAGTAAATCAGTTGGTAAATTGTCTAACCAAAACTCTTAGTCAGTATTTAGTCGGTAATTTTATTCACATAGTCAATAATTTATCGGTAAATATTATTATTCTTTTTAGCTATTATTAATCCAATTTTAAATAAAATATAAATAATAAAAACATTTATAATATATATATATATATATATATATATATATATATATATATATATATATATATATATATATATATATATATATATATATATTCACATAGTCAATAATTTATCGGTAAATATTATTATTCTTTTTAGCTATTATTAATCCAATTTTAAATAAAATATAAATAATAAAAACATTTATAATATATATATATATATATATATATATATATATATATATATATATATATATATATATATATATATATATATATATATATAATTTAGGATAACATATATAGATATACAAGACAATTACTATATATAAAATATAAAAAACAATAGTGATATCACAAACATGAAAGTCAACATTCTAATTCATAAATATATATAAAAATTCCATACAAATAATAAAAATAAAATAATAATTATATAGTAATTAAAATCCAACAAAAAATAAAATGTTCAAAATGGATATACTACTATATAGATAAGTGATCATCATCTCTATCACCATTATGCTGAGAATTATGTGAATCTAGAGGAAGCTGAGAATCAAGATGAGCTGGTGGATACTAAGAAGCAATCAGGGTACTCATTTGAGTTGCCAAATTTTGTGTAAGGTCCCGTAACTCTTGAATCACCCTGTCCTGCTCTGTCATCCTCTGAGCCTGCTTAATAACCCTCTGAACCTACTATGAAAGTTGCTCCTATAGTTGCTAAATTTTAGCAATATGTTGTTCACAAGCATGGCTTGTCCCTAAAGTAGAGGCACTAGATGATGGGTAATATTCTAACCCTTAAGATCCAAGACCAAAAACTCAGTTTCTTTTTCGTCCACCAACTACATCCAAATACAACCTATTTTCATCTATGGTCTCATTTGACTGGGTCATCTGTTCTCGCCTAGCCTCAATAGCATCCTTAAAAAAAATTTAAAAAGGATAACAATATTAATACAAATACATAAAAAAGTGTAATATAGATATTATTTAAAATAATTAAATTGACGTACATGAACAGCTTTTGATCTTTGGTCGATAAAAGTCTAACCATCCCCTTTCTTTGTATGAGTGCGAACAAATAACTCTGTAGCAGTTGGTTGTCAACCTAGTTTTTCAGCCTAAAAAAATAAAGACAACTCAAATCATAAAAAAATAATTTTAAATATAAAAAAATGACAAACTAAAGTTGCATATTACCATATATGAATATATATATATATATATATATATATATATATATATATATATATATATATATATATATATATATATATATTACTAAAATAAAATTCAATAAACAATTACAAGTCATTGCCTATGCTCATAATGAGTAGCAATGCCTTCGGTGTGAGTTGATGGTCCAGATCCATCACTAAACTGTGACATTCTACTTTTCGAATATTACTCAGAACGTTCTTTCACTTCTGGTTTCTTCTAATGGCCCTGCCATCTATCCCACACTTCTTCATTCACAAATTTTGGCTTCTTACTAGCTTTTTTGATCTCACATATCATATCCTTATATTGAACTGCAACTTTCACCTTCCATTGGATCAGTGCATCCAGTGTTGTATCCCAAATGCATGCTTTCTACCCAAAATATATGAATAATGGAATTTGTTAAATTACCCAATATGACACAAAGAACTTGTTTGAAATTAAAAAAAATGAATTAAATACCTAAAATTCCTCCTAATAAAATTTCTTCTTTAACTCACTAACTATTTTCCATTAGACTACTTTCACCCCCTCTTCATCGACACCCTCCTCAAAAATCATTCTAATTTTTTGTGAACACAACCCAGAAGGCTCCAAACTTAAAACCATTAAATTACTTATAAGAACATACTAGCATGTAATCTTTACATAAATAAAGTTGCATACATTAGCAAGTAATAAAAAAAATTGTTACAAATTAGTAATTAAACACACTTTTAAATCAAACCAAGCATTTTACTAAAAATCTGGCAAAGTCTTCCCTATAAAATCAACATATTTCGGCCATAAAATGGTTTAATTTCCTATTAAATACTTCAATTATCACATCAACTCAATCACATATCACCACAATCACACATCACCACAATCCCACATCATCACATCACACAAAGTAACCATCAACCCTAAGAAAGTGAAGTATTTTATTTATTATCTAATATAAACCAATAGCAATTAATAATTACTTGTCAAAATTAATATATATTACTTACTTTTCACCGTGTAAGGTGACATGAATCGGCATTATGTAGAAATAGAGCTAAAATGAGCAACAGAAGCACCTGCTGTTGGTCCTACCTACTTCCATCTATCTGTGAAGGTTGAGATAGTGATTGAGGAGTTGTATGCATAGCAGATGGAGATGGTGATGTCGATAGTGATAATGGTGAGGACTATATTGTCGTAGTAATAGGTTGAGGTGGTTGTTGACGTGGTGGTACCGATAATTGTGTCGTGGTAGTAGCAAGTTGAGGTGGTTGTTGAGATGGAGGTGGTACTAGTGATGAGGTTGTGGTAGTAGCAGGTTGAGGTGATGGTTAAGGTGGAGGTGGCACCGGTGATAAGGTAGTAGCAGTAGCAGGTTAAGGCAGTGGTTGAGGTGGAGGTGGTATTGATGATTGGGTTGCGGCAGTAGCAACTCGAGGTGGTGTTGACTGTGAAGGATGTGTATGTGAATCCGAATGTGTAGACCCACTAGAAGGTCGAGATTCAACTGAATTCCTAACCAATTGTCTCTTATTGGGGTCCCATTTTCTACCCATCTCAACAATCAACCTATAAAAAATGCAATCATAAATAGTTAGATCATTATTATAAAAGCAAAATAATAAAATAGCACTATTTATTACATAAAAGCACATAATAATGAATAAAATCATTGAAATAAATTATAACCAAACATTTAGTCATTAACATTAAAATCTAAATAATCCATCAAATTCAATAAATACAAATTAAATATTATCCAAACTAATCACTATCACTATCTTCCTCAAATTCATCTTCACTTTCATATTCATCTGACACTTTTGATTCTATCTATGGTATAGGATCATCTGAAAGCTCAGCTTCATCATCTCCTAAATCAATAAGTACTCCATCTATATCACACAACGAACTAGATTCATAAATGCTTATAGATGTTTTAGTAAGCTGTAAACTGATGGGCTCATCTTCTTGGAATGTCATGGTTGCATCTACTATTTTCTCAACAGTTATAGGAACATCCATAACATGCCCAGCTTTAACTTTACAAACTGCCCACTAGTCACACTTCTCTCTTCTCAAGTTAACATAAGGAACATAATATACCTATGTCGCTTGCATTGCAAGAATAAATGGATCATACTTGTTTAGTTTGCGCCTGTGATTGACATCCACTAAAGGGTATTGTTTATGAACCTCAATCCCAAAATTGTTAGTAGGATCAAACCAATCACACTTGAATAGAACAGTGTACTTACTTGGGAGCCCTGGATATTCCAACCGTAGAATCTCTATTAAGTGTTCGTAGTAATCACTCTCAGACTCATTGTAATTTATTCCCTTAATACAAACTCCAGTATTTGAAGTGGACCTAATCAAGCCATGTGATTCCATATGAAATTTAAAACCATTAACAAAATACATAAGGAATGATTCCACAGTATGTAATGGGCCTTTTGCAAGATCCTTGATGAACTCATTGTCAATGACATTATCATGTGCCCATTATGAAAACAAAAGTTTAATATGTTATCATATTCCTATTATGAAAAGAAAAGTTTAGTACATATATATGTTTTATTACTTACATATTACTCAAACCAGATGGCAAAATGGTCATCAAGCATATGATCAAGCTCGGCATTAGTGATGTAAGGCGATGCTTTTTCCACTTCATCAATGTACAGTCTATTTCAAAACAAGATAATAAATATTTTAGATAAATTTTTTAAGGAAAATTGAAATTATTTTACTTTTCAATGTACTTACATAACATATGGATCAACCTCCTCACAATTCAATAGAATGTAATTACGCACTGCTTTGTATTTAGTGTTAGATAATCTCTTTTTTTTTTTTATTGTTCATATGCTTGACCAGGATGTTTAAATATTGAAAGATTCCCTTTTATCTATTCAACATCCCTACCATCATCATTTCAAGGCACTTTTTGCAGTCTTGTGTAAACGTAAGGCTCAAAATAATATGAACAAAAATTTGATGCTTCTTCCACTAAATATGCATTACAAATTGAACCTTCCACCTTCACTTTATTAGTTACATTCTTTTTCAAGCAATGAAGAAATCTATATGAAGATGTATGAATAAGCTTATATAAGTAATCAATTTTAAATAAAAAAATATTCATTTTTAGATAATTATTTTACCTTTCAAAAGGATACATCTAGCGATAACGAACTGGACCAGCAATTTTAGCCTTATAAGGCAAGTGTACCAAAAGATGCTCCATAGAGTCAAAAAAACTAAGGGAAAAATATGCTCCAATAAACAAATAATAATTGGAATATCTCTTTTAAGTCTCTCTATATCCCCCACTGTAATTGTGGTTGAAGATAAGTCTTTGAAAAAAAGGCTTAACTCAATGAGAGCTGACCACACATTTGCAGGCAAGAGCTCATGAAATGATATGGGAATTAACCTCTGCATAAACATATGGCAATCATGGCTCTTCATCCCAAACATCTTCAATTTTCTCATGTCTACACATCGCCCCATATTGGAAGCATAACCATTGGGAAATTTAAGATTTTTGACCCATTTAAACAGAACTTGTTTCATAGATTTATCCAATATGTAGCATGCTTTTGGATATTTCCCTATAGCTTCATTTTTTCTAACTCAGGCCTTCGACACAACTTCTTCATATCTTCCCTTGCCTTCTCATTATCTTTAGTTTTCCCCTCGATATTAAGTACAATATTAAAAATATTTTCAAATACATTCTTCTCAATATGCATCACATCTAGATTATGTCTGATGAGACTTGAACTCTAGTATAGCAAATCCCATAATATATTTCTTTTCTTCTAGCCACAGTTCTTACAAATAGGACCATTAATCTCTTCAGCATTTAGTTCAATCACTTTCCTCAATCCTAATTCATTTAATTCCTGCAAAATTTGATGACCATTCTTAATGGGTGGTACTTGTGAATTCTCCATTTTGTTTTTCAAGAACCAATTTTTGTTACATCTAAAAGGATGATCTTTAGGAAGAAATTTATGATGATTATCAAACCAAGTTGTCTTTCGACCATTGCTTAGTGTAAATGCTTGTAAATGTTCCATACAATAAGGACAAACAAGTTTCCTAGCCATGCTCCAACCTAAAAGCACTGCATTAGTAGGAAAATCACTAATAGTCCACATGAGAGCTGCTCTCATTTGGAAATCTTGTTTCCTTGACACATCATATGTTTATGCACCTGCATCCCAAAGATGTTTAAACTCTTCAATCAATGGTTGAAGGAAAACATCTATGTGGTTTTTTGGGTTGTTAGGCCCAGGAATAATTATAGATAAGAACATGTAAGTCTCTTTCATACACATTCATAAGGATAAATTATATAGGGTAACTATAACTGGCCATGAAGAATATTATTGTCTAAACTGACCAAATGGTTGAAAACCATCAATACACAAGCCCAACCTTACATTGCTGCTCTTAACGGCAAATGAATGATGTGTGCAACTAAAATACTTCCATGCCTCATAATTAGATGGATTACACATTCTCCCTTCTTCATGTAAATGGTCATCATGCCATCGCATATACGAGGCTATTGTTTTTGAAGCATAACGTCGTTGCAACCTAGGAGTTAGAGGAAAGTAATACATAACCTTGTTTGCTATATTTTTACCATGTTCCCCTAGTCCCTTTTTCTTCTTAAATCAACACTCATTACAAAACTTACATCTTGTCAAGTTATCATCAGCACCCAAGTATATCATACATCTATTCTTGCAATAGTCTATCTTCTCAACCGTAAGACTAAGGCCTTGAATTAATTTTGTGGTTTTGTAAAAATTATCCACCATTTTATTATTCTCAGGTAAAACCTCTTGTAAAAATTGTATGAAATCATCATAATATCTCTCTAAGAAATGGTGCTCTGACTTCATATGCAACAATCATGCCATCGCCAACATTTGGGAATGCTTATTACACCTATCCCACAATTGTTCGTTGACTGTATTAAGCATATTGAAGAATTTTTTAGTAGCTAGATTAGGTTCTTCATCCATATATTATGTATAAAACTCAGGCCTAGGTACATCAAGAATCATCTGTCGGTATGCAATTGGTGCTTGTGTATCCACATCTGTGGATACAAAGCATTCAGAATGCTCATATTTCGCACTCCTATATGGTTCTCCATGTTGATTCCATTCATAGTAATCTAGAGCAAATCCCTTTCTGAAAGGTGCAACCTCACGTCTTCAAGCATTTGGTACTTTTGATTGTGACACTTCTTACAAGGACACCTTATCTCAGTCACATCTCACATACTTGAATGATTACAAGCAAAAGTAATAAAGGTTTCAACACCATCAATAAACTCATTGTTAATGGTGCCATCAACATTAAGCCTTTTGTACATCCATTGATGATCAACTCTCATGTTTTGTTCCTGTGTTAATCTAGAGATGCACCAAAGTTAAAAAAAAAAAAAAAAACTAAATATTTTATTTTTAACCCATCTTTTCAATAAAACATGTTGCCACATCTAATCTAATTAAAACTAGTTTATTATTATTATTATTATTATTATTATTGGGTTAATTTTGGATATGACAGGTACATTACCTTATTATTATTACCTTATATTATCAATATGAGGTCTATAATATTAATAGCATTAATTACAATTAGCAGAAACAGAAAAAATCCACTAAGCTATTATTTACAATTAACACAAAATATAAATATAATATATTTACATCTTAACATATATTATTAAAGAATTGAATAGGTTGCAATTATTTAATGATATATAACTTATTTATTCTATAGGTCAATAATAATACAATTTATATACAGCTTATATAAGAGTCATATATAGTATAATATAATAGTCATGAATAAAATTGACCACCTAGTGCAGTAATGCTAGCTGCCCTTGTCCCCTCTAGGAGGTAATTAACCACCTCTAACCTATCAAAAAATATATTTAATATTTCTCTAACTCCTAATTTCCATCTCTCTCTCTCTCTCTCTCTCTCTCTCTCTCTCTCTCCCCTTCATTCAGCAACAAGAATATTCTACCATTTACAATTAACCGTCAAATATCTACATTTGTAATGCATATTATTCTGTTTGTTGTCAATAAAAATTTATAGCAAATATGTATATTTGATTTGGATTGTGTGGTGCAGTTCAACCATAGTGCAATGCCAATTGGAAGCTAGAACATATTTACTTTTACTATTCAAAAGTACTGTTCACATTCCCTAATTGCTCTTTAAGCAACCCTTGCAATTGTTGGTTTACATAATTTTCTACTCATTCTAGCTTTCAAAATAACCCAAAATCTAGCTTGAATAAACAGCTCTACATGCTATCCTACATCAATATATGCTAGTTCCTAAACTAACATTCAACACGATAAATTATTTATAAAAATTAGCTACCACTTAAATGTTCCTACAACAAAGTTTTTATGACACATACACATTTGAGGCAGCCAAGCAAACTTTAGACAACATAAAAGAGTTGTACCTATGCAAGTGGAATTATGAACTTGATTGTGGTTTCCTTTTTGAAATTGAATCCAGAAATCTCACAACATCATATCCTTAAAAAAAAATAAAAAAAAAAGTTAGTTGAGAACATGATAGAGGAAAAGAAATCAAACGAATTTTTGAAATTCTAGAAGAAATTTGAAAAATTGATAATCTATGTTTCAAATCCTATTTATAATTAAGTATGCACATTAACAATGATTTTTCTCCACCTGTATTCTTTTGACAACATCTATGCAATTAGGAAAATTTCATAATGTGGACAACTACATCCAATAGTTAATGATAAAATAAATTAAAACTGTTAGCATGAAGTCCATGATTCCACAAAATAAATAAATCAACTTCTTTGACACCTGTATTAACTATTAAAAGTAATAAAAATTGAAGTATTATTCCTAAAACTATAATATAATCAATGAGATATTTTGTTTGCTTAAAAGGAGATTCAATTATTATGTTATTTTTTATATCACTAACATGCCATCTATTTTATTTTTCCATCAAGATCGAAGACACTGTCTAGGGCATAGCCATAGTCATAGGTAAGCTCCTATAACAAGAAAGAAAAAATTATTTTATTTTGCAGCTTGTTGAATTTCATTAATCCTCGTTTCTTTGAACTTCCATTTCTGTCAATTTATATTACTTGCCTCTTCCATATCAATACCCTGAGATTCTGAAAACTTGCTTACTATTCTAAAAGGGGTAGTTCTTTATTGTACGTGGTGGGATTTATCCTTAAGCAGATACAATTACACTCTTTGCTATTAGTCAAGTTTCGTTGTTTATTTTCATACTAACATTAAGAATATATTAATTAATTTTTGAACATCTTTCTAGCTTGATTCTCTAAAGCCTAAGGAGACCCTAGTATTAATAGTTTCAACTAATTCTAAAAATTTTACTTTGTTAATGTAGTTAAGCAATCTAAGATTATTTCAGTTGAAGCAATGATGAGAAGATTTAGAATTATTTAGACTATTCTATAAATGGAGCCTATTCATTCAATTGAGTTGACAACTTCAGATACCATGAATTGAAAACTTTAACCCTGAAGGAATATCCATCAAAATCTGGTTTTCCTTCTTTGGAAAGAACAATATAAGTGGAGCTAAATTTAAGTAGAGCCTGAGTAACAGGGTTGGCTTAGGGACATTAATTAAAGTTTCTTGAAAAAATGCTTGAAACATCATATTGAATATGCTGTATCTATTATATTTACCATCGGTAACCAACAGCAGGGCAAGTTCTTAAAGGGTTATAAATGAGAGCAAGTTAAATATATATAGAAGAAAACATTTTTCATAGAATACAATAGAGAGTTCTGTTTACTATGCATACACATTTATCATTCATTTTCCTGCCTAATAGCAATTGGAAATTGCAATAGCAATTCCAATTGCAATAACCAACAGCAAAAGAACTAATGGTTATAAAAACAACCAATGCAAATGCATCCATAATAATAACATAAATAAGAGAATCATCATTAGCCAAGGGGAAAATCATACATAGTATTAGCTAATCAATTTAGAACAGCTAGGCAAAATAAAGCAAAAACACTTGTTTGAAGTACTGAATAAATAAATAATTGAACAAGTTTTAATATTGATAGCAAACAAAATAATATATAGTAGTTTTATGGATCATAAATAGAATAATGTACACATGTATTGGAATTACCATTTACTTGGCTAATAGTAGTTTCATGGATCATAAACACTCAATTTGGGAACTGTCTAACAATCAGCATTAATCCCTTTATGAAGACCTCCAGTATAAAAAGTTAGGAAATAATATTTTAGAAAATTCAATGTGTTCGAGGAATTATGAACTTGATTGTGGTTTCCTTTCTAAAATTGAATCCTTTGGCAGGTATGGAGCGGCCACCAAATGCCATAGTTTATATCCAATTTAGTAATATTAAAACATCAAAAACTATGGTATTACATTTAACAAAACTCAATTCACAACGTCATAATGTAAAACCAGAGCATTGAAAACTAAAGCAATGAAAAATCATCAACATCAAAATCATCTGACCAAAGCAACGAAATCTAGAAGCCCACACAAAATCCAGAAGCCAAAGCAATGAAATTTAACAAAACATAATTTCAACAAACAAAAAAAAAAGCACAACAAAACCACGGACACGAAAATGCAATAGGATTTAACCCAAAATTACAGAGAAGAAAATAGAAAAACCATTATAGAAAAGCAGATAAAAATTGATACTCAAAATTAAGAAAAGAAAATGAAAATAAACCATTACCTTGAGGCAAAGACGAACAAAATCCACACTAAATCAAGCACCTATAAACCATAAAGAGGATACACCATCGCCGACGGTAACAAAGCCAAAAATCTCCAAAAAAAATTACAAACACGGGTCACTAGCAACGGGACAAAATCTAGCAACAAAACCAGATATAGAGAGGTGAAAAAAAAAACAGATGGAGATGGTGAAACGGGAGCAGAAGACAAAAGAGAACAAGGGAAGAAGAGTAAAATGGGAGGGGAGAGAGTTGAATATGAGATTTAGGGGTTTTATATAATATATTTACTGATATTAATGCCATCACTAAAATATCGATATTTACAAACTATTTTTTCTTACAATCATACAATATGTATATTTTAAGAAATATATTTTAATTATTAAATACAAATTAATTATTTTTGTACATTATTTTTAGTTATTTATTATATATCTATTAGATATTATGTTAGTTATTATCTTATTAATTATTTAGTGTCTTTTCGAAACATTTAAACTTTTTAATATAATAATTTATACTTTTTTTATGTTATTAAATTTGTCTATCTATATTACATTTATATTATAATTATATGTTTTATAATTAAAATATTTTTTAATTATTTTTATTTTAAAATTATTAATTAATACTATTTTCAAAATAATATTAGAAAAGGCCAAGGTCATTTATTAACCAATTTCTTTAAATGAGGTCGGGCACCGAAAGTTCAAAATAGCGATACCAAAAATTATTGAAAAAGAAGAATGCTCTCAGCTTCTTTAAGAATTTTGATATCACAATACTATAAGCTATTAAGCCAATCTCTTTAAATGAGGTCAAGGCACATAAAGACTGAAAATAGTGATACCAAAAATTTTTGAAAAAGAATAATGCTATTATCTTCTTTAAGCATTTTGATATCATAGTACTGTAAACTATGAAGCCAATCTCTTTAAATGAGGTCGAGGCACAGAAAGGCTCAAAATAGC
The DNA here is from genome assembly GCA_947687605.1 of Reutealis trisperma. Taxonomy (NCBI): domain Eukaryota; kingdom Viridiplantae; phylum Streptophyta; class Magnoliopsida; order Malpighiales; family Euphorbiaceae; genus Reutealis; species Reutealis trisperma. The sequence continues at coordinate 581,645 of CANTUT010001259.1, read as the reverse complement.
AATACCAAAACTTTTTAAAAGAGAATAATGCTCCCAACTTTTTTAAACATTTTGATATCACAGTACTGTAAGCTATGAAGCCAATCTCTTTAAATGAGGTTAGGGCACAAAAAGGCTTAAAATAGCAATACCAAAACTTTTTGAAAGAGAATAATGCTCCCAGCTTCTTTAAATATTTTGATATTATAATACTATAAGATATAAAGTCAATCTCTTTAAATGAGATCAGAGCATAGAAAGACTCAAATCATATATCAAATCGAAACTCTTTTATTTGATGGTTTTTGACAATTTGAATAAAGAAACTATTTTCTTTCTATTTCTGTATTTCTTTGAAATCAGTGAATGATATACCTAATTCCTATAATCAATAGATTTTGACAAATTATTTGCAGTATCCGCTGCATCACTATCTTATTATGTTTTTTATTTTTAATTTTAAATTATAAATTTTTAGAAAAATGAAATAATAAATTGCTATTTTAGTCTATGTTACATTAATTAGCTATATCATAGGGTCTATCTATTATTTGTTTATTATTATTAACTTTCTAAAATATTGCCCATAATATACTGTAAATCAACTGGTTTATTAGACATATTTTTTTCTACTTATCATACGTGCTGGTAGCTATAATATTTTCAATAATACAAATTAAATATTTTTGTATCATTTCCTTTTCAAATTCTATAATTTATTATGATAAAATAATTAATATTTTTATTTCTGTGTATTTTAAAATTAAATTTTTTTTAATAATATAAATTAAAATGATGATTATTAGTTACACTTTCATTTATTTTAAAATTATTAATTTTATTTTAGTCAATATTTGAAATTATTATATTGAATTATTTCATAAATCATTTTAAATATTTCATTAAGTTTTTAATCATTAATTATTATAAATATTTATTTATATATTTATTTATTTTTATATATTATATTAAATATTTCATTCAATATAATTATTTTAATATATTGTATATTATGTATTAAATATTTGGTTATTATGTTGCCATATTCATAAAAATATATATAAATATGTATTGTTAAAAATATGGAGGGAAAATTTCCCTCCACTTTTGCAATGTGTGGCAATGGATTATTCAATTACCAACTGAAAATTTTGTCGGTATTTACCTATAAAATATGTAGTCAGTAAAATTAAAATGTGAAATTTATTGTTTTCAAATTACCGACTGAATAGTAATCGGTATTTACCGACTAAAAACAGTGGTTGGTATTTTCTAATAAATATTTAGTTACTAAAATTGATCAGCAAATTCAATCTTCTAAAATTAATTTACCAATAGAAGGAATAGTCCATAATTACCAATAATTTACTTTGTCAATAAATTGGAAAACAAAATTCTTATTCTCATATTAATTTACCGACTGATTTAGTAGTTGGTATTTACTGACTAAAATTTTATTTAGTAAAATGGAGCAGCCTTGTTCTCTAATTAATTTACCAACTAATATGGTAGTCAGTATTTACCAACTACAATTTTAGTTGGTAAAATGGAGCAACATTATATGCCATTTTATTTGCTTACCGACCGAAATTCATTAGTCGGTATTAACCATCTACTGGCTGTAGTTGGTAAAATGTCACAGCATAATCAATATATTTTTTTTATTTGATTACCGACCGAAAATGATTAGTCATTATTTATCGACAAACTACTTGGTCCGTAAAGTACAGAATATAACTTATTTTTCTTTAAATTTAATTACCGACACTATATTCTGTCGGCAAATATATATTACCGAATAAATTTTCAGTCGGTAAGGCTTGAGCACAAAATTATTGTTCATAAAAATTATTTGTTGGGTTAGTGACAGAAGTGGTAGTTGATATACAATCAGTAATTCATGGCGCCAGTTTTTGGCGCTTTATTTAGTGACTAAATATTTGTTGGTAAATTATAGTCAGTAATTAGTTGGTAATGAGTTGGTAATTGAAAAGTTAAAGTAATTTTTGTATTTAGTTGGTAATCTATCGGTAAATATTGAAATTTACCAACTAATATTATTTCATCGGTATTTTTGGTTGGTAATTCATGCTTTTCTTGTAGTGTTATCACTTTCCTTATGAATCAAGAGTATCTATTTTGAAAATTTAAGGAAGAATTTTCTAAAAAGGGGTAGAATTGTTAGAGGGTATGCCTTAGAGCTATGTATAAGTTATATAAATATAAAACATTATCCATAAATGGCAATGAAATATATATTTATAAATGAAATTGTTCCATTGTATTAAATATATATGTGAAGCCCATAAGTATTTTTCAAAAGAGTATCTATTATTAAGTGTTGAGAATTTGGATGGCAAATCACTCTTAAACAAATACTTTAAAATGTTCATGGTCATAGGATTAATAACTGGGCATCATTAATTCTGGAAGTCCATCACCTCTATTTATAATCTACAATTAGTATGTGATACTTATGATTATAGAGATAGTGAGCATCATACTGTTTGACAAATGTTATTGATGTGAACATGTGGATATTCATATGATGAATGATCGAATTATGACATTAGATGATGATGACATGGAGTTTGACTATTGCTAGTCAATAAATCATCATCAAGGTCATAATTATACATATAGTCCTTTGACTTAAGGGACACTGTATCTCATTCATCGGTATTTGGAATTTATTACTACTTACATACTAATGCTATTCAAGTATTGGTATATCGTATGTGATAGTTTTAATTAGTTATGAATGGAGGTAAGTGATCAACAAGAGAGAATTCATTAGCTTGAATAAACAAGGAAGAAATCCTATGCGATCTGATTATTCTTGATAATCAAATCCTTAGCCAAAAGAGTACAGATTCACTAGAAAGGGTTTCTAGTAGGAATCGATTTTATCAAGAATTAGAATCGAGATATAGACATATGATCAAAGCATATTAGGGTTTGACGAATCCATGACCTTAGCTAAGATTGGGATTTTATGATGAAGGAATTTTAGTGTATGTTAATTATGATCAATGGTCCATGAAATGAATAAGTGATTAAACACTCATATTCATTCTAATTAGGTAGTCATGATATGCTATGCTAGGCATTAATCATGACTTATGGGACTAAGGGTGATATAGGGATTTCATATTAGTAGAGAAAATTATTTTCTCAATCCCATTGCTAATTAGACACGAACCTAAAAAGTCACACACCCAAAAGTGTTCACCTTTCTAAGATAAAAGGTTTACCATAATAATTAATTAAAGTGTTTAATTAATTGATTAGTGGTAAAAGGATTGAACTTGTAATTAAATTTACAAAGACCCTAACATGTCTTAAAGTTTAAATCTAAAATGATTTCTTATTAATTAAATCCTAATTTATATATGATATAAATGAGAAAGATTTAATTAATTAAAACTATGGATGAGTTAAAAGAATTAATATGAACTTTAGACTAAATCCTAAATGGCCTAAGCCCATTTGTGAAATGGAGAGAGCTAATTTATGGGTTAGAGATTTTCTCCAACCCTAAAGCCCATATGATGGATTTAGGGGTTAGAGAAAGGTAACCAAGGCCAAAATAGTCTTTTGACTACATAAGGCTTAATGGTAGTTATCATAAACCATAAAAGGTAAATTGTTCCTTTCCATTTAAGCTTAAAGTAAAAAATGCAAAATAAATATCTTATTTGTTCCCTAATTAACAACATAGTGGTTGGCTATTTAAATGCAAATGATGTTGTTAATTTATGAATGCTTTTGAACATCTTTTCTAAGAGAAATCTTATAGAGTAAGTCTTGAGAGAGAAGAGAAGAGAAGAAGAGTTCTTCAATTTTCTTGTTCTTTATTTCTTGTTCTTTGTTCTTTGAGAAAAAACAAATGTTTCTTTTGTTGAAAAGATACATCCATAGTAATTAGAAGAAATCAAATCACCAAAGATTTGTCTTAGAAGATCTTGTATTCAATTAGGCTACAAAGAGAGAAAATCAAGAATATCTAAACAAATCAAAGTGAGCCTTGGAGGTGAAGCTTGGTGTGGACAATCTAGAGGCTTAACATTTGGGAAGCTTTTAGAGAGGAAAGAAGAATTGGAGTTCATACGCTTCAAATGGTAATATGATTACCACTTGATCTTTTTTCTTTGTTATGTGTTTTACACATTAATTAGATGATTGGATGAATGTTTATTAGACCCATTTGGGTGTAAGTGAAATTTTAAATTATTTCAAATTTCACCCACCTTGTTGCTTCCACTTAATTTGTGCCCAATATTCCTTCAAGAACGTAATACCCAAGTTTCCCTAACCTATTACAGTTAATAAAAGTGAGACTATAATATTCATCTACTATACCATTCAAGGCTTTTCTAGCATATTAAGAATCAAAAGAGTATCATAAGAAGTAATTTTAATGAATAATGTGACAATGAGTAAACAATGTAATCAATTTCTATTAGCACTTTTATGATAAAATGAAAGTCAAATCGAGTTTGAATTAATGTGACTATGTTAATATATTTGAAATGTGAATCTAAAGTTATAATGATGGGCATTAGCATCTATTAAGTCATTGGAAAATAATAATAGTGACATTAGAAATTGATTTCAATCAAGGTTACATGGTACAATAGAAGTCAAACTTATTTTGACCTAGGGAGCCTACATGTTGTACATGTTTGAACAATGCTACTGAGGGGCTAGTAAATGTGCATTATAATATGTATAAAATTTATCTAGCAATGTTTAGAGTGCATATTGATATTAGAAGGTAGAAATATGTATACTAAAGTGATTAAGTTTGAAATGTGCACATATGGATTTGTTAATGGGCCTTTAGACTCCAAGGCCCAAGCCCATTAGAATGGCCTACTCATAAGGTCCGCGAATAGGTGAGCATTTAACTAGAGTTAAGACTAGTTAACTAAAGTTAAGTTTGATGTTGGAATATCTAGCCATTAATTTTGACTTGGAAGCCACCATTTTTTACCATGTCAAATCCTTTTCTAACTTAAATTCTCACTTTTCCTACACCGAAGTCTACATTCATGTTTGCTCTTTCCACACCATATGATGGACATCATCAACCTAGATGAGATCCTAGCCATTCAACTTGATTAAATCATAGCCATCCATTTTGATTAAATCCTAGCCATTGGATTAAGTGTCATTAAATCACCACCATTCAACTTACAAATATAAACAAAAAGATGTGTAATTTTCTTCATTTTTGCAAAAGCTATCACCAAAACATAACTCCTAGAGAAAACACTCTCTAAATTTTTTCCACCCTCTTAGAAGTACAAATCAAGGCTTTCCATGGTAAGGAATCATGCTCATCTCCTTTCTTTTTTGTTCTAAGCATGTATTTGGTGAATTAGTTACAAAAAAATTTCTCTTTTCTTTCACCTATAAGGATTGGCATAAGAAAAAATAAAACTATGAGATATTTATTTTGCATATAAATTGATAACATAGAGAATTTGGACTTAGGAACATAAAGTTTAACAAGTGAAAATAAGCAAGAAAAGCGTGAAGCACACCTAAGGGAACATAAGAGCAAGGTTTCAGCTGCTCTTTGATTTGGTATAAAGGATTATTTTAAAATTTATTTGATGTTATCTAAGATTATTTAGGATGGAGAATATTGGTTTAGAAGTGTCAAATTGGATTATAAAAGCTTATTTAAACACTTCAAATTTTAAAGACATAACTTAGGTTAAAAGATGAAGTTCAGGATCTAATAATTGTTTTTCATGTTTAATTAATGATATAAGCTTTTTAACATGATAATTTCATATTTCTATAATCAATTTGAAGATTGGATGAGCAATTAATGGTTTTTCCCAAATTCTAGGGTTTATAGACAAATTGGAGATTTTGATAACTGAACTTGAATTCATGGGATTGAAGAAGGAATTGAGCTTAAGAATAGTGTAACATGATTTGCATAATATTAATTTTGAAATTCAATTTATAGAAATGATTTTCCTCAAATTTAATAAACAAGGTTTATTTATTGAATTGGAAGGTCAAAGTGGAATTATTTCCATTGAATATTGAAAATTATTTAAATTGATTCTAATTGATTAATATGAAGTTAAAAGAGGAAATTGAGAGGAAAGCAATTATCTTTCCTTAAGTAAATATATTTGGCCATTGAAAAAGCAACTAAGGGACAATGTTAAAATTAGTGGCTAGTATATGTATAGTGTCTTGACCTTAAAATTTATAAATTAGTATTATAATGAATAAGATAAAACTGTTAACAAGTTAAGCTAAATTTTTAAATTAATGACATAACAAAGAAGTTATTAATGTGTAATTGAAATGCAAACATGTAGAATCTAAAAACAAGGACAAAGACATTGTCTAAGAGTGTGAGGAGCACTACTAGCATCAATGTTAAACACAAATAGGAGCAAAAGAGTCCAAAGTGAGTACTTAATAATATAATATGATATGTGTCATGCTCTATGGACTATTGTTGATCAAACTATTCTTATTTGAATATCCCAATTTCTTATTGAACATAAATTGCCTATTGAATATTGTGCTTGGATATGATATTTGTTCATGGCATTTGGCCATTATGAGCCTTCCACATTTATTTCATAATGTGATATTTGTTGAGAATTATTCTTATATTAGTATACCTTCCATTGAATTCCCTATTATGAATTTTATATGAACCTTTCTATTGCTGCCTATTGATAAGCAGAAATATCCTTATAATATAGGGTAATACATTAGGCTTTGTGCACTTGGTATAAGCCCGTGGATAGGACAAGAGTACCTAACCTTTGTTAGGGGGAATGCTTAACTGTAAGATCTGATTAGTCTTGTGTAATATGATGCATGTGAGTGAGCAAGGCTTAGGTAACCACTCTTTAATTTATATATGTGGAAGCATTTTGCTTCTAAGATATTACTATTTATGCTAAAGATATTATTTCTATCTTAAATGAGAAATTGATTCATAATGAAAATTTTGACTAACAATGCCCCATTGTCATAATAAGCCCATCCCGATAAGGACCTATATACTCACCCCATATTGTATTATTATATACTCACTAAGCTTTGCCTCATTCCTTAGTTATTTAAATTTTTTAGGTAAGCTTGGCGAGTCAGCAAGGTAAATTTCAAGCCCTATTCTTCAACTTGGAAGTTGCTCTACTAATTTCATGTATTGTGAATCTTGGTCATATGACTATAAAGACTATTATTTTAGAGCTCTATAGTTACTGAAGGTTTAGTACAAAAATGACATTGGGTTTATATGTATTGTAAATTGTATTATAATTACTATTATAATAGTGTATTAAGTAATGAACATTTGGATAATGACATGAAATACAAATTTGGAAATTTTATGAGTTGAGTACATAAATGGTATTAGTAAGTAATTATTTGGTAATATGTAAAATGATAAACTAGCAATGGGCAATAAAGAAAGGTAATTAAGTTTTGATCTTGGGTTAAGGTTCAACACAATAAATGATGAGGAATTATAAGTTAAATGGGGTTCTACGGGTTTAGGTGACTTTATGTCTCCCTATGCCCTAAGACCGTCACGGCTTAATAAATAGGTCATGACAATTGCAAAGTGTCCGTAGCTATCCTTTGATTAACAATCATCAGACAATCCTTGATAAAATATCCCATTTATCCATAGTTAGGCATGCTTCTATGGCTCTTCGACAGGCTCCTTGATGCTGTTGTTTGCACGTAGTGCAAGTAAGTATGGGCTAACTTTGTTGTCTTGTTTGATATGTGTTAATATTGCTCAGGGTTCAGGCTACCGAAACACTTCCAACTCAGACTTGACTTTGTCCTCCCATTCTAGATTGGTATGGAGTGCATATAGTAAAAGCCTATTTAAGACCCTTACTTTGGATAGGACCTCCCCATAGTTGACTACTTTGTCCTTTACTTTTTTCCTTTGTGTTTATGCTCCCTTTCCACTAGTTCAACTCTTTTGACCTTGTGCCATGCCTCTATAAGCTTAGCTCTATTAATTAATTTGGCCATGGTAGGGAAATCAGTGGCCACAGAACATTATAAAGTGGAGCGATCAATCCTCATCAAAATCAATTAATCCTACTTGCTTTTGCAAGTACTATGTGAGAGGCATATTTGCTCAAATGTTTAAATTCTCGAGCATACTCAGATATAGACATTTATGGCTTTTGCTTCAATTGTTCAAAATGAAGGACACAATTTTGCCTTTCTCCTTCAGTTAATAACTCATCCATTATAGTCTTTACCTAAATTTAGCCCATGTAGGAGGGTTATCTCCATATAGCTAATGCTTAATCTCCCTCTAGAACCATTCCCATGCATCCTTCATCTTAATTCCTTAAGTTGTTGCCTTAGCTCTTGATTTTCTTGCATCAACACATTCATATCTGTAGGCAATCCTTGTTCTCTTATGTCCATTATACGTTGTCTCAATCAGGATGACTTTCTGTCATTATCCCATATGGATGCAACATTAGATATTGTGTTTGGAGCGATACTTTTAGCTTTGAGATCTTTGTCTCTCTTGTTCTATCATATGAGGTAGCATGTAAGCCACAATTTCTATAATACTCTCTTTTAGCTTATTCCATATATATCTTAATATGTAAAATATATATATATATATATCATTTGCAATCACATAAACTACTGTCGAGTACCATCTTTCATTTTATGACATTAATCATCCATAACATTTAACAATTTCATATAAACATATTAGTTAATAATTTCACATACCATTTAATAATTTGTTTATATACATCATAAATCAATTCATTATCATATAGATACCTTTCATATAGCAAAGAGACATACATATCAATTATTGATTTAGTTCGTAACGAATCCTAGTCAACTTCTCTTTTTATTCTTGATAGTCTCAAATTTTAGGTCATTCACATGTTTAATAGCTGCTTATTTTGTATATAACATTCATGGAGAAGCTTGTAGACAAGAATTCTTTAAAGTGATGATATGAACTTTTGAGTCATGAGTTCCACATAATTTTTATAACCGTGACTTACTATAGCGACCGCGATCTAATGATCATGATCTAGACTAATTTAAGAGATAAAACATTAATTTGTACCTCAAGATACAGTGCATTTCATAACCTCAGTCGCGACCTCGACCCAGGGCGCAAAATGACAGTCGCGACCACAACTAATTTTAAGATAAAACTATTCTAAGACATAATTTGTTTTGCAAAATTTATTGCGACCAAGACCATAGTCACAAAATGAAAGTTGCAATCATAAGGGATAAATTGTGATCGTGCTAGTCTAACTAATAGAAGAATAGGTTTTCCATGTAGGCCAACTTTTGAAGGCCATAACTTTCAACTATGAATGAGTTATGAGGCCTATAATCTATCAATTCGAACCTCATTTAGAGATCTGTGTCAAAGTTTACCTAACGTCACCCACTTTTAGGCCCAAATTCAATAGTTTGAAGTTGTTTCAAAGGCTTTAAAGTTTTTTGTTCGCTTAAGGTAACTGTAACTCCAATGGTTAATGAATATCACCTTTCATAGTACACAAAAGTTATCATAATTCATTCTTAACTTTCATATAACAATTACATATTGTATGTACATGAAAGGATTATATATATTTCATCAATTACCTTTCATATTAGACTATCCATTACATATACATATATGCCAACTTTTTCACGAAAAACCTAACCAAAATCCATCTATTCTTATTCTTGTATTTCTTAATTTCTTAAACCCCTCTCACTATTCTTAGCTCCACTTTCACCAGGGCCCATATGTCTATGGGCTATTGACAATAAAAAAGGGGATAATATACATCTCCTAATAGGGCATCGTTCCTCCAAATGATCCAATCTGCCACAAGATATACAAAAATGCTTAATGTCTATTGTCACATCCCAATCTTAGAGATATGACGGTCCTAGAACATAGGGAGACATAAGGTCACCCACGCCCGCAGAACCTACTTACATATAAACAAATCATGCCTAAGATCTCACCAAACCTCTTACATTAACTCATTTAAAACATTTAGATGAATACCATAAATTTGCGGAATACTAAAATAAATCATTACATATAAAATCCATAAGGAAAAATAATATATATCAATAAGTATCAATCAACATTCCCAGAGCGTCTAATGATAAGACTTCATAAAAATTGTATTATTGATAACTTGGACAAGGAATTCCCCAAGCAAAATAGAATACTTGAGCCATCACCTTGCCTCCTCACATTTGCTCACCTGGAACCACATAAGGAAAAAGGGGTGAGATAGATGATCTCAATGAGTAAACGAAAAGGCACGTACATTATCATATATTCCTTTGAAAAGGAAACACATAGCTTATACACATAGTTCATGATTTACAATTCATGAATCAGGTTGCAATTTAGCAAGGGTTCAATTTGGCAAGTTTGCAGAAATCACACTTATAACACATAGTGAGTGAAGGCTATTGCTCTATCACTCGAACACATTAAGGAGAGATGGCCTTATACCAAATTCCAACTCATATAACTTATAAGGCATGAAGCTGATCAGGCTCCACAGCTAAAACCGCCCCTTCTAGCTGAGGTGGATACACTACCCCTATCCATCGGGTTAAGACGATGTGCATAGGTTCTGATGATTACCCACATCGGCACGAGGATTCTGCATAAAGGGTAAAGGTACCATAGCTAGAGCTAATGGTATTCACAATTAACAATATCACATAAGGCAACAATAACATGTATTTCAATAATAATAGTGGTTTAGCTTTCAAGCAAAAGATTTAATAATAGTGTAGTTCCAAAAAGAATATAAGTTAGGGTGTTAATCACAAGAAATTCTCATTGGGATAAACAAAATAGTTTTGGACCAAATGTCCCTTGGCAACCCAAGCTTGTCACAAAAATCATATAATAATATTTAGAATAGAAGAACTTGGGTTTCAAAGATCACAAAGGCTCACATAACAATATATCACATTCTTATAACACAATATGATGTTGTTCACACTTATAACATGAATGTGGCATTTGCCCACACTTGAAGAATGAATACGATGTTTACTCACCTTGGGGTTCCTTTGCTCCTAGTACACGTAGTCCCTTTTGCACTTCTAAAGCTCCTCGAACTCTAACATAATATTCAATTTAATACTTAGTATTTATTTACTCATGATGCTACTATCCCATAACTACCTATGTACATATAGCATACACATACACTTAGAGTCCACACATAGGTGTACTCGTCACTTGCACATAACACGTTGACTTTAAAAGTCTTGCATACTTAGACCTTATAGGCTCTCATGACAACACATTATAATCATATCAATACTTTTTTTAAGGTCATCACAATATTATTACCTCAATATCAATTCACTTTAACAATTATCTTAGTTCACTTTACACTTCCATACATGTCAACTTAACAATTAACCCTTCAAGCGTCATGCTTAACTCTTATGATCCCTTTCACTTCTTCAACTCATAACCATATGTTCATCATCATTTCATCATAACATCTAGTTCCATATTCCCCAATCACATTTGCATTCTAATCACAATATAAGGTTAAGATACCTTAAGTATACCAAAATGCATTTAAGCTTGTCTAGGATCATACCTTCCACTAACATGCAATTTTATCATTTATTATACATACATACAAGTCAATAATCATCAAAACACATCACATAGAATTTATAAACATTGAGACAAAAATGTTCATGCAGGCCAAATGCATCATCAAGGTAAAAACCAAATTCTTCTTCTTTTTGCACTTTCCGTTTATTTCAGAAATATGTAAAAACATAGTTTGAATCTAGATTTTTCATGTAAATGCAACAAAAATCATCTTAGAATTTAAATTCATAAGAATCAACCACTCCTGGTGTTATTTGTACATAAAAATTCAACTTTTGGCTTATAGAGCACAAAACCATGAGTTTTCTTGTTTTCGGTATTTTTCGGTCATTTTAGAAATATGTAAACAAGTTGTTTAAACTATTATTTTTCATTCAATCATAGAAAATATCAGTTTAGAACACATCCCTTCATGATTTGGCAGCCATAGATAGGGTTTATAAAAAAAAATTCCAAGTTTAAGGGCTTAGGTGAAAAATCATGAGTTTTCGCGCTTTCCGCGCATTTTATCCATTTCAGCAATAACCAGACACATGATTCAAATCATTATTTTTTATCTAAACAAAAAAAAATCATATTAAAGTACTTATTCATACAAATCGGCAGCCATATGTCCATTCAAGAATAAAATTTTCTAACTTCCAAATTCTAACACGAAAACCTTAAACTCCTTTGTTTTTTGAAACTTCTTGGTCATCACAAAAATATGCAGAAATATTATTTTATCCAATATTTTCCATTCAAACAAATCAAAAATCAATTTAGAACACAACCATACATAAATCACCCCCCCCCCCCCCCCCCCCAATATGATGTTTATGCATAAAAATTATGATTTTAAGTTATAGAATTCACCTTTGGAGGAATTTCGCGGAAAGAATTGTGTTTTCGGTAGAAAATAGATTTTCTCTCTCAAAAACTCACTCAAATAGAATTAAATCTATAAAAATAAATAATCAAATAGTTCAATTCCCATAATTTATTTCATAGAAATCAGTTTAGAAATCAAAAGAGAAGAAAAACTTACGATTACAGTCAAGAAATCGCGAAATGGAAATGTGTTTTCTTAATTTTGGTAGAGAGAAATATTTTGAGAGAATTTTCTGCCAAGATACAGAAAGAATAAGAGAATGGTTACTGGAACCTTGGTTTGGCTGAAATTTAGAATATATATTAGGGTTTGGGTGAAATTTCCACTAATACCCTTAATGAGCTAGGTTAGGAGGATTTTGGTGTAGTGGGCTTTTGGGTATTTGGGCTTTCTTTTCTTTAAATTTTTGGCTGAATAGAATTAAAATAAAAAGAATATTTTTCTTATTAATTCTATAACATTTCCCCCAAAAATATTTATTTTAAAATATTTTTAAATTACTCATAAAATTATTTTGTGCTTAAAAATTGTCTTATGCATGAAAATTCATTTTATTTAAAATAAATTCTTTTATGCAAATGCACTTCATGTAAATCATTTATTTTACAATAGCAACACATATTATGCATATTAAAATTAATCTAATATGCCACATACTCATCAATCACTTAAATCACAAATTTCCACACAAGCACACACTTAACCTTAATAGTTCTAAATCAAGCAATTCATCACGAAAATTCCTAGGGTGGGTATGGGTTGTTACATCTATAATTTTTATGCAGTATATTTTAATGATTTTTGACATGTATGAATGAATGACAAATGATTAAATTGCATGTTGGTTGAAGGAATGACTCTAGACAAGGCTAGAGGCAATTTGGTATACTTAAGGTATCCTAACCTTATGTTGTGATTAGAATGTGAATGTGATTAAGTAATATGGAAATAGGTTTTATGATGAATCAATAATGAATTAATGATCTCAAATTGAAGAAGAGATTGATTGAATGAATTGGGCATAAAAGATAAGCGTGACACTTGAAAGGCTATTGATAAGTTGACATGTATGGAAGTATTAAGTGTACTAAGATGATTGTTAAAGTGAATTGATATTAAGATTATGACATTGTGTTTGACTTGAGAAAAGTTTTGGTATGAATTATAATGTGTTTTCATATGAGCCTACGAAGGCTAAATGGGCAAGACTTTTAAAGTTAACATGCTATATACAAGTGATGAGTACACTTCCAAGTGCAACTCTAAGTGTATATGAATGTTACATGTGCATGGGGTAGTTATGGGATAGGATAGCATAATGATTAAATAAATACTAAGTATTGAATTAAATATTATATTAGAGCTTGAGGACTATTAGAAGTTAAAAGCTACAAGTACTAGGAGCAAAGGAACCACAAGGTGAGTAAACATTATATTCATGTTATAAGTACAAGTAATTTGTTATGGGAATCTTTGAGACTCTTGAAACCCAAGTCTTTTTCTACTTTCAATTATAATTATGTGATTTCTTTATTAAGCTTGGGTTACCAATGGATAATTGGTCCAAAGCCATTATTATTTATTCAATGATATGAAAGATCCTTTGTAATTGATGCCTTACCTTATTTTCTTTCTGGAACCACATATTATTTTATCCTTTGATCAATAAGTAACACTACTATTGTTATCATGCTACATGTTATTGTTTTTTAAGTGTTATTACTATAAGTGATTACCATTATCTCTAGTTATAGTACCTTTAATCCTTTATGTATCCACCTCAGCTAGAAGCGGCGGTTATAAGTGTGATTTCTGCAAACTTGTTAAATTGAAACCTTGCTAAATTGCAACTTGATTCATGGATTTAAATCATGAACTATGTGTTATATGCAATGGGCCTTCCTCAAAAATGGGATATATGGTATCGTTTATGCTATATTGTTTACTCATTGAGATCATCTATCTCACCCTGTTTTCTTATGTAGTTCCAGGTGAGCAATATGAAGAGGCAAGCTAATGGCTCAAGCATTCTACTTAGCTTGGGGATTCCTTATCAAAGTCTTTAATAATACTATGTTATAAAGAGATATTCATAGACTCTCTAGGAGTTTGTTTTGGGATATTAATTATTGATGATTTATCTTAAAACTTTAAATGTTATTTTTCTTATGAGATGTTTCCGAAGTGTTTTACTAAACTATTCTTCCGTATATTGAGTTTTCTTATATTATTGGATATTTAAGTTAATGCATTGGGTTGGCTATAATCCTAAGCATGAATTGTATATGTATAAGTGGGTTTTACAGGAGTGGGTGACCTTATGTCTCCCTATGTTCTAGGACTGTCATATCTCAGAAAATGGGATGTGATAGAAATACTATCCTAAACCACCTTTAGGATATCCAACAAACCTTATCTTAATTAGAATTATCTTCCAATTGTCTAACTTCAACTTATCAAATAAGCTAGATATCTCAAATCTAATTATGAGTAAGAATTTTGATATCTATCCATATCATATCATATAAGAATTAGGATTGGATAGACTTTGCAGAAAATTCTATTAAATAATATATAGCTATTAATTATAAATTTCCAAAAGGAAATAAACAAAAATATTTATAGTTCATCATCTATTACATCATATCATATATGTTGTAATTTATTCTTTTGAGTATACCATCACGTATGGTTTTCCTAATAAGAATTATGATTATATGCCAATTTTGTATTTAGGGAATTCCTTAAAAATTAGTAATCAAGTTCTCCCCTCTTTGATCAAACCAAAGGGTTATGATACTCTTTCCCTTTTTACATGAAATACCCTTAATATTTATTTTCCTTTTCATCTTGAATTTTTTGAACATTTCAAAAATTCAAATGAATAATTCATTTTATTTACCTTTTTCCAAACAAGTTAATATCACATATATAGGTAAACATAATGAATTAGGAAAAACTCCCACTAACCATTTAAGAAGTCGTATTGAAGCATTTGTATGCATAAATTCTAAAACTTCTTCGATTTCTATACTTTTGTCTAACAAAAAGTGATCTAGTTGTTTTTACATTAGATACTAGACTTCTAAGTTGAAACAAGTTCACACTTTGCTGGGTAGTGACACATGTTATCCAACTAAGTTGTCTTATCTTCAGCTAAACAAACTAATCTAAGAAATCTTAGTGGTTTTATATTCGAGTTCTTTATGGCATTATCATTAAAGCGCTTGGAGTTGTTTTGTTATTATTAACTTAATAATAATACATCAACCATAATAAACACATACTCTTAAGTTTATTACCATGATAAACCATGCAAACATTTTTCTACTAACAGAATTCACAATTCCTTAAAGTTACAAAATAATGTAGCTTAAGTATGAAATACATACATGATTTACAAAATATGATTTTAAAATCATCATTAAGTACATACTAGACATACAAAATATGATTTCTAAAATATTCATGAAGTATTCTAAAAGCTCTTTGGAAATAAACACTTTGCTCCTTAGATTTTTCAAAATCACTTCATTTAACTCTATGCTTTTGCTGCTTACTCTGATCATATATATGGCACAAAAGCACCTATATCATGAATCCAAGCAATAGATGAACTATATGAATCATTGGAATATAGTAACAAGAGATAGATTTACCTTCACAAGGTCTATCCTTCTCCTTGTCCTTTAATATTCACAATACTTAGAATAATTACTTTTCCAATATTCATGACATTAACAATATAAACATTTTCTTTTTCTCAACTATAGCATTATCTATGGACTTGTCCCTTGCAATTTCCTATTTAGGATTTATAATAGAAACTTTTTCTATTACCTTAAAGCACATTTTCCATCTAATGGAAACTTAGAATTAATTTGAAGAATTAAACTATTTGAAAATTATTACTCATCAAAACATTTAGACTCTCTAGTTGCTTGATGAATTTAATCATCATATGAAAATAATTCCAAATTTAGTTTAATTAAAATTAATAAGGAATAAAAGAGGTTTCCCACAATTCAAATTCTTTCATTAAGAATACTAGATAGAAAAATATAAGAACAAGAAATTAAAGATGAAACATTTTCTTCTTTGATTTCTTTTCTCTAATTTCTCACTCTAGTTGATTAGTAAGAATAAGAACAAGAATGAAAAATATGGACAAGATAAAGAAAAATAAAGTTATAAAGATCAAGAAGAAACACTTTCTTCTTTTCTTCCTTTATAATTTCATTTCCTTTCCTTTTTTTTTTCTTTTCTTTTCCTATTTCTTTCTTTATAATTTTCTTCATATTCAAACAAAATAATTGCCTTAATATCACATATTAATCAGTGTATTTATTTTCATCATACAACTCTTATAGACGATGCATAATTACTTAAAGTCTTGTTATACTTATATGTTGTTTTTGCAACCCTTGACTTATAAAATAACCTTATAGCATCAACCTTAACCAATATTTTGTTTCCATTGCACTTAGAGTGATATGTTCCTATGGAGTAGTCTTTTCTCTAAAAGACCAAGAACAATTCAAGTTGAATACATACAGTATGTATTCAAATGCAAGGAACATAGATTTAGGCCCTGTGAGCCTAAAACAATCAAATATATTCACAAGTGGGTTTTTCAATTTCATATTATCAAATGCAGAAAATAACAAGATAAATAACTTATGTAATTGAGTAGCTACCATAATGATTTGGTCTTTAATCAAAACAATAATCCTACTAATTTGGTGAATCCTATACTTTCAAATAGGAAATAGAAACTCTGTTGGGGTGGATTTCTGGTAGGTCATTGAATTCTTATTAGATTATCACAAATTTCTTAGATACACATTATCGTTATTAGAATTTTGATATCTAACAAGTGAAAAACACTTGGTCATCACAACTCTTTATGAGTTTCAATCAATCTAGTTCCTAGTGTTTCCAACCTCAGATACACATTATAATTATTGGCCTTTCACACTACTCAAGTCAAACCCATTGGACCAATAAGTATAATGATTTGAACAATATATGTCTTAGATACTCATTGTCGTTATTGACATACAATGTATCACATACTCATAACATCATATGCTTTATAATAACTTCAAGAAAACATTCAAACCAAATATATCACCCCTATGTATCTATAACCGATGACATAAGTGTTTGAATTTTCTTGAACTATTGTTCCAATGGAGAACCATGACTTGATATTTTCTTTGGTAGATTTTCGGGCTTTATTGATTAGTTTCACTTTGCACATTATCCATTTTAAACATACATCATATGCATTCATATATATCATATATATATTTCATAAAATGGACAATATACATATAGGTATGATTACGGATTCTATGGATCCACTTCCTAGCCACAAGGAATAGATATGGGATTTAGGTTAAACAAATTACAAACATGAAATTACAACTTTTGCATCTTCATGCTCTCACTAAGCATCTTCATGGTTTAAACCTCTTCTTGTTCTTGCACCTCCATATCTCCATATGTACATTAGTAACCTTAGCATTCCAAGGTGAGATTACAAAAACAAAAGTGCTTACAGGCTTAATGGAATTGATTTACAACCTAAATGAGTAATTAACATTTAATTACATCCCATTAAATAATAAAATTAATTATTACATGTCCACATTAGAAATCATACATTATGGTTTATAAATCCATGATCAACCATTCATGCCTCTCAAATAATAACAAAACATATATATATACAACAATTGCATTTATAGATATGTTGTTCATCATTGGAACATTTCCAAAATATCCATTTTGAATGTCATATATTAAATATTTCTATAGCTCAAAATCATATTTTAAGTCATAGAAATGTATTTGATTGAAAAATTAATCCAAAACAATTTTGGAAAAAATTAAAGTTGGGTACAAACACAGCGAAAATCGAGACCACCTTCGCAGCCGTGATACGAATTTCGTGGGTGCAAAATATGAATTGTGGTTGTGATTCTCTAAATTGACCTAAACAACATTTATTTTGATCCATTCATTCATGGGCATGACATCATTTTTGCGGTCTCGATTTGCCAATCATGGTCGCGATTCTTGATTTGAGGGCACGAATCATGTGTCTGATAGCACAACATTTGTCTAACAACTCCTTTTCAACCAAATCAAAAACCTCCAAAACAATATATACAAAGGTTTTACACAGAAATTAAGTGGCTCTAATACCAATTGAAGGAATGGTGGAGCCAAACGCAACGGAAGGAAAGTGGTGAGGTGAAATTTCAAACATTTTAAAATTTTGCTTCACCCAATTTTGGTCCAAAATTCATTCAAGCAATTAATTAATTTATGTGTAAAACACATATGCATATAAAGAAGAAGGAAGATTAATCATATTACCTCTTGTAGGTTCCTTCTTTCTTTAACAAAAAGCTTCTCAAGTGTGAAGTCTCTAGATCATCCATACCTAGCTCACCTCCAAGTTTCTTCTTAGTTTCTTTGGTGTTCTTGAATCACTCTCTTAGTTGCCCAATTTGATTTAAGATTTTCCCTAAAAAACCATTAGGAAGTTTAAGGTTTCTCTTTGGTTTGTTTTGGACTAAACACATTTTCAATTTGCAAGTAATTGTTCTTTCATAAAGAACAAAAAAGAGAATTGAAGATCAAAAGAAAATTTGAAGAAACACTTTCTTCATACATTCTTTCTCTCTCTCAAATCTCTCTCAAGATGCTTCAAACGTAAAAATGATGTTTTCTCTTACTTATGAAGAAAATGAACATAAAACCCTTTTATACTTATTTTCTTCAAGACTTAACTCTTAAGTTTTCATAAAGACAAAAACACCCTTTTAGCTCTTCATTTGGTGGAAAGGCAAAGTGGACTTTGCTTCTTCAAATGGTGAAATGACCATTTTATCCTTTAGGGGTAAAATGGACATTTCTATTAGCAAAAGATGTAATTACAATTTTAACTTTAGTAGAAAATTCTCTAACCCTTAAACTCATCATATGGGTTTATGAATAGAGAATTTTCTCTAACCCCTAAATTACATCTTTTCCATATCACATATGGGTTTAGGCCACATCTCATATGTTTATGGTTTTTAGGAAGCTTAAAATTATGTCTTTGATTTAGTCCAAATCAATTTTCAATTTAATCTTTTTCATTTACATCATATATAAATTAAGATTTAATTAAATAAAAACCTTTATAGATTAAACATCAGGATATGCTAGGATCCATGTAAATTTAATTATATGTTTAATCATTTTACCACCAATTAATTAATTAAACACTTTAATTAATTAATATGGTAAACCTTTTACACTTAGAAGGCGATCACTATTGGGTGTGTGGCTTTCTAGGTTCATGTCTAATTCACAATAGGAAAGAGAAAATATTTTTCTCTACTAATGTGAAATCCCCACTTCTCACTTAGTCCCATAAGTCATGAGGGACAATTAGCATTCCATGTCATGACTACCTAATCAGAAATGAATGTTTATAGTTGATAACTTTAAACATCACATGGACCATCAATCATAAATCATCATGCACTAGAATCCCTTCATTAAAAATCCCAATCTCGGCTAGGGTAATGGTTTATGTCAAACCTTAATGTGCCTCGATTATATGTCCTTATCTCGGTTCTAATTCTTGATGAGATTAGATTTTTACTAGAAACTCTCTCTAGTGAATCTTACTATCTTCACCAAAAACTTAAGTATTAAGAATAACCAGATAGCATAGGATCTTAACCTCATTTACTCGAGGTAATGAATTCTATCTTGGCGATCACTTATCTCCATATATAACAAATTTAAACCATCACATGCCATATATCCATATGTAAATAGTACGTATATGTAAGCAGTAATAAATCCTAACTTCCTATATATGAGATATAGTATCCCTCAAGTGAAAATATTATATGCACTATTATGACCTAGATGATGAATAATTGATAAGTAGTAAAACCCTATATTATTATCATCTAACGTCATAGTTTGACTATTCATTCTATGAATATCCACATATTTATATCGACATCACATGTTAAGCAGCATAAGACTCACTACCTCTATAATCATTTGTATCGCATTCTAATTATAGAAAACAAATAGAGGTAATGGTCTTCCAGAATTAATGATGCTCAGTCATTAATCCTATGGCCATAAACATATTTAAAATATTTGTACAAGAGCGATCTGTCTCCCATATTCTCAACACTTGAGAATAGATCCTCTTACAAATACTTAGAACTATATTCAATAATATGAAACCCTTTTCACATTATGAATATATTATCGTGCCATTGGGAATTAATTTCTACTATCACATAACTATTATGTGGCTCCTAAGGCATATATTGCTATCAGAAATAATCATACAACCATAAAAGGTAATATGGTCTTTTCTACTTAACCCTATAGCATAAAGCAAATTAAATATCTAATTTGTCCCCTAATTAAAAACATAGTTGTTGACTATATAAAAGGCAAATGATGTTAAATTAAGGAGGTTTTGATGCACATCTTTTCCAAGAGAAGCCTTAGTTACAAAGTATTGAGAGAAAAGAAAAAGAAGAAGTGTTCTTCATATTTCTTGCTTCATTTCATGTTCTTTATTCTTTATGAAAGAACAAAGGTTTCTTGTATTGAAAAGATATATCTATAGCAATTAGAAGAAATCAAATCACCAAAGATTTGTGTTAGAAGATCTTGTATTCAATTGGGCTATGAAGAAAGAGAATCAAGAACATCTAAGCAAATCAAAGTGTGCCTTGGAGGTGAAGTTTAGTGTGGACAATCTAGAGGCTTAATAGTTGGGGAGCTTTTGGAGAGGAAAGAAGAATTAAATTTCATAGGCTTTAAGAGGTAATATGATTACCACTTGATTTTCTTTCTTTCTTATGTGTTTTCCACACTAATTAGTTAATTGCTTGAATGTTTATTGGATTCATTTTTGTGAAAGTGAAATTTTAAATTGTTTGAAATTTCACCCACCATATTGCTTCGGCTTAATTTGTGCCCAATATTCCTTCACTCGACCACTCTACCAATTCTTCTAAGAATTCATAATTTCATAAGGTAAACATCTTAAATTATGTGTCTAAATTTCCATTTTTTATCATGAGTGGTTGCTTTGCTTATTATGATCTCAATTCCTCTCTTTTTTTCCTCTATATTTTTGTTTGGCCATTACTAGTAGACTTACGGAAATTTCTATTATTTTGCTACTTAGGAAATGATGATTCTAAAGGACTAAAAATTCATAACAATGAGAAAAATGAAGAAATGGCAAACATAGGAACTTTAGGCCTTAATGTGCTTATTTCAGCTAGTAAGGGGAAATTAAGAAATAATGGCTAATTCATGAATTGACTGATGATTTATGTTTCCTAATGTGTTAATTAAGTGATCCTAAAATTTAAATTGATGATTGATTATGATATCTTGGATTTTCTTTTTTGTTATGAATATATGGATTAGGTTTTTACTAAATAGTGATCAATTAATGAAATTAGTAGATGAAATGTGTATAATTATGTTCTAATTACATGGAAATTGCCTTAAATTTAGATGTAATACCCAAGGATGTCATAGCTCATTCTAGTTACTAATGACACTAAAGGATTTGATTTTTGAATGTTAGTATAGTATAGAAATGACAAGAAATTAGGTAGAAATCTTGTGACTTAACATGCAATGTTTGCCTAGTTTATGATTCTGTTATAATTAATTGTGCTCTAATGAATTAAATAGAATTTATATGATAACTAATGATGTATATAAAGAAGTTAAAGAACAAAAATTTGACAGATAAAGTGAAAGGAAAGAAAGGAATTTAAAAGGAAAATTTCTAAGTATATTAATGGGCTTATGGGCTTGTTAATGGGCCATGGAACATTAAAGGCCCAAATCCAATAAGGGATGGCTGGCCCATGGGTCCAAGAATGAGTGAACATAAAAATTTATGAGCTACAATAAGGCCCAAGATAAATAAAAATTTGATGTTATAGAGATAGCCACAAAAATTGGCCTAAGTCAAATCCTAAAGCAATTTGAATTCTTATCTTTCCTACATATAAGTCTAGGTTCATTTTTAGTATTCCAATACCATATGATGAATATTACAAATTTAGATGAAATCTTGGCTATCCAAGTGAAGTAGAATATAACCATTCATTAAGCTCAATCAAATCCTTACCATCCAACCTATCATATATATATATATATATATATATATATATATATATATATATATATATATATATATATATATATATATATATATATATATATATATATATATATATATATATATATATATATATATATATATATATATATATATATGTTAATTCATCTTATGTGCACCATTTACATGTCTTCACACCATAAGCCTCACATTAACTAAAAGAAATTCTCTCTACACCAATAGCAATAAGAACTCACTAAACTAAAATCTCCTAAGGTGAGAAATTATATTCCTCTTTTCTTTAATATGTTCCAAGTATAATTTTAGTATTTAAGATGCATAATTTTCTCCTACACCATATATATGAAATTTGGCCATGTAAGAGTGTTTATACAAGATGTAGTCTTGATGTTCTTAGTTGAAATAAGGAAATTTGATTAGAAAATTTAAGGATTAATATAAAGATAGATAAAGAAAACATGAAAAATATCTAAGTATTACTAAGGGAGAAATTCTGCCAAGATGGGATATGAACAAGAAAGTGTTTTAAATTCTAACTAAAGGCATCTAAGGTTATTTTAGATGAAGAAAAATGATTTGAAAGAGTTAGGAAGAATTTTGGAAACTTTATTTAAGACTTGGAAATCCTAAAGGCATAAACTTTGTTAAAAGGGAAACTTGGTGTTCTAAAGCTAGATATTGATAATTAAATGATCATATATGTTTTATGTTATGTTAATTTCGCATTTATACAACTAATTTAAAGAGATGAGGAATTATAAGTTTTCCCCAAATTTGACCTAAGTGGAACAAATTAGGGTTCTTATGAATAAGAGTGAATTAATTTAAAATAATTAGTGGGAATTGATTGCCTAGGTGTTAATTTGATGAATCCATGGTCAATTTAAGGTTTGAAAGGAAAATTGATAGCTTTCCCAAATTCTAGTGTTTATGGAGCAATTTGAGAATTTTGAGATTTAAACTTGAATTCATTAAATTGAATAAGGAATTTAGCTTAGAAATGATTAGAAATAAGAATAAGTATGAATATGACATTATTGATACACCCCCATTATAGGTTGGAATAATAATAAAACAAGTATAAGATAGATAAGTTGAAATTGGTAACAACATTAGTTATTAATTGATTTGTAATTAAAATGATATGGGTGTAGAACGTCAAGGCAAGGGCAAAGAAATTGCTCAAGACAATGAAGGACACTAAATTAATCAAGAGTGAACATCAATAGGAGCAAAGATGTTCTAGGTGAGTACTTAATAATATGATATAATTGTGCCATATTGTATGCAAACCATTGCTTTAAATACCATCCTTGGGCATGTACCTTGAGGTGACCTTAAATATGTGCTTGCCTATTGATTGTTGAGCCTTTAGAAATCCATATCTTTCTTATGAGATATTTGACCATGATGAGCCTCCTACATTGGTTCTATGTTGTGTCAATGATGAGAATGATTGATATGCTAAACTATTTTCTATTGAATTCCTAATATAGACCTTGTATGTGTTTTTCATTGATACACATGATTAAGTAAAATTCCTCTCTAGTGTGAGGAAATACATCAAACATTATGCATATGGTGTAAGCCCATGGGTAAGGTGAGAGTACCCAACCTCTGTGTAACAACCCACAACCACCCTAGAAATTTTTGTGATAATTTGCTTGACTTAGAACTATTAAGACTAAGTGTGTGTCTTTATAGGAATTTATGTGCTATGTGATCGATGAGTATGTGGCTTGTTAAATTAATTTTAATATGTATAATATGAGTTATTATTATGAAATAAATAATTTATAGGAAGTGCATTAGCATAAAATAAAGTATTTTTCATAAAATGAATTTTCATGTAAAAAGGCGATTTTTAAAGCATAAAATAATTTTATGAGTATTTTAAAATAATTTTTAAAATAAATGTTTTGGGGGAGATTTTAAAGAAAATAATAAAAAAAATATTTTTATCTTAATTACCTATAATCAGTGCCAAAATTAATTAAAAAGTCCAAATACCCAAAGGTCCACTATACCAAAACACTCCTAACCTAACTCATTAAGGGTAATATTAGAAATTACCCAAAACCCTACATATATTAATGAAGAATTCGGCCAGCCCTTCACTCTAGCAGCCACCATTCTATTATTTCATTATTTTGGTAGAAAAATTCTCTCAAAATTATTTTTTTTACCGAAATTCACAAAATACTTTCAAACTTTGCAATTTCACGACCGTTTTGTAAGTTTTACCTTTCCTTTCAATTTGCTATTTGATTTTTATGAAACTAAACATGGAAAAATTATTTTGAACTGAATATTTACTGATTTTTATTGATTAAAATTGGCCTAGGTGAATGCTTGAGAGAGGGAAACCAATTTTTCTACCAAAAACACCAATCTCTCTATGCGATTTCTCCAAAGGTGAATCCTACAATTCAAAATTGAAATTTTCATACATAAACACTACAAGGGGGGACAATTTCTGAATATTTGTATTCTAAATGGTTTTTGATGTATTTAGATGAAAAATATTGAATTAAATCATATTTCTGCATACTGTAATGACCAAAAAGTTTTGAAAAACAAGAAAATTCAAGGTTTTCGTCCTAGAACTTGAAAGTTGGAAAATTCTATGATTCCATAATTGAATGGCTTCCAATTGGTGTGTTTTGGGATTCTAAATTGATATTTGTTATGTTTAGATGGGAAATAATGATTTAAATGATGTGTTTACATATTGCACTAATGAACGGAAAGCGCAAAAAGCAAGAAAATTCATGATTTTCATTCTAAACCCTAAACTTGGAATTTTCATACATAAGAAATATATGTGCTGTTAATTTGTGAGTATTGATATTCTAAACTAATATTTGTTGTGATTGAAATAAAAATAATGATTTAAATCACGTGTTTATATATTACTGTAATGACTGGAAAGTATCAGAAATAAGAAAACTCATGGTTTTTCATCCTAAAACTTAAAGTTGGAAATTTTCATGCATAAGGATCTATATATGTGCTGATTCTTACCTATTCATGTTCTACAATGATTTTTGTTTTGATTACATGAAAAATCTTAGTTCAAACCATGTTTCTACATATTACTATAATAGATAAAAAGTGCGAAAAGTAAGAAAATTCAAGTTTTCTTTTTTAAGGGGCATTCGGCCTACATTGGGATTCTTATCCCAATGTCTGTAATTTTTATGTAATGTATTTTAATAATTATTGAAATGTATGTATTAATGATAAACGGTTAAATGCCATGTTGGTTGAAGGAATGACTCTAGACAATGCTAGAGACAATTTGGTATACTTAATGTATCTTAACCTTATGTTGTGATTGCAATGTGAATATGATTGGGTAATATGGAAATAGGTTTTATGATGGGTCAATAATGAATTTATGATCTTGAATTGATGGGGAGATTAATTGAATAAATTGGGAATAAGAGCTAGGCATGACATTTGAAAGGCGATTGATAAATTGACATGTATGAAAGTGTTAAGTGTACTAAGATGATTGTTAAAGTGAATTCATATCAAGATCATGACATTGTGCTTGACTTGAGAAAAGTATTGGTATGATTTATAATATGTTTTCATATGAGCCTAGAAAGGCTAAATGGGAAAGACTTTTAAAGTCAACATGTTATGTGCAAGTAATAAGTGCACATCTATATGCAACTCTAAGTGCGTGCAAATGTTATACGTGCATAAGGTAGTTATGGGATAGGATAGCATGATAATTAAATATATATTAAGTATTAATTAAATATTATGTTAGAGCTTAAGGAGTTCTAAAAGTTCAAGGGCTACAAGTACTATAAGCGAAGGAACCACAAGGTGAGTAAACATTATGTTTCAAGTTACAAGTGCAAGCTATCATGGTTTGTGAATCTTTGATATCTTGAAACCCAAGTTCTTTTCTATTTTAATGATTTCTTTGTAAGCTTGGGTTGCCAAAGGATAATTGGTCTTTAACCATTTTTATTAATTATCCAATGATAATATCTTTGTGATTATTGCCCTAACTTATATTTTTCTGGAACTACACTATTGTTCATCTTTGTTAAATAAGCTAAAATTCTATTGCTATTATGTTACATTTGATTATATCCTTCAATGCTACTATTACGTTTATACGTTATGAATTATGTTATGAGTTATGTGTGAATATGGCAGCAGCCTTCACTTTACATGTTATGAGTTACGTGTGAACATGGCAGTAGCCTTCACTTTACATGTTATGAGTTAGGTATGGATAAGGCAACAGCCTTCACTCTATACTATGTTATGAGTGGACAAGGTAGTAGCCTTCACTCTATATTATGTTACGAGCAGATAAGGCAGTAGCCTCCACTCTAAATGCTATGAGTTATAAGTTTATTTCTATAAACCTAGTTAAATCACAAGCCATGGACTATGAATCATAAATTATGAACTATGAGCTATGAAACCTTTTAAGGGATATATGTTGTTGTATAAGTCATATTGTTTACTCATTGAGACCATCTATCTCACTCCTTTTTCCTTGTGTGGTTCTAAGTGAGCATTATAAGGAGACAAGGTGATCACTCAAGCTACCTACTCTGCTTGGGAAATTCCCTTGTCAAAATTATAATAATCCCATGCTATGATGAATCCTTAAATGCTCCGGGAGTTATTATGGGAATTTTATTTTAGAATATCATGTTGGTGACTTTATTTGAAGTCTTATTATTATTTTCTTATGGATTATATTAAAGTATATTTTTAGCTTTCGCAACTTATGGTTTTTCCTTTATAAAAGGTTTTATTAAGTTAATGTATGAGGTTTAGTATGATCTTAGGCAATTTTTACATATGTATAAGTGGGTTCTACAAGCGTGGGTGACCTTATATCTCCCTATGTTCTAGGACCGTCATGTCCCCAAAAATGGAATGTGACACTCTGTTGGGGGGAAGGCCTAACCATAAGGTTCGATTAGTCTTGTG
The DNA here is from genome assembly GCA_947687605.1 of Reutealis trisperma. Classification (NCBI taxonomy): domain Eukaryota; kingdom Viridiplantae; phylum Streptophyta; class Magnoliopsida; order Malpighiales; family Euphorbiaceae; genus Reutealis; species Reutealis trisperma. Next base: position 553,943 of record CANTUT010001259.1, on the reverse strand, counting down.
TGTAAATGAGTAAGGGTTAGGCCACCACTCTTTAATATTCATATGTGGGAAGCTTTTCACTTCTAAGGAATTACTATTTCTGCTAAAATGTATTCCAAAATTCAAAACAACGAGTTTTGATTAACATCACTCTATTGCTATCTTGAACCTATCTAAGTGATAACATTATATATTGCCTTCATATTATGTTATATTATTATGTACTTACTAAGCTTGTCTCATTCCATAGTTGCTTAAAATTTTTTAGGTCAAGGTGACTTATTAGTAAGGTAATTTTCAAGCTATGCTTCTCCGCTTGGGACTTGCTCTGCTAAGTTGCTATGTTTTGAATTTTGCTTGTGTTACTCTGAAGATAATCAATCTAGATCTCTGTGGTACTTAAAGACTCAGTATTGAAATGTATTGTGATGGAGAGTATTGTAAACAAATGATAGTAATTATTATATATACATATTTATGATAGTAAGTAAGAATACATGAATAGTATTTATTAATATTTAAGAATGATATTTCAAATAAATGGTTATGAAATGGCATTAAAGTGTGATGGCTATAAATGAATGGACAAAGTAAAATGGAAATGGTAAAGAGCGAATAGGGTTTTGATCTTGGGATAGGTTATAAAATGGAATATGCTAAATGATAATAAGTTCAACGGGGTTCTACGAGTTTAGGTGACCTTATGTCTCCCTAAGCTCTAGGACCATCGCAACCTAGAAATTAGACATGACATTAGAAGAGTTAGCCTATTTAGGGTTTAGGAATCAAAAGTTGAAAATTTTCTTTTTTTGAGGAATTTGAATTTTGTGTGTTAATTGAGTAATTCAATGACTAATTTAAGGATTTAAAGTTGTCATATCCTAAATTTTAGAGATATGATGGTCTTAGAACGTCGGGAGATATAAGTCACCCATGCCTATAGAACCCATTCATGTATACAATAACATTGCCTAGGATCTTACCAAAACCTCATAAATTAACTAAATTATTCCAATAATAAGGAAAACTTTAACCAACAGAAGCATAATTGAAAGAAAATACTTTTAGATATAATCTATATGAAAAGAATATTTAAGACTCCAAGTAAATTATCAAATAAATAATATTCCAAAAATGAAACTCCAAGAGCATCTAAAAAGACTCTTCACATGATTGTATATTAATAAACTTTGGACAAGAAAATCCCCCAAGTGGAATAGTGTAACAATTCACATCTACCCTAGGAGTTTTCGTGACAAATTATTTGAATTTAGGGTTATTGTGACAAATTGTATGACTATATGAAAATTTATGTGTGACATCATTTATGGGTTTGGGGAATGTTAAATTAATTTTAATATGCCAAATATGGATTATTATTGTGAAATAAATGATTTAAATAAAATGCATTAGCATGAAATAATTTATTTTTCGTAAAATGAATTTTCATGCAAAAAGACGATTTTTAAGCATAAAAATAATTTTATAAGTATTTTAAAATAATTTTTAAATAAATATTTTGGTGGGAATTTTATAGAAAATAATAAGAAAAATATTTTATTTTAATTACCTATAATCAGCTCTAAATTAATTAAAAAGTCCAGATACTCAAAAGCTTACTACACTAAAATACTCCTAACCTAACTCATTAAGGGTAATCTTGGAAATTTCACTCAAAACCCTAATATTTAACCAAAATTTTGGCCAGCCCTTCATTCCAGCAGCCACCATTTTATTATTTCATTATTTAGTAGAAAAATTTTCTCAAAATATTTCTTACTGAAATTCATAAAAAGCCTTTCAAACTTGCGATTTCACAACCATTTCGTAAGTTTTTCTTTTCCTTTCAATTTGCTATTTGATTTGTATGAAACTAATATTGAAAAAATTATTTTAAACTAAATATTTACTGATTTTTATTGATAAAATTTGGGCTAGGTGATTTCTTGACAGAAAAATCAATTTTTCTACCAAAAGCACCAACCTCTCTACGCGATTTCTCCAAAGCTGATTCCAACAACTCAAAATTGAAATTTTCATGCATAAACACTACCAAGGGGTGATTTTTATATGTTGCTATTCTAAACTGATTTTTGATGTGTTTAGATGAAAAATATTGAATTAATTCATATTTCTGCATATTAATGTAATGACCGAAAAGTTTCAGAAAATAAAGGAATTCAAGGTTTTTGTGCTAGAACTTATAAGTTAGAAAATTCTATGATTATATATACATATGACTGCTGATTTGTATATGGATGGATTATAATAGATTATTTGTTTTGTTTGGATGAAAAATAATAATTTAAATCATGTGTTTGCATATCGCTGTAATGAACGGAAAGTGCGAAAAGCGTGAAAACTCATGATTTTCACCCTAAACCTTGAAACTTGGAATTTTCATGCATAATTATTATCAATGGCTGCTGACTCATACATGTGGATGTTCTAAACTGATATTTGCTATGATTGAATGAAAAATAATGGTTTAAACCACCTATTTACATGTTATTGTAATGATCATAAAATACCAAAAATAAGAAAACTCATGGTCTTTCATCCTAAAAATTAAAGTTGGAAATTTTCATGCATATGAATGTATATGTGTGCCAATTCCTACAAGTTTATGTTCTAAAATGATTTTTGTTTTGATTACATGAAAAATCTTGGTCCTTGGTCTAAACCATAGTTTTACATATTACTGTAATAGAGGGAAAGTGCGAAAAGTAAGAAAATTTAGTTTTTCCCTTTAATGGAGTATTTAGCCTACATTGGGATTCTTATCCCAATGTCTATAATTTTTATGGAATATATTTTGTTGATTATTGACATGTATTCATGAATGATAAATAGTTAAATTACATGTTGGTTAAAGGAATGACTCTAGACAAGGCTAGAGGCAATTTGGTATGCTTAAGGTATCTTAACCTTAGGTTATGATTAATATGTAAATGTGATTGGATAATATGGAAGTAGGTTGTATGATGACTTGATAATGAATTAATGATCTTGAATTGATGAAGATATTGATTGAATGAATTAGTCATAAAAGATAAGCTTGATACTTGAAAGGTTATTTGTTAAGTTGACATATATGGAAGTGTTTAGTGTACTAAGATGATTGTTAAAGTGAATTGATACTAAGACAATGATATTGTGTTAACCTTGGAAAGGTATTGACATGAATTATAATGTGTTTTCATATGGGCCTATAAAGGCTAAGTGTACAAGACTTTTAAAGTTAACATGTATGTGCAAGTGATAAAGTGCACTTATATGTGCAACTATAAGTGTATGTGAATGTTATATGTGCATGGGTAGTTATGGGATAGGATAGCATCATGATTAAATATACTAAGTATTGAATTAAATAGTATGTTAAAGTTTGAGGAGTTTAGAGGTTCAAAAATGCTATGTGTACTAGGAGCGAAGGAACCACAAGGTGAGTAAGCACTGTATTTTTGCTACAAGTGTTTGTAAACATTATGTTTATGTTACAAGTACAAGCTATCATGTTTTGTGAACCTTTAAGATTCTTAAAACCCAAGTTCTTTTCCATTCTCTCTTATAACTATATGATTTCTTTATTAAGGTTGGGTTGCTAAAGGACAGTTGGTCCAAAACCATTTTTGATTATCTAATGATAATACCTTTATGATTATTGCCCTATCTTATATTTCTTCTACAACCACATTGTTATTTATCTTTTGTTCAATAAGCTAAACTACTATTTCTATTATGATACATGTTATTGCTTTCTTAAGTGCTATTGTTATAAGTGATTACCGTAAACACGAGTGAATTGAGCAGGAGTCTTCACTCACTTATATAAATTCGAGTGAATTGAGTAGTATCTTCACTCACGAGTGAATTGAACAAAAGTCTTCACTCACTTATGTAAATTTGAGTGAATTGAGTAGTGTCTTCACTCACAAGCAAATTGAGCAAGAGTCTTCACTCACTTATGTAAATTCAAATGAATTGAGCAGTATCTTCACTCACGAGTGAATTGAGCAAGAGTCTTCACTCACTTATGTGAATTTGAGTGAATTGAGCAGTGTCTTCACTTAAGAGTGAATTGAGCAAGAGTCTTCACTCATAAGTAATAAGTGTGATTTTCTGTAAATCTTGTTAAATTGTAAACCTTGATTCATGGATTGTAAAACATGAATTATGTGTTATAAGTTATGGGTTTCCTTTTTTTTTTAAAAAAAAAGGATATGTGTTATTGTATGTGCCATATTATTTACTCATTAAAATCATCTATCTCACTCCTTTTTCTTTGTGTGGTTCTAAGTGAGCAGTATAAAGAGGTGATAAGTGTTGAAAACACTATATTTTATCCCTTGTTCTTAATGTATTTTATGCCTCCAATTGAGTTTAATTTGTTTGTTTTAGTGCTTTCACAATTCTTTTAGTTAATCCAGTGTCAAAAGATGCCATGATCTGAATGTGACCTAGGATAGTGAATGATCCAAGCCAAAATGCTAATTTTTTAGAGAAATATGGATTGCCACGGGTTGAGCCACGGCTGGGATTATAGCCGTGTGATAAGAGCAAAGTAGAAAATCATCCTGTAACCTCCCACAGGTGGAGGCATGGCTAGGGTCTCACTCGTGGGAAGTTACATTTTCTTTGATTCACATTGCCATGATTGGAACTTTAGCCGTGGGTGTAATGGTGTGCATAAAAAAATTCAGAACTATAAAACCTAATGGCATTTCAGAGGGTGACCAAGGGAATTAGCAAGAGAATAGGAAAAGAAAGAAGACATTGAAGATCGCAGATCAAAGAACAGGATTTCTTGGCACTTAATCCATGAATTGTTTGAGATTTCTTACTTCTTTAATTCTTTCTTTAGTTTCAATGTGTGATATGAACTAATTATTTCCAATTTGGGTATTGATGAACCCCCCTTGAACCTTTTGTATAGATTGAATTACTTCTTATTCAATTAAATCATTCTTTGGGTTGTTTTATCTTTATGAATATTATTGCTTAAATTCCAATTAATAATTGCATGCTTATTAGTTGGGGATTGTTTTCATATAATTTACTAGAGATAGCTTTATGTGAATGGATCACTCATAGACATTAAGGGTTGATTGGGGCACTAGAGATAGGCTTACAAGACTTCTTTGGTAGATAGTTTCTTGAATCTAAAGCATGACCTAATTGAGTTTGTTTGAGAAGAGATTCCTTGCATTCCTCTTGGGAAATAGGGATTTAATTGCTTAAGAGAGATTTTTATCTAATTTAGTGAAATGCCAATTCAACTTATGGAATGAATTTATTAATGTGTAGTTTATGATATACAATTAGAGGCTAGGGGGATTCAATACCTGAATGGGCTTTTATTTCTCATTTCATCTCCTTTTTCCTTCTTGTTATTTTACTTAATTTATATTTTAATTTAGTTTGAATATAATTATAATCATTTTCATCGACACCAATTTGATTCACTAAACAATAGTAGACATTTTGAGCTAGTACGTACCTAAAGTCTCCAGTGGAACGATAACTCATTCACTACTATATTGCTTGTGCGATCTGTACACTTGTAGAATACGCATCAAGTTTTTGGCGCCATTGCCGGGGACTTTTTAGAGTAATATTAGCAATAGAATTGAAGCTAGTGATTTAGTTTTTATTTTTATTTGTTATTTAATTTTTGTTTTGGTTTTTTTTTTTTTTGTGAAATTCTCTTTTCAAGTACCCTTTTCTGTTTATGACCAAAGCTAGTTCCTCCAATCTACTTGAATTTGATCCAGAGTTAGAGAGAACATTGAGACAAAAGCGAAAGGAGGAACGGGAACTAGCTTTGGTGGGAGAGGTAGCAAAACTAGAAGGCGTTGATTCAAAGGAAGAGGTTGAAATAATGGCAGAAAGCCAGCCAAAAACCATGCAAGAATATGCAAGGCCCACTCTTAATGGGGCTGACTCAAGTATATGGAGGCTGACTATCGCTATAAATAATTTTGAAATTAAGCCGAATGTGATATAGATGGTGCAGGAAACTTGCCAATTTGATGGTCTCCCATATGAAGATCCTAATGCTCATCTTGAGAATTTTTTGGAGATTTATGATACATTTAAGATCAATAATGTCTCAGATGATGCGATTAGGCTGCGTTTGTTTCCTTTTTCACTCCTGGACAAATTGAAGAAATGGCTTAAGTCTTTCTCAGCCAGTACTTTTACTACATGGACTTAATTGGCAAAGAAATTCTTAGAGAAATATTTCCCACCATCCAAGACCGCTAAGTTGAGGAACGACATAACTTCCTTTCTTCAACAAGATGATGAGACTCTTTACGATGCATGGGAAAGAGGTAGCAAACCTGGAAGAGGTAGTAGACCTGGAAGGCATTGATTCAAAGGAAGACGTTGAAATAATGGCAAAAAGCCAGCAAAGAACCATGCAAGAATATGCAAGGCCCACTCTTAATGGGGCTGACTCAAGTATACAGAGGCTGACTGTCACTATAAATAATTTTAAAATTAAGCTGAATGTGATACAGATGGTGTAGGAAACTTGCCAATTTGATGGTCTCCCATATGAAGATCCTAATGCTCATCTTGAGAATTTTTTAGAGATTTATGATACATTTAAGATCAATAATGTCTCAGATGATGCAATTAGGCTGCGTTTGTTTCCTTTTTCAATCCTGGACAAATTGAAGAAATGGCTCAAGTCTTTCTCAGCTGGTACTTTTACTACATGGACTTAATTGGCAAAGAAATTTTTAGAGAAATATTTCCCACCATCCAAGACCGCTAAGTTGAGGAACGACATAACTTCCTTTCTTCAACAAGATGGTGAGACTCTTTACGATGAGTGGGAAAGATTTAAAGACTCATTAAGGAAGTGTCTGCATCATAGCCTTGCATTATGGCACCAGATTCAAAGCTTTTATAATGGTTTGAACTATACAAGCAAACAGTCTATCAATGCGGCAGCCGGTGGTTCCATCAACAACAAGACACCTGAAGAGGCAAGGGACTTGATTGAAGACATAGCTCTCACAAACTATTAGTGGCAAGTCCCTAGAGATCATAGAAGGATTGCTGGAGGTGGTTCACATAAGGTGGATACAATTGTTGCATTGACTGCTCAGCTTGAAGCCATGAACAGAAAAATGGATTCGTTAATGGTATCTTCATTTGTAAGACAAGCTCAAGTTATGTGTTGTGATTAGTGTGGGGGAGGACACCAAAGTCAAGATTGCTAAAGTGGCAATAATTTCGCCAAGCCAGAGTAGGTATATTACATTGGAAATGCTCCAAGGTAGCAGAACAACCCCTACAATAATACATATAATCTAGGGTGGAGGAATCACCCTAATTTCTCTTAGGGTAATCAATGTAACCTGAGACCTCCACCTAGATTTCAGCAGCAGCCTCAATACTAACAAGCTCCACCTAAGAAGACTTCTTTAGAGGAAATGATGGAGAATTTATTCAGTCATTTGACCAAAGGCACAAGGCAGCTAAGACAGCACTTAAGAATCAATTGGCTTCCATTCATACTTTAGAGAATTAGATGGGCCAAATTGCTAAATTGCTTAGTGACCGACCGCAAGGAAGTTTGCCTAGTAACACCAAGGCAAACCCAAAAGAATAGCTGAAAGCAATCACTTTGAGGAGTGGCAAGCAAGTTGAGGGGGCTGTTAAGAAAAACCAAGAAAAAATGGTTGGGGAAGAGGCATAGGGTGCCATAGACAAAGAAGCTAGAAAGGAAGTTGCAGAGAGGGAAAAGCAGCAGTAGAGAAAGAAAGAAAAGAAGCTACACAAGAGCTTGCCCCAATGGTAAAGGAGTATCAACCTCGAGTGCCATATCTAGCTCATTTGCATAAGGATAAAATGGATGTGCAGCTCAGTAAGTTTTGTGAATTATTTAAGCAACTTCGTATTAACATACCATTTGCCGAGACTTTATCACAAATGCCCAAATATGCTAAATTTTTAAAAGAGCTACTTTCTAACAAAAGAAAGCTTGAAGAGGTATCATTTATGCATTTGTCAGAAAAGAGCTCAGCAATTTTGCAAAGAAGGTTACCTAAGAAGTTGAAAGACCTAGTAGTTTTAATATTCCATGTTTTATAGGTAACCTTTCAATTGAAAATGCCTTAGCCGACTTGGGGGCTAGCATTAGTGTTATGTCCTATAAGATGTTTAAAGAATTGGGTATTGGAGAACCCAAACCAACACATATGACTATTTAGCTAGCTGATAAGTCTGTGGTACATCCTCGAGGGATTTTGGAAGATGTGTTGGTAAAAGTTGGGGACTTTATTTTTCCTAATGACTTTGTCATCATTGATATGGATGAGGACACGGATGTTTCACTTATACTTGGTAGACCATTCTTGAATACAGCCCGCACCTTTATTGATGTCCATGATGGCACATTGACTTTGAGAGTGGGGAGCAAAAAAATTATCTTTCATATTACTAATGCTATGAAGTACCCACTTGAACTTGATGAGATGGATTCATGCGATGATGTTATTGAGCATGAAACCGTCAATTTTATTACTAACATTATTTCCAAGGATCCCCTTAAGTTGTGTTTGGTGCAGGAAAATGTTGAGGATCAAGAAGCAGTAGAGCAGTTGGCTTATTTGGAGGCAAACAAATCATTTAAGAGTCGGGCATTTGAAACAATTAAAATGTCCAAGGAAGAAAAGATGAGGCCTTCTATAATAGACCCACCTATTTTGGAACTTAAACCCCTCCCTAAGCATCTTGAGTATGGATTTTTGGAAGAGGGAAAGAAATTATCAATAATTTTGAATGCTAGCTTATCTTCCCAGCAAAAAGCTAGATTGATTGAAATGCTAAAAAAATACAAGAAGGTAATAGCTTGGAAGATAGCAGACATTGAGGGTATAAGTCTGTCATTCTACACTTATAAAATACATAGGGAGGATGAGTTTAAAGCAGTTGTGCAGCCACAGAGGAGACTAAACCCGAAGATGAAGGAGGTAGTAAAGGCTGAGGTGATCAAATTACTTGATGCAGGAATTATCTATCCAATTTCAGACAGCTCCTGGGTGAGTCTGATTCAAGTAGTACCAAAGAAAAGAGGAATGACCGTAGTGCCTAATGAGAATAATGAACTCATCCCTACAAGAATGGTCACTGGATGGAGGGTGTGTATTGACTACCAGAAGCTAAATGATGCAACCAGAAAAGATCATTTTCCATTACCCTTCATCGACCAAATGTTAAAAAGGTTATCTGGACATGAATACTACTACTTTTTGGATGGTCTTTCGGGTTACTTTCAGATTCCTATTGCTCCAAAAGACCAAGAAAAGACAACCTTTACATTTCCTTATGGTACTTTGCGTATAAGAGAATGCCATTTAGTTTGTGCAATGCACTAGCCACTTTCCAACGGTGCATGATGGCAATTTTTGATGAGTTGATTGAAGATATCATAGAGGTTTTCATGGATGATTTTTCAGTCCATAGGGACTCCTTTGATGACTATCTACTGAATTTGGAGAGATTTTTAATTCGATGTGAAGAGACCCATCTTGTGCTCAACTGGGAGAAATGTCACTTTATGGTTAGTGAAGGTATAGTTTTGGGGCATAAGATTTCGCATAAGGGTATTTAGGTGGATCAAGAAAAAATTGAAACCATTGAAAAATTGCCACCTCCTACATCTATGAAGGCGATTAGAAGCTTTCTGGGGCATGCTGGGTTTAGCGAAGGTTTATCAAAGACTTCTCAAAAATTGCTTGCCCTTTGACAAGGTTGCTCGAGAAGGATACTGAATTTATCTTTGATGGAGAGTGCCTAAAAGCCTTTAATATTTTAAAAGAGAAGTTAATACATGCTCCAATCATGGTGGCCCCTAATTGGAATCTTCCCTTTGAGTTGATGTGTGATGCGAGTGACTTCGCAGTAGGGGCAGTTTTGGGCCAAAGGAAGGAGAAACATTTTCAGCCCATCTTTTATGCTAGCAAAACATTAAATGAGACTCAAGCTAACTACACCACCATAGAAAAAGAGTTGTTGGCTGTTGTTTTTGCTTTTGACAAGTTCTGCTTGTATTTGATCTTGTTAAAGGCACTGGTTTACAAGGATCACTCAGCTTTGAGATACCTATTCTCAAAATCAGATGCAAAGCCCAAATTGATTTGATGGGTGTTATTGTTGTAAGAATTTGATTTGAAGATACAAGACAAGAAAGGAGCAGAAAACCTTGCAGCAGATCATTTATCCATATTGGAGAAGCCAAACTTAGAGCGGCTAAAAAAAGAGGATATTGATGACAAATTCCCTAATGAGCAGCTATATGCTATGGTAAGTTTGGCATGTGGTTCTAATCTTAATCCTAAATTTCCTTAGTTTGTGGATTTTGCAAATTTTCTTATTGCTAGGGAACTCCCAAAAGATTTTTCATATCAACAAAAGAAGAAATTCTTTTATGACCTTAAATATTACTTTTAGGAGGATCCCTTTCTCTTTAGAATTTGTGCTGATAGGATAATCATGAGATGTGTGGGCTAGCCTAAGAATATGAGCATTCTTGAGTAATGTCACAATGGGCTAGCTGGAGGACACTATGGACCTAGCAGGTACTGCTCAAAGAGTTCTGGAGTCAAGATTATATTGGCCAACTATTTTCAAGGATAGCTATAACTTTGTGCAACAATGTGATTGTTACCAAAGAACAGGTAATATCTCATCTCATGATGAGATGCCCCAAAATGGTATTCTTGAATGTGAGTTTCTGATGTATGGGGCATCAATTTCATGGGACCTTTCCCAAGTTCTTTTGGCAATAAATACATTTTAGTAGCTGTTGATTATATGTCCAAATGGGTAGAGGCTCAAGCTTTACCCACTAATGATGCTAGGGTGGTAATGAAGTTACTTAAGAAACTCTTCTCTAGATTTGGCACTCCAAAAGCCATTATAAGTGATAGAGGGACTCACTTTTGTAATAACCAATTAGAAAAAGTATTGACAAGATTAGGTGTTACACATAAACTTGCTACTCCCTATCATTCGCAAATGAGTGGTCAAGTAGAAAACTCGAATAGAGAGCTCAAGAGAATTCTTGAGAAGTCAATAAAGCATTCTAGGAAGGATTGGTCAGAAAAGCTTGATAGCGCTCTATGGGCTTATAGGACTGCCTATAAAACCCTTTTGGGTACCACACCATACAGATTGGTTTATGGCAAGGCTTGTCATTTGCCAGTAGAGATTGAGCATAAGGCCTATTGGGCTATAAAGCAAGTTGACCTTGATTTAGATGCTGCAGGTACTAAAAGAAATTTGCAGGTTATAAAAGAAATTTGCAGGTTAATGAGCTCAATGAATGGCGATTGGCGGCTTATGACAATGCAAGGATGTACAAGGTGAGAACCAAACGATGGCATGATTCTCGAATTAAGCAAGGGAGATCCTTCAAAGCAGGAGATCAGATATTGCTCTATAACTCTAAGCTAAGGCTTTTCCCTGGAAAATAAAAGTCTTGGTGGTCAGGTCCATTTATGGTTAAAAATATCTTCCCCTATAGAGCAATTGAATTAAGTCATCCTGAAAATGGTGATTTTAAAGTAAATGGTCAAAGGCTTAAACTGTATTTTGGAGAGAATTAAATCAAGTGATGAAGGTTGAGTATCTCTAGGATTCGGGGTGAGCAATCACCCTAAATCTCCAACTAAGATGATGTTAAAAAAGTGCTAGGTGGGAGGCAACCCACTGTTTTAATTAAGATTTATTTTCTGTCTTAAGTTTTTTTTTTTTTAATTATAACATATATATATATATATATATATATATATATATATATATATATATATATATATATATATATATATATATATATATATATATATATATATATATATATATATATATATATATATAATATATATATATATATATATATATATATATATATATATATATATATATATATATATATGTTATAATTTAAAAAAAAAACTTAAGACAGAAAATAAATCTTAATATATATATATATATATATATATATATATATATACTATTTTAAGTGCTTCAGTTTTAATTTTAATTTTTTTATCTTTGTTTAGTTGTTGCTGCTCATTAGTTGCATTAGATTTGTCATGTAGTTTTTGAAGGGAGGACAAGATTAGTTAAGAAATGCATAACCTACCTACCCTCTCATGAAATTGTCATTTATTATGGGTTCTTAATAAGGGAGTTACATAGATAGACTATGCTCTGAACTGAATTTGTTGCTCTCACCTAGTTGAAAGTAGGATTGCCAGTATGAGTTTTAAGAATCCTAAAGGCTAGAATTCCAAAAACAAAAGGGATTCCTCTCCTCCATCCATGACCCCTAAATAAGTAACAGCTTTATGTGCTTATAATAGGGCATACCTAGCTATGAATGAGTGCACTTTCTCCCTATAGGAGATAGTGGTAATGGAAAAAGAGGAGAAAAAGGCTAATGATGTGCCAACTGATGGTGCAGAAAGTGATTTCATATAGCAAAAACTACCAAAAGGGGAGAGTAGCGAACCTCCTAAGGTGAAAAGAGGAAGAGGGAGGCCTAGGAAGGAGAAGTGAGGAGCTGTCTTGACCTAGTTTAGATTACACTAGAATGATCTTTACTAAATAATTGTAATTCTAAGCTAGGCATTCCATCTATCTTTCTTGTATGAGCCATTGACTATCTTTCATGTTTCTTACTTTCTTTTCACTATGTTTTATCTTAATGAAGCTCTTATGTTCATTCATAATTTCCATGGCTCCACTTTTGTCTTTCAGTCATTTATTTTATCTTTTAAAAAAAGAAAAAAAAGAAAAAAAAAGAGAGGGGGGAAAAATTGGATGGCACAGCTGAAACCTCAGCCGTGCCTCTAGCCGTGTGATAAGGAAACTTAATATCTTTTTGGCAATAGCATGGCATGGCTGAAACCTTAGCTGTGCCTCTAGCCGTGTGATAAGGGAATTAATTTTTTCTTTGGCAAAAGCATCATAGGGCTGGGACCATGGTTGAGCCTCCAGCCGTGTGATAAGGTGATTTAAATTTTCATTTGGCAGAGGCATCACATGGCTGGGACCACAGCTGAAGCCCAAGGCGTGTGATGCACCTAAAGAGTCTTTATCATGCCCATGGGTGGAATCCCAACCATGGGGTCACCCGTGGGTATGGCAAATAAAAGAAAAAATGATAGTTCATGCAACCCCCAAACACTCACATTTTCATTTTCTCTCTTTTCTCTCTCCTTCCCCTCACTTCTCCCACACTCGAATCACACACACCATCCTTTCCCAACCAATTTTTGCACTCAAGGTAGCATTCCTCATGTAATTTCAACTACACACACTCTCTCTCTTTGGATTCTTCACCACAGTTATGGGACCTAAGAAATCATCTGCCAAAGTAACCAAATTGCCCACCAAATGAGCTAGAGGGGAGGGCAGTTCCCGCAACCCCTCACCAATAATAGCCCCTAAGGTTTTTTTCATTCCAAACCATGTGTGTTTCTAATTCGCCAACTCAGAGTCTCATGCTCGCTTTAAGCAATTAGCCAACAAGGACTTCGAGCCTACTCGTCAGATTGACTAGGGTTTTATGCAGCAGATTGGCATAGATGAAGAGCTTTAGGGATGGACATCACCGTCGAGCTAGAAGGGAATTTTTGCAATAGCTGAGCCAGCTTATCAGGAATTGATGCTGGAGTTTTATTGTACCCTTCAAGTTGATTTGAAGGTGGCATCAGTCCAGAAGAAGATGCTGCTATTTAGGTTGGGTACTAAGTATTTTGAGATGAGCGTCAATGATTTAGCAGTAGCAATAGGGTTATATATGGAGGCAGAGCTGCATATTGACGTTTATCATGAGACTCCTATGGGTTTTCCAGATGATATTGTCCCTAATCAGGTGTGGGACAAATTTGCTCTAATGGGTAAGAGATTTGATGCCTCGATCTCTAAGGCATCCCAGTTCACCTCTTTCAGCCTACGAGTTCTTCATTTTCTTCTAACAAAGACCATTTTTGGTAGATGAGATAATGGAGAGGCTGTGACTAGATAGGAGCTCTTTTATTTGATGTGGATGTATGAAGACAAGCGATGCAATGTGGCATAATCTCTCATGTGGTTTTTTGATGATCAGTACAAGAGGGGTAAGTCCGCTGCATTGATTGGAGGGATGTATATCACCAAACTAGCTCGGAGCTTGGGTTTCTTTGATGGCTTGCCTCTAATGACACTCGATGGCCTGCCTAAGCTAATTAGGTATGCCACATTGCTGTAGATGGATAAGATGAAGAGCTACATGCCAGCCTTTGCCCCTCCACCAAATCCCATAGCTCTTGAGCCATCCACCATTCCTGCTACTGACCCTACTACTCAGCCTCCTATTGATGCTGGTACTTCTGCTGCTGCTGTTGGTACTTCATCTACCGCCAAGCCTTCTTATTCCTCAGTCGTACCTCCTTTCTCTTGCCCAACCCCGTTATGAGATTCAATGTCATATATGGGGGAGGATGATGCAGATGATAGGAAGCCCACCGAGTTTGAGAGATAGATCTGTTGGTTGGAGAGGACCATGACCAGTTTTCAAGTTCAGCAAAACTGACGCCTCACTAACTAGTATCAGATCTTGACCATGTTGCAACACCAGCAGCAGGCCCTTGAGTTTGAGGCACAGAGCCGAGCATGGCTTCAGCAGTCCATGCTAGATTATTAGGGCACTCAAGGGTATGTGCCTCCTATCCCTGCACCGTAGCCATGGCAAAGACAGCCTCCGGTTCAGGTCAAGCTAGATGATGGCAAGGGGAGTGACGACTCCAATGTTGCCATGGATGATTGACCCTTCCATTTTCTTTTTTCTTTTTTAATTCTTTTTTATATTTTTCGCTTTGGATTACTGTACTTATGCTAATTAGGCTTATTTTTATTTTTATTTTTTTCTTTTATTTTACTTTATTTTATTTTATTTTATTTTATTTTTCTTTTTATGTTTTTTCTATTTTGTTTTTCTTTTTCTTTCTTAGCCTAATGTGGGTCTGGAGAACAGATAATGACATGGCGTGGACTTTGGAATAGACTGACATGGAAATTCAATGATAGGGCAGTTTTTCTATTTCTTTCTTCTTCCCTTTATGTGTTTTTCTTTATATTCATTTTCAAACACATTTGGGACAATGTGTTATTTAAGTGTGGGGGAAGGATATTTATGTGCTTATTTGTTTATTTATTTATTCTTTCTGTCCTATTTTAGCTCAAGCAAGCTAAATTGTAGCAATGGTATGAATTGGAATGATTTCCTTTTTAGCTCATAATTGTTGATTATTTTTCTTTATATATGACAATCTTTCATTGATGTTTGGCTCAGTTAAATTGATCATTTGCTAAGGATTAAGTGTGGTAGTCATAATTAGGGAATTAAACTAATGAAATCTACATTGCTAGAGTTTGAAACTTTAGTTACATTTTTTAGCATATGTTGATTCCTTTGTGACTTGAGTTAAGATTAGTGAGATACACTTAATATCTTAGGCTCCTTGGCTATTTTTCTTAGAAAAAAAAATAATAATAATAAAATAAATAAATATAGATAAAAGGTGCAATAAATAGTGCACTATTTGGAGCTTTGAAAATTCTTCTCTATTTCACCAATTTTGACTCTTCTAACCTTAGGAAGTCGAAATTATGAATAGTTCTAGTAGCCATTTGGATTTGTGATTCTAGTTGAGTAACCGGGGGTTGGCATCACAAATTTTTACCTTCGCGTCAAAAGGCTAGTATGACGATTCAAAGAAGTTGGGCTCCCTACAAAAAAAAAAAAAAAAAAAAGTGTGCAATAAAGTTACATTTGATTGTTAAAGTCAACAGAAAAATCAAAAGAGTAGTTAGGTGCCTAAGAGAAAATCCTTCATTTCTCACTTTTGTTTGGCTCTTGTTTCTTTGGGATTATATGCTCAATCTTTTAACTCTGGAATTTAGACTCCAGGATTGTGAGTTTTATCTTTGCGTCTGAGGGTCTTTGATTTGTAGATCCTTTAATTTGACTGCTATATTTGAGAATCAGTTGTTGATTATGAGATTCGAGCCTTACTGATTTGAGTATTGTCAATCTTGATGTTTTCTTTTGGCTTTAAAGGGGTAGTCCATGTTCTAAACTGTTATTGTAATTTAGTTTGCTTGAGAACAAGCAAAAACTCAAGTGTGGGGGAATTTGATAAGTGTTGGAAACACTATATTTTGTCCTTTGTTCTTAATGTATTTTATACCTCCAATTGAGTTTAATTTGTTTGTTTTAGTCCTTTCTTAGTTCTTTTAGTTAATCCAGTGTCAAAAGATGCCATGATCTACATGTGACCCAGGATGGTAAACGATCCAAGCCAAAACGCTGATTTTTTTTTAGAAATATGGGTTGTCACAAGTTGAGCCATGGCTATAAGAGCAAAGTAGAAAATCATCCAGTAGCCTCCTACGAGTGGAGGCACGGCTGGGGTCTCACCCGTGGGAGGTTATGTTTTCTTTGATTCACGTTGCCATAGCTGGAACTCTAGTCGTGGGTCCAGTGGTGTGCGTCAGAAAATTCAAAACTATAAAACCAGATCTGACAGCGTTTTAGAGGGTGACCGAGGGAATTAGCGAGAGAATAGGAAGAGAAAGAAGACATTGAAGATCGCGGATCAAAGAATAAGATTTCTTGGCACTTAATCCATGAATTGTTTGAGATTTCTTACTTCTTTAGTTCTTTCTTTGGTTTCAATGTGTGATATGAACTAATTATTTCCAATTTGGGTATTGATGAACCCTAGAACCTTTTGTATAGATTAAATTACTTCTTATTCAATTAAATCATTCTTTGATTGTTTTATCTTTATGAATATTATTGCTTAAATTTCAATTAATAATTGCATGCTTATTAATTGGGGATTATTTTCATATAATTGACTAGAGATAGCTTTATGTGAATGGATCACTCATAGAGATTGAGGGTTGATTAGGGCACTAGAGATAGGCTTACAAGACTTCTTTGGTAGATAGTTTCTCGAATCTAAAGCATGACCTAATTGAGTTTGCTTGTGAAGGGATTCCTTGCATTCCTCTTGGGAAATAGGGATTTAATTGCTTGAGAGAGATTTTTATCTAATTTAGTGAAATGCCAATTCAACTTATGGAATGAATTTAGTTGATGTGTAGTTCATGATATACAATTAAGGACTAAGGGGATTCAATACCTGAATGGGCTTTTATTTTTTATTTCATCTCCTTTTTCCTTCTTATTATTTTAATTAATTTATATTTTAATTTAGTTTGAATAGAATTATAATCATTTTCATTGACACCAATTTGATTCGCTAAACATTAGCATACATTTTGAGCTAGTACTTACCTAAAGTCTCCAGTGGAATGATAACTCATTCACTACTATATTGCTTGTGCGATCTGTACACTTGCATAATACGCATCAAGAGGCAAGGTGATGGCTCAAGCATTCTACTTCGCTTGGGGGAATGCCTTGTCCAAGATAATTAGTTTAATATGTTATTAAGAGTTATCCTTAGACGCTACAGGAATATTTATTTTTGGATGTTTATTTTGAAATATTATCTTCTGAGGTTTTAATTAGATTCTAAATATATTTCCTTATAGATTATGTTTAAAGTATATTTTAACTATACATCCACAACTTAAGGTTTTCTTAAAAAAAGGGTTTATTTAAGTTAATGTAAGAGGTTTTGGTACAATCCTAGTAGACAGTATTTGTATAAGTATAAGTGGGTTCTTTGGGCATGGGTGACCTTATGTCTCTCCATGTTCTAGGACTGTCATGTCTTTGATATTAGGATGTGACAAGTAGATTGCTTAAGCCATCACCTTGTCTCCTCATAATGCTCACCTGGAACCATATAGAGAAAAGAAGTGAGATAGATTATCTCAATGAGTAAATAATATAACTTTTACAATAGCACATATCCCTTAAGAAGGGCTCATAACTTATAACTCATAGATCATGATTTGTAATTCATGACACATAGTTTGCAATTTAACAAGGTTTACAAAAATCACACTTATTACTTATGAGTGAAGACTCTGCTCAATTCACTCATGCGTGAAGACCCTACTTAATTCACTATCATACATTGAGGAGAGGTGGCATTATACCAAATTCTAACTCCTAACTTGTAACTTGTGAATAGTTATGGAACTGATCAGGTTTTATGGCTAGAATCGTCCCTTCTAACTGAGGTGGATACTATGCCCCTATCCATTAGGTTAAGACCATATGCACAAGTTCCAATGATTAACCGCATTAGCACAAGGATTTCTGCATAAAAGGTTCATAGATACCATAGTTAGAGCTAATGGCAATCACTTGCAATAATAGCATTTAAGAAAGCAATAACATGTAGCATAATAGCAATAGTAGTTTAACTTATTAAACAAAAGATAAATAATAATGTGGTTCCAGAAAGAATATTAGGTAAGACAATAATCACAAAGGTTTTTTCTTATCATAGAATAATCAAAATGGTTTTGAACTAATTGTCATTTAGCAATCTAAGCTTAACAAAGAAGTCATATAGTTATAATAGAGAATAGAAAAGAACTTGGGTTTCAAGAATCTCAAAGGTTCACATAACATGATAACTTATACTTGTAACATGAACATAATGTTTACTCACCTTGTGGTTCCTTTACTCCTAGTACTTGTAGCTTTTTGAACTTCTACTACTCTTCAAGCTCTAACATAATATTTAATTCAATACTTAGCATTTGCTTAATTATCATGCTATCCTATCCCATAACTACCCCATGCACATATAACATTCACATAAACTTAGAGTTGCACTTAGAAGTGTACTCATCACTTGTACATAACATGTTGAGTTTTAAAGTCTTGCACAGTTAGCCTTCATAGGCTCACATGAAATCACATTATAACTCATACTATGACTTTCCAAAGTCAAACACAATATATTATGATCTTAATATCAATTCCATTAATCATGCAACTTAGTACACCTAACACTTTACATGTATATCAACTTAACAAGTAACCTTGAAGAGTTGTGCTTATCTCTTTTGAACAAATCATATCATCCATCTCATAGTCAATTTAAGATTATTAATTCACTATTAACACATCATAAGACCTACTTGCATTTAATCATATACATATATTAACCATAACATAGTAATAGGGTTAGTAAACCCTAGGTTGGCCGAATTCCTTTAGTCTTAGGTCTAGAGTCACTCCTTCAACTAACATGCAATTTAATCATTTATCATTCATGTACACATGTCAATAATCATTAAAACATATCATATAAAAAATATAGATATTGGGATCAAATTCCCAATGTAGGCCGAATGCACCTATTAAGGAAAAATATGAATTTTCTTACTTTTTGCACTTTCCATTCATTATAATAATATGCAAAAATATGGTTTAAACCAATTTCTTTCATGTAATCATAACAAAAATCATTTTAGAATACAATATATAGGAATCAGCACCTTCTTGAATTTTATACAGATGAAAATTCCAACTTTTAAGTTTTAGGATAAAAACCATGAATTTTTCTTGTTTTCGGTACTTTTTAACCATTACAGTAATATACAGAAATATGATTTAAATTAATATTTTTCATCTAAACACAAAAAAAAAAAAAATCAATTTAGAATACATTCACACACAAATCAGCAACCCCCTTGAAAAATTGCATGAAAATTCCAATTTTGAGTTTTAAGGTTCACCTTTGGAGGATTAACGAAGAAAAGTTGTGTTTTTGGTTGAAAATCAGTTTTTCCTCCAAATAATTCACTAAGCCCAAATTATACAGCAATAAGATAGTAAATATACAGCCCCAAATAGATTTCTCATGGGTAGTTTCATAAAAATCAAATAATAGATTGAAAGGAACGAAGAACTTACGAAAATGGTCACAAAATCGCAAGGTTTGAAGGCACCTTTTGAATTTCAATTGAGAGAATATTTTTGAGAGAATTTTTCTATAAAAATTTTGAAGAATAACATAATGGTGGCTGCTAGTCTAGGCTTGGCTGAAATTTTACCATAAATATATAGGGTTTTGGCAAAACTCAAAGTTTGCCATTAATGAGCTAGGTTATGAGTGTTTTGGTATAGTGGGCTTTTAAGAAATTGGGCTTTTTATTTTATTTATGGGCTGATTATATATAATTAAAAATAGAATACTTTTCTTATTATTTTCATTGAAATTCTTGCCATAATATTTATTTAAAAATATTTAAAAATGCTCATAAAAATTATTTTATGCTTAAAAATCGTTTTGTGCATGAAAATTCACTTTTTGTATAATAAATCATTTTATACTTATGCACTTCATATAAATCATTTATAATAATTCATATTATGCATATTAGAGCTAATCTAACATGCCACATACTCATCAATCACATAACACATGAATTTTCATAAAAGCACACATTTTGTCATAATATCTCTAAATTCTAGTAAGTTGTCACGAAAACTCGTAGGCTGAGTGTGAATTATTACAAATGGAATGCTTTTCTTAATCTAGGACATTCAGCTACTTTAGTAAGGTTAGTTATCAATTTGAATTAATGGATGGTTAAACTTGTCTTCATGCCAAATTGAATATTAAAACCATTAAATTGAAATTTGGTTTGATTACTTCAAAAATTTCAAGGGCAAGATATTTTTAAATCATGATGATTATGTTATTGATTTGTTTATAATATGAATCACTAAATTGAAATTTTTAAGTAAATAAATTGATCATCTTGGAACGGTTTATATCCTAGTATCATTTGGCCAATATGGCATAAAGTACTATAAGTAAAAGTGATTTGCGTTATGTGTGTACTGTGATATGTTTCATAAAGTATTTGAATGTAAAAATCTTCATCTAATGTAAAGTAAAACATCAGTCGTGTGCACATGGTAAGCCGAAGGGTAGAGCGAGTGTGTCCAACCCTAGCTAAGAAGGGTAATCATAGCTATAAGATCTAATCAATCTAACTATACTATTTATTGAGTGAGCAAAACTTATGCCACCACTCATAATTTACATGTGAGAGGCACTCCATCTCAAACTTACTAATTTCTACTAAATAATTATTGACAACCAATTATTGCATAATTTAGTTACTTAAATAGTCTCGCTTCTTAAATAAATTCCTAAATGCCTTGTTGAACCTTGCACTATTCCTTAAACTATATATTGTAGTATATAATTATTTACTCATTAAGATAGCATCATTCTTTAGTGGTTGATGTTTTTCAGGACCAGTATAGGAGCCGATGAGGTAATTCTCAAGTTATGTTTCTCCGCTTGGGGTTGCCCTGCTACAGCATACATTTTTTTTTTTTTTTTGTGATCATAATGGGCATGTATCTTAGGAGTCAACTGTTAGAGCTTCATGGTCATTATGGTTTTTGTACTATTAAGTTTGAATTTATTTATCATATGGTCTGTAATTATATTGAAGTTGTATTATTATGTGATGATATTAAGTAGTAGAATCGTGGCATGATATTAATTAATTAAAAGATAAAATTTATCTAAGTATACGTATGGTATACAATAGGTATATATTTGGTATCTAAGTGGTATATTGTTATACATTTGGTATCTAATCAATATATCTTGGCTATATTATGAGTATCTAATACT
Source organism: Reutealis trisperma (assembly GCA_947687605.1). Classification (NCBI taxonomy): domain Eukaryota; kingdom Viridiplantae; phylum Streptophyta; class Magnoliopsida; order Malpighiales; family Euphorbiaceae; genus Reutealis; species Reutealis trisperma. Next base: position 532,302 of record CANTUT010001259.1, on the reverse strand, counting down.
ATATTATAGGGTATGATCTTGGGTATTGGTCTAGTAAGTTCTAGTTTAGATTAGCATAGCATTTAGTGGTTTTACGGGTTTAGATGGGTTTATGTCTTCTTATACCTTATGACCGTCATACTTCAAGAGAGAGGTGTAATAGTCTGCCCCTGTACAAGAATGGGACAGCACTTCAAAATTTGCCATGAATTATGTAGACCATATTTTAAGTTGAATTTTAGATATATTATAACATTACTAGTTTAATATGAAAAATAATCAAATCATTTGGATTAATAAATTAAAAGATATTATAGAAATTGTTTTATAAGGTCAGGATGGTTTTATTAGGGTTTTGAGTAATTTGAGTTAGAAATAAATAGATTGTTAATCTAATAGTCAAATTAAGTAATTAAATGAGTTCATTTTCATGTGTCAAGGGTATCATTCATGGTTTCTAAGAAGGAAAAGTGAAGAAAGTAAAGGGAAGAGGGAGAAGGAGTGGCATAGCTTGGAAGCTTTTTACGTTTAAAGTGAGCAGGTAATATGTATTCTATTTGTACATTTTTCCTTTGATAAGTATACTATATACAAGTTTGAATATCTATTTCATGACTTTACAAATTTTTCATGAAACAATTTACATGCTTATATCCTTATAAGTTTTTCATATTAATGATTTAAAGGATTATGATTTTATGAGCTTTTCATGATGCTAAGTTTTTATATTCATGGTTTATAAATTTTACACTTTCTTCTTGATAATAAGAAATGTTTATTATTTATGTTTCTTAGAAGTTCTCATGGGGGAAAATTTTTTATACTAATGCTTTATGATTTTTATAAGCTCTCACTATGCACCTAGTAGCTGTGAACAGATCAAAGGCAGTTCCAAAAGCAAGTTCCCTTTCTCCAACTTGATAAAGCAAAGTCTCAATGTGGTTAGGAAAGCCAGGTATGATGAAAATCTCTTTTTGAATAGGAATTGATTCAATGTTATCAGTGTTATTATTAAAAATGATTAAACTGGATATACTATTTTCAAAAAGGAATCACCATCACCAATGGAAGTTGAACCCGGTTAACAGGATTGAAATCTTACAAGTTCTCATGTTAATAATTAAATGAGATCACGACTTTACAAGTTGCTCACAGCCATGCCTTACCATGCTTATGATTTTTATAAGTTAAATACCTAAACATCTAAATTTTATATCATGCTTTATTGCATAAATTAGAAGCATTGTGACAGAAAATCCTCAACTAATGGGAGATCCATTAGGCTGTGTGTGTATAGTAGCTAGGCTAACAGGGCTAAATTTGTTAGGGTTCCACCTAGAAGCTAAGTACCTTAGAGAGCAAGTACCTGATAATTTTTATGTTGTCATGAATATAAACTTGCAAATTATCATCATATCAAGTTTAGAAGTTCACACGTTACAAGTTGATTTTTATCTCAAATGTGAACAATGCCATGTTTACTCTACTATCATATTGTCAATGTTATTTAAATTACTTGCAATAAGTTTATCAAATTTTATATTTATAGTCTTGAAAATGTCTTCTATCTTGAATTTCCTTATTTTCGACAAACAAAAACATATTTCATATTTTATGTATATGATATAGAAATAGTGGATTTCCTTTGAGTTAAGGAAGTTAAGGAATTGAGATGAAAGTAGAGCTCCATAGGTGTTGAACAAGTATATAGGATTGGCTTGTATATGTATATTAGCTTAAGTTTTATGACAATGTAGTTGATGAATGTGATAAATATATGAAATTATATTTATTTATAAATCAAAATGTCAAGCGTATTTATGAGTATGAGAATGACTATAATATTGAGCATGGAAGTTTGAGAATTGGTTAAATGTAGTGAGGGATAAGGATGATATTAGAAATGCATGTTTTTATGCAGATTGAGATCTTGTGCATGTTTTGTAATGGTTAAAGTATAGTTATAGTTGTTATGTTGTCAAATTTACATGTGCTTATTAGTGCTCATGGGTTCTATGGGTAGTTGTGCCCTTATAAGTGTCCATACCCTAAGATCATTGTGACTTAGAAGTTGGGTCATGAAAAATTGAGGCATATATTTAAAATTAAAATGTGGGTACTTTATAATTAATTAATTATAGATTAATATAAATTATTTTTTAATTATTTAGAATGGTATATATTTAATATACCTCATCTACATAACATTATCTATAAATTTAGTAATTTTCAACTCAAATGTAAAATTTTAAATATTTTTTAATTTTATAATGAGTCAAATTTAAATTATTTAGTGGAGGCAAACTCAAATTATTTTATAGGGCAAAAAACAAATGCACATATAATTTACAAATTGCTCTATTACCTCCACTATAAAATCAACTCTAATGGTGCCTCTTGCTTCAGGCAATAGGAGGTCTTAGCACTTGAGAATGTCCAGTGCCTTTAACAACCTTATCACCTATGGTGAACTTCTCTAAATGTGATTTGTGAAATCAAAACTCCTCCTCATGCTTCAGAACTAAACTATACTCACTTATAAAAAAAGCTTCTGATCGAATTAGAGATACTGTTGAAGCATTAACAAGATTTCATTGAACTTTTGCAAGGACCATAAATATGATATTTTTAGCCTATATTAATCTCTGAATATATTCTTATTCCAACAATAGAGAGCCCATTACTAATTACCTAGAGCATCCAAAATGGCATCATCCACACAAATGCTAAGTTTATTGAATTATAACCTCAAAAAATTATGAGAAAAATAGAAATTAGTAATCACTTAATTTTAGTAGCTAAATGAAAACAGTGACTAAAATTTGTAGTCGTTGTTTTTGCTATTTTCCTAATAGCTAAAATTTCGTAGCAATTATTTTGTTGCTAGGTAGAGATTAACGTATTGCAGTTGCTAATTAGAGACCAATAAGTTAGTTGCTAATTAGAGACTAATAAAGAAAAAATCACAAGCTAAATACAACAAAAAGACTACTAAAATTATTGCGATCGCGACTAAGTTCCTATAAATTTGTAGTCGTTCATTAGCTGCTAATACAATGTAGTCACTAGTTTTCATTTTTTTTTTCAAAATAATTGTTGAAGTGTTTTTTTTTTTTTAATTTTCATTATTTTAATTTTCTTAATATATTAATTGTCTTTTCTTTAATATATTAATTTACTTTAAATTAATTATCATTTTTTATGTCCATTTTTTCATGAATAATAATAATAATAATAATAATAATAATAATAATAATAGAGAAAGAAAAAATGACAATAATAAATAATAATAGAAAAATAAAGACAAAAAATAATCGAGAAAAGAAGAGACAAAGAGCAAAAAAAATTGATAAAGAAAAAAAAAAAGAAGAGAGAAAAATGACAAAAAAAGAAGAAAATACTATAAAGAAAAGAGATGAATGAAAAAGATAACAAGAAAGAAAAAATTATAAAGAAGAAAATGAGAAAGAAAAAATGATGGAGAATAAAAAAGAGAAGTGAGTGGAATAAAAAAAATGAAAAGAGATAGAGAAAAAAAAATGATGGCAGTGAGGAAGAAAAGAGTTTCTATAAAGATTTAATTTAAGGATGAATTTGAGGGGAATTTTTGAATTTGAGGGGAATTTTTGTTTTTCAAAATTAATGATGAAAAATTTCCGCCGAATAAGTAGGAAAATGAAAAATTTGGGTGGAAAGCTAAAATTCAATAATTTTAGCTACTAAATCCACTAATAGATAAGTTATTGATGCACGAACATATAGTTCCTTGTGCCAAATTACAATCGCTATTTTGCGACCACTTAACTTATTATAGCTACATAACGACTCTTTAGTTATTACTCATAGTAGTTAAACTCATTTTTGGCACAAATTTATAGCTACTATTTAGTGGCTATTTAGTTACTGATTTCATATTTTTACTTATAGTTACTAAATAGTTGCTATTTAGTTACTAATTTGCGACTAAATAGAGGTAGTAGCTAAATTTTAGTCACTAAAATTTAATTTTCTAGTAGTGGAAGGCATATCTTGAAGTCAAGTTGCTTCAAAATAAAGTTATCAAGAAAGAAGCACAGAAGTTAAATACGTCGTACTAACTAAAATAGAATGACCAAAATGAACAAAAGTTAAGTGAAAGACATAAGTTTTAGGAAAAAAATTTATCCATTCCACATTACTCAAGATCCTATTAAGATGCTCTTGGATAAGCCCCCTATACTTTGATATTATGTTTTGAAGTGAAAATGTTCCCAAAGAAACCCATGTTTTTAAGCAAGCATCTTCAACCAACTAAGAAACGAGCATCCATCAAACTTATCTGGTCTGAAAAATAATGTTGACATAATTTATTATTACTTTTTTTGTAATTTTTCAGCTTCGACTAAAATTTGATTCAAAAATTAATCTTAAAAATGATCCTAATATTATTAAATCAAAGGATTATTGATTCTAATAAATATTTAAATAGTGTTAAATAATCACTTGTAGATATAATTTAGTAATAATATATTTTTTGATCAAACAATAAACTCAATTTTAAATAAATTCAAATTACAGTGCCTATAAACTCCAAATGTTAAAAAAAAATTAATAAATAAAAAATAATCAACAGTCCTCCTATGCCAACATATCATTATCATAGAGTTGTTATATCATGGACTTGAGTCTATATTGGATTGTGATCCTAGGTTTAAAATATTAAATATTATTAACGTAATAAGTTTATTACAAGTTTTAGTTAGTATAGCTAGTTAATGCATTCCTCAAATCCATGAGGTTGCAGGTTTAAGTCTTGCTCTTTGTTTTTTTTTTTAGTTATTTTTTATGTTTTTTCTTTTTCAGTTATTTTTTCCTTTTTCTTGCTTTATTTGTAATATTTGCAATTAAAATTATATTAATAATTAAATTTTTTTATTTGTTTAGTTATTATAATTAAATTTATATTTATTTCTATAAGAAAAATTATATTAATGGTTGAATTTTTTATAAACATTTATTTATTTATTTCTATGAAATTATTAGTTTGATTTTTTATTTATGTTGAATTTGAAAAAACTAATAGAGTTATTAAATATTATTTTATATTTATTTAGATAAATTATTTAATGCATCAAATAAAATTCACTTTCTATAAATTTATATAAAATTAATAATATATATATGTATATATTATTTATTTATTTAAATACATTATAAAATAATATTTTTATTTTTTATTATAGTTTAAACCTCATTATTATATGTGAAATATTAAATAATGAAAATTATAAATATAAGGAATGAATAAAATTAAATTATAGAATAATTAAATAATGAATCTAAAAGTAAAAGACAATAAATCTGCATATGATATATGATAAATTTGAACGTTATATATAATAATTTGATAGTTATATGTGATGAATCTAAACTTTAAATCTAATAAATCTAATAATTTAAAGTTTAATATGAATTTACAGTTTATAAATGATGAATTTACTCTATATATTTGATGAATTTATAAGTAATACTTAATAAACATGTTGCTTATATTATTTTGAATTTTACTCGATTTAGGTAACAAATCTAGTTGTTGATTAATAAAAAAATAGATAATTCAGTGTTGATTTATAATCATGAATATGACAATAAAAGATAATGAATCAGCATGTAATGTATGATGAATCTAAACGTTATATTTAATAAACTTGATAAGTATATGTGATGAACTTAAATTTTAAATATAATAAACCTTATAATTATATGTGAAATATTACAAAATGAAAATTATAAATACAAGGAATAAATAAAATTAAATTATAGAATAATTAAATTATGAATCTGACAGTAAAAGATAATAAATCTGTATGTGATATCTGATAAATCCGAACATTATATCTAATAAATTTAATAATTATATATGATGAATTTAAATTTTAAATTTAATAAACTTAATAATTTAAAATTTAATATGAATCTACAATTTACAAATGATGAATTTATATTATATATTTTATAAATTTATAAGTAGTACTTAATGAAAATATTACTTATAAGTGATGAATATAATTATTATATAAATTATATTTGACTGTGAATTTTCAATGATTTTATTATTATTTAAATAAAGATTTGATTTTTGAAAATTAATTGTCATAAAAAAGATAAATATGACATTTATCTTTTTATTAAATTATCCTTAAAAATCATTTAAAAAATTAACCGTAAAAATATTAAAATTTAAAAATAAAAATTATGTTGAAAAATTAATGATATTAAAATTAATTATCATTATAAAAATCAAATAAAAAATCCAACTATTAATATAATGATTTTCTTATAAAAATTAATATAAATTTAATTAGAATAATTAAATAAATAAAAAAACTCAAACATTAATATAATTTTTTTCTTAAAGAAATAAAAATAAAATAAAAATAATTTTAATTATAAATAGTACAAACAAATAAAAAAAGGCCAAACAAAGAAAAGAAACAAAGAATAATTGAAAAAAGAAAAAAAAACTGAAAAACAAAAAAAAAAAAGATTAACTGAAAAAGGAATAAAAAAATAATTGAAAAAAAAAAATAAAAATAGGACTTACACCTGCAATTCAAACCCAGACACATTTAAATCTTTTTAACGCTAGCTTGTTAACCCTCTAGCCTAAATAATTTTTTTATATTTTTAACTACATCCATTGTCTTGGATCTATAATACACCATGTTCTCGTCCCCATGATATAATTTGCCGTTATCGTACTGAGAGTCTAATTGGCGATTTTTTCCTAGTTACACTTTAAAAGGTGCCCGATAGGCCAAACCTTCATAGAATGCCATTCTGTCTCTCTCCTCTTTCGAGTCTCGATCACCCAATTCATGTCGATCAATATCGTAAAGCGAAAAGAAAATTAAGGTACGATCTCTCTCTTTATTTCTCCACAAGATTAGATTAGTTTCAGTGCTTTGCTAACGAAAAAAGGAAAAGAAAAAACTTTATTACTTCTAGTTTTGCCATTAATGATAAAGTAAATTATTATTAGAATCCATAATATGTTTGTTTTACGCTTCTTCTTCGTCATGAACAATTTCAAATGTTCAATGATAATAGTTCATTTTCCGCTACATAATTTCTTATTAAAATTGTGTATTGCGGTTTTAATCTGCACTGAAGTGTGTGTTTGGTTTCTCGGAAAATATCGGAAAAACATGGGAAATTTAAAATTGGGTTTAAATTATTCTATATTTAAGTCATCAAAATCTGATTTTATCATGGGCTTAATAGTTGACTCACTAGATGTTGTCCACAACTAATCTTCAGGCTATGGCGGTTGAATGTGGTCTTTAATCATCAATCAATTTTTAATTTAAATATCTTAGGTATTAAAAATTACAAAATTACAGAAAAATTCAGTTGGAATGTCTCTTGAATTTCATCAGGTTGGATCTTTTGATGGTCTATTGAGAGAGGTGGACTTATTTACTACTATTATTATTATTTAATAATAGTAATTGTATGGGCTGCATTATGCAAAAACTCTTATTATTGTTATTGAAAATTTAGTTAGTTATTGGTGATTCTGTTGACTGATAATAAGATCAGCAGCTATTTTTATGTCCTTTTTACTTTGAGAGTTATTAGCTCTTGGTTGATGAGAAAAGAACAATGTTTTGACACTATTTCTTCCACTGAAGACCAGGTTGTGACTAGAATGAATTGCATAGTTTTAAGCACTTGATCTGGATTCAGAACTAAAAATTGGTTTTGTTACAAAGCTGGTTGAACTTGTAAGATTACTATGCTTAGCACCTATTTGCTTATTGGGTTGAAAGTGTCTAAAATGTTGTTATGAAAAATCCTTAAATCATCTATTGAGGTATAACTCTAATATAGGTAGCAGTTGTGGTGGTGTAATACTTTGTACTAATTTTGTGATTGATGATTCGTTATAATAAATGAGGGTTGGCTGCAGGTCAGTGAGCAGATTCAATTGTTATTCAGAAGTTAAATGGATCGAGGAAAGAAACCTAGCAAGTTCTTTGCAAACAGAAACAACAAGATCTATATGGACCTCAAAGATATTATTAGGGAGAATGCTCTTTGTTACCTTCCTGCTAAATCTCTGCGTCGATGCACTGGTGTTTGTCGGGAGTGGAGGCTTCATATCTCAACTCCTTTCTTTGCCCACAACCAGTCGAATTTTTTCCATGACGTATCAGGCTTCTTTTGTCAATCCCATTCATCTATGCCATCATTTATTTCCCTTGACCCAATGGCATTTGGGGTTCCAGATCCGTCTTTGAAGTTTTTGCCTGAACCAGTTGACATCAGGTGTTCTTCCAACGGACTTCTTTGCTGCCAGGGTCGGACCGGATACAAAGCCTACTACATCTGCAATCCTATTACCCAGCAGTGGAAGAAACTTCCTAAACCTGATGGTAGCCATGGGTCTGACCCTGCTCTTGTGCTTGTCTTTGAGCCATCATTACTGAACTTTGTGGCTGAGTACAAGCTGATTTGTGCTTTTCCATCTGATCTGGATGGATATGAATTTGAGATTTATTCCTCAACTGAAGGATCTTGGAGAACTTTTGGTGAGATTTTCTTTGGCAAGCGGCAGATTGTTCCAAATACAGGTGTGTATGTTGATGGTATTGTTTATTGGAATTTGAGGAATAGTGGGATTGTTGCTTTTGATCTTAAGAGTGAGCGTTCCACACTCCTCAATTCCTGTTATTCACATGCTTCGTTTTTATCTGGTTCTTTGGGTGAGGTCAATGGGAAGCTTTGTTGTGCATCCAAATCTGGTCCAAAATTAACTCTAGCGGAGCTGTCAAATGCCTTCACAAACACAATGCAAATGCATAGCAAAGCAAGAGCATGGACTGTGAAAGATGTAAGTTTAAACAATCCTGTGTTCAACGGGTGTGCTGATCAAGGAACTGTTCTATTTGTTGGTGGTGATTTCGTGGTGATACAGCTGGGTAAAACAATTGTTTCCCACAACATGAAGACTAAAGACTTCAAACAATTGGAAACTGAAGCTGTCAATAATTCGAGGATGATTCCCTATGTGAACAGCCTTGTTGAGATATAGTTTAGCCTCTCCTTAAAAAGATTTGACATTGGGCAGTCATAGTTCGGCTTGGTTCAGAACTTGAGTTCAATCTTTATGTTGAGAACTTTTGGGAATCTAATAGTTTACTAATTGAATATCTCGCTGCTCACAGGCTTAATACTTTTGATACCTATGTTGATGTGAATCAGTTTATTATCATTAATCTTCACAGACGCAGTTGCATATGTTTTATACATGCATGTCTGAGTTATATCATTTAGTATCTGTTTGTATATCTATGACCTATTTTTATCCCGTTTCAAGGGGTTGAAACTGAGGCTAAAATGCGAAATCATGGACAATTTATTGATAGCATAGTCATCTATTCTCCTTCCTAAAATTGGCTTCAAAATTGAGGCAGGTGTATTTTTAGCAGTGAAGAAGAGATCCGAATTTATGTATATTATTCAGGCTACATATATATATTTACTATTATGTTATATTTTACTGTACGGATTGAATGTAACTTGGTATATCCTGGGCTATGCCTAGTGTGCAAATTGAATATAACTTGGCTAAAAGAATGTTTTGTTCGATTACTTTTTGCAGCTACTGTTTTAAATTTGGTTGATTTTAAAATGGAACCGAGTCCCATTTCCATGCTTATAAAAAGCAAAATTTTTTAAAAAATTATGCAAAAGAAAAAGGATTTTAAAAAATCAGATAGCAATAAACTTAAGAGAGTAGGTGGCTAGCTCATTTATGCGGTGCTAATTTTGCCATTAATTGGCCTTAAACCCCTTGTTTTTATCCAACGGATATAAATTTTTCTAAATATATTTTGTAAACCTGTTAATTTTTAGTTGTTATTTTAATGAGAAATTTAAAAGTTTAATGCAAATAAATATTGAATTTAAAATAGTCTATAAATATTAAAAAAAAGCAATCCAACATTGGTGTGCTAAATTTTAAATAATTTATTTCAGTTAGAAATCCAAATTTCTCTTTTAAGTAAAAAATTTAATTTCACTTTGTGATTGTTACCGCTTTGTACTTACTTAGCCATCAATGTTTCTATATTTCTCAGTATGCGTTTGATATTAAAGTTAAACAGTTTTTATCAAATTGTGTTCTTTTTTTAGAATATAAAAAAATCATAATTTAAAAAAAAAATAAAATTTTTTAATTTTTTTAAATTATGATTTACAAAAAATAATTAAAAAAAATCTAAATATTCATTTTTAAAAAGGAACTCCAAATTCAATCCCAAATTGACCCTTAGTGTATTACCAATTGTAAAAATTATTTTTTCTTTGCTTGACATTCAAAAATATTATTATTTTTCTTTTTGTTTATTTTCCATCTCTTTGATCTTATTTTTTTTATTTTTCTATTATTTTTACTGTGTGCATAAAATTTTCACTGATCATATTTTATTTTGTGTGCACAAAATTTTCATCTTGGGTTTAGGAAATTATATTTTCACTTTAAGAAGTAATTATATAAATTTTATGTACTCGTATACTATTCCTCTTGAACTCCCATTGAATGATCAACTTTAAGTACAATTCTAGGAGAATTTGCCAGTCATCTTTGTCCTTTCCAACTTTGGATTTTACTTTCCCAGAAAGATTTATTATTATCTTCTTCCTTGAGAATTGATAATCTAAATGACCTAAATCCAAACATTTATATGTAATATCATGAGCATGATGACTTCTATAATTGAGTTGTAGCATGTTTAATAACATGTAAAAGAATGATACAAATAATCCTCTCAACACTCCTGTATGTGCTTCACTCAAGATTTAGTGACACTCAAATTCACTCGTATTTAATCACAAAATTACAATGAGTTTTCTCTTAATAAGCTCCAACGATGCCTTTTTCCACTTAATTCTCTTTTATAGTCTTTACAAAGAGCCAATTCCAATCAAAACAAAATTAATACTTTGATTAGTCTAACAATTAACCAAGATCAACAAAGAATTTGACACAAACTTTAAAAAAAAAAATAGAAATGAATTTATGGAAAAAGACAAACAAAACAACTAAATGAGACCAAGAAACAAACAAGAAATGGAAAAATTTTAGGAATCCTAACCTAGTAGGATTGGGAATATAAAGCTTAGAGTGACTCAAATTCACAAAAATAACAAATTTAAAATAAAATAGGAATATTATACCTAGTAGGATTAGGGATATAGGAATTCTAATTCTAGTTTAATTATGGTTCATGAGTTGAAAGTCAATTCTTATTTCAATCCTGATTTTATTTCAATTAATGCAACTCTTCCTAGTTCAATCTTGAAAATAAATTTCAGCATTATCCTATTTCTTTTGCACAAATTTCTTCTTTTTTTTTTTTTTTCCCTTTTGATTTCAATTTTGAATTCTCTTCTTATTTGTTTTTTTAATTTTATCACAAAAATTATATTACTAAACAATCAAAATTGAAGTTTGAAACAAGAATCAATAACAAGAATTGAAGCAAAGAAATTTGAATTGAAGGTAAACAAGAACAACGAAGAAAAAGACACTAGAAGCACAAATTGAAGACAAAGACTCTAGAGTGATTTCGATTGGTAAGTTCATTATTATTATTACTATTTTTTTATGATTGAAAACAATGAATTAAAGGAAAAACAAATAGAAATGAAGCAAAAAAAAAAAAGGAACACATGAAGATAGATTTGTGTCAAACGATTTCCATGCAATCTGTTTGGATTTTTTTTTTTTTTGAATTTTGAATTTAATAAATAATGATAAAGGGTAATTTATGACTAAATTAAGCAAGAAAACATGAAACAAAGAGGACTGGAACAAAATGAAAAGCTACATAAATAAATAGAGACATAATTAAGAAAAATGAGAACTAAAAACCTGGGTTTTTTTTTATTGTTAATTTAATTTTTTATTTTAATTAAGAAAAAGATAGATTATAACCTAACTAAGAAAGAAAACATAAAATGAAAACAAATGGAAAGATGCGAAAACAAGAATACATGAAAATAAAGTATATGAAAGATACACAAACCTGATTTAAAGCGTAAACTCTGATACCAAATAGATATGAACCATAGATGATATGCTTTGAGACCCAATACCTTTATGCTTGGAAGCAACTCCTTAGTAAGCTAAATCAAATTTGAACAAGGAAAAACCTCAATCTAATGATGAACCTGTGTCAAAGAATCTTAGAATGTTGTGAACTAAACAAAGTAATTGACTTTGAAAACTTGAATTTTTATCAAATAATAAGCTCGGATTTTTTATTCTAAGGAAGAACCAAAATTGAGAATAAATCTCACAATCAAAAAACTTAATTTTCAAAAGAAATTAGCCAACTCCCTTATTGATAGAATAGCTAAGTATTTATAGTGACTTAGCTAGGTTACAAACCCTAAAATCTACTTAATGAATAAGGAAATCATATTCCTAAACAAGATATTAAGCTAAATTCATTTTGGGCATTAACCTAACACAAAATAGGCGAAAACTCATTAATATAATTTAAATGAATATGAGCTTACAAAATATCAAAAGAAGTCCAAAACTAACTGAATCTAAGTAAATATAGAGTTTTAAAGATAGATATAGGTTGATTTAAAAAAAAAAATAGCCCAAGCAACTCATAATCATCAAATATGGACTTAAATATCAAAATTAGCCCACATGGCTTGTCAAATTGAATTTGAGTCTACCATATAGTTGGAGGCCCATTCTAATTGATCTTGAAAGCTTAAAATAACCTTAAATCATCTTCAAACATCCATTCAAACTCCTTGTAATGATTTAACATGAATCAAATCCACTTTGGAAGCTTCAATGTCCAAGCTTGCTTTCTTTGCCCTTTTATGCAATTCTTCAAAGTTGGACAGAATGTCCAAGCTTCTCAAATTCCTTCTCATGCATAGCTTTGTAATTCTTTTGTAACATGACTTGATTCTCATCACCTAACCACCTGATTATGAGATTTTGGGTAAGAAAATTAGTTACGATCCTAGAAATGTATTCAACACCTTGACAACTCAGCTGTGAGGTTGGCTTCTACTGTTTGTCAATGTTAGTGCTAAGTTTAACATGGCTTGGTTGGATGTTTTAATTATATGACAATTTATATCACAAATTCACAGTTCACCCTAAGTCATATAATTTGCTCAAATTAAATAAATCAAATGAAGGAGCACCTTAACCCTAATTCATTATATAGATGCCATTAACTAGCCCAAGTTGTTTATCATCATGCCAAAGTCCATTTGGTTGCTTTCTAATCATACATTCCAAACTCAATTAACCTAAACATGCATTTTTCTACCAAATTATGAATTAGTTCAAGTTGGGTTCAAGTAACAAATAAATTAAACTGAAAAAATAAGCAACCTAAACATGCCTTCCAAACAATTAAACAACCTAAAAATGCATCATCTTTAATTAATTCCAATTATTAATTAACAATTGAAATAAACATTCATTCTAAAGTGATAGGTCAAGTTAATTTCCAACTATATACAAAAGAAGATAATTAAACTTACCAAATTAATTAAGTGAATATAGAATCCTAAGTCTAAAGCATTGAATTGGGAATAGGAATCCTTCAATACAAAATGAAAATAAAATAAAAATGAAATTGAAACAACCTACTGAGGTCCTACTAATTGACCTAAAATAAAAAAAAAAAAAAGGTAACAAAAAATATAGAAGCAAGGATCAAAAATTGAGGGAACTTAGCACCCTAGGGTGTATGCCAAAACATGCTCACCTAGCATAGGACGCAAAGATTGGTAAGGGCTTCCTATGGTGCTTTTGATTCGGCTTTAGCTTGCTTCTTTTGCATTTTCTTTGACCCTAATCTCTAGAATGACTCTCCAGAAACTACAGAAACATTAAAACTCAAAAAAAAAAAACATTAGGATTAAAATTTAAATCAAAAGAAAAATCATCAAACTAGGACATGAATGCAAAAATATATGAACTCATATTAAATAACTCAGATTTGAAAAGATTCTAGTCAAGTAACCAACATTAAAACAACTGTTATATATTAAAAACAACTTAAATCATCAATATTAGAGAAACAAACTATAATAGCCAAGTTCTCATGCTAGTAATGTTAGAAGACAATATAATAAGGTGTAACCTAGTAATGGAAATGAAAAGGAATTGGTTATGAGCATTGTGGTATCATCGGGAATGTTTGCATAATTCATGACTTCATTATGAGTAACTATGTTTGATGAATTAAATAGAGTCCTTATGATAACTAGTGTCATGTGTAAAGAAGTTAAGGAACTTGAATCTAAGGGTCATAGTGAAAGGAAAGAAAGAAATGTTATAAGGAAATTATAGGTTTGTCAATGGGCTTATGGGCTTATTAATAGGACTTAGAGTGGCAAAGACCCAAACCCAATACATGAGGCCAACCCATTGGGCCAAGAAGTAAGGAACACCAAAAGATATAAACTTAAATGTTTGGTCCAAGACATTAAAATATATATTGTAGAATAATGAGTCATAGGATCATGATTAAGTAGCCACACATATTGACTAAACCACACATATTGACTAAGTTAAAATCAGAAATCAAATTAAACTCTCACTTTTCCTACATATGGGTCTAGGTTCACTTTGAGCACACCAATGCTTCATGATGATCATCATTTTTTGTAGAGAGAATCCTAGCCATCCACCTAGCTACAATCTTAGCCATGCATTAAGATCAACTCCTAACCATTAGATAAAGCTTGATGAATCCTCACCATCCAACCTATTACATATATAAGCAAGAATGTGTTAGGAAGTCATTCTTTTACTTCTCTCTACACCAAAATACTATACTAAAGAAAGAAATTCTCACTACCCACTTGCAACAAAAACAACTTGGTGGACTAGAGCTAACTAAGGTGAGAAATTACATTTGTCTATTCTTTTTAAACTTTAAGGTTGATTTTAGCGTTTTATGAGCTTAAATATTTCTTCTCCACCATAAAAGGGAATTCGGCCACAATAGATTTTTCTAATTATATGTACCAATGGCTAATTTAGATAGAGAAAAGTGGATTAGAAGTGTTAGAAAGACTTTTGAGCAGATGGTTTAAAACTTAGAAATCTTAGAAGCATGAACATAGTCAAAGAAGGAACTTAATATTCTAATATTGGATAATGAAAATTAAGTGATCATTAATGCCATATGATATGCTAATCTTGCATTTCTTTAACTAATTCAAAAATTTGATGAGTAATTAGAGATTTTCCCCAAACTTGATATGAATGGGATAAGTTAGGGTGTATGTGAATAAGAGTAGATTTACTCAAATTCATTGTTGAGAATTAATTGTTTAGGTGTTAATTTGATGAATTTCTAGCTAATTTGAGATTTTAAAGTGAAATTGATAGTTTTTCCCAAATTCTAGGGTTTATGGAACAATTTGGGAATTTGGAAATGTAGACTTGGAATCTGAAATTGAATAAGGAATTCAACTGAAGATGTTTAGAAGTAATAATAAAGTATAAGCACATATATGATATAATTAGTATACCCCCATTGTAAGTAGTAGTAGTAAAACAAGTGAAAAGTACAATTAGTAACACCATTGGTTCCTAATTAATGTGTCATTGACATGTTATGGGTGTTGAACTTCAAAACAAGGGCAAGGAGATTGCTTAAGACCGAGAAAGACTTTGAACTAATTAGTAGGAGCAAAGGAATTGAGGTGAGTACTTAGTAATATAATGTAATCAAACCTTTCTCCTTACACACATTATTAAATTACCATTTCTTAATGTATACCCAAAATAATTTGATGTGTTCATATGATTGCTTATTGGTTGATAAACCCTAGAGAACCTATATCTCCCTTATGTGATGTAAACTGTGATGGACCTTTTGTTTAGGTTCCATGTTTGTTCAATAATAAGATTAATTGATATGTCAACATACTATCCAAAGAATTTCCATTATGGACCTTGAATATGCCACTTGACTAAGCAAAAATACTCTCTAATATGAGAAAAAATATCAGACTTTGTGCACTTGGTATAAGCCCATGAGTAGGGTGAGAGTACCCAACATCTATTACGGGGGAACGCCTAACCGTAAGGCTCGATCAGTCTTACGTAATGTGATATATATGAGTGAGCGAAGCTTAAGGCGCCACTCTTTAACATTTATGTGTGTGAAGCTCTCTACTTCTAAAACATTATTATTTATGCTAAAATGCATTCATGAATTCAAAATGATCAACTTTGATTATCATCACCCTTGCTTTCTTGAGAAAATTCAAGCAGTGATCTGTTTATATTGTCTTTATGTTAAATTATATTATTATGTACTCACTGAGCTAGTCTTATCCTATAGTTGCTTATGATTTTCTAGGTTCAAGAGTCCCGTTAGTAAGGTAACTCTAAGCTACACTTCTTGTTTGGGACTTGCTAAATTGTTATTTGGTCTTGCTGTACCATTTTGGTGATAAACAATCTAAAGCTCCATGGCATTCTAAGGCATAGTGTTAAAGTATGTCATTTTGAAGGTTATTGTAAATAACTATAGTACTTATTATATGTATGTAATGGTACTAGTAAGTAAGAATATATGAATAAGATTAGTTGTTACTTATAATGATGTTCCAATTATGATTATAAGATGGCACTATAATATTATGGTTATGAATGACTGATTGAAATAATTTTGAGAAATGGTAGAAAGTGCATATGATTCAAATCTTGGGAAAGATTGCAAAATGGGATGTACATAAGATGTTAATAAGATTAACAGTGTTCTACAGTAAGTCTCCCTGAACTCTAGGATAGTCACGGTCTAGAAATTGGGTTATGACATAGTTGGTATCAAATCTAAAGGTTTAAGTCCTATTTAGGCTTAATAGTTATAGGAGCTATAAGTTAAACCATAGAGCATAGGAATCCTTATTATTGTCTATCTATATTGTTAAATTATATCTGCATTAATGATATGTGTTAAGCTATTCTCTTATTTTTGTGATCTATTTGTGTATTATGGTGTTATAGTGTTATTGTAATGTTGTGTTATATTGCTTGATTATGGATGTAGATGCCACAAATTCGTAACCTTGTGAGAGAAAGGGAAGTATTAGATGCTACTTCAGCTGCTCCGCCTGAGCTTGAGGAGACAGACCTAGAAGAGGATCTTGATCCTGTTTGGGTAATAAGGATGAGAGCACAGTATAAGGAAGCGACGAGGGAACTCCATAAGTTGAGGGAAGAAGTAAGGAACTTGAAAAGAATAGTGAAAAATGTGAAATGGGAGTTAGCTCGAGTAAAACATATGTACCAAAATCTAGAAGCAAAGCCACTCCCTCCTCTTCGTGATGTTGTGCTGGGATTTCTAGAACATCTGTGTGTAGCCTGTGGAAGACTAGATCATTTGAAAGAAGGATGCCCTATTAGAAGGTGTATGTTATCCTTTTAATTGTTGTTGATAGGTCATAGATGTGTAGGCCTTGGGGAAAGTGGAGCTAAAAATGGAGAACGAGGTGTAAGGAACTAAGGAAAGAAGAAGAAGAATAAATAAATTTTAGGGTAGATTTTGGTGAAACCATCGGTATGTATGTATATATAATGAGTAGGCTAATATGAAAGATCACTAATGGGATGTATATGAACTTTTTTCGTGTACATATAATGTACTAATGTAAAATGAGTTATAAATAAATATCTTTGAATAAAGTATTACTTCCCTCTTTATATGTGTTGATTGAGTTTTATGGAGAATTAAACCCCAATATAGAGTAGATAAAGGAATTATTTTAGACAAGATTATGGTTTCTTTATTAGGAGTTGGTTTCTAAAGAAAAAATTAAGTCATGATGTAATTAGGAGGCTTTTGTAGTAGCGGCTCACAGGAGGGTCGCTGGGGTTGGCGAGTAGCAGGTAACTCTTAACTGCGTCACTCAGGAGGGTTGCAAGGGGGTCACTAAGGGCAGGCGTGTAGCAGGTAGCCACCAACTATGGCTTGCTAGGCCTTGTTGCTGGGCACTAAGGTGGGCTAGCGTGTTGTGGCATGTTAGCTTGCTGCCGTGCAACGACACCTTACCCTAGCCACGTTGGAGCCCGTACCCCAGTTCTCAAAAACTTGTGAAATTTCTTTTTGTGATCATATTTGACTTTCTATGTTTTAACCTTTCCTATTATACTCTTGAAATAGTGGCTAAATTATTTAGCACTTTCATGAATTTTCTCATTGTGTTTTTGAAATAGGATCATTGAGAAGGGAAATTGGATAGTATTATATGTTTCTTTAATTGTGTTATGAAAAATATCTAAAAGATATTGAATTGATTTATGATATGTGTAACCAAGGGATCAGATGATATGTGATATTGGTGAATGATATGTTTATATGAAATAGTTGAAAGTTATGAACTAATAAGGGTATTAAAAAAAAAGGGAATAGTAAATAATAATTGGGTAATTATAAATGATATATATATCTTACATAATGAGATACATATAAGATGAACTAAGAAAAGTATTGTTAATGTTGTGGCTTAGATGCTGCCTCATAAAATAGAGCAAGAGAGACAAAGATCTCAAGAAGCCGAGAGCATTACTCCAAATGCGGTGTCTAATGTTGCATCTATAAGAGATGATGATAGAGAGCCATCTCGATCAAGACAATGTACCATAGATACAAGGGAATGAGGATTGCTAGAGGACATAGACATACTAATACAAGAGAATCAATAACTAAGGCAACAACTTAAAGAATTAAGGAAAAGGCAGGAAATGCCTCCACCATCTCCACCACCGGTAGTGCCACCTGTTCCTAGAGTCAGGGGTAATCCTCCTCTTTTGTCAAGGGCACCATGCTATGTTTGAAGAAGAATGTTACCAAAGGGAGTTTTGGTGAATGATTTTAAGAAAATAAAACCTCTTGAGTTTAATAGAGAGGAAGGGGAAGATCCTCAAGAGTTTCTAGAAGAATTGGATAAGGTGGCTCAGAGACTATCATGCTCAGATGAAAAATTAATTAAACTAATGGGGCTACAACTCAAGAAGGATGCATGGGAATGGTTCTAAAGGGAGATTAAGGATCAGTTATATGGAGATGATCCTTCTATATGGGCTGAATTTAAACAGAGATTAATGGATGAATTCTTAACTGAAGGAGAGAGACAGAATTGTGCCCTCCAATTTAAGTAATTGAAGTAGAAGCCTAGAATGTCTATGTTAGAGTATGCTCAAGAATTCAAACATTTGAGCAAATATACCTCTCACATAGTACCTACCAAAGCAAGTAGGGTTGATAGATTCTAAAGATGATTGATTGCTCTATTATATAATGTCTTGGTAGCTACTAATTTTCCTACCATGGCCAAACTCATTGATAAAGCTAAGGTTATGGAGGCATGAAATGAGCCAGAAAGAGTTAAATGACTAGAAAGGGAGTAAAAGAATATGTCACATCTCAACTTCAGAGATATGATGGTCCTAGAACATGGGAAGACATAAGGTTGTCCACACTCATAGAACCCACTTACACATAAATAATTCATGCCTAGGATCTTACCAAATCTCTTACAACAACTCATATAAAACATTTAGATGAATACCTTTAATTACAGAAGTCTGTAATTAAACATTACAAATAAAATCCATAAGGAAAATAATATATCTCAAATGAGTATCAATTAATATTCCCAGAGTATCTAATGACAAGACTTCATAAAATAGTATTATTGATAACTTGGACAAGGAATCCCCCAAGTGAAGTAGAATGCTTGAGCCATCACCTTGCCTCCTCACATTTGCTTACTTGGAACCACACAAGGAAAAAGGGGTGAGATAAATGATCTCAATGTGTAAACGATAAGGCACATACATATCACATATTCCTTTAAAAAGGAAACATATAGCTTATACACATAGTTCATGATTTATAATTCATGAATCAAGTTACAATTTAGCAAGGGTTCAATTTGGCAAGTTTGTAAAAATCACACTTATAACTTATAAAGAGTGAAGGCTATTGCTCTATCACTCGAACTTATAAAGGAGAGGTGACCTTATACCAAATTTCAACTCCTATCACTTATAAGGCATGAAGCTGATCAGGCTCTACGGCTAGAACCGCCTCTTTCTAGTTAAGGTAGATACATTACCCCTATCCATTGGGTTAAGATCGTGTGCACAGGTTTTGATGATTACCCACATCGACACGAGGATTCTGCATAAAGGGTTAAAGGTACCATAGCTAGAGCTAATGGTAATCACAAATGACAATATCACATAAGGCAACAATAATATGTATCCCAATAACAATAGTGGTTTAACTTTCGAACAAAAGATACAATAATAGTGTAGTTCCAGAAAGAATATAAGTTAGAGTGTTAATCACAAGAAATTCTCATTGGATAAACAAACTAGTTTTGGACCAAATGTCCATTGGCAACCCAAGCTTGTCAAAGAATTTATATAATAATATTTTAGAATAGAAAGAACATGGGTTTCACAAATCTCAAAGGCTTACATAGTAGTATATCACATTCTTATAGCACAACATAATGTTATTCATACTTATAACATGAATACAGCGTTTACTTACGCTTGTAGAATAAATACGATGCTTACTCACCTTGGGGTTCCTTTGCTCCTAGTATACGTAGTCCTTTTGCACTTCTAAAGCTCCTCAAACTCTAACATAATATTTGATCTAATACTTAGTATTTATTTACTCATGATGCTCCTATCCCATAACTACCCATGCACATATAGCATATAAATACACTTAGAGTCCACCTAAAGGTGTACTCATCACTTGCACATAATATGTTGACTTTAAAAGTCTTGCATACTTAGGCCTCATAGGCTCACATGAAAATATATTGCAATCACATCAATACCTTTCTAAGGTGATCATAATATTATTATCTCAATATCAATTTAATTTAATAGTCATCTTAATACACTTTACCCTTCTATACATGTCAACTTAACAATTAACTTTTCAAATGTCATGCCTAACTCTTATGATCCTTTTTATTCAATTGTCACTTCATCAACTCATAACATGTGTTCATCATCAAGTCATCATAACATCTAGTTCCAAATTTTCTAATCACATTTGCATTCTAAACACAATATAAGGTTAAGATACCTTAAGTATACCTTAAGTATACTAAAATACATTTAAGCTTATCTAGGATCATACCTTTAACTAACATATAATTTTATCATTTATTATAAATACATACATGCCAATAATCATCAAAACATATCACATAAAAATTATAAACATTGGGATAAAAATATTTATGTAGGTCGAATGCATCACCAAAGTAAAAACTAAATTCTTTTTCTTTTCGCACTTTCCATCTATCTCAGAAATATGTAAAAACATGGTTTGAACTAAGATTTTTCATGTAAACACAACAAAAATATTTTTAAAGTATTAATTCATGTAAATCAGCCCCACTTAGCATTATTCATACATAAAAATTCAACTTTTGAATTATAGAGCACAAAACCATGAGTTTTCTTGTTTTCGGTATTTTTCGGTCATTTCAAAAATATGTAAATAGGTTGTTTAAATTATTATTTTTCATTCAATCATAGAAAATATCAATTTAGAACATGTCCCCATATGATTTGGCAGCCATAGATAGTATTTATACAAAAAATTCCAAGTTTTAAGGCTTAGGTGAAAAATCATGAGTTTTCGCGCTTTTCGTTCATTACAGCAATATACAGACACCTGATTCAAATCATTATTTTTCATCAAAACAAAATAAATATCATGTTAGAATACTTCCTCACACAAATCGGCAGCCACATATTAATTTAGTAAGAGAAGTTTCCAACTTCTAAGTTCTAGCACAAAAACCTTGAACTTCTTTGTTTTCTAAAACTTTTTGGTCATCATAGAAATATGCAGAAATATTATTTAATCTATTTTTCATCAAAACAGATCAAAAATCAATTTAGAAAACAACAATGTACAAATCCCCCCCCTCTAGTGATTTTTATGCATAAAAATTATGATTTTGAGTTATAGAATTCACCTTTGGAGAAATCTCGTGAAAAGAATTGTGTTTTCAGTAGAAAATAGATTTTCTCTCCCAAAAACTCACCCAAACAGAATTAAATCTATAAAAATCAGTAATCAACTAGTGCAAAGTAGTTTTTCCATAATTTATTTTATAGAAATTAGTTTAAAAATTGAAAGAGAAGAAAAACTTATGATTACAATCAAGAAATCGCGAAACAAAAATGTGTTTTCTTAATTTCGGTAGAGAGAAATATTTTGAGAGAATTTTTTTGCCAAGATATAGAAAAATAAGGTGATGGCTGCTGGAACTCTAGTTTGGCTAAATTTTAGAATATATATTAGGGTTTGGGTGCAATTTCCACTAATACCCTTAATGAACTAGGTTAGGAGAATTTTAGTGTAGTGGGCTTTTTGGGTATTTGGGCTTTTTATTTAAATTTTGGGTTGATTATAATTAAAAATAAAAAGAATATTTTTCTTATGATTTTTGGAATATTTCCCACAAAAATGTTTATTTTAAAAATTATTTTAAAATGCTCATAAAATCATTTTATGCTTAAAATTGTTTTATGCATGAAAATTCATTTTATTTAAAATAAATTCTTTTATGCAAATACACTTCATGTAAATCATTTATTTCACAATAGCAACTGATATTATGCATATTAAAATTAATTTAATATGTCCTATGCTCATCAATCACTTAGATACTAACTTTTACAAAAGTACACACTTAACCTTAATAATTCTAAATCAAGCAAATTATCACGAAAATTTTTAGGGTAGGTGTGGGTTGTTATAGAATACAGGAAGGAACAAAGGATAAAGTTGCCAGTGATAAGGAGGCTTGACCCAAAGTAAGGGTGTTGAATGTACACCATTAATGTCTACTCCACACCAACATAAAGTGGGAGAATAAAGTCAAGTTCGAGTTGGAAGTGTTTTAGTTGCCTCAACCCCAGGCAATATTAACACATATTGAATAAGACAACAAGGCCAATCCATACCTACCTACACTACATGTGGACGACAACATCGACGAGATCGCCGAAGAGCCACAGGAGCATGCCTAACGCTGTGGATAGATGGGACATTATATAAAGGATTGTCTGATAATTGTCAATCTAAGGATGACTAAGGAAGCTTTGCAGCCCATGGTGCAAATGAATTGAATAGAAAATTGTAGACCGAGAGGATGAGGCGATAATGCCAGAAAATCTTCAAACAATATCCAAGCTATGGAAGGTAGGGGAAGAGGAAGAGTCTATGCACTTAACCAACAAGATGCTTGTATATCCCATAATGTTGTGACAGGTACCATTTCCATCCAGTCTACTGATGCTTGATGTTTGTTTGACTCTGGTACAACGCACTCATTTATTTCACCATGTTTTGCTAAGAAATTAAATAAGAATAAAGAGGTGATGAATGAACCTGTGGTTATAACCACACCCTTAGGAGAAATTGTGGAGGTAAAACAAATGTATAAGGATTGCATGATAGAAATTGAAAATAGGAGATTCCTTGCAAATTTGATTAAGCTAGAAGTCTTAGATTTTGATGTTATATTAGGAATGGATTAGTTATCTATATATAATGTTCATATAGATTGTAATGGGAAAAGAATTAAATTTAAAGAGGAAAATGGAACTGAATTCATTTTCTAAGGAGATATGGGTAGCATTACTATTAATTTTATTTCAGTTATTGGGGCAAAAAGATTATTAAGGAAGGGTTGTAAAGGTTTCTTAGCACATGTAGTATACATTGAAAAAGTAGATAAATCTATTAAGAACATGCCTGCAGTAGAGGAATTCCTTGATGTGTTCCCTAAGGATTTACCAGGAATGCCACCAGATGGAGAGATAGAGTTTGTAATTGAGCTCATGCCTGGGACTCAACCAATATCGATATCACCTTATCGAATGATGTCTTCAGAGTTAAAAGAGTTAAAGGTTCAGTTATACGATCTACTTGATAAGGGTTCTATCAGACCAAGTAGTTCTCCCTAGGGTGCTCCTGTTCTTTTTGTAAAGAAGAAAGATGGGTCCCTAAGACTGTGCATTGACTATAGGCAGTTGAATAAGGTGACTGTGAAGAATGGGTATCCACTACCCAGGATTGATGATTTATTTGATCAGTTACAAGGAGCTAGTTATTTCTCTAAGATAGACTTGCGATCGGGCTATCATCAACTTAAGATCCGATGGGAGGATATTTGTAAGACTACATTTAGAATGAGATATAGGCATTATGAGTTTATAGTATTACCATTTGGTTTGACAAATGCGCTAGTAGCTTTTATGGATTGGATGAATCGAGTGTTTAAGCCATTTTTAGACAAATTTGTGATTTTATTCATTAATGATATCTTAGTTTATTCGAGGAATAAGGAAGAGCACAAAGAGCACTTAAGGATAGTGTTGCAAACTCTAAAGGAACATAAATTATATGCTAAATTATCAAAATGTGACTTCTGGATGGAGCAAGTCTTTTTCCTTGGATATATAGTAAATAGAGAAGGAATCAAGGTAGATCCTAAGAAAGTGGAAGCTATAGCAAATTGGCCCTGACCCACAGCTGTCATGAAAGTGAGAATTTTTTTAGGTATGGCAGGCTATTATCATCATTTTATAAGAGATTTTTCAAGAATAGCAGTGCCACTAACGGGACTTACTAGAAAGCAAGTTAAGTTTAAGTAGGATGAAACTTATGAAGAGAGATTCTGAAAACTTAAAGATTATTTAGTCATAGCCCCTGTATTGGCATTACCTGATGGGAATGAAGGTTTTGCCATATACTGTGATGCTTCAAGAATTGGATTAAGATGTGTGTTAATGCAAAATGGAAAGGTTATTGATTATGCATCTAGGCAATTAAAGCAACATGAGATGAACTATCCCACGAATGATCTAGAAAAGGCGGTTATCTTTCCTATAAAGATATGGAAACACTATCTGTATAGGGAGAAATGTGATATTTATACCGATCATAAAAGCCTTCAATATATCTTAAAGCAAAGAGATTTAAATTTCAGGCAAAGGAGGTGGGTAGAATTGTTAAAGGATTATAATTGCCAAAGACTTTACCATCCTGGTAAAGCCAATGTTGTAGTAGATGCATTGAGCAAGAAGTCAATGGTTTGTCTGTCACATATCGCCATACAAAGGAGACCAATAATAAGAGAATTAAAAGGGATGTTTAATAAGGGTTTACAATTGGAAGTGAATGAATCATAAGTGTTGTTGGCTTATTTCTAAGCAAGACCCAAACTCGTTGATGAGATAAAGGTCACAAAACCAAGAACCCCAGTTGATGAAAATTTTTAAAGATGTGGAAAAGGGACAAGCCCCAAAGTTTTGAATAGAAAGAGGTGTTCTAAAATGTGGAGAACGATTATGTGTACCCAATATAAGGGAGCTGAGGGAAAGGATTTTGAAAGAGGCACATCAAACTTTATATAGTATGCACCTAGGTGCTACCAAAATGTATCATGATATAAAGAAGACTTATTGGTGGCTTGGAATGAAGAAAGATGTGGTGAATTTTGTAGCTTCATGTCTCACTTATTAGCAAGTGAAATTTGAGCATCAAAGGCCATCTGAATTACTTTAAGAAATAAGATTACCAAAATGGAAGTGGGAGTGAATCATTATGGATTTCGTAATGGGTCTACCCAAGACAGTAAAAGGGTATGATTCAATATTTGTCATAGTTGATTAACTGACAAAATTGGTACACTTCATTAAGGTGAAGACCAATTATACAGTAGTGTAGTATGCCCATATATATATTAAAGAGATTGTAAGGTTACATAGGATTCCACTCTCCATCATTTCGAATAGAGAGGCTCAATTCACATCAAGATTTTGGCAAAAATTGCAAGAAGCATTGGGCACACAGCTTGATTTCAGTACACTTTCCACCTATAAATGGATAGGCAATCAAAGAGAATAATACAAATGTTGGAAGATATGCTCCGTATATGCATTATGGATTTTATAGAAAGTTGGGAAAGACATCTCCCACTTATTGAATTTGCATACAATAATTGCTACCATTCTTCCATAGGGATGGTGCCATAAGAAGCATTGTATGGCAAAAAATGTTGATCTCCAATTTGTTAGATTAAAGTGGGTGAAAAGCAACTTAAAGCTCCATATATGATTAAGGAAGCTATTGAAAAGGTGATAATTCGAGAAAGATTGAAGACTGCTTTTAGTTACCAGAAGAGTTATGCCTATCCTAAGAGAAAGGATGTCCATTTCATGATCGGTGACCAAGTCTTTTTGAAAGTCTCCCTTATGAAAGGTATGATGAGGTTTGGTAAGAAGGGAAAATTATCTCCACGTTTCATTAGAACTTTTGAGATTCTTGATAAGGTTGGAGAAGTTTCATACCGACTAACGTTGCCTCCAACAATGGAACATGTGCATCCAGTTTTCCATATGTCAATGTTCAGGAAATATATTCCCAACCCATCATATGTACTGCAACCACAATCGATCGAGATTGATCAAGACCTCTACTACAAAGAAATTCTAGTTGCCAGACTAGATCACCAAGTGAAGAAACTTCATAACGAAGAGATACCGATGGTTAAAGTTCAATAGCACAACCATAATGTAAAAGAATGCACATGGGAAAGCGAAGATGATATGCTCCAAAAGTACCCACAATTGTTTCACTGGTAAAAGGTAAGTTCTCCTATAATTCGAGGATAATTTTTTTTTAAGAGGGGTAGAATGTAATACCCAAGTTCCCATACTAGTAATGTTAGAAGACTATATATTAAGGTGTAACCTAGTAATGGAAATGAAAAGGAATTGGTTATGAGCATTGTGGTGTTATCGGGAATGTTTGCATAATTCATGACTTCATTATGACTAACTATGTTTGATGAATTAAATAAAGTCCTTATGATAACTAGTGTCATGTGTAAAGAAGTTAAGGAACTTAAATCTAAGGGTTATAGTAAAAGGAAAGAAAGAAATGTTATAAGGAAATTCTAAGTTTGTTAATAGGCTTATAGTATTGTTAATGGGCCTTAGAGTAGCAAAAGCCCAAACCCAATACATGAGGCTAGCCGATTGGGCCCAAGAAGTAAGGAGCACCAAAAGATATGAACTTAAATGTTTGGCCCAAGACATTAAAATATATATTATAGAATAATGAGTCATAGGATCATGATTAAGTAGCCACACATATTGACTAAATCAAAAATCAAAAATCAAATTAAACTTTCACTTTTCCTATATATGGGTCTAGGTCCACTTTGAGCACACCAATGCTTTATGGTAATCATCATTTTGGTAGAGAGAATCCTAGCCATCCAACTAGCTACAATCTTAGCCATTCATTAAGATCAACTCCTAACCATTAGATAAGGCTTGATGAATCCTCACCATCCAACCTATTACATATATAAGCAAGAATGTGTTAGGAAGTCATTCTTTTACTTCTCTCTACACCAAAATACTATACTAAAGAAAGAAATTCTCACTACCCACTTGCAACAAAAACAACCTGGTGGACTAGAGCTAACTAAGGTGGGAAATTACATTTGTTTATTCTTTTTAGACTTTGAGGTTGATTTTAGTGCTTTAGGAGCTTAAATATTTCTTCTACACCATAAAAGGGAATTCGGCCATGATAGATAAAAGGCGCTATTTTTTTAATTAAATGTACCTATGGCTAATTTAGATAGAGAAAAGTGGATTAGAAGTGTTAGAAGGGCTTTTAAGAAGATGGTTTAAAACTTAGAAATCTTAGAAGCATGAACATAGTCAAAGAAGGAACTTGATATTCTAACATTGGATAATGACAATTAAGTGATCATATATGCCATACGATATGCTAATCTTGCATTTCTTTAACTAAGAGATTTTCCCCAAACTTGACATGAATGGGATAAGTTAGAGTTTATTTGAATAAGAGTAGATTTACTCAAATTAATTGTTGAGAATTAATTGCCTAGGTGTTATTTGATGAATTTTTAGCTAATTTGAGATTTGAAAGTGAAATTGATAGTTTTCCCTAAATTCTAGGGTTTATAGAATAATTTGGGAATTTGGAAATGTAGACTTGGAATCATGAAATTGAATAAGGAATTCAACTTGAAGATGTTC
The DNA here is from genome assembly GCA_947687605.1 of Reutealis trisperma. Taxonomy (NCBI): domain Eukaryota; kingdom Viridiplantae; phylum Streptophyta; class Magnoliopsida; order Malpighiales; family Euphorbiaceae; genus Reutealis; species Reutealis trisperma. The sequence continues at coordinate 504,134 of CANTUT010001259.1, read as the reverse complement.
CGAAATAATAATAAAGTATAAGCACATATATGACATAATTAGTATAACCCCATTGTAAGTAGTAGTAGTAGAACAAGTGAAAAGTACAACTAGTAACACCATTAGTTACTCATTAATGTGTCATTGACATGTTATGGGTGTAGAACTTCAAAACAATGACAAGGAGATTGCTGAAGACTGAGAAGGACTTTGAACTAATCAATATGAGCAAAGGAGTTGATGTAAGTATTTAGTAATATAATGTAATCAAACCTTTCTCCTTGAAAACATTGTTAAATCAGCATTTCTTAATGTGTACCTGAAATAATATTTGATGTCTTTGTATGATTGCGTATTGGTTGATAAACCCTTGAGAACCCACATCTCCCTTATGTGATGTAAACCGTGGTGGACCTTTTGTTTAGGTTCCATGTTTTTTCAATAATAAGATTGATTGACACATCAACATACTATCCAAAGAATTCCCATTGTGGACCTTGAATATGCCTATTATGAATACCCTTGACTAAACAGAAATCATCTCTGATGTGAGGAAAAACATCAGACCTTATGCACTTGGTATATGCCCATGGGTAGAGTGGGAGTACCCGACCTTTGTTTGGGGGGAACGCTTAACCACAAGGCTCAATCAATCTTGCGTAATGTGATATATATGAGTGAGCAAGGCTTAGGCTGCCACTCTTTAACATTTATGTGTGTGAAGCTCTCCGCTTCTAAAACATTATTATTTATGCTAAAATGCATTCAAGAATTCAAAATGATCAACTTTGATTATCATCACCCTTTCTATCTTGAGAAAATTCAAGTAATGATCTATTTATATTGTCTTTATGTTAAATTATATTATTATGTACTCACTGAGCTAGTCTCATCCCATAGTTGCTTATGGCTTTCCAGTTTGAGGAGTCCTATTACTAAGGTAACTCTGGGCTACACTTCTCACTTGGGACTTACTAAAGTGTTATTTGGTTATGCTGTACCATTTTGGTGATAAACAATCTAGAGCTCTATGGTATCCTAAGGCATAGTGTTAAAGTATGTCATTTTGAAGGTTGTTGTAAATAACTAATAGTACTTATTATGTGTATGTAATGGTACTAGTAAGTGAGAATTTATGAATAACATTGGTTGTTACTTGTAATGATGTTCTAATTATGATTATGAGATGACATTAGAATATTATATTATGAATGAATGATTGAAATAATAATGAGAAATGGTAGAAAGTGCATACGGTTTGATCTTGGGAAAGATTGCAAAATGGGATGTACATAAGATGTTAAAAAGGTTAATAGTGTTCTACGGGTTTAGATGACCTTAAGTTTCCCTGAACTCTAGGACAATCACAATCTAGAAATTGGGTCGTGACACAAACTATACATATTATATAACATATTCAAGACTGAAAATGATGAATAACATAAAAACACATAAGAACATGAAAATGAGTAGAGTTGATTGAGGACTTGCCTCAATCAACCTTTACCTCTATTTGGTGATGGTAAACGATCCATAATGAAGATTATCAAACAAGTTACAAAATTGAATTATGAAATTGACATCTATGGATTAACATAACCAATAAAGGAATAACAAATAAACAAGTAAGAGAGATACAAGTAAAAAAAAAAAAATATCAGAAAGGAAGTTGATTGAGTACCTATATCAATTACTTTCCTCTCACCCCAAATCCAAAATAAAGATCAACTAAATATCATGAATAAATAAGGAACAAAAAACTAATGTGCCCAATATTAAATAACAGGAATGAACAATATGTAAATAAACAAGAATAGTAATAATAGATACAAATAAGAGAAGGAACTTATTAAGAACTTATCTTAGTCAATTCCATTTCGTTAGAATAAATAATAATGTAATTGAATATTACATATAAATAAAAAAAATAACAAATTAACATAAGGTATGCATGAACATGAATATTTATTTACAAATAGGAAAAAAATATAAACACAAGGAAAATGAAAATCCACCATCCTAAACCATTCCCTTGGCTAATTCAGATTAATTTAAAAATTTCATGCAATAAGAATTCATAGTTTTGATGGATTAATATGAAGGTGGAGAGCTCCTCACAAAGCCATCAAAAACATAAAATGCAATTGAAATGAAAATAAAAAATTTATGTTTTACCTAAATCACTCAAAAATCCTTTAAGGATCATACCAATTAGTAGCCAAAACACATCATGCCAAGACAAAGCATGACAAAGGAGATGGTTACCTCTTAAATCATAGAAAAAGCAATTATCTCTTTTTTTTAGTGCTCCAAATGTAGTGCCTTTAGTAGGTCCATAAGCACTCTAACAAATGGATTCTTCTTTCCATGCTTAGTACACCTTTTATGACTATCTCTCTTTAGTAGCTCAAACAAACCTTAGTTCCTTAGCAATAAAAAGTATGTAGATCTTGAGTGTATTGCCTTTGGTGTGACTAATTCTTACATGTACTTGCAAAAAGTAGTTTAAGAAATGTAGAAGAAGAGAAGAAGAACTCTCAACTCTTGAAGCTCTCTCTCGATTCTTACTTAGGCAAAATCTAAAAATGAGTTCTCATCACTCTACCTTAACCTCTTCTCCTCATTGTCCTTAAATCTCAGCAACATTAACTATCATGAGATAGTGGGAGACAAAGCAACACAAAGAAGAGGCTAGGGTTAAATCATGTCCACCACTGGTTAATGATGGCTTGCATGACTTCTTCAAGCCATACCAGAATCTATTAGCTTAAGATATAATTAGAACTTTAATAAAGAATGGACTAATGATGAATTAATGGGCTTAGTGGAAAATCTCTACATTCTCCCTTAGCTAAACCCATATGTTCTTTTCCATATTTAGTGGGTTAGGACCACAAAACACTAAGAACCTATCAAGCCCAACTTTTATTTCTAAATGTGGCTTGGGCCTAAACGAATGGAGCAAGCCTAATGGTCCATAGTGGAAATTATCTGCCCAAGCCCATGGGAAGTGCCACTAATAAATTTTGCCAATAGCACCAAAATAATTCAATTTAATCCTTCCCACTCGTAACTTATGTAAGCAAAGATCAAATTAACCATTCTAATATTTCAAACTAAGCATTTAATTATGCTAGGAACCTTATAGTCTTAGCTACAAGCTTTATCTAATAATCCAATTGTGATGTACCATTTTTTATGAATTTCTAGGTTCATGTTTGATTACTAGTGGGAAATGATATTACCTATAAAATTATAAGAAAGCTTTTTGATCAATTAAGGAAAATCCCACTCTCATTAGTTCTTGTAAGTCATGGTTGACCCTTAGAATTGGATACCATGACTGCCTAAATGAATATGAATGTTTGGATGGTAAATCCACATTCCATGAAACCAATAATGATAATTATCATGCCCTTTAATCCTTTCATTCTAAGATCCCAGTATCAATTAAAGTCATGGAATCATCAAACCTTAATACCAAAACACTATGACTGCATCACAATTCCATTCTTAATTAACTTAAATTCCAAATTAGAAAATGCATTTCCAATTAATCTAAAATACCTTGGCCAAGGATTTTGTATTAAGAAGAATTTGATGGCAAAGAATCTTGACCTTATTTGCTTAAAGGGATGAATCCCATATTGCTTAACCATCTATCTCATTATATAACTAGCTAAGGCCACTATAGGCCATATGCTAGTATCTGGTACTAGCCCCTTCATATAGGTAGCAGTAACAAAACTTACCACCTATATATGAGATGATACATTACCTCAAGTTAAAGGACTATATGAACCATTGTGATATGGATGATGATTGATTGATTGACAGTAAAATCCCATGTCAATATCATCTAGTGCTACAATTCAATCACCCATCCAATGAGTATCCACATGTTTTTCATAACTCCTAATCAATTGGATTGGAACTCATATGAACCCTCAATTTTGCACCTTTATGATGTAGTAATAACTTCACATCTGCTAAGATTAGTATGCTACATAGAGCCAATATGGTGGTCTTAGTAGCCAGTTAGTGGGCAAGGCTCAAGAGGGCAATGTCCTTGAAAGGTAAATGATTTACAATGCTCTAAATCTGACTAGATATTATGAACTCACCAAAGCTCACATTTTTCTTACCTTGATTGAACTTTTTATACCTAATAGCTTTTTTCCTTAAACTAACTAGATTTCTCTTAGAATGGATTGCCAATTGTAGGATAATTAATTTTAGATCCATTGACATTTACTAGTAGTTTTTTTTTTCAAATCTTAAAAGTACTAAAAACTAATCCAAAAGCGTCAAAACTAAAAAAATGAACCGGTCGCCAAAGGCATTGATGGCGCTGTAATCCCTTTGGGCTGCGTGTCACCAAATAGCTCGATGGTACCACTAAAGCCTTCTATGGCACTACCGATCCATCTTACAATAGTCCCCAATGTGCAAAAATTTCATTTTTGCCCTTCCACCCCAATTTTTAGTTGCTTTTACAAACTCGACCTTTTTAGTCTTTTCACATTTCTCTTTCCCAAAATAATTTTTCCTCATTTTGCTATAAATACCTCTTCATTTTCCATTTTAATAAACACATTGAGCATTTGTTGACTAGTTGTCCACTTATTCTTTTTCTTTCTTTATCTAATTAATCTTTATACTCTCTTTAAGTAGCCTTTTATAATTAATTGTATTCTCCTTGAATTTAATTAATTTTAATCATAATTAATCAATTAATTAATGAATCAATCAAATTAAATAATATTTTTCATTAATCACTTGATTAATTAATCATTTTAACTAATTAATCCACTAGTTAATTAGGTGATTAATACTCTCATTGTGCATATATATACCTCTTTGTATTAATCTCATCCAATCTACTCTTATTGAGTAGGATTCCTAATAAGTGTTGAAAACACTATATTTTGTTCCTTGTTCTTAATGCATTTTATGCCTCCAATTGAGTTTAATTTGTTTGTTTTAGTACTTTCACAGTTCTTTTAGTTAATCCAGTGTCAAAAGATGCCATGATCTGAATATAATCCAGGACGGTGAATGATCCAAGCTAAAACGCTAATTTTTTAGAGAAATATGGGTTGCCACGGGTTGAGCCACAACTAATATTCTAGCCATGTGATAAGAGCAAAGAGGAAATCATCCAGTAGCCTCCCATGGGTAGAGGCACCGCTGGGGTCTCATCCATAAGAAGTGACATTTTCTTTCATTCACGTTGCCACGGCTGGAACTCCAGCCGTGGGTTTAGTGGTGTGCATCAAAAAATTTAGAATTATAAAATTAGATCTGACAACATTTCAGGGGGAAGAAGGGAGTGAATTAGCAAGAGAATAAGAAGAGGAAGAAGACATCAAAGATCAGAGATTAAAGAACAGGATTTCTTGGCACTTAATTCATGAATTGTTTGAGAATTCTTATTTCTTTAATTCTTTCTTTGGTTTTAATGTGTGATATGAACTAATTCTTTCCAATTTGGGTATTGATGAACCCTAGAGCCTTTTATATAGATTGAATTACTTCTTATTCAATTAAATCATTATTTGAGTTGTTTTATCTTTATGAATATTATTGTTTAAATTCCAATTAATAATTGCATGCTTATTAGTCAGAGATTGTTTCATATAATTGATTAGAGATAAATTTATGTGAATGGATCACTCATAGAGATTGAGGGTTGATTGGAGCACCAGAGATAGGCTTACAAGACTTCTTTGGTGGATAGTTTCTTGAATCTAAAGCATGACCTAATTGAGTTTGCTTGAGAAGAGATTCTTTGCATTCCTCTTATGAAATAGGGATTTAATTGCTCAGGAGAGATTTTTATCTAATTTAGTGAAAGGCCAATTCAATTTATGGAATGAATTTAATTGATGTGTAGTTCTTGATATACAATTAGGGGCTAGGGGGATTCAATACTTGAATGGGCTTTTATTTATGATTTTATCTACTTTTTCTTTCTTGTTATTTTACTTAATTTATATTTTAATTTAGGTTGAATATAATTATAATCAATTTTCATTGACACCAATTTGATTCACTAAACATTAGCAAACATTTTGAGCTAGTACTTACCTAAAGTCTCCAATGGAATGGTAACTCATTCACTACTATATTGCTTATGCGATCTGTACACTTATAGAATACGCATCAAGTTTTTGGCGCCATTGTCAGGGACTTTTTAGAGTAATATTAGCAATAGAATTAAAGCTAGTGATTTAGTTTTTATTTTTATTTGATTTTTGTTTTGGTTTTCTTTGCACAATTCTCTTTTCAGGTACCCTTTTCTATTTATGACCAGAGCTAGTTCCTCTAATCTACTTGAATTTGATCCAGAGTTAGAGAGAACATTGAGACAAAAGCGAAAGGAGGAATGGGAACTAGCTCTGGTGAGAGAGGTAGCATTCCTGGAATTGATTTAGAGGAAGAGGTTGAAATTATGGCAGAAAACTAGCCAAGAACCATACAAGAATATGTAAGGCCCACTCTTAATGGGGCCGACTTTAGTATACGGAGACTAATGGTCGCTGTAAATAATTTTGAAATTAAGCCAAATGTGATACAGATGGTGCAGTAGACTTGCCAATTTGATGGTCTCCCAGATGAAGATCCTAATTCTCATCTTGAGAACTTTTTGGAGATTTATGTACATTTAAGATCAATAATGTCTAAGATGATGCGATTTGGCTGCGTTTGTTTCCTTTTTCACTGTGGGACAAACCGAAGAAATGGCTTAAGTCTTTCTTAGCCAGTACTTTTACTATATGGACTCAATTGGCAGAGAAATTCTTAGAGAAATATTTCCCACCATCAAAGACTGTTAAATTGAGGAATGACATAAATTCCTTTCTTTAGCAAGATGGTGAGACTCTTTATGATGCGTGGGAAAGATTTAAAGACTCGTTGAGGAAGTGTCTGCATCATGGCCTTCCACTATGGCATCAGATTTAAACCTTTTATAATGGTTTGAACTGTACAAGCAAACAGTCTATCAATGCGGCAGCCAGTGGTTCCATCAACAACAAGACACTTGAAGAGGCAAGGGAATTGATTGAAGACATGGCTCTCACGAATTATCAATGGCAAGTCCCTAGAGATCAAAGAAGGATTGGCGGAGGTGGTTCACATGAGGTGGACCCAATTATTGCATTGACCGATCAGCTTGAAGCCATGAATAGAAAAATGGATTCCTTGACAGCATCTTCATCAGTAAGACAAGCTCAAGTGATGTGTTGTGATTAGTGAGAGGGAGGACACCAAAGTCAAGATTGCTAAAGTGGCAATAATTTTGCCAAGCCAAAACAGGAAGATTATATGGGAAATGCTCCAAGGCAGCAGAACAACCCCTACAGCAATACATATAATATGGGGTGGAGGAATCATCCTAATTTCTCTTGGGGTAATCAGTCTAACCCAAGACCTCCATCTGGATTTCAGCAGTAGCCACATTTCTAGCAAGCTCCACCTAAAAAGACCTCTTTAGAGGAAATGATGGAGAAATTTATTCAGTCGTCTAACCAGGGGCACAAGGCAACTAAGACAACATTTAGGAATCAATAGGCCTCCATTCATAATTTGGAGAATCAGATGGGCCAGATAGCTAAATTGCTTAGTGACTAACCGCAAGGAAGTTTGCCTAGTAACACCAACGCAAACTTGAAAGAATAGCTAAAAGCAATCACTCTAAGGAGTGGTAAGCAAGTTGAGAGGGGCTGTTAAGAAAAATTAAGAAGAAGCAGTTGGGGAAGAGGCATAAGGTGCCATTGATAAAGAAGCTGAAAAGGAAGTTGCATAAAGGGAAAAGGCAGCAGTAGAGAAAGATCGAAAAGAAGCAACACAAGAGCTTGCCCTGACGGTAAAGGAGTATCAACCTCGAGTGCCATGTCCAGCTCATTTGCATAAGGATAAAATGGATGCTCAGTTCAGTAAGTTTTTGAATAATTTAAGCAACTTCATCTTAACATACCATTTGCCGAGGCTTTGTCACAAATGCCCAAATATGCTAAATTTTTAAAGGAGCTACTTTCTAACAAAAGAAAGCTTGAAGAGGTATCATTTGTGCATTTGTCGAAAAAGAGCTCAGCAATTTTGCAAAGAAGGTTACCTAAGAAGTTGAAAGACCTTGGTAGTTTTAATATTCCATATTACATAGGTAACCTTTCAATTGAAAATGCCTTAGCTGACTTGGGGGCTAGCATTAGTGTTATACCCTACAAGATGTTTAAAGAAATAGGTATTGGAGAACCTAAACCAACACATATCACTATTCAACTAGCTAATAAGTCTGTGGTACATCCTCAAGGAATTTTGGAAGATGTGTTGGTAAAAGTTAGGGAATTTATTTTCCCCAATGACTTTGTCATCATTGATATGGATGAGGACATAGATGTTTCACTTATACTTGGTAGACCATTCTTGAATATAGCCCATGCACTTATTGATGTCCATGATGGCACATTGACTTTGAGAGTGGGGAGCGAAAAAATTATCTTTCATATTGCTAATGCTATGAAGTACCCACTTGAACTTGATGAGATGGATTCATGCGATGATGTTATTGAGCATGAAATCATCAATTTTATTACTAACATTGTTTCCAAGGATCCTCTTGAGTTGTGTTTGGTGCAGGAAAATGTTGAGGATCAAGAAGCAGTAGAGCAGCTGGCTTATTTGGAGGCAAATAAATCATTTAAGAGTTGGGCATTTGAAATAATTGAAATGCCCAAGGAAGAGAAGATGAGGCCTTCTATAGTAGACGCATCTGTTCTGGAACTTAAACTCCTCCCTAAGCATCTTGAGTATGGATTTTTGGAAGAGGGAAAGAAGTTATCGATAATTTTGAATGCTAGCTTATCTTCCCAACAAAAAGCTAGATTGATTGAAATGCTAAAAAAATATAAGAAGGTATTAGCATGGAAGATAGCAGACATTGAGGGTATAAGTCCATCATTATGCACGCATAAAATACTTATGGAGGATGAGTTTAAAGCAGCTGTGCAGCCGCAAAGGACAATAAACCCAAAAATGAAGGAGGTAGTGAAGGCGGAGGTGATCAAATTACTTGATGCAATAATTATCTATCCAATTTTAGATAGCTCCTGGGTGAGTCTGGTTCAAATAGTACCAAAGAAAGGAGGAATAACCATAGTGCCTAATGAGAATAATGAACTCATCCTATAAGAACGGTCATTGGATGGAGGGTTTGTATTGACTACCAGAAGCTGAATGATGCAACCAGAAAAGATCATTTTCCATAGCACTTCATCAACCAAATGTTAGAAAGGTTATCTGGACATGAATATTACTATTGTTTGGATGGTCTTTCGAGTTACTTTCAAATTCCTATTACTCCATAGGACCAAGAAAAAATAACCTTTACATATCCTTGTGGTACTTTTACATATAGGAGAATGCCATTAGGGTTGCACAATGCACCAGCCACTTTCCAATGGTGCATGATGGCAATTTTTGATGAGTTGATTAAAGATATCATAAAGGTTTTTATGGATGAATTTTCAGTCCATGGGGACTCCTTTGATGACTGTCTACTGAATTTGGAGAGAGTTTTAATTCTGTGTGAAGAGACCCATCTTGTGCTCAACTGGGAGAAGTGTCACTTTATGGTTAGTGAAGGCATAGTTTTGGGGCACAAGATTTTCCGCAAGGGTATTGAGGTGGATCGAGCAAAAATTAAAACCATTGAAAAATTGCCACCTTCTACATCTGTGAAGGCGATTAGAAGCTGTTCGGGGTATGCTGGGTTTTATCGGAGGTTTATCAAAGACTTCTCAAAAATTGCTCACCCTTTGACAAGGTTGCTCGAGAAGGATACTGAATTTATCTTTGATGGAGAGTGCCTAACAGCCTTTAATATTTTAAAAGAGAAGTTGATACATGCTCTGATCATGGTGGCCCCTGATTGGAATCTTCCTTGTGAGCTGATGTGTGATGCGAGCAACTTCTTAGTAGGGGCTGTTTTGGGCTAAAGGAAGGAGAAACATTTTTAGCCTATCTATTATGCCAGCAAAACACTAAATGAAGCTCAAGCTAACTACACCGCCACAGAGAAAGAGCTATTGGTGGCTGTTGTTTTTGCTTTTGAGAAATTTTGTTCGTATTTGATCTTGTCAAAGGTAGTGGTTTACACGGATCACTCGGCTTTGAGATACCTGTTCTTAAAATCAGATGCAAAGCCCAAATTGATTTGATGGGTGTTATTGCTACAAGAATTTGATTTGGAGATATAAGACAAGAAAGGAGTAGAAAACCTTGCAGCAGATCATTTGTCTAGATTGGAGAACCCAAACTTAGAGCAATTGAGAAAAGAGGATATTGATGACAACTTCCTTTATGAGCAGCTCTACACTATGGTAAGTTTGGTAAGTGGTTCTAATTTTAATCCTGAATTTCCTTGGTTTGCGGATTTTGCAAATTTTCTTATTGCTAAGGAACTCCCAAAAGATTTTTCATGTCAGCAAAAGAAGAAATTCTTTTCTAACCTGAAATATTTCTTTTGGGAGGATCCCTTTCTCTTTAGAATTTGTGCTGATAGGATAATCAGGAAGTGTGTGGGATGGCCTGAGAATATGAGCATTCTCGAGCAATGTGGGTCAGCTGGAGGACACTATGGACCTAGCAGGACTGCTCAAAAAGTTCTGAAGTTGGGATTCTATTGGCCAACTCTTTTCAAGGACAGCTATAACTTTATGCAACAATGTGATCATTGCCAAAGAATAGGTAACATCTCATCTCATGATGAGATGCCCCAAAATGGTATTTTTGAATGTGAGGTTTTTTATGTATGGGGCATTGACTTCATGAGACCTTTCCCAAGTTCTTTTGGCAATAAATACATTTTAGTAGCTGTTGATTATGTGTCTAAATGGGTAGAGGCTCAAGCTTTACCCACTAATGATGCTAGGGTGGTAGTGAAGTTCCTTAAGAAACTCTTCTCCAGATTTGGCTCTCCAAAAGCCATTATAAGCGATAGAGGGACTCACTTTTGTAATAACCAATTAGAAAAAGTATTGAAAAGATTAGGTGTTACACACAAACTTGCTACTCCCTATCATCCGCAAACGAGTGGTCAGGTAGAAAACTCGAATAGAGAGCTCAAGAGAATTCTTGAGAAGTCGATAGAGCATTTTAGGAAGGATTGGTCAAAAAAGCTTGATAGCGCTCTATAGGCTTATAGGACTGCCTATAAAACCCCTTTGGGTACCACACCGTACAGATTGGTTTATGGAAAGGCTTGTCATTTGCCGGTAGAGATTGAGCATAAGGCCTATTAGGCTATAAAGCAAGTTAACCTTGATTTAGATGCTATAGGTAGCAAAAGAAATTTGCAGGTTAATAAGCTTGATGAGTGGCGATTGGCAGCTTATGATAATGTAAGGATGTACAAGGAGAGAACCAAGAGATGGCATGATTCTCGAATTAAGCAAGGGAGATCCTTCAAAGCAGGAGATCAGGTATTACTCTATAACTCTACGCTTAGACTTTTCCCTGGAAAATTAAAGTCTCGATGGTCAGGTCCATTTGTAGTTAAAAATATCTTTCCTTATGGAACAGTTAAATTAAGTCATCCTGAGAAGGGTGATTTTAAAGTAAATGGTCAAAGGCTTAAACTCTATTTTGGAGGGGAATTAAATCAAGTGACAGAGGTTAAGTATCTCTAGGATTCGGGGTGAACTATCACCCTAAACGTCTAGCTAAGATGACATTAAAGAAGCACTCGGTGGGAGGCAACCCACTGTTTTAATTAAGATTTATTATTTTTGTCTTAAGTTGTTTCAAAAAGAAAAAGAAGAAAAAAATAAATATTTTTTTTATATATACATTTATATCTTATTTTAAGTGCTACAGTTTTTTTTTTTATTTTTTTTTCTTTTCTTTGTTTAGTTGTTGTTGCTCATCAGTTGTATTAGATTTGTCATGCATTCTTTGAGTTGTTTTAAAAAATTAAAAAAAAAAAAGAAAAAAATCCATTAGTTGAGACATGCAGACCCTACCCACCCCTCATGAAATTGTCATTTATTGTGGATTCTTAATAAGGGAATTACACAGATTGACTATGTTCTGAATTGCATTTTTTGCTCTCACCTAGTTGAAAGTAGAATTACCAGTATGAGTTCTAAGAATCCTAAAGGCCAGACTTCCAAAAACAAGAGGGATTCCTCTCCTCCACCCATGAACCTTGAACAAGTAACAGCTTTTTATGCTTACAAGAGGGCATATCTAGCTGTGAATGAGTACACTTTCTCCCTAAAGGAGATAGTGGCAATGGAAAAAGAGAAGAAAAAGGCTGATGATGCGCCAATTGTTACTACAAAAAGTGATTTCATGCAGCCAGAACCACCAAAAGGGGAGAGTAGTGAACCTTCCAAGGTGAAGAGGGGAAGAGGGAGGCCTAGGAAGGAAAAGTGAGGAGCTGTCTTGACCTAGTTTAGATTACACTGGAATGATCTCTACTAAATAATTGTAATTCTAGGCTAGGCATTTTATCTGTCTTTCTTATATGAGCCATTGGCTATCTTTTATGTTTCTTATTTTCTTTTCACTATGTTTTATCTTAATGAAGTTCTTATGGTTATGCATAATTTCCATGACTCTGTTTTTGTCTTTCAGTTGTTTATTTTATCTTTATCTTTTTTTTTAAAAAAAGGGAAAAATTGTAGGGCATAGCTAGAACCTCAGCCGTGTGATAAGAAAACTTAATATCTGTTTAGTAGTAGCATGGCCCAGCTAAAACCTCAATCGTGCCTCTAGCCATGTGATAAGGGAATTATTTTTTTTCTTTGATAGAAGCAGCACACGGCTGGGACCACGGCTGAGCCTCCAGCCATATGATAAGGTTATTTAAATTTTCTTTAGCAGAAGCATTACATGGCTAGGACCATGGCTGATCCTCCAACCGTGTGATGCCTTAAAGAGTCTTTATCGTGACCACGGGTGGAAACCCAGCCGTGGGGTCACCTGTGGTCACGACAAATAAAAGAAAAAAAGATAGTTCAAGCAACTCCCAAACATTCAAATTTTCATTTTTCTCTCTTCTCTCTTTTCTTCCCCTCACTTCTTTCACACTTGAATCACACACACCATCTTTTTCCCACCAATTTTTGCACTCAAGGCAGCATTTCTCTAATAATTTCACCCGCACACACTCTCTCTCTTCGGATTTTCCACTATAGGTATGGATTATTTTGCTTATTCTTTATTTTTTGACTCATTTTCTTATTTTAAATCCATTTCTTCTTGTGTTTTTGTCGAGATTCATGATTGAGGGTAGAAATTTTGATTCTAGGGATTTGGGTTATGCCGAAATACATTGCATTTGATTTCTAGTGAGAGAAAGATGTGGATTTGGGCAATGAGGGTGTTTTGGGTTGCTTTTTGCTGGTTATTCGTAATTTCCTAACTCTTTATTGCTTAAATTTCCTAGGTTTTTCTTGCTTGAATTGGTCAAATTGAAGTTTGCTTGACTCTCGGTAATAACTGGTTAATTTCTATTTTTGGAAATCTTTTGCTTCTAATGTTATAATGCCAAAATTCTAACGATGATATTTACATTGCCCACCAAAAGGCCTAGAGGGGAAGGCAGTTCCCGCAATCCCCCACCAGCAGTAGCCCCTATAGTTTCTTTCATTTTGAACCATGTGTGTGTCCAATTTGCCGACTCAGACTCTCTTGCTCGCTTTGAACAATTGACCAATAAGGACTTCAAGCCTACCTACCAGATTGACTAGGGTTTTATACAGCAGATTGGCATAGATGAGGAGCTTTGGAGATGGACATCATAGCTGGGCTGGAAGGGATTTTTTGCAATAGCAGATTGACTGGAGTTTTATTGTACCCTTCAAGTTGATTTGAAGGTGGCATCAGTTTGGAAAAAGATGCTTCGGTTTAGGTTGTACTAAGCATTTTGAGATGAGCGTCAATGATTTAGCAGTAGTAATGGGGTTGTATAGGGAGGCAGAGCTGCATACTGATGTTTATCATGAGACTCCTATGGGTTTTCCAGATGACAATGTCCCTAATCAGGTGTGGGACAAATTTGCTCCGATGGGTAAGAGATTTGATGCCTTGGTCTCTAAGGCATCCCAGTTCACCTCTTTCAGTCTGCAAGTTCTTCATTTCTTCTGATGAAAACCATTTTCAGCAGATGAGACAGTGGTAGGGCTGTGACTAGATAGGAGCTCTTTTATTTGATATGCATGTATGAGGATAGGCAGTGTAATGTGGCATATTCTCTCATGTGATTTTTTGATGATCAGTGCAAGAGGGGCAAGTCCAGTGCATTGATTGGAGGGATGTATATCACCAAACTCGCTTGGAGTTTGGGTGTCTTTGATGGCTTGCCTCCGATGACACTCGATGGCATGCCTAAGCTGATTGGGTAAGCCACATTGCTACGGATGGACAAGACGAAGAGCTTTATGCCCGCCTTGCCCCTCCACTAGATCCTGTAGCTCTTAAGCCAGTATTTATTCCTACTATTGACCCTACTACTCAGCCTTCTTCTGACACTAGTACTTCAGCTGCCGTCGGGCCTTCTTCTTCCTCGGCTGTACCTCCTTTCTCTGGCCTAACCCCATTTTGAGATTGGATGTCATATATGGGGGAGGATGATGCGGATGATAGGAAGCCTACTGAGTTTGAGAGGCAGAACTATCAGTTGGAGAGGACTATGACTGATCTTCAGGTTCAGCAAAACTGACTCCTCACTAACCAGCATCAGATCCTGACCATGTTGCAACACCAGCAGCAGGCCCTTGAGTTTGAGGAGCAGAGCGGAGCATGGCTTCAGCAGTCCTACTAGATTATTGGGGCACTCAGGGGTATGTGCTTCCTATCCCTGCACTGCAACCACGGTAGACACAGCCTCCAGTTCAGGTCAAGCCAGATGATGGCGAAGAGAGTGATGACTCCAATGCTGCCATGGATGACTGACCCTTCCATTTTCATTTTTCTCTTTCTTTTATTTATTTTATTCTTTTTTATATTTTCCACTTTGGATTATTGTCCTTATGCTGATTAGGCTTATTTTATTTCATTTCATTTTATTTTATTTTATTTCTCTTTTTCTGTTTTATTTTTATTTTCTTTTTCTTTTTCTTTCTTAGCCTAATATGGCTCTGTAGAGCAGATAATGACATGGCATGGACTTTGGAATAGCCTGACATGGAAATTCAATGATAGGCTAGTTTTTCTATTTCTTTTTTCTTCCCTTTACGTGTTTTTCTTTATATTCATTTTCAAACACATTCGGGACAATGTGTTATTTAAGTGTGGGGGAGGGATATGTATGTGCTTATTTGTTTATTCATTTATTCTTTCTATCTTGCTTTGGCTCAAGCGAGCTAAATTGTAATAATGGTATGAATTGGAATGATTTCCTTTTTAGCTTATAATTGTTGATTATTTTTCTTTATATATGACAATCTCTCATTGATGTTTGGCTTGGTTGAATTGATCATTGGCTAAGGATTAAGTGTGGTAGTCATAATTAGGAAATTAAATTGATGAAATCTGCATTACTGGAGTTTGAAACTTTAGTTACATTTTTTAGCATATGTTGATTCCTTTGTGACTTGAGTTAAGATTAGTGAGATACACTTAATATCTTAGGCTCCTTGGCTATTTTTCTTGGGAAAAAAGTTAAAAAAAATAAATAAATAAATAAATATAGACAAAAGGTGCAATAAATAGTGCAATATTTGGAGCTTTGAAATTTTTTCTCTATTCCGCCAATTTTGACTCTTCTAACCTTAGGAAAGTCAAAATTATGAATAGTGCTAGTAGCCATTTGGATTTGTGATTCTAGTTAAGTAACCGAGGGTCGGGATCACAAATGTTTACCTTCGTGTCAAAAGGCTAGTATGACGATTCAAACAAGTTGGGCTCTTTGAAAAGAAAAAGTGTGCAATAAAGTTACATTTGATTGTTAAGTCAATAGAAAAATCGACAGAGTAGTTAGGTGCCTAAGAGAAAATCCTTCATCTCTCACTTTTGTTTGGCTTTTGTTTCTTTGGGATTATATGCTCAATCTTTTAACTCTGGAATTTAGACTTCAGGATTGTGAGTTTTATCTTTGTGTCTAAGGGTCTTTGATTTGTAGATCTTTTAATTTGACTACTGTGTTTGAGAATTAGTTGTTGATTATGAGATTTGAGCCTTACTAATTTGAGTATTATAAATCTTGATATTTTCTTTTAGCTTTAAAGGGGTTGTCCATATTCTAAACTATTATTGTAATTTAGTTTGCTTGAGGACATGCAAAAACTCAAGTGTGGGGGAATTTGATAAGTGTTGAAAACACTATATTTTGTTCATTGTTCTTAATGTATTTTATGCCTCCAATTGAGTTTAATCTATTTGTTAGTGCTTTCGTAGTTCTTTTAGTTAATCTAGTGTCAAAAGATGCCATGATTTGAATATGATCCAGGACAGTGAATGATCCAAGCCAAAATGTTGATTTTTTGGAGAAATATGGGTTGCCATGGGTTGAGCCACGGCTGGACTGGTATTCCAGCCGTGTGATAAGAGTAAAGACAAAATCATCCAGTAGCCTCCAATGGGTGGAGGCATGGCTGGGGTCTCATCAATGGGAAGTGACATTTTCTTTCATTCATGTTGCCACGGCTGGAAATCCAGCCGTGGGTCCAGTTGTCGCATCAAAAAATTCAGAACTATAAAATCATATCTGACAGCATTTTAAGGGGGAGAAGGGAGCGAATTAGCGAGAGAATAAGAAGAGGAAGAAGATATCGAAGATCAGAGATCAAAGAATACGATTTCTTGGCACTTAATTCATAAATTATTTGAGAATTCTTATTTCTTTAATTCTTTCTTTGGTTTCAATGTGTGATATGAACTAATTCTTTCCAATTCGTGTATTGATGAACCCTAGAACCTTTTGTATAGATTGAATTACTTCTTATTCAATTAAATCATTCTTTGAGTTGTTTTATCTTTATGAATATTATTGTTTAAATTCTAATTAATAATTGCATGCTTATTAGTCGGAGATTGTTTTCATATAATTGATTAGAGATAACTTTATGTGAATGGATCACTCATAGAGATTGAGGGTTGATTGAGGCACTAGAGATAGGCTTACAAGACTCCTTGGTGGATAGTTTCTCGAATCTAAAGCATGACCTAATTGAGTTTGCTTAAGAAGAGATTCCTTGCATTCCTCTTGGAAAATAAGGATTTAATTGCTCGAGAGAGATTTTTATCTAATTTAGTGAAACGCCAATTCAATTTATGGAATGAATTTAATTAATGTGTATTTCTTGATATACAATTAGGGGCTAGTGGGATTCAATACTTGAATGGGCTTTTATTTCTGATTTCATTTCCTTTTTTCTTTCTTGTTATTTTACTTAATTTATATTTTAATTTAGATTGAATATAATTATAATCAATTTTCATCGACACCAATTTGATTCACTAAACATTAATAAACATTTTGAGCTAGTACTTACCTAAAGTCTCCAATGGAATGATAATTCATTCACTACTATATTGCTTGTGCGATTTGTACACTTGCAGAATACGCATCGATTCCTACCACTCAACACTGGTAAAACAAAACATTGGTCCAGCAAAATCCACCACTTTATATGCATTTCATAAGAGAAGGTATAACATCTTCTCTCACCCACTAAAATCTTTAAATCAAATCAAACCAAACAAATTTGATTAAATCTTAAACCCTTCCAATTCATAGTGGAACGAACTATGTGGATTTTGATCCACTTTCAATGGGTTATATAGGCACACTTAGAGTCTAAATCCAGTCTCAAATCCAATCCCAATCAATCCTCTTTCCCTTTATTTCTAATGTAAATATCTATATTTAATTTTTGTAAGAGAATTTGTGGTCTTCTTAGTACCTATAAGGCCTAAAGAAAGACATCCCATTATTAGATCAGTATAATTAATTACTTTAATTATTTTGGAGTAAAAGAGAGATTATAAGATTTTAAGGGCTAGGGAAAATACTCTCCTTTGCTTATGAATGTTTATTTTATTTGGCTTTTAATTTCTCCATGCATTTCATAATTACGCCATGTTCATGCATTTTAATTGTCATCTTATAATTATTATCCATGAAATTAATTTTTAAGTCAAATTAAACTTAGGAGCCAAATTTAGATTATTTAAAACCAAAAACTTAGTCTCTAAGCTCAAACTGATTTGAAGACTAATAATTTTATCATTGAGTAAATTAATCAAAATTAATAAATTGGAGTCACAAATGGGTTTTTTCCCTTAATTTTTCCATTTTAAAATAAATTAGGGTGGCAACTGTTGAATCCTTTTCAAAAATCATAAATCAAATTTTCAAACAGTAGCCGTTGCAATTATGGGCATTGAACCTTGAACCTTAACCTATTTGAAAATCACTTGCCTTAGGGCATCTTTTAAGTGAAATCTCATAACTTACCACTTCCATACCATTAGTAACATATACTAATGAGAATGATAAATAGAAGTGATGGTCTTCTACACTATTTTGGCCTAAAGAAAAAGTCTTATAACCCTGAACAATTTAAAGTACTTGTACTAGATCGAATTATCACCTCATTTTCTTTGCTTGAGAATAGTTTATCTAACAAGTATTTAAGGACATAGTTCTAAATAAATGGAAGAACATCAAATATGAAGAATTCATTTTATTGCCATTTGGAGTTAAAGTTACAAAACGTTAACAAACTTCCGCTTATATTAGCATTAGTGAATCAATCTGCCGAGTTCTTAATTGAAGCTATTTTCTACAAGGCTACATTGCCTTGTCCAACAATTTCCTTAATCAAATTAAACTTGCTCAATGTGGCGAGACTTGGTGTCACATCCCAATTTTTGAGATATGATGGTCCTAGATCACGAGGAGACATAAGGTCACCCATGCCTATAAAACCCTCTCATGCATGGTTAAACATTGCCTAGGATTATACCAAAATCTCATGCATTAACTTGTATTACCATTAATAAAGGAAATCCTTAACTAGCAAAAGAATAGTTTAAAAATACTTTGAATACAATCCATAATTAAGACTCCAAATTAATCATCAAATGAATAATGTTCCAAAAAGAAACTCTGAGAGCATATGAGAGTGACTCTTACATATCATAGTATGTAACTAGACTTGGACAATGAAATCTCCTAAGCAGAGTAGATTGCTTGAGCTATCACTTTGCCTCCTCATAATGCTCACCTGAAACCACGCAAGAAAATGGGTGAGATAGATGATCCAAATGAGTAAATAATACAACTTGTACAATAACACATTCCCTTTATAAAGGTTCATAGTTCATAGTTCATAATTCATAGTTTGCGATTTAGCAAGTTTCATAGAAATCAAACTTATAACTTATAGAGTGATGGCTTTTGCTTTATTCACTCGAGCATAAAAAGGGAGAAGTGGCATCATACTAAATACCAACTCCCAACTTATAAAGAAGCATGAAGCTGATTAGGCTTCATGGCTATAACTGCCCCTTCTAGCTGAGGTGGATACACTACCTTTATCCATTAGGTTAAGACCATGGGAATAGGTTCTGATGATTTCCTGCATTAGCATGAGGATTTTTGCATGTAAGTGTTTATAGGTACCATAACAAAAGCTAATAGCAATCACTTGTAACAAAAGCATGGAAGAATGGAATCAGATATATAATAGTAATAATAGAAGTTTAGTTTATTATGCAAAGGATAAACAACAGTGTGGTTCTAGAAAGAAAGTAAGGTAAAGCAACAATCATAAAAGCTCTTTTCTTATCATTGAATGGTTAATAATAATTTCAGACCAATTGTCCTTTGGCAACCCAAGCTTAACAAAGAAATCATATAATTATAACTTATAATAGAAAGGAACTTAAGTTTCAAGAATCTCAAAGATTCACATATCATGATAACTTATACATGTAATATGAACATAATGTTTAATCACCTTATGGTTCCTTAGCTTCTAATGCTCGTAGCCTTTGCACTTCTAACACTTCCTAAGCTCTAACACAACATTATAATTTAATACTTAGCATTGGCTTAACATCATACTATCCTATGCATTGGCTTAACATCATGCTATCCTATCCTATAACTACCCTATGCATATATATCATTCACATATACTTGGAGTTGCACTTAGAAGTGCACGCATCACTTGTATATAACATATTGACTTTTAAGTCCTGCATACTTTGCCTTCTTAGGCTCATACAAATTTATATAATAGTTCATATTAAGACTTTTCTAAAGCCAAACAAAAAAAGTCATAATCTTGATATCAATTTAATTTAACTTCCAAGTTGGTGCACTTGATACTTTCCATACATATTAACTTAACAAGTAAACCATAAAAGAGTCATACTTGTCTCCTATGGATTGAATCATACAATCAATCCCATAGGCACATTAGGATCATTAATTCACAATTAACACATTATAAAACCTAATTTACATGCTACTTAACCAAATACACATATTAGCCAAACATGTCACTTAGGGTTTTGGAAACCCTAGGTAACTCTTAGAGTTACTCCTTCAATTATCATGTAATTAAATTATATACTATTCATTTACACATATCAACAATCACTAAAATGTACCTTACAAAAATTATAGGCCTTGGGATCAAAATTCCAATAATGGCAAAAAATTATAGGCCTTAGGATCAAAATTCCAATAATAGTCGAACCAACATTACTATGGGAAACTATAGGTTTTTCTTGTTTTTCATACTTTCAGATCATTATAGTAATATGTAAACTTATGATTTAAATCAATATTTTTCATGTAATCATAAAAAAATTAGTTTAGGGTAAAAAAAATACAAATTGTGTCCCCCCATAATACATGTATGCAACCAAAATTCTAACTTTTAGGTTTTAGGGTTTACCTTTGATGGATTTGAGAAGAGAGAGATATGTTCACAGTTGGAAATCAGTTTCTCCTCCAAAAACAAACCTAGGTTAAATATAATAAAGAAAAATTAGAAAACATATAGCCCCATATGGATTACTCATGATTAGTTTCATAAAATTCAAAAATTAACTTGAAAGGAAAGGAAAACTTACAAGGAAGATCATAAAATCACAAGATTTGGAGGCACTTTGTGAATTTTGGCCAAGAGAGAATTTTAAGACAAAAATTATGTAAAACCTAATGAAAAACATAGTGGAGGCTGTCCAAACACAAGGGAGACCGAATTTTAGATGGGTATTAGGATTTTGGGTGCAAAATTTCAAGATTGCCATTAATGAGCTAGGTTAGGAGTGCTTAGTGTCTTAGGCTTTTGGTAAATTGGATTTTTATCCAATTTATGGGCTGATTAAAATGTATTTAAAATAAATATTTTGCTTCTTATTTTCAATTAAAATTCCCCCAAAAATATTTAATTTAAAATATTTTAAAAATGCTCATAAAAATTATTTTATGCTTAAAAATCGCTTTGTGCATGAAAATTCACTTTGTATACATTAAATCAATTTATGCATATGCACTTCACATAAATCACCTATTTCATATTCATAATTCATATTATGCATATTAGAACTAGTCTAGCATGCCACTTGCTCATAACTCACATAGCACATGAAATTTCATTAAAGCAAACACTTTGTCATAATAGCTCTAAAATCAAGTAATTTGTCACGAAACTCTTAGCAAGGATATGGGTTGTTACACTTGGGTTCCTTTTCTAAGCTATAGCTCCATTGTTATCGTAGAAGAGAGGGATTATTAATTGAATGAAAGGAATCACTCCTAGTTCGGTGATGAACTTTTGGTAAATAGCTTCTTTAGTGGTAACATATTTGATTTCTATTATGGAGTCTGCACTGTTAGTCTGCTTGGAGCTTCTTTAGCTCACTGATCCTCCATTACAAATGAAACCCAGAAATTGATTTCCTATCATCAATGTCAAACTAGAAATCTAAATCAATGAAATCCTTAATATGGAGATCACCTCCTCCACATGTCAAAACAAAATCCCTAGTCCTTCTTAGGTACTTGAAGATTGCTTTGATCGCAATCTAGTGTTCTTCACATGGATTGGACTAAAAATGGCTAGTTATAATAACCCATTTATGATATCTAGCCTTGTACATGGCATAGGATATATTAGACTCCCTAGCTATTGATAAACCATAAGGTATTTTAGCCATTCTCTCTCTCTTCTCAAATGTCTTAGGACACATCTTCTGAGATAGATGGATATCATGTCGTAAAGGTAACAATCCCCTCTCAAAATCAAGCATATTAAATCACCTCAACACCTTATCTAAGTATTGACTCTAGGAAAGCCCCTATCATTTTTTATTTATTTATAGTGATAGATCCAATTTCTAAGAAAATAGGTCACTTTGCCCAAGTCTTTATGAGGAAATTATAAGATAACCATTGTTTCACTTTTGATAGCATTCCTATGTCATTTCTAATCAATAAGGTGTCATCCATATAAAAGACTAAGAAAGTGAGTTTACTCCTACTAACCTTTTTGTAAATACAAGGCTCATCAATGTATTTGATAAAACCAAATGAAGTTATAGCTTTACCAAGTAGCTCCTCGATGTTTGCTTGAGTCTATAAATGGATTTCTTATGCTTGCATACTTTTGAGCTATCCTAAGATTTGAAACCCCTAGGTTGCTCTATGAAAATATTTTCCTTAATATGACATTAAGGAAAGCTGTCTTAACATCCATTTTCCAAACCTCATAATCATAGTGCATGGCTATGGCCAATAAAATTAGAATAGATTTCAGCATAGTTACCAATGAAAAGATTTCCCCATAGTTAATTCCTTAATGTTGATAGAATCCCTTTGCCACAAGTCGTGCCTTATAGGTGTCAACCTTTCCATCTACACCAATTTTTTACTTGTGACCTATTTGCACCTTATAGGAATCACCCTTTTAGATAGGTCCACTAGCTCCTAGATATGGTTGGCATATATGGAATCTATCTCAGATCTCATAGCTTTAAGCCATCTAGAAGAGTCTATATTAGAAATAGCCTTCTCGTAGTAAGTAAGATCATCAGAATGATTGGTCTCACTAGAAATGATCTCCAAGTGAAACCTATATCTCTTGGAAGGATGAGATACTCTGTTAGATCTATAAGGAATTGAACTAAAGACATTAGTAACTGGAACAGGCTCCTTACTAGGATGATTAACCATCATGGGATCATCATGTTGGATTTCTTTTGACGAGCCCTCATCCAAGTCTATCTTCTTGCCTTTTACACCCATTTGAGAAATTCTTTCCATATAAAGATGACATCTTTGCTAACAATAATGGTCTACTTTGAGAGAGAGAAAAATAATATTCTAAACTACCTATAGGATATACAACAAATCTACCCTTAATAGTTCTTTCCTCTAATTTGTCAACCTTTAGCTTCTTAATGTGTTGGAAAACCCTAAATCCTAGTGTGTTTAAATTTAGGTATCATACTAGTCTATATCTTAAAAGGAGTAGAAGGGATAGATTTCGAGGGAACTCAGTTAAGAATATAGCACAATATTTGCAATGCATATGCCTAAAGAAATGTCAGCAAATTAGTATAACTCATTATACTCCATACTATATCTAGAATAGTGCGGTTCCCCCTTTTTGATACAATATTCAACTATGACATACTAAGAGGACTGAGCTATGAAATAATACCATTCTCCTTAAGGAACTCTCTGAATTAGGTACTTAAGTACTCATCACCTCAATTCAAATGAAGGGTCTTAATACTCTATCCCTTTTGATTCTCAAATTTACATTTAAACTCTTTGAATTTCTCAAAGGCTTCATGCTTATGCTTCATTACAAACCATGAACCTTTATTTTTGCACCCTTCAGATTGCATTTGAAATCTTAGACGTGCATA
The DNA here is from genome assembly GCA_947687605.1 of Reutealis trisperma. Taxonomy (NCBI): domain Eukaryota; kingdom Viridiplantae; phylum Streptophyta; class Magnoliopsida; order Malpighiales; family Euphorbiaceae; genus Reutealis; species Reutealis trisperma. The sequence goes on along the minus strand of CANTUT010001259.1, from coordinate 480,248 downwards.
GGTGTGGCAAATAGACATCTAAAAGCCAAATTTGAAAAATCAAGAAATGGAGAATCGAAACCTATCACTTGATGCTTTAAACCACACTTAGATCATCTGGGATTAAATAATGAACACAATGTAACTAGAATCACAAAAAATAGACAAGAAATGGGTGAAAACAAGCTAAAATTGTAAAATGGGCAAAGTTAGGCCTGATAGTCATGGGATGCCCTGATGCTTCTACGGAAGCTCAAGCAGCTTCCGCAAGGCATCATGCGGCTACTGCTAATGCATCGGTGGCTGTCTCGGGCTTTCACATAGTGGCAATTGTATCTTTCCCTTTTTTCTTTTCTGATTTTTCTTCATTTTATGCTCCTATGCCACATCAGAAGTGCATGAAACTTTCACTTAACCTTTCTGTAATAATATGATTTTTCATAGTTTATGAATTTTCATTTTTAATAAGAAATATGATTTTTCAATACGTTAAGGAATGGAAATATTTTAAGAAATTAAGTATTAAAGATTTTTTATTTAATATCATATAGTTAATTTAAAAATGAGTATGAAAATAATAAGAATATTATTAATAATGATGTTTGTGATTAAAATAAAATAAAATATAATTTAAGAAAATATTTTCATATAAAATTATTATTTTTAATTTTGAAAATTATGAATGAGATTAGTGTATTGAAGGTCCGGATTGGACCATTTGATTGTGATATTGTGGATAAATTGAATTTATGGAATTGTTGGTGGAAATTGCTTAATTGACTTTACTTGAATGATATAAAGGTTGACATGTAAAATTGGAAGAAAGGGAACTATTCTTTTTAAGTGAGCGATTGGGAAACAACTAGAGAAATGTTAAAAGTACTAACAAGTATATGTATAGTATATCTTGACTTAAAAGTGATAAGTTGTGAATAAGATAGAAGTGTTAATAAGTTAAGCCAAATTAAATAATGTGAAAAATGAGGAAGTGATTGATACGTGATTGAAATACAATGTGTAGAGTCTAATGACAAAAATGAGGATAGTGTCCAAGAGTGCAAGGAGCACTACTTGTATCAGAGTCAAACGTAAATAGGAGCAAAGGAGTCCAAGGTGAGTAATTAATAATATAATATGTTTCGTGTTATTTGCTTAAAAACCTTATTGTTGAAAGTATGCCAACTCCTTGATAAGTTGAATTGCACATTGATATTGAACCATTTGTTATAATGCTTATTGATTCATTGATAAGCTTGAATTGTTCATTGAACATTCTTGATTTCTTGATAAGCTTAAATTGCTTATTGAATATTTAACTGTTGATATGATGCTTCTTAATGATCATTGACCATTGTGAACCTTATATGAACTTTCCTATTAAATACCTATTGATAAGTAGAAATCCCCTTTCTGATGTGGGGAAATACATCATGCCTTGTGCACTTGGTTATGCCTATGGGTAGCGCGAGAATACCCAACCTCTGTTAGAGGGGAACGCCTAACCGTAAGACTTGATCAGTCTTATGTAATGTGATATGGGTGAGTGAGCAAGGCTTAGGCCACCACTCTTGAATTGATATGTGTGGGAAGTATCTTACTCCCAAGAAAGTGACATTTCTACTAAAAATATTGCCTTCATTTTAAATTAGAATTTGAATTTGATTAAGAATATTCCATTGTCATAAAGACCCTTCCTAAAATTTATCTTGTTTAAGAATATTCCATTGTCATAAAGACCCTTCCTAAAATTTATCTTTGTATTCACCTTATTTATTGTATTATTTTGTACTCACTGAGCATTGTCTCATATTGCAGTGGTTTAAACTTTTCAGGTACAGTCAATGAGTTAGCAAGGTAAACTCCAAGCCTTATTTTCTGCTTGGAAGTTGCTCTGCTAAGTTTGAATGTTGTCATTCTCGAATATGAACACTATTGCTAGAGCTTCATGGTTATTGAAGGGTTAACACTAATAAGTCATAGGATGTAAATGGAATATTAATGGTTATCTAAGAGTTAGTACTAATATGTTATAAGATGTTTATATAATATGATTTGTATCATAACCGTTATTAAATTATGATGTATGAACTATTGAACTTTGGGTTAATAATACAAAATGCAATTTTTAAAGTTTTACAAATATTGTGTGTGAATGATATTATAGGTAACAATGAAATGTGATTAGGTTATGGTCTTGGGATATGATTTAATGTGATGGATGATAAAAGATTTTATGTCAAATGGGTTCTACGGGTTTTCGGTGCCCTTATGGCTACCCATGTCCTAGGACCATCACGGCTTAAAAGGGTGAGTCGTGATAGAGATGGTATCAGAGTAAAAGTTTAAGTCTAGCATAGATTTTATAAGTACTATGGGTTATAAGTTAAACCATAGAGCCTAGGAATTCTTTCTTATCATTGAAGTATATCGATAAGTCTAGATCTGCGTTATCTATAAAGGTCTAAGTTTCTCATATGATATATGATATGTACATAATGATTGTGAAAAGGAAATGTGCATAATGAATGGGATATATGATAGAATCGATATGTGTAGCCAAGCTCTATGTTATATGGAAATGAGATGATAAGGGCAAATTGCGTATATGAGAAAATGATTGTTTATGTGAAAGTGTTTAAATGAATAAGTACATATCTTACTGGGAATAGATTTCCTACTATGAGTAACTGTTGATTATTGACATGGCTTAGTGCAATTAATGATTTGAACAATACGTATATAGTATGAACAATGATGAAGGTATGCTGAATTCTTTTACACTCATGATGTAACAACCCACACCCACCCTAGGAATTTTCATGATAAATTGCTTGAATTAGAACCTATAAGATTAAGTGTATGCTTGCGTGAAAATTTGTGATCTAAGTGATTGATGAGTATGTGGCATATTAAATTAATTTTAATATGCATAATATGTGTTGCCATTATGAAATAAATGATTTACATGAAGTACATTTGTATAAAAGAATTTATTTTAAATAAAATGATTTTTCATGCATAAGACAATTTTTAAGCATAAAATAATTTTATGGGTATTTTTAAAATATTTTTAAATAAATATTTTTGAGGGAAATGTCCAGAATTAATAAGGAAAATATTATTTTTATTTTAAATCCATTCAGCCAAAATTTTTAAAGAAAAAGCCCAAATACCCCAAAGCCCACTACACAAAAATGCTCCTAAACTATTTCATTAAGGGTAAAAGTGGAAATTCCACTCCAATCCTAATATATATTCTAATTTTCGGCCAAACAAGGGTTTCCAGCAGCCATTCCCTTATTCTTTCTATATTCTGGCAGAAAAACCTCTCAAAATAATTCTCTCTACCGAAATATCGAAAACACTTTACCGTTTCGCGATTTCGTGACCGTAATCGTAAGTTTTTATTCTCTTTTGATTTCTAAACTGTTTTCTATGAAATAAATTATGGGAAAATTATTTTGAACTGTTTGATTACTGATTTCTATAGATTTAATTCTGTTTGAGTGAATTTTTGGTCGAGAAAATTTATTTTCTATTGAAAACACGATTCTTTCCGCAAGATTTCTCCAAATGTGAATTCTATAACTTAAAATCATAATTTTATTGCATAAACATCATAAGGGGGGAGCAATTTGTACTTGTTTGTATTCCAAACTGATTTTTGATTTGTTTTGATGAAAAATATTGCATGAAATAATATTTCTGCATATTTCTGTGATGATCGAAAAGTTTTGAAAAATAAAGGAATTCAAGGTTTTCGTGTTAGGACTTGGAAATTAGAAAATTTTATTCTTTCATGAATACATAGCTGCTGATTTGTATGAATTGATATTCTAATATGATATTTGTTTTGTTTAGATGAAAAATAATGACTTGAATCATGTGTCTGTTTATCACTGAAATAAACGAAATGCGTGGAAAGCGCGAAAATTCATGATTTTTCACCTAAGCCTTTGAACTTGGAATTTTTTTGTATAAACCCTATCTATGGCTGTAGATTCATGAAGGAATGTGTTCTAAACTGATATTTTCAATGCTTGAATGAAAAATAATGGTTTAAACAACCTGTTTGCATATTTCTGAAATGACCAAAAAATATCGAAAACAAGAAAACTTATGTTTTGTGCACTATAATGCAAAAGATTGAATTTTTATATATTAATGACACCAATAGTGGCCGATTCCTATGAATTTATATTCTAGAATGATTTTTGTTATGTTTACATAAAAAATCTTGGTTCAAACCATATTTTTACATATTTATGAAATAGACGGAAAGCACGAAAAGAAGAAGAATTTGGTTTTTACCTTATTGGTGCATCGGCCTACATGAACAATTTTGTCCAAACGTTTATAAATTTTATGTGATGTGTCTTGGTGATTGTTGACATGTATGTATATATAATAGATGATGAAATTGCATATTAGTTGAAGGTATGATCCTAGATAAGCTTAAATGTATTATAGTATATTTAAGGTATACTTAAGGTATCTTAACCTTATATTATGATTAGAATGCAAATGTGATTGAGGAAATTGGAACTAGGAGTTATGATGAATTGATGATGAACATATGATTATGAGTTAATGAAGAAAAAGGGATCATAAGAGTTAAGCATGATGTTTGAAGGATTAATTGTTAAGTTGACATGTATGGAAGTGTAAAGTGAACTAAGATAATTGATAAATGAATTGGTATTGAGGTAATGATAATGTGATAACCTTAAAAGGGTATTGATATGATTGTAATGTGTTTTCATATGAGCCTATAAGGCCTAAGTATGCAAGACTTTTAAGTCAACGTGATATGTGCAAGTGATGAGTACACTTATGAGTGAACTCTAATGTGTATGCTATATGTACATGGGTAGTTATGGGATAGGAGCATCATGAGTAAATAAGTACTAAGTATTAAATCAAATATTATGTTAGTATTTGAGGAGCTTTAGAAGTGCAAAGGGATTACATATGCTAGGAGCAAAGGAACCCCAAGGTGAGTAAACATTGTATTCATTCTTTAAGTGTGAGTAAACATAATGTTCTTGTTACAAATGTGAACAACATCACATTGTCTTATATGATATGTGATATATTGATATGTGAACCTTTATGATCTTTGAAACCCAAGTTCTTTCCATTTTTAAATATTATTATATGATTTCTTTATCAAGCTTGGGTTACCAAAGGACATTTGGTCTAAAACTATTTTGTTTATCTAATGAGATTTTTTTTTTTTTTTGTGATTAACACCCTAACTTATATTCTTTCTAGAACTACACTTTCATTGTTTTATTGTTGAAAGCCAAACCACTATTGTTATTGAATTACATGTTATTGTTGCCTTATGTGATATTGTTAATTGTGTTTACCATTAGCTCTAGCTATGGTACCTTTACCCTTTATGCAGAATCCTCGTGCTGATGTGGGTAATCATCGAAACCTATGCACATGGTCTTAACTCGATGGATAGGGCTAGTGTATCCACCTCAGCTAGAAGGGGCGGTTCTAGCCTTAGAGCCTGATCAGCTTCACACTTTCCACGTGATAGGAGTTGAAATTTGGCAAAGGCCACCTCTCCTCAATGTGTTTCGAGTGAATTGAGCAATAGTCTTCACTCTCTATGTGTTATAAGTGTGATTTCTACAAACTTGCTAAATTGAACCCTTGCTAAATTGCAACCTGATTCATGAGTTATAAACCATGAACTATGTGTATAAGCTATGTGTTTCCTTTCAAAGGAATATGTGATAATGTATGTGCCTTTTCATTTACTCATTGAGATCATCTATCTGACCCCTTTTCCTTGTGTGGTTCCAGGTGAGCAAATGTGAGGAGGCAAGGTGATGGCTCAAGCATTCTACTTTGCTTGGGGAATTCCTTGTCCAAGTTATCAATAATGCTATGTTTATGAAGTCTTGTCTTTAGATGCTCTGGGAATGTTGATTGATACTTATCAAGATTTATATTATTTTCCTTATGGATTTTATATGAAATGATTTATTTTAAGTCTTTTGCAATTATGGTATTTATCTAAATGTTTTAAATGAGTTAATGAAAGAGGTTTAGTAAGATCCTAGGCATGATTGTTATATGTTAATAGGTTCTACAGGTGTGGGTGACCTTATGTCTCCCCATGTTCTAGAACCATCGTATCTCATAAGGTTGGGATGTGACACATGAGGTATAGCTAAATGTTATTAAGTGAAAAATCTAAATGTGATTTTATGAAATGTAGATAGTGATATGTTAAGTAGTAAGTGCAATGTTTAGAACATAAGATATTCTAAAACAAGTGACATAACAATAATACAAGAATATGAGCTTTACTAGACAAAGATTTTAGTTCTTTAATTAGAATTTGGTTTCTAAATTAATAAAGAAGTTATAAGTAAGTAGGAATGCTAAATATGATAAGTTTCAAGCCAAAACATTAGAGGAAAGTGGAAAGCCATGAGTGAACACACGGGTGGAATTCCAGCAGTGTGATAAGGATAAAAGGGAAATCCATCTAGTAGCCTCCCACGAGTAGAGACATAGCTGAAGTCTCACCTGTGTGGTTATTAAGTTTAGATCTTGGGTTGGCACTATAGGAACCCCTGCCGTGGATCCAACCATGTAGGCTCCCATTTAGTGCTTTCATGAATTTTCTCAATTGTGTTCTTGTAATAGGATCATTGGGATGTAAATTGAGTACTAATATTATATGTGTTCCCTTGAATGTGTTATGAGAGGTATCTAAAAGATAATGAATAAGTTTATGATATGTGTAAGCAAGGTATTAAATGATAGATGATATTAATGAATGATATGTGATATTGGTAAATGATATATGCAATTGTTAGAAGTTACGAACCATTGAGGTTATAAAATGAAAGATAATGTTTAACAATGGTTAAGTGGGATTATGAATGATTCATATGGATATTACATAAAGAGATTTATATGAGATGAGCCAAAGAAAGTATTATTGACATTATGGCCTAGATGCCATTCTATAAATTAAAAATAAAGAGAAGGTAGAGATTTTTATGTTATGTACGAGAATATTAGGTATAGCGGAAGGAAAAATATTAATTTAGAGTGAAATAGAGGAAGGTCACTTTGTATTTAAGGAAAGAAATGATCAACTGTACATATGTTAAAATGATTTGTAAGGAAAGCGATTAGGCATGTGCAATAGAAAAACTATAAGCCATTAAAAGAATAAAGTGATGAGGATAATAGAGAACCAAAATGGGACATGATTTGATGTTGGGATCACTCTAAAAGAAAGATGTATGAAATTGATATCTACAACAAGAAATGAGTGATAACGGAATAATTTTTAAAAAGAAAGTGAAAGAGAAGATAGGTGTAAGCTAAGAGTGAACTAGTGTAAGAATATAATTGATTTCGACGAATATCTTATAATGACAATGAATTCACCTTGGGAGAAACATCTATTAATTAATAAATGTATGAAATTAGAGGATTATGTATTAAATGGAAGTGTTTAATTTGAATGGGGTTAAGCAAAGTAATGGAGATGTAGAAAAGTAAAAATAGTGGATGATAAGAAAAAGAGTATATGAGGAAATACTAAGATATATGACGTATGAATTAAAGCAAACTAAGGGAAATAAAATTTATGATATAAAAGAGTTTATGAAGTTAGTTGATTAGGCAAATCTTATCTAAGAGAAGGTTCTATGATGAGATTGAAGTAATACAGAGATAGAATTAAATGAGTTAAGATAAAGGATAAGCTTTGATAAGTTAAGAGTGTATTAGACTAAGTAAACTACGGAGCATAGGATTCTTTGTTGCTGATGTTCTGGTTTCTCAAAGTATAGACTAGAAACTCATGCTTTGATTTAGCATTTATATGTTCTTCGCTTGTGCTGCGATGCCTCCTTAATTATGACTTGGACAAGATTGTCCCAGAAGAGTTGTTCTATCTCGAATGAATTTTAATATATGCTTATTATGTTTTCTTAACGTGATTATGTTTGTGTGTATTGTGGCTATGTATTTAAATATGCTTACTTTATTTCGATAATTCAATTATATTACTTGATGTGTTTAAAGTTGATATAGTTAATATAAGATTACATATGAACTGTGGAGTATAAGTGAGTGATGTTTAGGAATAAAATGATAGATTGTATTAATAGATTCCTCTAATTTAATAATTTGAATATTCTTGAGATAATTGATATGTTCTTGATAAAGAGATGCATGTGATGTTGAAAGGTAGAAGTTATATTGGAGATAATGTGAAGATTGTATTTTGAAGTGATTAAGTTGATTAATATGATAGTAAGTTTAATAATATAAATATTGGGTTGAAATTGTATGTGATTATAAGGAGTTAATTTAAAACTATGGAGTAGTGGTGAAAGTATAATTCTTTTAACGATATAATGTGCAAAATAGTTGTTAATGAGGTGTTTAAGATAAGATAAGGTTGTTGTTTAGAGATGAGCAAATATAAGAAGTGTAATGAATATATATATATATATATATTCATTACACTTCTTATATTTGTTCATATATATATATATATATATATATGAACAAATATAAGAAGTGTAATGAATATATATATATATATATATATATATATATATATATATATATATATATAAATATAGGTAATGAGTAAGAAAAAAAAATTTGTTAAATGATAGTATAAGAATGGAGTAAATCCCAATTATATAAAGACTATGGCTATGGAGTATAAAATTTAAAGTTATTCAAAATTAGGAAAGACCATCAGTGTACAGATATCTTAAAATTTTGATAATTGGCATAATAGGAGCTATGATTCAATTGTTAGTATATGATTTATGTATTAATAAGACTATGGAAGAGGTATGTTTAAGATTACAATTAAATTGAGGAGAAATTAGAAATTAAAGAGATATAAAGGATGTATAAAATGTTTCTTGGTAATTTTTGAAGTTATAGATTAACTATTATTATGAAGGTTGATGATTAATAAAAGATATTAGGTAAGGTAAAAAGAGAGATGCGCATAAATGTATAGTTGAATAGGATAAGAGTTAAAGATTGGTTATGAGGCCTAGAGGAATAAAATATGTAATTTAAAGAAGATATATGGAAGAGGGATAGTAGATAGTTAATGATAAGAAATGAAGTTAGTAGGCAATGAATTGAAATAAATGAAAGTAACTAGAGTTCTTTAGCTTGAAATCTAATGTGAATAATATATTTACTCAAGTTTGCTAAAGTGAACTCTTTGTTTTTGAAAATTCAAGGAAGAATTTTCTTTAAGGGGGGTAGAATATAATAACCTGATTTTTCGTAGCTTATGAATTTCCATTTTTAATAAGAAATATGATTATTTTTCAATACGTTAAGGAATGAAAATATTTTAAGAAATTAAGTATTAAAGATTTTTTATTTAATATCATATAGTTAATTTAAAAATGAGTATGAAAATAATAAGAATATTATTAATAATGATGTTTGTGATAAAAATAAAATAAATTATAATTTCAGAAAATGTTTTCATATAAATTTATTATTTTTAATTTTGAAAGCATTGTGAAATAAAATGTTATTTTGTTGGTTTATAATAATAATAATAATAATAATAATAACAATGATGATGATAATGATGATAAAAATTATATTGATAATAATAGAATATATTATATTAATTATTAAGATTTTATATATATAAAATGAGAAAAAAAAGTTATATATGTATATGTTTATAAATAGAAAATGGAAGAAAAAAAAAAGGAGAAACAGAGAACAGAATTGGGGTGAGAGCAGGGGAGGAGAGATTCATAGAGAGAGAGAGAGAGAGAGAGAGAGAGAGCTGTGGGAGAAGCTCTGGCCGGCGGTGGTGGTGCAGGCACTCTTCGACCACCGACGACCATAAGGGAAGTAACCACAATGGGAAAGGGCGCTAAACGGTGGCGCACACGTAAGGAGAATCTTTACTGGTGCCAAAGGTTTAAGCTACGATTTTTGGTGATTTTGGTAGAAAATGAGGGTGATTCTAGTGTCTATGGAATGGCCTTGTCATGAGCATCGATTTGATACCTGTCTCGTTGGCTAAGGATGACCAGAGAGGGAGATCGGAGGTTGGGCCATTGAATCTTTTGAGGCATTTTTCGGCAAAATGGTAATGAGTGAGAGAAAGTGAAGGGTATATTTGGACTCCTCCCGCTATAAACTAACTATTAGTATCCTCGGATCGTGATTTGGTCACTATGGGGATTTTTCAGCAATCAAATTCCAGCGATCCCTGAAATTGACGATTTCAGACAGTAGCTCTGACTCATTAAATTAAGCCATATGGTATAAATCTTGACTCCTAATTGTGTATGGATAGTGAATTATAAATTTATTTGTAAGAATTTAGGTAAATAGTTTATTGGAATTAAGTAGTTAAATGAGATAATTGAATTGAGTTAATTGTTATTTATATAATTATTGAGTATTATTGATCATTAGTTGAAAGAATGAGGTGAGATGTGGATATTGGTATTGATTGAATTAAATTAGTTGGATAGTAGTTTGATAATGTGGAATAAAATTGGCGGATGAGATTAGTGTATTGAAGGTCCTAGTTAGACCATTTAATTATGATATTGTGGATAAATTGAATTTATGGAATTGTTGGTGGAAGCTGCTTATCATATGAAGGTTGAAATGTGAAATTGGAAGAAAGGAAACTATTCTTTTTCAGTGAGCTATTGGGAAATAACTAGAGAAATGTTAAGAGTAGTAGCAAGTATATGTATAGTATATCTTAACTTAAAAGTGACAAGTTGTGAATAAGATAGAAGTTTTAATAAGTTAAGCTAAATTAAATAATGTGATAATGAGGAAATGATTGATATATTATTAGAATGCAATGTGTAGAGTCTAATGACAAGAACGAGGATAGTGTCCAAGAGTGCAAGGAGCACTACTTGTATCAGAGTCAAACGTAAATAGGAGCAAAGGAGTCTAAGGTGAGTAATTAATAATATAATATATTTTGTGTTATTTGCTTAAAAACCTTATTATTAAAAGTATGCCAACTCTTCGATATGTTGAATTGCTCATTGATATTGAACCATTTGTTATAATGCTTCTTGATTCATTAATAAGCTTGAATTGTTCATTGAACATTCTTGATTTCTTGATAAGCTTAAATTGCTTATTGAATATTGAACTATTAATATGATGCTTCTTAATGATCGTTGACCATTGTGAACCTTATATGAACTTTCCTATTGAATACCTATTGATAAACAGAAATCCCCTTTCTGATGTGGGAAATACATCAAGCCTTATGCACTTGGTTATACCTATGGGTAGGGCCAGAGTACCCAACCTCTATTAGGGGAGAATGCCTAATTGTAAGACCTGATCAGTTTTATGTTATGTAATATGGGTAAGTGAGCAAGGCTTGGGCTGCCACTTTTAAATTGATACGTGTGGGAAATATCTTACTCCCAATAAAGTGACATTTCTGCTAAAAATATTGCCTTCATTTTAAATGAGAATTTGAATTTGATTGAGAATATTCCATTGTCATAAAGACCCTTCTTGAAATTTATCTTTGTATTCACCTTATGTATTATATTATTTTATACTCACTGAACATTGTCTCATATTATAGTGGTTTAAACTTTTCAGGTACAGTTAACGAGTTAGCAAGGTAAACTCTAAGCCCTATTTTCCGCTTGGAAGTTGCTCTGCTAAGTTTGAATGTTGTCATTCCAGAATATGAAGACTATTGCTAGAGCTCCATGGTTATTGAAGGGTTCACACTAATAAGTCATAGGATGTATATGTAATATTAATGGTTATCAAATAGTTAGTGCTAATATGTTATGCAATGTTTATATAATATGATTTTTTATCATAATTGTTATTAAATTATGATGTATGAACTATTGAACTTTGGGTTAATAATACGAAATGCAATTTTTAAAGTTTTACAAATATTGTGTATGAATGATATTATGGGTAACAAGGAAATGTGATTAGGTTATGGTCTTGGAATATGGTTTAATGTGATGGATGATAAAAGATTTTATGTCAAATGGGTTCTATGGGTTTTTAGTGCCCTTATGGCCACCCATGCCCAAGGATCATCATGGCTTAAAAAAGTGGGTCGTGACACTTTCCCCTATATATAGGGGTCCTCCTACTCTATTTTCTTCACCTCTTGACCTATTGGTTTGCTTGATTAGCCTTTGCATCAAGTGAACCATCTCCATAAGTTTGGTTTGAAAGTAACAAACTTTTTGGTGTAAAATTTTATTCAGGTTATCATTTTAAGGTAGCTCTCCTCAAATCAGTCTGAGGAAGTCCTAATAATGCTATCCAAGTCATCGTTTGAAGGCTATCATTCTGCCAAGTTGAGAAGCTGGAGTTGCGATCCAGCCATTCTCTTCATCCATACTACATCCCCAAGCCTCATCCTCATCAGGTATTTATTTCCTTTTTTATTATTTTCTTGTTTTGCTTGGTTTTAATTTTTCTTTTGCTTTATATTGTTTTGTTTGTTTTGTTATTTTTCCTTAGGATTGCTTAGTTTGTTCTCTTCGTTTATTATTTCTTTTCTTTGTGTGTTTTATCATTTTCTTTCAATATTTTGAGGCATGTTGATTAGAATAATATTTAGTTAACTTGGTAAATGATTTGAATTGATGCATCTACTTGTTAATTAAATCTCAACCTAATTAACAATATGGTAATCAATCAATGTGATTTAATCAATCAACCCACCTCTTAATCAATGAACTAAAACATAATAAAAGGTCAAGGCTAAACAAACCCCTTTCACATGAAGGGCAAAATATATGGATTTTGATTTGCATTCAAAGAGATACGTAGGCTTGCTTATTTAAATCATCAAATCCAATTTAAATAATAAATAATCCTTCTCTTGTATATTCTTTTATGAATTAGTTCTTTTTCTTTGTGCTATTTGCTTTAAGTTTGTTTTCTTTATTATGATGTTAGTTTTGTTCCTCTTTTTCATTATTTGTTGTTTTAGAATTATTTTGGGGAATATGTGACTTCCATAGAACCCATAAGGACTAAGGGAGTATCCCCTATTTTGGTTTTGAATTGTAAAGTTAATTCTTTTTTTTTATTGCTTTACTTTTTCTCTTTGAATGAATGTTTATCTATTTGTTTATTTATGTATTATATAATTGTTTATGCATTATGTAAACTATTTATGAAATTTATTTTAAAAATTTATTTTAAGTCATCTTATATTAAATTTGCTAAACTAATTTTCTTAAAATAAACCAAAAACATAGTCCCCGAATCCTCTTTGGTTTCCAGGCTAGTGATCTTTTCTTTTCGGATATTAATTGGAGTCAATTTGGGATTTTGTCTTAATCTTTTTCCCAAATAAAATAAAATTAAGGTGGCGACTCTTTTCAAAATCAACCTATCTAAATCTGAGGGTTCCATTGTAAGTTCAAACCCAAATGAGCATTTCGATTCCCTTTTGTGGATCGGACCTGTGCTTGAGGGAGGCCTAACAGTTGGCAACTCCACTGGGGACCACCTTCTTTTTTATAAAAGAAATAAGAGGACTACCAATTGGTTTAAATTAGAGTTTCACATTTTTAATACAAAAATGGCTTTTATGCATCATTTGTATAGGCTCTTTGCCTTTCAACCTATATTTCTTAGGAAAACAATGGATAGAAATTAACATTGAGTGGGTAACCCTCCTTGGGTTTATTCACTAATAGCAAAATCATCCACCCCATAATGAATCCTTTGATCCTTTTGAAGGTGCAATGAGCATGCATATACTGTTGGACCCACGTGAGACTCCTTGACTCATATGTGTTAGGTATATCGCTTCTATAGTGTGATGGGTACCTTGTATAAGCCACCCTTAACCTTTTTATATAATGAACCTAGATTAGGTTATATGTACCATAATCAAAACCTTGTATATTTGTATTCTCATGAAATGTTTCTGTCACATCCCAACTTTAGAGATATGACGGTCCTAGAACATGGGGAGACATAAGGTCACCCATGCCTGTAGAACCCCTTACACATATACAAATCATGCCTAGGATCATACCAAACCTTGCACAATAACTCTTTTTAAAAAATTTAAATGGATACTTTTAATTGCGAAATACTACAATTGAACATTTCACATAAAATCCATAAGGAAAATAATAATCATATCCCATTTAGAAACTTAAGAAAAATAATACATCAATCAATATTCCCAGAGCATCTAATGTCAACACTTTATAACATGGTATTATTAATGACTTTGACAAGGAGTCCCTAAGCAAAGTAGAATGCTTGAGCCATCACCTTGCCTCCTCACATTTGCTCACCTAAAACTAGATAAGGAAAAGGGGTGAGATAGATGATCTCAATGAGTAAACAATATAGCTTATACATTAACACATCTTCCTTGAGAAAGAAACACATAGCTTATACACATAGCTCAGGATTATAATTCATGAATCAAGTTGCAATTTAGCAAGGGTTCAATTTAGCAATGTTGCAGAAATCACACATATAACACATAATGAGTGAAGGCCATTGCTTTATCACTCAAACATATAGAGGAGAGGTGGCCTTAGCCAAATTCCAACTCCTATCACATAGAAGGCATGAAGCTGATTAGGCCCCACGGCTAGAACCGCCCCTTTCTAGCTGAGGTGGATACACTACCCCTATCCATTAGGTTAAAACCATGTGCATAGGTTCTGATGATTACCCGCATCGGCACGAGGACTTCTACATAAAGGGTTTAAACAAAAAAAGGGTACTATAGCTAGAGCAATTGGTATTCACATATAACAATAACATTTAAGGCAACGATAACACGTATCATAATAATAATGGCAATATGACTTTTGAAAAAAAAATACAAAAATAGTGTAGTTCCTTTTCTCCTATTATATTTAAGGGTAATAATTACAAGGAATTATCATTGGATAAACAAGATGGTTTTTAGACCAAATGTCCTTTGGCAACTCAAGTTTTACAAAGAGATTGCTTATTTTGGGATAAAAAGAACTTGGGTTTCAAAGATAACAAAGGTTCACATAATAAAATATCATATATTTGTAACATAACATAATGTTACTCACACTTGCAGAATAAATACAATGTTCACTTCATACTAGAAGTAGGAATATACAGTTTACTCACCTGTTGGTTTCTTTGCTTCTATTATACATAGCCCCTTTGCACTTCTAAAGCTCCTCAAAGTCTAACATAATATTTAATTTAATACTTAGTATTTATTTAATCATGATGCTCCTATCGTATAACTTCCACATGCACATATAAGATTCATACACACTTAGAGTTGCACATATAATTGCACCTAATAAATTGTACATACACGTTTGAATTTGAAAGTCTTGTACACTTAGCCCTGATAGACTCACATGAGAACACATTAAATCATGTTAATACCTTTCTAAGGTAATCATAATACCATTATCTTAATCTTAGTTCACTTTAACAATCAACTTATTACACTTAACACTTCCACACATGTCAACTAATCACTTAACCTTTTAAGTGTCATGCTTGACTTTTATGATCCATTCATTTAATCAATCACCTCATCAACTCAAGACCATTTATTCATATTCAAGTCATCATAACATCTAGTTCCATATTTCCCAATCACATTCACATTCAAATAATGATATAAGATTAAGATACCTTAAGTATACCAAAGTGCCTCTAGGTTTGTCTAGGGTCATACCTTCAAATAACATGCAATTTTATCATTTATTATATATACATACATGTCAATAATTATCAAAATATGTTGTATGAAAATTATAGACATTGGGATAAAAATTCCATAGTAGGCCGAATGCATCACCAAAGGAAAAACTGAATTTTTCTTACTTTTCACACTTTCCGTCTATTTTAGTAATATGTAGAAGCATGGTTTGAACCAAGATTTTTCATGTAAACACAAAAAAATCATTTTAGAATATTAATTCATATGAATGGGCCACACATGGTATTTCTCATAAATGAAAATTCATCTTTTGGGTTATAAGGTACAAAACCATGAGTTTTCTTGTTTTTAGTATTTTTCGGTCATTATAATAATATGTAAATAGATGGTTTAAACCATTATTTTTCATTCAATCATAGTAAATATTAGTTTAGAACATCTTCATGCATAATTCGGCAGCTATAGGTAGGATTTATACAAAAAAAAAATTTATAGTTTTAAGACTTAGGTGAAAATCATGAGTTTTCGCACTTTCCATGCTTTCCATTCATTACAGCAATATGCAAACACATGATTTAAATCATTATTTTTTATCTAAACAAAACAAATATCATATTAGAATTCATTCCTACACAAATCGATAGCCACAGTTAATTTCATAATAGAAATTTTCAACTTTTAAGTTCTAGCACAAAAACCTTGAATTCCTTTGTTTTCTGAAACTTTCCGATCATTACAAAAATATAATTTAATCCAATATTTTTCATCAAAACAAATCAAAAATCAGTTTAGAAACCAATAATGCATAGATCGCCCCCCTATAGTGATGTTTAGGCATAAAAATTGTGATTTTAACTTATAGGATTCACCTTTGGAGAAATCTCGCTGAAAGATTTGTGTTTTTGGTAGAAAAAATTTTTTCTCTCCCAAAAACTCACCCAAATAGAATTAAATTTGTAAAAATTAGTAAACAACCTATTCAAAATAATTTTCTCATAATTTATTTCATAGAAATCAGTTTAGGAATTGAAAGAGAAGGAAAACTTATGATTACGATCAAGAAATCGCGAAACTGAAAGGTGTTTTCTTAATTTCGGTAGAGAGAAATATTTTGAGAGAATTTTTCTGCCAAGATATAGAAAAATAGAGTGATGGCTGCTGGAAAATCTAGGCTGGCCAAAATTTTCATTAAATATTAGGGTTTGGGTGCAATTTCCACTAATAACCTTAATGAACTAGGTTAGGAGGGTTTTAGTGTAGTGGGCTTTTGGGTATTTTGGCTTTTTATTTAAATTTAGGCTGATTATAATTAATAAAAATAAAAACATTTTTCTTATTATTTTCATTAAAATTTCTGTAGAACATTTATTTAAAAAATTATTTTAAAATACGCATAAAATTGTTTTATGCTTAAAAATTGTCTTTATTTATGAAAATTTATTTTATTTAAAATAAATTATTTTATGCAAATGCACTTCATGTAAATTATTTATTTCACAATAACATGTCATATTATTCATATTAAAATTAATTTAATATGCCATGTACTCATTAACACATAGAATACTATTTCTCACAAAAGCACACACTGAACCTTAATAGTTCTAAATCAAGCCAATTATCATGAAAATTTCTTAGGTATGGGTTGTTACATTCTTCCCCCTTAAAAAAATTAATCCTCAAATTTTTAAATCTAATGGTGCAACACGCTCTGCTTAACTTCTTTGCCATGCTTCTGCTGTGCCACTCAATTGCAATATATAACTAAAATTAACATACCAAATATAGTAAGACATATGCTCATAATCTATAAAAAATCACACTGATAAACCTTCAGTTTAAGCTACACCTATGTTAATCTCTTATTCAAACAAATCTTAAACTAATCCTTAATAATTTTGTATCTCTTAACCTTAAACAAAAGTATTAGAAACTTTAATTTCGCCTTTAATCAAATATAATTCCAAGCATTTCTTTTCCTTATATCTCTATTAGTATTAACATCTATACTAACACCTTAATCACCACTTCTATTCATTATTTATCATATTAATCATATAAGAATCCAACAGATAATTCCAAATTAATAACTCCAATTGATATTCAATAATTCTCTTTTTGCATATTAATAATTATTACTCAATCTATTACAACCTCAATAGATATTTTCGTATTTAATACCTTGCTAATATTACAATTTCTACACTCCCTTCATTCATTAATTAAAACATATTTAAACTTAACAAACATTCCTATATATATCATATCCCAAACGAACTTGCATTTTATTAATTTGTAATCCCAAATAGACTTGTTATAACCATTTCAGACTTATTCTCTTTCTATATAATATATATATCATTATCAAATCCTTAATTACCTAATGCCTCAAAATTTTATACATGTAGTTCGTAATATCATCTCACTTTAGATTTCCACTTACATCTTGCTATACTTCGCATTCCTAATCATTTAACTTATCCATAATAAAATAATAAACCTTCTAATACCCTTGCTATTCAATGAAATCTCTATGAAACTCTTACTTCTTTCCAAATCTATACCATTCTAGGTTATCTCATTGAAATTTCTTCCCGTACTAAAGATTACTACCAAATCTTCCAATAACCTCAATTGAACCTTATTATATCTATCACCTTAAAGCATTCCTCATCCAGAGGACTCAAATCCCTTTCAGGTATATTCAAAACTATTTATATATTTTTTTTCAAAACTGCATAGGATCATTTGTAAGAATTAAAACATTTTCATCCTTGCATGTAACATGCAACCTTAATGCAATGCTTGATGCGGTTCATAATGTATGTTGATGATGTATGATTCTGTAAAGTGAAACTCGATGCATATACGCAGACACACTAGACACAAGTACATAATCACATCAAATCGAGAACATTTTATCTTAAATCATATAAAATTTTAAATTAAATCATTTTATACCCTCATAGATCAAGTCCTCATGGATCCTCAAATTTACAGTTCGTATGGCCTCAACATCTATTACTTTATAAAAATTCAAATCCTTACACTCTGATCAGAACCTATATACTCAAAGGAATCTCATCACTAAAGAATCTCTACTAGCATCATACTTATCCCTTTATCATCATTACAAGTCTAAGATTATTTGTCCTTTTATGTCTCCCCCTGTTAAAAGAAATTCATCCTTAAATTTCAATACTTACTCATATGATCTTGAAAAATTGGGGATGCTCCTGCCGCATCCCTTCCTTAACTTCCTAAGTATACCCATCCATTCCATGATTATGCTAGTAGACCTTAATCATAGGTATCTCTTTGATGCACAAATTTCTCCCATCCTTAGCTCGAAATTCTACTTGCTTTCCTCTACAATTCATATAAGCTCTATATTCATATAGATAATCCATTCCAAGATCACATCCATCCATGTCTACCTCACAGTCTTTAAACATATACTTTAATTCCATCATCATTCCCAAAGGAGTTGACACTACTAAAGGTTCATTAATTAATTCCTTATTTCTACCTAGACTTTTAGTAAAATAGGGAGACATAAATGAATGCGTAGTACTAGAATTAATCAAGCATCTTGCACTAATGGGAATAATACCTTCTTCTTTTTAAATCACACTAGATAAAAATTCTTCTTTCGACTATACTCGATAACTACATAAGTGATGGAGAAATCCTAAGCTTTCTTGTTATTCTTGTCTATAAGGTAGCATTTATGCCATAATTTCGTTAATGTGCTTCACTTACTTTATACCGTATACTTATATAAAATGTAACTGATTCATTTCATTCTCCTGCTGATCATTAAATATCCTTCCTCTTCTTATGGCATCAATCAAAATTACCATTTAATAACTCCATTTAATTCATATATCAAACCATTGTAACATGTAAGCATTTCATACCTCATAACATTATACCTATCAATCATTAATCTAAATTGGATCTAAACTTAGTCAACTTCTCTTTCTAATCCACTTAACCCCACTATCAAATCATCCTACTTACCATGCATTTAACATTAGTACCCATCATATAATATCACATCGTAGGACATATATCACCTAGCACATATCACATATCATGGCATGTATCATGTATCCTAATCATGTAATACATAACCTATAGTATAATGAGCTCTCCCTATCATTTTTTTTAAAAGTTAATAATCTCATAGGCAATAAAAGAAATCAATCCATACTAAGTCACTAAGAAGTCAAATAATATTATTCATATCATCTAAGTCCTATGCCCCTAAGCTAATTGTTACCATCTACTAGCGAGAGTCTCAATTATGTCTCTTATTCTTAGCTCCTTACCTTTAAGGTTGTGATGGTCCAGGTGGTGAAGGTGTCAAGGTCGCATTTCTTGAATTTCCCTTTTGTGGGCAGTCTTTGCGGAAGTGGCCCATCTGACCACATTTGAGGCATGCGCTAGAGACTTTCTAGCAAGCTCTAAGATACTTCTTACCACACTGATCACAAATCGGGAAACCTTGCTTTAGTTGACCATTACGCTGTCCAGGTGTTGAAGTTGTTGGTGATAGTTCCTTCCCTAGACCTCCTCCACTATGCTAACCTCTATGTCCCTTGTTCTTATGCTTCCCCTTTTTCTCCTGTTCCATGCATTCAGTCCTCTCGGCCTTAAGCCTCTTCTCCACATCCTTTCTCAAAGCATGCACTAAGGACTTAAGACACTAATTTTCTTCCATTAGTTCATAATAGTCTCTTTCAAACCTCTGCATTTTACTCTGAATCCATTTATAACTTAGACACTCCATGGGGTTCCCTTTATCAAGAGTCTTTTCTCTTTTCAGGTGGATCACAGGTACAACCTTCTCGAACATCTCTCTTCATGTCCTCTTGCAAGCCACATATGGTGCTCTAGGTCGTGATCCTCGAGCAGGGATAATCTTCTTGGTCATCTGACAAAAGAATCATAAGGCACACAAACAAACAATAACAAAGGAGTACTCTAACTTATTAGGATTTTATGAAACTATACTAGCGATAAACTGCAAGTGACATGACAGGAAAATTCCTATACTCCAGGATTATACTTATTTAACCCAATACATAGATAAGTCTAACTAGACTTTAAAAACTACAACTCTGATACCAACTTTGTCACATCCCAACTTCAGAGATATGATGGTCCTAGAACATGGGGAGACATAAGGTCACCCATGCCTATAGAATCCACTTACACATATACAAATCATGCCTAGGATCGTACCAAACCTTGCACAATAACTCTTTTAAAATATTTAAATGGATACCCTTAATTACAGAAGACTATAATTAGACATTTCACATAAAATCCATAAGGAAAATAATAATCATATCCCATTTGGAAACTTAAGAAAAATAATACATCAATCAATACTCCCGAAGCATCTGATGACAACACTTCATAACATGGTATTATTAATGACTTTGATAAGGAGTCCCCAAGCAAAGTAGAATGCTTGAGCCATCACCTTGCCTCCTCACATTTGCTCACCTGGAACCACACAAGGAAAAGGGGTGAGATAGATGATCTCAATGAGTAAATAATATAGTACATACATTAACATATCTTCCATCGAGAAGGAAACACAGCTTACACACATAGCTCATAATTATAATTTATGAATCAAGTTGCAATTTAGCAGGGGTTCAATTTAGCAATGTTGTAGAAATCACACATATAACACATAGTGAGTGAAGGCTATTGCTCTATCACTCGAACACATAGAGAAGAGGTGGCCTTAGCCAAATTCCAACTCCTATCACATAGAAGGAGTGAAGCTGATCAGGCCCTATGCCTAGAACTGCCCCTTTCTAGCTGAGGTGGATATACTGCCCCTATCTATAGGGTTAAGACCATATGCACAGGTTTCGATGATTACCCGCACTGATACAAGGACTTCTACATAAAGGGTTAAAAAAAAGGTACCATACCTAGAGATATTGGTATTCACATATAACAATTTAAGGTAACGATAACACGTATCACAATAATAATGGCAATATGACTTTTTAACAAAAGATACAAAAATAGTGTAGTTCTAGAAAGAAATAAATTAAGGTAATAATTACAAGGAATTATCATTGGATAAACAAAATGGTTTTTGGACCAAATGTCCTTTAGCAAACCAAGCTTTACAAAGAGATCACTTAATTATATTTTAGGATAAAAAGATCTTGGATTTCAAAGATCACAAAGGTTCACATAATGAGATATCACATATTTGTAACATAACATAATATTACTCACACTTGTAGAATGAATATAATGTTCACTTCACACTGGAAGCAGGAATATAGAGTTTACTCACCTTGTGGTTCCTTTGCTCTTAGTATATATAGCCCCTTTACACTTCTAAAGCTCCTCAAACTATAACATAATATTCAATTTAATACTTAGTATTTATTTAATCATGATGCTTCTATCCCATAACTTTCCCATGCACATATAATATTCATATACACTTCGAGTTGCACATATGATTGCACCTCATCACTTGTACATACACGTTTAACTTTGAAATTCTTACACACTTAGCCCTGATAGGCTTACATGAGAACATATTAAATCATTTCAATACCTTTCTAAGGTCATCATAATACCATTATCTTAATATTAGTTCACTTTAACAATCAACTTATTACACTTAACACTTTTATAGATGTCAATTAATCACTTAACCTTTCAAGTGTCATGCTTAACTTTTATGATCCATTCATTTAATCAATCAACTCATCAACTCAAGACCATTTATTCATATTCAAGTCATCATAACATCTAGTTCCATATTTCCTAATCACATTGAAATTCAAATCAGGATATGCGATTAAAATACCTTAAGTATACCGAAGTGCCTCTAGGTTCGTCTAGTGTCATATCTTTAACTAGCATGCAATTTTATCATTTATTATGCATATATACATGTCAATAATATTCAAAATACATTGCATAAAAATTATAGACATTGGGATAAAAATTTCATAGTAGGCTGAATGCATCACCAAAGGAAAAACTGAATTTTTCTTATTTTTTGCGCTTTCTGTCTATTTTTGTAATATGTAGAAACATGGTTTGAACTAAGATTTTTCATGTAAAAACAACAAAAATAATTTTAGAATATTAATTCATATGAATCAGCCACACATGGTATTTCTCAGACATGAAAATTCAACTTTTGGGTTATAGGGTATAAAACCATGAGTTTTCTTGTTTTTGGTATTTTTCAGTCATTACAGTAATATGTAAACATGTGGTTTAAACCATTATTTTTCATTCAATCACAACAAATATCAGTTTAGAACATCTTCATGCATGATTCAGCAGCCATAGGTAGGATTTATACAAAAAAATTCCAAGTTTTAAGACTTAGGTGAAAATCATGAGTTTTCGCACTTTCCGTTCATTACAGCAATATGCAAACACATGATTTACATCATTATTTTTCATCTAAACAAAACAAATTTCATATTAGAATTCATTCTCACACAAATTGGTAGCCATATGTTAATTTAATAATAGAATTTTCCAACTTCTAAGTTCTAGCACAAAAACCTTGAATTCCTTTATTTTTCGAAACTTTTTGGTTATTACAGAAATATAATTTAATCCAATATTTTTCCTCAAAACAAATCAAAAATCAGTATGGAAACTAATAATGCACAAATCTCCCCCCTATTTATGCATAAAAATAGTGATTTTAAGTTATAGGATTCACCTTTGGAGAAATCTCACTGAAAGATTTATGTTTTCGATAGAAAATAAATTTTTTCTCCTAAAAACTCACCTAAACAGAATTAAATCTGTAAAAATAAGTAAACAACCTATTCAAAATAATTTTCTTATAATTTATTTCATAGAAATTAGTTTAGGAATTGAAAGAGAAGGAAAATTTACGATTACAGTCAAGAAATCACAAAACTGAAAGGTGTTTTCTTAATTTCGGCAGAGAGAAATATGTTGAGAGAATTTTTCTGCCAAGATACAGAAAAATAGAGTAATGGATGCTAGAAAACCTAGGCTGGCCAAAATGTTCATTAAATATCAGGGTTTGGCTGTAATTTCCACTAATACTCTTAATGAACTAGGTTAGGAGAGTTTTAGTGTAGTGAGCTTTTGGGCTTTTTATTTAAATTTAGGGCTGATTATAATTAATAAAAATAAAAATATTTTTCTTATTATTTTCATTAAAATTTTCCACCAAAACATTTATCTAAAAATTATTTTAAAATACTCATAAAATTGTTTTATGCCTAAAAATTTCATTTTATTTAAAATGAATTATTTCATGCAAATAAAATTCATGTAAATCATTTATTTCATAATAACAACTCATATTATGCATATTAAAATTAATTTAATATGCCACTTGCTCATCAACACATAGAATACTAATTCTCACAAAAGCACACACTTAACCTTAATAGTTCTAAATCAAGCAAATTATCATGAAAATTTCTAGGGTAGCAAGCATAAAGAGCATTGACACCCTGACCACACTGATGACTATCCTTTTTAGGAAGCATAAAGAGCATTTTCAAGCTATTTGTGATGCTCAATAAATCCAATTTAAAGAACACTTGAAGGAACAAAGGCAAGCCATCATTGAGGAAGTTCGAGCTTGATTAACCAAGCAAGCCTCGATAAAAAGAATCTCAACCACAATTAAAATTAGACATATCTTTGGAAACCTACCAATACTCAAGCCCTAAATACCACTACCCACTCTAGCTCTTCCTCTCTCCTAGATCCTTTTCAAGATAGGGAAGTTTTCTCTCAAGATACCAAATTGTTTATAAATAAACTTAAAGCTATAGAGAAAACCATCAAATCCCTGAAGCACCATAATGTCTTAATTGATATGGATAGCTTGATCTTGTTTCCTAATGCCAAGCTTCTTCCTAAATTCATAATGTCTAAGTTGGATAGATTTTATGGAACCACATGCCCTAAAACTCATTTAAAGATGTGTATGGGAGTAATGAAACTTATAGACTTAGTGATGAGCTCCTTGCTCAAATGCTCTAAGAATCACTAACCGGAGCCACTAGGAGATGGTTTCTTTCACTAGACAAGTGCCAAAAAAGAATATGGGATGATATTTATCATGTTTTTGTTAGATTGTACCATTATAACACTGAAGTAGATGTCACTAGGCGTGATTTGGAAACCACAAAGAAACTTCCAAATTAGTCCTTCTCCATGTTCCTTACTAGGTAGAGGGCTAAAGCTGCTCAAATGGTACACGGGCCAACTGAGCAAGAACAAGTAGATATCATTGTCAAGAATCTACTCCCAACCTATCGAGCCTACTTGTTAACACAATACCTACCCACCTTCAAACCTTTGGTTGCAATTGCATCAAAGGTTGAAGATTACATCCAAAGTAAATCATTTCAAGCTAAATTCCCCACCACCAACCTAAATAATGATGAGGAATTTATATCTAACTCGACCCCACCTTACTTCAGCCCTAAAAAGGCATGTTATAGAGTAGTTCAAGTTTAGCTAATCTGAGCTCTCTGAGATTGAATTCCAAGTCTAAACCTGAGTCCAAGTCTAAATCTCAAAGTCTGATTCAAAATTTGAGTTAGAGTCTATCATCTTATTTTTTTGTATTCTCGTCGACCATAACTGTCACATCCCAATTTTTGGAGATATGATAGTCTTAGAATATAGGGAGACATAAGGTCACCTATACCCATAGAACCCACTCGTGCATATATAAACACTACCTAGGATCATACCAAAACCTCATGCATTAATTTAGTTATCCAATAATAAGGAAAACCTTAACTAGCAGAAGAATAGTATTAAAATACTTTAGATATAATCCATATGAAAAGAACATTTAAGACTCCAAATAAATTACCAAATAAATAATATTCCAAAAATGAAACTCCCAGAGCATATAAAATGACTCTTTATATCATAGTATGCTAATAAACTTGGACAAGGAAATCCTCCAAGCAAAGTAGATTGCTTGAGCCATCACCTTGCCTCCTCATAATGCTCACTTGGAGCCATATATAGATAAGGGGTAAGATAGATGATCTCAATGCGTAAACCATACAACTTGAACAATAACACATATTGATGGCTTATTAGCTTATTCACTCAAGGGAGAGGTGGCATCATACCAAATTCAAACTCCTAAATTATAACTTATAAAGAAGTGTGAAACTAATTAGGCTCCACGACTAGAACTGGCCCTTCTAGCTAAGGTTGATACACTACCCATATCCATTAAGTTAAGACCATGTGCATAGGTTCTAATGATTTCCCGCATCGGCACGAGGATTTACGCATAGAGGGTTCGTAGATACCATAGCTAGAGCTAATGGCAATCACTTGTAACAATAGCATTAAAGAATGCAATCACATATATCATAATAGCAATAGTAGTTTACGTTATTGAACAAAAGATAAATAACAGTGTGGTTCCAAAAAAAAGTAAGGTAGGTAATAATTATAAAGGTTCTTTCTTTTTATTGAATAAACAATATTGGTTTTGGACCAATTGTCTTTTGGAAACCTAAGCTTAACAAAGAAATCATAAAGTTATAATTGAAAATAGAAAAGAACTTTGGTTTCAAGAATTTCAAAGGTTCACATTTCATGATAACTTGTACTTATAACATGAACATAATGTTTACTCACCCTATGATTCCTTAGCTCCTAGTGCTTGTAGCCCTTGAACTTATAATAATCCTCAAACTCAAACATACATTACAATTCAAATACTTAGCATTTGCTTAACTTCATGCTATTCTATCCCATAACTACCCCATACACATATAACATTCACATATATTTGGACTTGTACTTAGAAGTGCACACATCACTTGCACATAATATATTGACTTTAAAGTCTTGCACACTTAGCTTTCTTAGGCTCACATGGAAAACACATAACAACTCATGCTAAGACTTTTTGTTTGCCTCAAAATAACCTGTCCAAAAGTGACCTGCAAGTATACGGGGCAATTGTAGTATATTAAAAGTATCCAAGGTCGTATCTCTCAAGGAATTGCAAATGAAAATATTTGTCTCAATTTAAAGCAAATTAAATGAAAAGAATTTGAATGATTTGATTTTAAAAAAGAAATAATTGCAGAACAAAAAATTAAAATAAAATGTGGATTAAAATGCAATAGGTTTAAAAATAATGAATGAAGGATGCCTAGGGTTTGTATTCAGTTTATCAATCCTAGATGTTCATGAATGTACCCAATTGATTATTCTAAAGCCTCAGTTTCTAACAATTCAAAGAATAAAAATCAATCTATTAGCAATCGCATTCATAGAAATCATATATCATAAACTAAAGCATAATCTTAAAACTTGTATTTCTAATTCATTTTAATATCCTAAAGGAATGAATTATGGAATTGAACTTCAACTCTCATTCCTTCATTCAAAACATAAGTCAAACAATTGGTAGCTAAGCAATTATTCAATAACAATCAATCAATTCAATTAGGAATAATAAAAATAATCAAAAGGGATTATATTCAATTCCATATCATGAACACATCATACAAACCCTAGATAAGGATGAAATTAGCTCATGGGAAATAAAGAAATCATCATAATCTTATTATAATCAAAAGAATTCATCAATCAAAAGAATTCATCAAATCAATTCTATTAATTCAATAATCCAAAAGAATTATAAATAAGAATTAAACCATGCTAATCAATCCATTTAATCTGATTCAATCTCTTGAATCTTCACTAACGAATTCCCTAAGAATAAAATTCTAATCTAACTGTAGAAATCTCAAAACTAAAATTAAGAAAATAAAAAACTGGAAGAGAAGATACTATCCTAAGAATTCCTAAAATCAAGATGGTTCTCTTCCTCCAGACATCCTTATTTAAAACAACCAAACTTCTTCTTTTGTTTCTACTTTCCTAAAATAATTTAGGGTTGAAAATCCTACAAAATCTTGAATAATCTCCTAATTCTACTTAGAAGTGATGCTACGGGGTGCTGGAGAAGGTAGCTTGACTCTGGGGCTGGGCGCCTGCAGGAGGCTTTTTGCAGCTAGGCATTGGCGAAGTGCTACTGGGTGTTGCTAGGCACCGGTAGGCACTGTTGGGTAGGTAGCTGGGCACTGCTGGGCTTGCTGCCATGAGATGGTATGCTGTCCAATGTTCAAAGTTTCGTCAAGTTTTTCGATTTAGCCCAAATATCTTCCATTTCTTCAATTATTATTGCAATTGAAAACAACTTAACAAACACATTAAAAGCATTATAAAATTATAAAAATAAACTATAAATTAATAATTAAAAGAACAAAAAATAAGATAAAACTATGACAATTGCCAAACACAATAAATCATGGTTTTAATACCAATTTAATTTAACTTTCAACTTGTCACACTTAATACTTTTCATATACATCAACTTAATAAGAAACTTTAGGAGTACCATGACCAAATTACACCATCTATCTCATAGTCAATTTAAGATCATTAATCCACAATTATCACATCATAAGGCCTAATTCACATGTCATTTAATCATATATACATATTAATCAAACATGGTAGTTTGGGTTTGGAAACCCTAGTATAGGTCGAACCTTTCTAAATTTTGTGTAGAGTTACTCCTTCAACTAACATGCACTTAAATCATATATAATTCATATACATATGACAACAATCATTAAAATATATCATACAAAAATTATAGACATTGGGATTAAAATCCCGTCATAGGCCGAACCTCCCTTTGTGGAAAAATCATTGATTTTCTTGCTTTTCATCCTTTCTGATTATTACTATAATATGTAAACACATGGTTTAAACTAATATTTTTCATATAAACATAAAAAAAATCATTTTAGAACACAACCATATAGGAATCAGCACCCCCTTATGGAATGCATGCATGAAATTTCCAACTTTAGGTTTTAGAGTGAAAACTATGGATTCTCTTACTTTCCGATCATTACAGTAATATACAGAAATATAATTTAAACCAATATTTTTTATCTAAACACAAAAAATTAGTTTAGAATGCATCCATACACAATTCAGCACTCCCCTTATCCAATTGCATAAAAATTCTATTTTTTAGGTTTTAGGGTTCACCTTTAGTGGATGTGCGAAGAAAGAGTTGTGTTTATGATTGAAAATGGTTTCTTCTTCAAATAAAACACCTAGTCAAATGAAACATCAATAAAAATGGTAAATATATAGCCTTATATGGATTTCTCATTGTTACTTTTATAAAAATCGAATAGTAGATTGAAAGAAACAAAAAACTTACAAAAACGATCACAAAATCACAAAGTTTGAAGGCACCTTATGAATTTCAGTTGCGAGAATATTTTTTAGAGAACTTTTCTATAAAAATGAGGAATAAAAAAATGGTGGCTACTACTATAGCAAGGGGCCAAATTTTAGGTTTTATATTTAGGGTCTTGATAAAATTACAACTTTGCCATTAATGAGCTAGTTTAGGAGTATTTTGGTGTGTTGGGCCTTTTAATTTTATTTATGGGCTGATTATAACTAATTAAAAATACAATATTTTTCTTATTATTTTCATTGAAATTCACTCCAAAATATTTATTTAAAAATATTTTTAAAATGCTCATAAAAGTTATTTTATGCTTAAAAATCGCTTTGTGCATGAAAATTCACTTTGTATGCAGTAAATCATTTTATGCTCATGCACTTCACATAAATCACTTATTTCAGAATAATAATTCATATTATGTATATTAGAGCTAATATAACATGCCACATACTCATCAATTACATAACACATGAATTTTCATAAAAGTACACATTTTGTCATAAGAGGTCTAAAGTCAGGCAATTTGTCACGAAACTCCTAAAGTGGGTGTGGATTGTTATAATAACAGTTCCTTTTTATCATCTTACAATAAAGTTTCCTTTATAGTAATGTATCTATGTTTTATTTTCATTATTTATGTATTAATTTTCTTATCTTCCTTGTTTAGTCCGACATGGATGAGCCTTAACAAAATGAAAAGAAAAAGAAAATGAATTAAAAAAAAAGAAAAGAAAAAGAAAATGAAGAAAAAGAGAAGAAGAAGAGAGGTAGAGATATAATCCACCACAATTAGCATACATCAGAATTTGAGGTGCTTTCATTCTCACAAATCAGCAATTGCTTCACCAACTCCTAATCAAAGAAGATCAAGATAGTTAAAGCACAAAGAGCAAGTAAATGTAATTATATATTGCACATTAGGTAATCAAAAAATGCACCTCAACAAGGGGTAACAAGTTCAGAGAAGACCTTTGTCAAACCCAAAATTCAAAGGTCAGAGCCTCTTAATATGAGGAAAAATAGTAAATCATGGTGGAATGTTTTCTCCCAAATTTCATTAATCTAAGTTTACTAAGTTGAAAATCCAAAAGGACGGCTTAGACAAAAGTTAAAGCTAAAAAAAAAAAAAAAAGAAAGAGAGGGAGAGAGGGAGAGAGAGAGAGAAAGCTCATCCCAATAATCTTCCTTCATGTCTAAAGTAGCCTTCAATCAATCTATTTTATCTCATGCATTCCAAAGTCATCCTTCCTTTTTAGAGACTCATTCTCTAAAGGGATATTATCTTCTATGCCCTTATCTTACAGTGGGGGCATATCCTTCCTAGAATGTCATCATCTATTATCAATCCATCTCATCACTTAGCTCAAAGAGTTAATACATATCTCTAGTCTATCATATCCCTATCTCTCATCTGAAAGCATGATCCCAAGTTGTCTTCTTCCACTAGCCCTTTAGCCATTCCTAAGGGCTCTTTATTTCAGCCAGTGTAATCATTTACATCAAGTCAAATCAATTAGGTGTCACTCTAAGAGTCTCTTCAATGTCAAACAACAAGAAAAGCTTGACTTGCTCTTTTTCATGAATTATGCTATAAATGGCAAAACCCTACAACCTTTATGATTCTTTTCAGAAGTTTTAGCCTACCTTTAAACCATTCTCAAACTTTATGAAATCATACTGTTCCATCCCAAGCCTTATTGGCAAATCATACCATCATTTCAAGCTCAAGCCATGCACTACCCTTTCCTTAGCAAAATCTCATTATAGGCAAAACCAAAAATCCCAAGTCTATAAGAACTTATCATCCTTGAATCTAGTTTCCTTGGCAAAACTAAAGATCAAGGCATATCTCCTAAAGCCTATCATCTTTAAGTTGATTAAGAAGGACTCGAACCAGTCAAGGCCCATCTCATGCCTTTTTGACAAACATCTCATTATCCTTGTAAGATTAAGCCTCATTAGCAAAACACATAATCCTTGAGATCAAAGTTGCTTAAGGCTTGTAAACCATTCTGATGTAACCATGTCAAAGGGCCAACCCTTATCCATGAGCATGCGATATTCTTATAACTAAAAGCCATCATTATGAAGCCCATAACCAAAAGGCTCGCACATGAAGCCCAAAACCACAAGCCTTCATCATGAAGCACAAACCAACAAGCTTTCATCATGAAGCATAAAACCAAAAATGTTTATCATGAAGCACAAACCAAGAAGCCTTCATCGAAAGCACAAACCAAGAAGCCTTCATCATGAAGCATAATTCAAAAAGCCTTCACTATAAAGCCTAAATAAAAAGCCTTCACCATGAAACCCACCCCAAAAAGCCTTTACTACGAAGCACAGGACCAAAAATCTTCACTATGCAGCCCACTCCCAAGAGGTCTTCATTTATAAAGCCTATGATCTTCTCTAAGGCAAAATTTGACTGGGCCTTCCAAATTGATTTCCTAGCTTGACCTTTCCTCTAACCAAAATTAGCCTCCCAGGTCTAGCATCCTAGCCTAATCTCTCTGAGATAGTCTTAAGGCAAAATCTGACTAAGC
This sequence comes from Reutealis trisperma, assembly GCA_947687605.1. Lineage (NCBI taxonomy): Eukaryota > Viridiplantae > Streptophyta > Magnoliopsida > Malpighiales > Euphorbiaceae > Reutealis > Reutealis trisperma. The sequence continues at coordinate 448,669 of CANTUT010001259.1, read as the reverse complement.
CTTTTGAATTGTAACAACTCACACCTATCCTAGAAATTTTCGTGACAATTTGTTTGACTTAGAACCATTAAGGCTAAGTGTGTGCTCTTATGGAAATTTATGTGCTATGAGATTGATGAGTATATGGTATGTTAAATTAATTTTAATATGCATAATATGAGTTATTATTGTGAAATAAATGATTTACATGAAGTGCATTAGCATAAAATAATTTATTTTTCATAAAATGAATTTTCATGCAAAAAGGTAATTTTTAAGCATAAAATAATTTTATGAGCATTTTAAAATAATTTATAAATAAATGTTTTGAGGGGAAATTTTACAAAAAATAATAAGAAAAATGTTTTTATTTTAATTACCTATAATCGTCCCCTTAATTAAATAAAAAGCCTAAATACCTAAAAGCCTATTACACTAAAATACTCCTAATCTAGCTCATTAAGGGTAATCTTCAAAATTACCCAAAACCCTAAAAATATAATGTAAAATTCAGCCAGCCCTAGCATTCCAGTAGCCACCATTCTGTTATTTGATTGTTTTGATAGAAAAATTCTCTCAAAATAATTCTCTCTACCAAAATTCTCAAAATACCATTAACTTTACGATTTCTTAACCATATTTGTAAGTTTATTGCTCTTTTCAATTTGTTATTTGAATTCTATGAAACTAACCATGGAAAAATTATTTAAAACTGAGTATTTATTGATTTTTATTTATTCAATCATGCTTAGGTGATTTCTTGAGAGAGAAATCAATTTTTCTACCGAAAACACTAATCTCTCTACGCGATTTCTCCAAAGGTGAATCCTACAACTTAAAATTGAAAATTTTCATCTATAAACATTATAGGGGGGAATTTTTGTATAATTATGTTCTAAAGAGATTTTTGATGTGTTTAGATGAAAAATATTGAATTAAATCATATTTCTGCATATTATTGTAATGACCAAAAAGTTTTAGAAAATAAAGAAATTCATGGTTTTCATCTTAGAACTTAAAAGTTGGAAATTCTCATGTATGAACCCTAAGGCTGCCAAATTGTATGGATTCATATTCTAAATTGATATTTGTTATGTTTAGATGGAAGATAATGATTTAAATCATGTGTTTACATATTACTATAATGATTAGAAAACACCAGAAAGCAAGAAAACTCATGATTTTCACTCTAAACCCTAAACTTGGAATTTTCATACACGAGAAATACCTATGGCTGCCGATTTGTGTGTGTTGATGTTCTAAACTGATATTTATTTTGATTGAATGAAAAAATAATGGTTTAAACCACATGTTTACATATTGCTGTAATGACCGAAAAATATCAAAAACAAGAAAACTCATGGTTTTTCGTCTTAAAACCTAAAGTTAGAAATTTTCATGCATATGGATTTATATATGTGTTGATTCTCACATATTTATGTTCTAAAATGATTTTTGTTATGTTTACATGAAAAATCTTGGTTCAAACCATATTTTTACATATTATTGTAATAGACGAAAGGTGTGAAAAGTAAGAAAAATGCATGTTCTCCATTGAATAGAACATTCGGCCATTGTTGAAATTCTTATCCCAATGTCTATAATTTCTATGCAGTGTATTTTAATGATTATTGATATGTATGAATAAATGATAAATGGTTAAATTGCATGTTGGATGAAGGAATGACTCTAGACAAGGCTAGAGACAATTTGGTATACTTAAGGTATCTTAACCTAATGTTATGATTAATATGTGAATGTGATTGGATAATATGGAAGTAGATTGTATGATGACATGATAATGAATTAATGATCTTAAATTTATGAAGATATTGATTGAATGAATTAGTCATAAGAAATAAGCATGATACTTAAAAGGTTATTTATTAAGTTGACATATATAGAATTGTTAAGTGTACTAAGATGATTGTTAAAGTGAATTAATATTAAGACAAGGATATTCTGTTGACCTTAGAAAGGTATGGACATGATTTGTAATGTGTTTTCATATGGGCTTATAATGGCTAAGGGTACAAGACTTTTAAAGTCAACATGTTATGTGCAAGTGATGAAGTGCACTTATATATGCAACTATAAGTGTATGTAAATGTTATATGTGATGGGATAGTTTTGGGATAGGATAGCATCATAATTAAATAAATACAAAGTATTGAATTAAATATTATGTTAGAGCTTGAGGAGCTTTAGAGGTTCAAAAGGGCTAGGTATACTATGAGCGAAGGAACCACAAAGTGAGTAAACATTATGATATTGTTACAAGTATAAGCTATCATGATATGTGTACCTTTGACATTCTTGAAGCCTAAGTTCTTTCTATTCTAAAATGAAACTTATGTCCTTGTTAGGCTTGGGTTGCCAAAGGACAATTGGTCCAAAACTATTTTTTGTTTACCCAATGATAATTCTTTTGTCATTATTGCCTTAACTTGTATTCTTTCTGGAACTACACTATTTTTGTTTCTTTTGTTCAACAAGTTAAATTACTATTGCTATTGTGATACATGTTATTGTTGCCTTAAATGTTATTATTATATGTGATTACCATTAGCTCTATCTATGGTACTTTTCACACCTTATGCAGAAAGTCCTTGTGCCAATGCGGGAAATCATCGGAACCTATGCACATGGTCTTAACTCAATGGATAGGGGTAGTGTATCCAGCTCAGCTAGAAGGGGTGGTTCTAGTTGTGGGGCCTAATCAACTTTATGCCTTAATATGTAATAGGAGTTGGAATTTGGTTTAATGCCACCTCTCCTTTATGTGTTTGAGTGATCAGGGCTCTTTATGTGTTATAAGTGTGATTTTTACAAACTTGTTAAAATGAAACCTTGCTAAATTGCTACTTGATTCATGATTTGTTAATCATGAACTATGTGTGTAAGATATTAGTTTCTTTTTTTAAAGGAATATATATATGTTAATGTATGTGTTATATTGTGAACCCTTAATTCTTTACCTCCCATAATTACAGACCATTTAGTAAGGAAAGGAATCAATCAAGATTCTTAAATCATCATCAAATCATCTGGGACTTAGTAACAAGAAAAACGCAATTGGAATCATGGAAAACAAATGAGAAACAAGTGACAACGAGTGAAAATGGGTAGAACGGGCAAATTAGAGCCAATTGTCGCATAGCTCTATGGCATTGTCGCAAAGGCCCATGCGGTGCTGCAAAGCCTTTTGCAGCACTGCTGTAGAGGCTTGTGCAACAACTGTAGCGAGTTTTCTTCTCCCATGTTGGAAATTTCAGCCTTTATGCTTCAGTCTTCCCCTCATATATAGATGGCCTCTCTACTTTTTAAAACATACAGACTTGGAGGCTTAAAAAGTACCAACTTCTAGAGCTTGAAAAGCAATAACTTTAAGCAAACCACTTTACATCTGCTCCTTGCTTTGCAAAGCAAGTTGGGGGTTTTTTCCTTGATTCCTACTTGACTAGTTTAAGGCTTCTCGCTTGCCTGTTTAAGGTAAGTCTCTTGCCTAAGGCTTGTGTCCACCGCCAAAAGCTAGCCGCCACCCGCTGTCCGAGGCTATCCACTACCTGCCAAGGCTAGCCATTGCCTGCCATCCAAGGCTGTTCGCAACCCACTGAGGCTAGCTGCTACCTGTCATCCAAAGCTAGCCAGCCTCTACCCACCGTCTAAGGCTATCTGCCACTGGTTGAGGCTACCCGCTGCCGCCATCCTAAACCCGCCACCGCCTGCCATCCAAGGCCAGCCATCACCTGCCATCTAAGGTGAGCTCCCTTTTCCTTTAATTTTCTTTTGTCTAAATTTCCTTAACTCTTTTAGTTAGTTAATTAATTGATTCATCCAGGTTGTTAGATAATCAACTTGCTAATCAATTAAATTAATTAATTAACTCAACTCTGTTTTAATCAATCAATCAAAACATGATAAAGTGGCTAGGCTAAACTAACCCCTTCATAAGAAGGGAGAACTGCATGGGTTTTGATTCCCATTCAAAGGGATACATAGGCATACCTGATTCAGGCATCAAATCCAATTAAAACTAACCAACTCTCCCCCTATCACCTTCTTCACTTACTTTTATTTTGTTTTCCTTTGTTATTAAGTTTAGAACTCATAAGGGCTAAAGGAGGTATCCCCTATGTTTAGTTTTCATTTGTAATGTCAACCTTTGTTTAGACTATTACTTGTATTTATTATTGAAATGAATGATAATGAATATTATAAATCATTCATGCATTTTAGTTTGTTTATGAAATATATTTTAAGTCACTCTTATATTAATTGGCCAAACTTATTTTGTTAAAATAAATTGAAAACCTAGTCCCTGAAGTCTCTTTGTTTTTGAGGCTAATTATCTTTTTCCTTTTAGGTAATAATTGGAGTCAAATGGATTTTTTCCTTATATTTTCCCAAATAAAAATAAATTAAGGTGGCAACTCTAAGAAACAATTTTCAAACCTATCAAAGATAAGCCCAAGGGCTTTCTTGTGAGTTCTTTCCCAAATGAGCATTTTGATTCCCTTTAGTGGATTGGACTGGTGCTTAAGCAAGGCCTCACAGCAGGTGACTCCACTGGGGAGTGACTTTCTTTCAATAAAAGGAAAAATAAGTGGACTACTAATTGGTTAAAAAAGAGTTTGGCCTTTTGATATGATTGTGACTTTACATGCATCACTTGCATAGGCTCTTTTCCATTCAACCTAGTTTTTGGAAAACAATAGATAATGAGTAGCATCGAGTGGGTAACCCTCATTGGGTCTATTCATTGATAGTGAAATCATCCACCCTGCAACTAATCCTTTGATTCTTTCAAAGGTGTAATGAGTATGCATGTACTGTTGGACCCACACGAGGCTCTTTGACTCACATGTGGTTAGGTATGTCGCTGCTCTAGTGTGACGGGTACCTAAATCAAGCCACCCTTACCCTTTCATGTAATGAACTTAGATCTTGGCCGTAGGTTATATGTACCAATAATTTAAACCTTGCATCATTGCATTCTCATGAAATGTTTTCCTCATGCATATCATGCATCCATACTATATAACAAAATATGCATTTATCTCAAGTCCAGGTCAAACCTTGAACCGAAGAAGGGTTAAACATTCTTATCTCCATTCAAATACCTTCCCTATAAACACTTTCACCTTTATCCCATTTACCTTTGCCCTACAAACCTTAAGCCATCACCCTAAACCTTACCCCATTACCTTAGCCTTTAACCTAAACACCAATACGCTAGCCCTAAAACCTCATTTCGCCAGCCTTGACCTCAAACACCTTTAACCTTAAACACTGTTACCTTGACCTTACCCAAAATGTCTTCACCTTGACCTTTAATCTTAAACACCTCATTCTAACCTCCATCCAAACACCTTCGCCCCCATAAACTTAAAACCATCACCTGACCTTTAACCTTAAACACCTCACCCTAACCATCATCCAAAGACCTTTGCCCCTATAAACCTAGAACCATCACCCTGACCTTTAACATTAAACACCTCACCCTAGTCTTACCCTAAACACCTTGCCTTAGCCTTATCCTAAACATAAACACCCAAACCTGACACCTTAAAGGTAAACCTAAACAACCTTTAACCTTTGGACCTTAAGCCATAAACCCAACACCCTAAAACCCATATCCAACCCTAAAAACCCTGCTACCTGACCTTAAGCTATAAATCCACAATCTTAAGACCCATATCTAACCTTAAAAACCCGACTACTTGACCATAAGCCTAACCTATAGCCCCCATCCTTATCCAAAACTAGACACCTTAAGTTCTCCATACCAAAACCATCATCTTAATCCTCTCCCTTGTTCAAAATCAAACCCATTATCCTTAAGCCCAACACCCATGGGCCATTAACTTTCAAAACCAATCTATTATTGACATTAAACCCAATACCTTTGATCCTACTATAAGCTCAAAATATTTGCCCCGTCTCACCTTAAGCCAAAAAAAATAAAAATAAAAAAATGGTTGGCCCATGACACAATAGGGAAGCCTTTTCTCTTAGGATATACATGCCTATATCTTCATCACCTTTTCTATTTCATGCTCGTCACTTACCTTGTTACTTTGGTTTGAAGGTGCCAATGCTCAACCCACTTAATATGGCTTCCCTGACTACACTTGTGACCAGACTCCTTAAGAAGCAAGAAGAGCATTTCCAAGCTATTCTAGTTGCTTAACAAGCCCAATTCAAGGAACAAAGGCAATTCATCATTAAGGAAGTGTGGGCTATGATTAACCAGGCCAGCCCTAGCCATCCTAACCTAAACCTTATCGTGAACTCGACCAATTCAAGCCCAAATTTAAGCCAAATCAACCTATATCTAAACCAAGGTGGGCAAGCTTTCTCTTATCCAGACACTAGATTGCTTATGGAGAAACTTAAAGCCATGGAAAGAACCATCAAATCCCTAAAGCACCGCAATGATCTAATTGATGTAGACAATTTAGCCATATTCCCTAATGCCAAGCTTCCTCTTAAATTCAAAATGCCTGAACTAGAGAGATTTGATGGAACCACTTGCCCCAAGACTCATATGAAGATATATGTGGAGGCAATCAAACCTTTGGGAATTACTGATGAGCTACTTGCTCAACTGTTCCAACAATCACTAATCAATACTACCAAGAAATGGTTCCTTTCACTAGATAAAAGCAAGAAAAGGACATGGGATGATATCTACTATGCCTTTGTCGAACAATATCATTATAACAGTGAAGTGGATGTCACTAGGCATGACTTGCAAACTACCAATTCTCCATGTTCCTTACAAGATGGAGGGCTAAAGCTGCCAAAATAGTAAATAGACCAACCGAGTAAGAATAAGTCAACATCCTTGTCAAGAACCTACTTCCAACATACCAAGCCCACTTGTTAACCCAATACCTACCCACTTTCAAAGCTTTGGTTGCAACTGCATTAAAGTTTGAAGATTGCATTCAAAGTGCATTATTTTAACCTGAATTCCTCACCATCAACCTTAGTAGTGATGAAGAACCTGAACCCAATTTAACCCCACCTTACCTCAGCCCTAAGTGGCATGACATAGAGAGTTCAAGTTCAAATAATCTAACCTATCTGAGATTGAAATCCAAGTTTGAGTTTGAGTTTGAGTCCAAATCTCAAAGTTTGAGTCTCAATTAGAGTCTGTATCTATCATTTTATTTTCCTTTTCATGTATTTTTTCGTGAATCACTTTAATTCCCTTTTGTTATCTTGTAATAAAATTTTCCATTACAATAAAACATACACATTTATTTGTGCACTTGTCTTTTCTTATTTTAAACATGGATGAACTTTGAAAAAAAAAAGAGAAAAAATAAAATAATAATGAAAATAAAAAAAGAGATAGAGAGAAATGAACATTTAATTAAATCCACCACAGCTAGCACATATTAGGAATTAAGGTGACATCAACAATTATTTTGCTAGCTCCTAACCAAAGTAGGTCAAGAAATAAACCTCTCATCAAATATTTAAAGCACAAAATCAAATGATACACCTCAACAAGGGGGCAACAAGATTTATCAAATCCAAAATTCAAAGGTTAAAGCCCCTCAAAGTGAAGGAAAGCAGCAAAGCATAGAGGAATATTTTCTCCCAAACTTCATTAATCCAAGCTTGCTAAGTTGAGAACCCAAAAGGGCAGCTTAAGCAAAAGTTAGAGCTATATATATATATATATATATATATAAAGAGAAAGCTCATCCTAGTTAACTTCCTTCATATATTTCAAAGTTTGTCAAATCAGGTTCAATCAATCCGTCTCATCTCATATCTTCAAAGTTGTCCTTCCTTACAAGAGGCTCATTCTCTAATGTGATATTGTCTTCAATGCCCTTATCTCATAGTGGGGGCATGTCTTTCTATGTTGTCATCATCTTTTGTTAATTTGTCTCATCACTTAACTTAAAGAGCTTAGACACAATCTCTCCAATTACTAGTCTATCATGTTCCTATCTCTCATTGGAAGCATGATCCCCAAGTTGTCTCTTTTCATCAGTCCTTCAACTGTTCCTTAGGGCACTTCCTTTCATCCAGTTTGTCATATACATTCAAGCTAATAGTGTGTCACCCTAAATCTCTCTTCAATCTCAAAATGACAAGATTAGCTTGGCTTGTTATTTTCCATGAATCATGCTACAAATAGCAAAATCATACAACTTTCCTGATCCTATTCAAAATTTCCAGCCCACCTTTGAACCATTCCTAAACCTTAAGATGTACCATCCTATCTTTTTAAGCTCAAGCCTCATACCACTCTTTCCTTAGTAAAGTCTCATCATCTCCTAAGGGCCAAACTTATGGGCAAAACCAAAGATCTTGAATTTTTTCAATATTCATCATCTTTAAAGCCAGCTCTTTTTAGCACAGCTAAAATCAAGTCATGAAGGCCTCGAACCACTCAAAATACAGTTAAGGCCCATTCCATGTCTCATTGGAAAAATCTCATCATCCTTGAAAGGCTAAGCCTCTTTAGCAAATTACATCACCCATAAAGTTCAATTGAGTAAAGGCCTACCAACCGCATGATGGTCAAGAAAATTTGATGCAACCATGTCAAAAGGCAAATACTTATCCATGAGCCTGCGACCAAAACCTTTACCACCATTCCTGAGATGAAGCCAACCATTTTCCAAAGAGGTTTAAAGCACCCTTGTAGAAAAGTCTAAGTTGACAAAACCTTTTAACCAAGAGCCTTCACTATGAAGCCTAAACCATAAAGCCTTCATTATGAAACCCATTCCCTAGAAAAGCATTCACCATAAAAAACAAGCCCAAAAGTCTTCACCATGAAGCCCACTCCTAAAAAGCCTTTACTATGAAGTCCAAACCAAGAAGCTTTCAACATGAAACCCAGGCCCAAAAGCCTTTACCATGAAGCCCAAACAAAAAAACCTTCACCATAAAGCCCAAGCCCAAAAGCCTTCACCATAAAAATCAATTTCCAAAAGCCTTTACTATGAAGCCTAAGCCTAGCTTTCACCATTCACAAAAAAACCATAATCTCCTTCAAAGCCAAATTTGACCAAACCTTCCCTAACTAAATTCTTAGCCTGACCTTTCCTTTAAGCCAGGCCTAACAGAGCCTAAAGTAGAACTTGACTAAGTCTTCCAAATAAACTCCCTAAAGGATGTAACCTAACCAAGTCGAAGTGCCAGACTTGACTAAGCCTTTCACATGAACTTCTCCGAGGACAAGCCCTACAAGCTAACCTTCCCTAAACCTTTTAATCTAATCATCTCCAAAAACCTGACCTCCTGATGAAGCTCTATAATCTAGCCTCAAACCAAATCTTCCCCAAAGTCATACCTGTCTAAGCTTTTTAAACTGAATAGCCTGATCTTTTCTAAGACCACACCTTGCTTAATTTCCTGAATGACTTCTTCCTAAGCCAAGCTGATAACCATTGACCAACCAACCTCATAACTGAAATGACCACTTCACCTCTGGGCTAACCAATCAACCAAAAACCAAATGACTAAACCACTTTCCTCTATCATTCTAAAGGTGTGGCATATCCTTTCTAAATATTCACCTTTTTAAAATGGAGGCATCTTTCCCTAAAAGATCAACACTTTTATATTAAGACTGACCCTTCACAGTTTCAAGGTATCAGATCATTACATAATTATCTTGCATTTTTTGCATTGTACAGGATCATGAATCAAGGCAGATCATTGAATTCTCGAAGAAAGACAAGATCATCATCATCATTCCTACCAGATAGAATCACCACTTCGTCAATTCCTACTCGATAGGGCTGCCTTCAGGCCTACTAGATAGGATTATCTTCTTCCCTCCTATCAGATAAGATCATCATCATCATTCCTACCATATAGGATCATCATTATCATTCCTACCAAATAGGATCACCACTTTGTCAATTCGTACCAGGCAGGGTCATCTTCTTTCCTACCAGATAGGATCATCATCATCATTTCTACCAGATAGGATTATCATCATCATTCTTACCAGATAGGATGACTACTTCATCAATTCCTATTAGACAGGGTCATCTTCTTTCCTACCATACATCATTCCTACCAAACAGGAATATTACTCTTAGATTGTCACATCCCAACTTTAGAGATGACGGTCCTAGAACATAGGGAGACAAAAGGCCACCCACACTCATAGAACCTGCTTACACATATACAAATCTTGCCTAGGATTGTACCAAACCTCATACAATAACTTAATTAAAACATTTATGTGAAAAGCTTTAGTTGCTGAAGACAATAATTAGGTACTTCACATATAATCCATAAGAAAATGGTATTTATAATCTAATCAAAATCTTAACAAAACATTTCAAATAAACATCAAAATAATCATTCCCAGAGCATTTAATGATATCCTTTCATATCATAGTACTATTAAAGACTTCGAACAAGGGATTTCCCTAAGCGGAGTAGAATGCTTAAACTATCACCTTACTTCCTCATACTGCTCACCTGGAACCACACAAGGAAAGAAAAAGGGGTGAGATAGATGATCTCAATGAGTAAACGAATAAACACATACATTAACACATATTCCTTTGAAAAGGAAACTCATAGCTTATACACATAGTTCATGATTTACAATTCATGAATCAAGTTGTAATTTAGCAAGGGTTTAATTCAACAAGTTTGTAGAAATCACACTTATAACACATAGAGAGTGGAGGCTATTGCTCTATGACTCAAACACATAAAAGAGAGTTGGCCTTAAACCAAATTCCAACTCCTATCACATAGAAGGCGTCAAGCTGATCAGGCCCCATGGCTAGAATTGCCCCTTTCTAGCTGAGGTGGATGCACTACACCTATCCATTAAGTTAAGACCATGTGCACAAGTTTCGATGATTACCCGCATCGGTACGAGGACTTCTGCATAAAAGGGTTAAAGGTACCATAGCTAGAGCTAATGGTATTCACATATAACAATAACATTTAAGGCAACAATAACATGTATCATAATAACAATGGCAATTTAACTTTTTAGCTAGAAATTCAATGATAGTGTAGTTCTAGAAAGAATATAAGTTAGGCAATAATCACAAGTAATTATCATTGGATAAACAAAATGGTTTTGGACCAAATATCCTTTGGCGACCTAAGCTTTACAAAGAAATCATTTAATCATATTTTAGGATATGAAGAACTTGGGTTTCAAAGATCTTAAAGGCTCATATAACATGATATCACATATTTGTAACATATCATAATGTTACTCACACTTATAGCATTAATACAGTGTTTACTCACACTGAAAGCAGGAATATAGAGTTTACTCACTTTGTGGTTCCTTTGCTCCTAATACATGTAGCCTTTTGACTTCTAAAACTCCTCAACCTCTACCATAATATTTAATTCAATACTTAGTATTCATTTAATCATGATACTATCCTATCCTATAACTATCCCATGCACATATAACATTCATATATACTTAGAGTTGCACATATAATTGCACCTCATCACTTGCACATAACATGTTGACTTTAAAAGTCTTGCACATTTAGCCTAAATAGGCCTATATGAAAACACATCATAATCATGTCAACACCTTTCTAAGGTCATCATAATATCATTATCTTAATATCAATTATTTTAACACTCATCTTAGTATACTTAACACATCCATACATGCCAAGTTAACAAATAACCTTACAAGTGTCATGCTTAACTCTTATGATCCATTCATTCAATCAATCACTTCATCAACTTAAGACCATTATTCGTTATCAAGTCATCATAACATCTAGTTCCATATTTCCTAATCACATTCACTGTCTAATCATAATATAAGGTTAAGATACCTTAAGTATACCTTAAATATACCAAAGTGTCTTTAAGCTTATTTAGGGTCATACCTTCAACTAACATGCAATTCTATCATTTTTCATACATATATACATGTTAATAATCATTAAATATATCACATAAAATTTACATACATTGGGATAAAAATCCCATAGTAGGCCGAATGCATCATCAAAGGAAAAACTAAATTTTTCTTACTTTTCTTACTTTCCGTCTATTATAGGAACATGTAGAAACATGGTTTGAACCAAGATTTTTCATGTAAACATAACAAAAATTATTTTAGAATATTAATCTATATGAATTGGCAGCAATAGGTGTGATATGTGCATGAAAATTCTAATTTTAGGTTTTAGTATGCAAAACCATGAATTTTTCTTGTTTTCGGTATTTTTTGGTCATTACAAGAATATGTAAACAAGTGATTTAAATCATTATTTTTCATTCAATCACAGCAAATATCAATTTAGAACATCATCATGTATGATTTGGCAGCCATAGATAATACTTATACAAAAAAATTCCAAGTTTTAAGGCTTAAGGTGAAAATCATAAGTTTCTGCGCTTTCTGTTCATTACAGCAATATGCAAACACGTGATCTAAATCATTATTTTTCATTCAAACAAAAAAAATATCATATTAGAATCCATTCACATAGAAATTGGTAGCCATATGTTTAGATAATAATAAAATTTTCCAACTTCTAAGTTCTAGCACAAAAACCTTGAATTTCTTTATTTTCTGAAACATTTTGGTCATCACAGAAATATGCAAAAATATAATTTAATCAAATAATTTTCATCAAAATGTGTCAAAAATCAGTTTAGAAATCATTCATGCAGGAATTGCTTCCCCCTTGTAGTGTTTATACATAAAAATTTCAATTTTAAGTTATAGGATTTACTTTTGGAAAAATCGCGCGGAAAGATTTGTATTTTCGGTAGAGAATTAAATTTCTCTTTCAAAAACATACCCAAACTGAATTAAATCTGTAAAAATTAATAAACAACCAGTTCAAAATAATTTTCTCATAATTTATTTCATAGAAAGAGAAGAAAAACTTAAGATTACGGTCAAGAAATAACAAAATTGAAAGGTGTTTTCTTAATTTTGGTAGAGAGAAATATTTTGGGAGAATTTTTCTATCAAAATATAGAAGAATAGAGTGATGGCTACTGGAACATTAGGGCTGGCCAAAAATTAGGTTTTTAAATGTAGGGTTTTGGGCAATTTCCACTAATACCCTTAATGAGCTAGGTTATGAGGGTTTTTAGTTAGTGGGCTTTTAGATATTTGAGCTTTTTATTTAAATTAGGGGCTTATTATAAGTAATTAAAATAAAAAATATTTTTCTTATTATTTTCTGTGATATTTTCCCAAAAATCATTTATTTAAAAATTATTTTAAAATACTCATAAAATCATTTTATGCTTAAAAATTGCCCTTTATGCATGAAAATTCATTTTATTCAAAATAATTTATTTTATGCTAATGTACTTCATGTAAATCATTTATTTTACAATAGTAGCTCATACTATGCACATTAAAATTAATTTAATATGCCACATCCTCATCAAACACATAGAATACAAATTCTCACAAAAGAACATACTTAACCTTAATAATTCTAAATCAAGCAAATTGTCATAAAAAAATTCTAAGGTAGGTGTGGGCTATTACATAGATTCTACCAGACAGGATCATCATTATCACTCCTACTAGACAGGACCAATGCTTTGCTATTCTTACTGATGCGTACTTTGCAAGTGTACAGATCGCACAAGCAATATAGTAGTGAATGAGTTATCGTTCCACTGGATACTTTAGGTAAGTACTAGCTCAAAATGTTGCTAATGTTTAGTGAATCAAATTGATGTCAATGAAAATGATAATAATTATATTCAACCTAAATTAAAATATAAATTTAAGTAAAATAATGAGAAGGAAAAAGGAGATGAAATTAGAAATAAAAGCCCATTCAAGTTTTGAATCCCCCTAGCCCCTAATTGTATAACATGAACTACACATCAATTAAATTAATTCCATAGATTGAATTAGCATTTCACTAAATTAGATAAAAATCTCTCTTGAGCAATTAAATCCCTATTTCCCAAGAGGAATGCAAGGAATCTCTTCTCAAGCAAACTCAATTAGGTCATGCTTTAGATTCGAGAAACTATCCACCAAAGGAGTCTTGTTAGCCTATCTCTAATGCCCCAATCAATCCTCAATCTCTATGAGTGATCCATTCATATAAAGTTATCTCTAATCAATTATATGAAAACAATCCCCAACTAATAAGCATGCAATTATTAATTGCTATCTAAGCAATAATATTCATAAAGATAAAACAACTCAAAGAATGATTTAATTGAATAAGAAGTAATTCAATCTATGCAAAAGGTTTTGGGATTCATCAATACCCAAATTGGAAACGATTAGTTCATATCACACATTGAAACCAAAGAAAGAAATAAAGAAATAAGAATTCTCAAACAATTCATAAATTAAGTGCCAAGAAATCCTATTCTTTAGTCACCGATCTTCGATGTCTTCTTCCTCTTCTTATTCTCTTGCTAATTTGCTCCGTTTCCTCCTCTGAAACGTTATCAAATATGATTTTATAGTTCTAAATTTTCTAATTCGCACTACTGGACCTAGGGCTAGAGTTCCAGCCGTAACAACATGAATTAAAGAAAATGTAATGTCCTATGGGTGAAACCCCAGTCGTGCCTCTACTCGTGGGAGGCTACTGGATGATTTCCTCTTTGATCTTATCATATGGCTGGAATACCAGTCGTGGCTCAACCCATGGCAACCCATATTTCTCTAAAAAAATCAACATTTTGGCTTGGATCATTCACCATCCTAGATCATATTCAGATCATGGCATCTTTTGACATTGGAATAACTAAAAGAATTGTGAAAGCACAAAAACAAATAGATTAAACTCAATTGGAGGCATAAAATACATTAAGTACAAGGGATAAAATATAGTGTTTTCAACACTTATCAAATTCCCCCACACTTGAGTTTTTGCTTGTCCTTAAGCAAACTAAATTACAATAATAGTTTAAAACATGGACAAACCCTTTAAAGCCAAAAGAAAACATCAAGATTAATAATACCCAAATCAGTAAGGCTCGAATCTCATAATCAACAACTAATTCTCAAATGTAGCAATCAAATTAAAGGATCTACAAATCAAAGACCCTCAGACACAAAGATAAAACTCACAATCTTGAAGTCTAAATTCCAAAGTTAAAAGATTGAGCATATAATCCCCAAAGAAACAAAAGCCAACAAAAGTGAGAGATGAAGGATTTTCTCTTAGGCACCTAACTACTCTCTCGATTTTTCTATTGACTTAACAATCAAATGTAACTTTATTGCACACTTTTTTTTCAGGGAACCCAACTTGTTTGAATCATCATACTAGCCTTTTGACGTGAAGGTAAACATTTGTGATGCCGGCACCTGGTTACTCAACTAGAATCACGAATCCAAATGGCTACTAGCACTATTCATAATTTTGACTTTCCTAAGGTTAGAAGAGTCAAAATTGGCAGAATAGAGAAAAATTTTCAAAGCTCCAAATAGTGCACTATTTATCACACCTTTTTTATTTTATTCTTTTGTTTTAAGTTTCTTTTTTTCGAGAAAAATAGCCAAGGAGCCTAAGATATTGAGTGTATCTCACTAATCGTAACTTAAGTCACAAAGGAATCAACATATGCTAAAAAATGTAACTAATATTTCAAACTCCAGTAATGCAGATTTCATTAGTTTAATTCCCTAATTATGACTACCACACTTAATCCTTAGCTAATGATCAATTCAACCAAGCCAAACATCAATGAGAGAATGTAGTATATAAAGAAAAATAATCAACAATTATAAGCTAAAAAGAGAATCATTCCAATTCATACCATTATTACAATTTAGTTCACTTGAGCCAAAACAAGGTAGAAAGAATAAATAAATAAACAAATAAGCACATACATATCCCTCCCCCACACTTAAATAACATATTGTCCTCAAATGTGTTTGAAAATGAATATAAAGAAAGAAATAGAAAAACTACCCTGTCATTGAATTTTTATGTCAGTCTATTCCAAAGTCCATGCCATGTCATTATCTGCTCTACAGACCCACATTAGGCTAAGAAAGAAAATAAAACATAAAACATAAAAAGAGAAATAAAATAAAATAAAATAAAATAAGCATAATCAGCAGAAGTACGGTAATCCAAAACAAAAAATATAAAAAAAGAATAAAAGAAATAAAAGAAAGGAAAAAAAATGAAAATGGAAGGGTTAGTCATCCATGGCGGCATCGGAGTCATCACTCCCCTCGCCATCATCTAGCTTGACCTGAACCGAAGGCTGTGTCTACCATGGCTATGGTGCAGGGATAAGAGGCACATACGCCTGAGTGCCCCAATAATCTAGCATAGACTGCTAAAGCCATGCTCGACTCTGCACCTCAAACTCAAGGGCTTGCTACTGGTGTTGCAACATGATCAGGATTTGATGCTGGTTGGTGATGAGTCGATTTTGCTGAACTTGAAGATCGATCATGGTCCTCTCCAACTGATAGATCTGTCTCTCAAACTCAGTGGGCTTCCTATCATCTGCATCATCCTCCCTTATATATGACATCCAATCTCAAAATGGGGTTAGACTAAAGAAAGGGGATATAGCTAAGGAAGAAAAAGGTCCGGCGGCAGCTGAAGGACCAGCAACAGCAGTAGAAGTACCAGCATCAGTAGGAGGCTAAGTAGTAGGGTCAATAGCAAGAATGGAGGCTGGCTCAGGAGCTATAGGATTTGGTGGAGGGGCAAAGGCTGGCATGAAGCTTTTTGTTTGTCCATTCACAGCAATATGGCATACCCAATTAGCTTAGGCATGCCATCGAGTGTCATCGAAGGTAAACCATCAAAGACACCCAAGCTTTGAGTGAGTTTGGTGATATACATCCCTCCAATCAAAGCACCAGACTTGCCCCTCTTGTATTGATCATCAAAAAATTATGTAAGAGAATATGCCACATTGTACTGCTTGTCCTCATGCATGCACATCAAATAAAAGAGCTCCTATCTAGTCATAGCCCTACCACTATCTCGTCTACTGGAAATGGTCTTCGTCAGAAGAAGATGAAGGACTCGCAGACTGAAAGAGGTGAACTAGGATGCCTTAGAGACTGAGGCATCAAATCTCTTACCAATTGGAGCAAATTTGTCCCACACCTGATTAGGGACATTGTCATCCGGAAAACCCATTGGAGTCTCGTGATAAACATCAGTACGCAGCTTCGCCTCTATATACAACCCCATCGCTGTTGCTAAATCATTAACGCTCATCTCAAATTGCTTGGTACCCAACCTAAACCGCAACATCTTCTTTCGAACTGATGCCACCTTCAAATCAACTTGAAGGGTACAATAAAACTCCAGCGTCAATTCTCAATAAGCCGGTTTAGCTATTGCAACAAATCCTTTCCAGCCCGACTGTGATGTCCATCTCTGAAGCTCCTTGTCTATGCCAATCTGCTGCATAAAACCCCAGTCAATTTGGCAAGTGGGCTCGAAGTCCTTGTTCGCTAGTTGCTCAAAGCGAGCACGGGATTCCGAGTCGGCGAATTGGACACACACATGGTTCGGAATGAAAGAAACTGTAGGGGCTGCTGCTGGTGGGGGATTGCGGGAACTGCTTTCCCCTCTAGTCCATTTGGTGGGCAATTTGGTTGCCTTGGCGGATGATTTGTTAGGTCCCATTGCTGCAAAACAATGCTAGCCAACCCAAAATAGCAAAAAAAAAATAACAGGGAAATATCATCATTAGAATTTCTGCACTATAACGCCAGAAGCAATTGATTCCTTAAAAATAGAAATTAGCCAGTTGTTACCAAGAGTCAAGCAAACCACAATTCGATCAATTGAAGTAAGAAAAACCCAGGCAATTTAAGCAATAGAGAGTCAGGAAATTAGGAATAACCAACAAAGAGCAACCCAAACCACCCTCATTGCCCAAAGCCACATCTTTCTCTCACTAGAAATCAAAGGCAATGTATTTTGGCACAACCCAAATCCCTAGAATCAAAATTTCTACTCGTAATCATGAATCTCAATAAAACACAAGAAGAAAATGGATTTAAAATAAGAAAATTAGTCAAAAATTCAAGAACAAGCAAAACAATCCATACCTGTGGTGGAAAATCTAAAGAGAGAGAGTGTGTGAGGCTGAAATTACTTGAGGAATGCTGCCTTGAGTGCGAAAATGGGTGGGAAAAGGATGGTGTGTGTGATTCAAGTGTGGGAGAAGTAAGGGGAAGAAGAGAGAGAAGAGAGAAAATGAAAATTTGAATGTTTGGGAGTTGCATGAACTGTCTTTTTCTTTTATTTGCCGTGCTCACAGGTGACCCCACGGCTAGGGATCCACCCGTGGTCATAATAAAGACTCTTTAGGGCATGACACGGCTAGAGGCACACCCATGTTCCCAACCGTGTGATGCCTCTGCCAAATGAAAATTTAAATCACCTTATCACACGGCTGGAGGCTTAGTCGTGGTCCCAGCCGTGTGCTGCTTTTGCCAAAGAAACAAATTAATTCCCTTATCACACGGCTGGAGGCATGGTTGAGGTTTCAGCCGTGCCATGCTATTGTCAAAAATATATTAAGTTTTCTTATCCCTTTAATTTTTCCTTTTTTTTAATATATTATATTTTTGTTAAGATAAAGATAAAAATAAACAACTGACAGACAAAAATGGCACCATGGAAATTATACATAAACATAAGAACTTCATTGAGATAAAACATAGTGAAAAGAATGCAAGAAACATAAAAGATAGCCAATGGCTCATATAAGAAAGACAAATAAAATGCCTAGCCTAGAATTACAATTATTTATTAGAGATCATGCTAGTGTAATCTAAACTTGGACAAGATAGCTCCTTACTTCTCTTTCCTAGGCCTCCCTCTTCCCCTCTTCACCTTGGAAGGTTCACTACTCTCCCCTTTTGGTGTTTCTGGCTACATGAAATTGCTTTCTGCAGCAACAATTGGTGCATCATCAGCCTGTTTCTCCTCTTTTTCCATTGCCACTATCTCCTCTAGGGAGAAAGTGTACTCATTCTCAGCTAGGTATGACCTCTTGTAAGCATAAAAGGTTGTTACTTGTTTAAGGGTCATGGATGGAGGAGAGGAATCCCTCTTGGTTTTGGAAGTCTGGCCTTTAGGATTCTTAGAACTCATGCTGGTAATTGTACCTTCAATTAGGTGAGAGCAAAAAAAATGTAGTTGAAAACATAGTCAATCTGTGTAATTCCCTTATTAAGAATCCACAATAAATGACAATTTCATTAGGGGTAGGTAGGGTTTGCATGTCTCAACTAATGGATTTTTTCTTTTTTTTTTTAATTAATTTTTAAAACAACTCAAAGAATGTATGACAAATCTAATACAACTGATCGGCAGCAACAACTAAACAAAGAAAAGAAAAATAAAAAATAAAAAATAAAAATAAAACTGCAGCACTTAAAATAATATATAAATAAATTTAAAAGAAAAAAACAACTCAAAGACAAAATAATAAATCTTAATTAAAATAGTGGGTTGCCTCCCACCGAGCGCTTTTTTAACATCATCTTAGCTGGACGTTTAAGGTGATAGCTCACCCTAAATCCTGGAGATACTTAAGCTCCACTACCTCATTCAATTCTCCCTCGAGGTATATCTTGAGCCTATGCCCATTAACTTTAAAATCACCCTTCTCAAGATGAGTTAACTCAATTGTTTCATAGGGAAAGACTCTCTTAATAGTAAAAGGACCAGACCAACGAGATTTTAACTTACTTGGGAAGAGTTGAAGTCTAGAATTGTAAAGTAATACCTGATCCCCAACTCAAAACTCTCTCTGCTACTTAATTCGAGCATCATGCCTTCTCTTGGTTCGCTCCTTATGCATCCAAGTATTATCATAAGCTTACAACCTCCATTCATCTAGCTCATTCACCTGCAATTGCCTCTTCTCAGCTACATTAGCTAGATCAAGGTTAACCTGTCTTATAGCCCAATAAGCATGGTGTTCAATCTCAACAGGTAAATGACAAGCTTTTCCATACACTAACCTATAAGGAGTAGTGCCTAAAGGGGTTTTGAATGCTGTCCTAAAAGCCCATAGAGCATTATCTAATTTTTCCAACCAATCCTTTCTAGATTGCTCCATGGTTTTCTCAAGCATTCTCTTTAGCTGCCTATTCATGTTCTCAACTTGGCCACTTGTTTGAGGATGATAAGGAGTAGCTAGTTTATATGTAACTCCTAGCCTTTTGAAAACTTTTTCAAGCTGAGCATTACAGAAGTGGGTGCCCCTATCACTAATAATGGCTTTAGGTGTGCCAAATTGAGAAAACAATTTCTTTAGAAATTTCACCACCACCTTAGCATTATTTGTAGCCAAGGCTTGACCCTCAAGCCATTTAGACACATAATCAATAGCTACAAGCACATATTTATTACCAAATGAATTAGGAAATGGCCCCATAAAGTCAATACCCCAAACATCAAATACTTCACAAACTAAAATACTATTTTAAGGCATCTCATCACAAGATGAAATATTCCCAGCTCTTTGGCAATGATCACAATGTTGCACAAACTCATAACTATCTTTAAAAAGAGTGGGCCAATAGAAACCTAATTCTAAAACTTTTTGAGCCATCCTACTAGGACCCATATGTCCACCAGCTGACCTAGCGTGGCAATGGTTAAGAATGTCTATAGTTTCAGGCCCAGCCATGCAACGCCGGATCATATGGTCAGCACATAATTTAAACAAGTAGGGGTCTTCCCAAAAGTAGTATTTTAGATCAGAAAAGAATTTCTTGCTTTGCTAATAAATTAACTTTTTGGGAGTTCTCGCACAGCCAAGTAATTCACAAAATTAGCAAACTAAGGTAGTTCAGAGTTAGAATTACTTACCATACCTACCATGGCATACAGCTACTTATCTAGAAAAGTGTTTGAAATATCCCCCTCTCCCAGTGTCTCTCAGTTCAGGTTCTCTAGTCGTGAAAGGTGGTCAGCTGCAAGATTTTCAGCTCTTCTCTTGTCTTGTATCTCCAAATCAAACTCTTATAGCAATAATACCCACCAAATCAATCTCGGCTTTGCATCACCTTTTAAAAAGAGATACCGCAAGGCCGAATGATCTATATAGATGATCACCTTTGACAAGATCAAATAGGACCAAAACTTATCAAAGGCAAACACAACAGCTAACAACTCTTTCTCACTGGTGGTGTAATTGGCTTGAGCTTCATTCAAAGTCTTACTTGTATAGTAAATGGGTTGGAAATGCTTATTCTTCCTTTGCCCCAAAACTACCCCAACAGCCACATCACTTGCATCACACATTACCTAAAAAGGTAAAATCCAGTCGAGGGCCACCATTATTGGTGCATTGATAAGCTTAGCCTTCAAGGTGTTCAAGGCTTGTACGCAGGCCTCATCAAAATTAAATTCAACATCTTTCTTGAGTAGCTTGGTAAGGGGACTAGCAATCTAGGAGAAATCCTTGATAAATCTTTTATAAAATCCAACATGACCCAGGAAACTCCGAATTGCTTTAACTGAAGTTGGTGGTGGAAGTTGCTGAATAGTTTCTATTTTCACTCTATCCACCTCAATGCCTTTATGTGATATTTTGTGCCCCAAAATAATACCTTCTTGCACCATGAAATGGCATTTCTCCTAATTCAAAACCAGATTGGTTGCTTTACGTCTCGCAAGCACTCACTCCAAATTCTCCAAACAACTTTCAAAGGAATCGCCATGCATAGAGAAATCATCCATAAAGACTTCCATAATATCTTCAACCATCTCATAAAAAATAGCCATCATACACCTTTGAAAAGTTTCTGGCGCATTGCATAGTCCAAATGGCATTCTTCTATAAGCAAAAGTCCCATCAGAACATGTAAATTTGGTCTTCTCCTAATCTTCTAGAGCTATAGGGATCTGAAAATACCCTAATAATCCATCTAGAAAGCAGTAGAATTAATGTCCAGCAAGTCTCTCTAAATTTGATCGATGAAAGAAAGCACGAAGTGATCTTTCGTAGTTGCATCATATAGCTTTCTATAATCGATACAAACCCTCCATCCCGTGACAGTCTTCATAGGAATCAGCTCGTTGTTTTCATTGGGCATAACAATCATGCCCCCTTTCTTTGGTACCACCTGAACTGGACTCACCTAATAACTATCTGAGATGGGATAAATAATTCATGAATCGAGGAGCTTGATCACCTCAGCCTTTAACACATCCTTCATCTTAAGATTGAGACACCTTTGGGGTTGCACCACAGGTTTGAACTCTTCTTCCATGAAAATCTTATGGGTGCAAAAAGAAGGACTAATGCCTTTGATGTCTGCAACTTTCCATTCTATAGCCTTTTTATGCATTCCCAAGACCTCTAATAACCTTGCCTTTTGTACTTCATAAAGATTAGCATTCATAATTACAGGCAATTTCACATTTTCAACCAGAAACGTATACTCCAAATGGGAAGGAGCTGTTTGAGCTCCAAAATTGGCAGATCAATGATGGATGGTTGCATTTTCTCCTCTTTGTACATATCAATATATTTAACTACCCCCTTCTTGCAAGGCTTATTTACCTCCAACTAAGCCAATTGCTCCCTTGCTTCCTGATCCATGACCTATTCTTGCATCAAACACAACTTAAGGAGATCCTTGGAAATAATGTTAGTAACAAAATTGACGGTTTCATGCTCAAGAATATCACTGCATGAATCCGCCTCATCCAGTGTAAGTGGGTGTTTCATTGCATTAGGAATATGAAAGACAACTTGTTTATTACCCACTCTTAAAGTTAAAGTGCCATCATGGACATCAATTAGGGCATGGGCTGTTTTTAAAAATGGTTTACCTAAAATAAGTGATACCTCTGCATCCTCATCCACATCAATAATTACAAAATCATTAGGAAAAATAAAGTCCCTAACTTTCACCAACACATCCTCAATAATCCCCCGAGGGTGTACCACTAACTTATCAGCTAACTGAATAGTCATATGTGTTGGTTTAGGTTCCCCAATTCCTAATTCCTTAAACATCTTGTAGGGCATAACATTTATGCTAACCCCCAAGTCAGCTAATGCATTTTCCATCTCAAGGTTACCTATAAAACATGGGATAGTGAAACTACCAGGATCTTTTAATTTATTGGGTAACCATTTTTGAAAAAATGCCGAACTCTTTTCCAACAAATGCACAAATGACACCTCATTGAGCTTCCTTTTGTTAGAAAGGAGCTCTTTAAAAAATTTAGCATATTTAGGCATTTATTATAAAGCTTTGGCAAATGGTATACTACTATGAAGTTGCTTAAAGAGTTCAAAAAACTTAACAAATTGGGCATCAAGCTTATCCTTTTGTAAACATATAGGATAAGGTACTCGAGATCGATACTCTTTCAATGACGGAGTAGGCGTTAGTGTAACTTTCTCCTTTTTTGTCTCATCACCCACTGCAACCTCATTTTCAGCTTCCTTTTCCTTGGCACCCTGTGTCTCATCCTCTTTCCTTTCCACTTCTTACTCTACAACAACACTCTCTTGAACTTATTTTCCACTCCTCAAGGTAATTGCCTTTAGTTGCTACTTAGGATTTGCCTCAGTATTGCTAGGTAAACTCCCCTATTGTCTCTCACTAAGCAACTTGGCAAACTGCCCCATCTAATTTTCCAAATTATGAATGGATGCTTGCTGATTTTAGAGTGCTGTCTCAATATCTTTATGTCTCTGCTCATTAAACTCAATGAACTTCATCATGGTTTCCTCCAAAGAACTTCTTCTAGGAGGTGGAAGAGCTTATGACTGGGAAGGTTGTTGAAATCCAGGAGGAGGTCTCAGGTTAGACTGATTCCCCTAAGAGAAATTAGGATGATTCCTCCACCCCAGATTATATGTATTGTTGTAAGGGTTGTTCTATTGCCTTGGAGCATTTCCCATGTAATCTACTTGCTCCGGCTTGGCAAAATTATTGCCACTTTGGCATTCTTGACTTTGGTGTCCTCCCCCCACATCAATCACAACACATCACTTGAGCTTGTCTTACTAATGAAGATGCCATCAAGGAATCCATTTTTCTATTCATGGCTTCAAGCTGACCGGTCAATGCAACAATTGTGTCCACCTGATGTGAACCACCTCTGCCAATCCTTCTCTGATCTATAGGGACTTGCCACTGATAGTTTATGAGAGCCATATGTTCAATCAAGTCCCTTGCCTCTTCAGGTGTCTTATTATTGATGGAACAACCAGTTGCCATATTGATAGACTGTTTGCTTGTATAGTTCAAACCGTTATAAAAAGTTTGAATCTGGTGCCATAGTGGAAGGCCATGGTGCAGACATTTTCTCAATGAGTCTTTAAATCTTTCGCACGCATCATAAAGAGTCTCACCATCTTGCTAAAGAAAGGAAGTTATGTCATTCCTCAACTTAGCTGTCTTAGATGGTGGGAAATATTTCTCTAAGAATTTCTCTGCCAATTAAATCTATATAATGAAAGTACCAGCTGAGAAAGACTTGAGCCATTTCTTCAATTTGTCCCAAAGTGAAAAAGGAAACAAATGCAGCCTAATCGCATCATCTGAGACATTATTAATCTTAAATGTATCACAAATCTCCAAAAAATTCTCAAGATGAGCATTAGGGTCTTCATCTGGGAGACCATTAAATTGGAAAGTCTACTGCACCATCTGTATCACATTCGGCTTAATTTCAAAATTATTTGCATTGACCATTGGCCTTCGTATACTTGAGTCAGCCCCATAAAGAGTGGGCCATGCATATTCTTGCATGGTTCTTGGCTGGTTTTTCGCCATTATTTCAACCTCTTCCTCTGAATCAACGCCTTCCAGGTCTGCTACCTCTTCCTCCAAAGCTAGTTCCCGTTCCTTCTTTCAAGTAGATTGGAGGAACTAGCTCTAGACATAAACAGAAAGGGTACCTAAAGAGAGAATTTTGCAAAGAAAACCAAAACAAAAATTAAATAATAAATAAAAATAAAAAGTAAATCACTAGCTTCAATTCTATTGCTAATATTACTCTAAAAAGTCTCCGGCAACGGTGCCAAAAACTTGATGTGTACTCTGTAATTGTAGAGATTGCACAAGCAATATAGTAGTGAATGAGTTATTGTTCCACTAAAGACTTTAGGTAAGTACTAGCTCAAAATGTTGCTAATGTTTAGTAGATCAAAATGGTGTCGATGAAAATGATTATAATTATATTCAACCTAAATTAAAATATAAATTAAGTAAAATAATGAGTAGGAAAAAGGAGATGAAATCAGAAATAAAAGCCCATTTAGGTATTAAATCCCCCAAGCCCCTAATTGTATAACATGAACTACACATCAATTAAATTAATTCCATAAATTGAATTGGCATTTCACTAAATTAGATAAAAATCTCTCTCGAGCAATTAACTCCCTATTTCCCATAAGAAATGTAAGGAATCTCTTCTCAAGCAAACTCAATTAGGTCATGCTTTAGATTTGAGAAACTATCCACCAAAGGAGTCTTGTAAGCCTATCTCTAGTGCCCCAATCAACCCTCAAACTCTATGAGTGATCCATTCATATAAAGTTATCTCTAATCAATTATATGAAAACAATCCCTAACTAATAAGCATGCAATTATTAATTGGAATCTAAGCAATGATATTCATAAAGATAAAACAACTCAAATAATGATTTAATTGAATAAGAAGTAATTCAATCTATACAAAAGGTTCTAAGGTTCATCAATACTCAAATTGGAAAGGATTAGTTCATATCACACATTGAAACTAAAGAAAGAATTAAAGAAATAAGAATTCTCAAACAATTCATGAATTAAGTGCCAAGAAATCATGTTCTTTAGTCTCCGATCTTTGATGTCTTCTTCCTCTTCTTATTCTTTCACTAATTCGCTCTGTTTCCTCCTCTAAAACGTTATTAGATATGATTTTATAGTTCTAAATTTTCTGATGCACACCACTAGACCTATGGCTAGAGTTCCAACCGTGGCAACATGAATCAAAGAAAACGTAATGTCCCACAAGTGAAACCCTAGCCGTACCTCCACCCATGGGAGGCTACTAGATGATTTCCTCTTTGCTCTTATCACACACCTGGAATACTAGCTGTGGCTCAACCTGTGGCAACCTATATTTCTCAAAAAAAAAAGTCAACGTTTTGGCTTGGATCATTTATCGTCCTGGATCACATTCAGATCATGGCATCTTTTGACACTGGAATAACTAAAAGAACTGTGAAAACACTAAAACAAATAGATTAAACTCAATTGGAGGCATAAAGTATATTAAGAATAAGGCACAAAATATAGTGTTTTCAACACTTATTACTTACCAGACAGGAATATTACTCTTAGATCTTACTAGACAGGATCATTATTATCACTCCTCCCAGACAAGACCAATACTTTGTCATTTTTACCAGACAAGAATACTACTTTTGGATCCTATCAGACAGGAACATTGCTTTAATATCCTACTAGACAAGGTCATTATCATCAACATCATCACTACCTACCAGATAGGATTATCATCATTTCCATAAGATAAGAACATAGCTTCTAGTTTCTGCCAGATAGGAACTGCTTCTTCTTTCTAACTCTCCCAAATATACTGGGGGTAACCTCTTTATTCTAAAGTTCACACTCATCAGAATTGCTTAGGAGACAGAGCAATCCTGATGAGGGGGTAGCTGTGAACCCTAAATTTTGTACCTCCTAGAATTACAGACCATTCAGTCAGGAAAGGAATCAAACAAGACTCTTAAATCATCTGCGACTCAGTAACAAGCATAACACAATTGAAATCATTGAAAACGGATGAGAAACAAGTGAGAATAGCAAAAGGGCAAAACAGGTGTGAACCCTCTATTTTGCACTTCCAAATGATGGACATTTGATCACAAACACATAGAATCAGACTGGACTCGAATCATATCAAAGATAGATAAGAACGGGCTGAAAAATAAATTATGGCAGCCTGCAGACCCATTGTAGTAACTTGCAACCTCTGCAATTACAACAGAGGTCCTTATGGTAGCCAATTGGCTACCACAGCCAGCCCTGCTGTAATCACAATAGGCTTTGCGATTATCACAAAAGACACTTTAGTTACCGCAGCATGCCCCTTTCAAAATCATACACGAAAATTGTGAATTTTTAGCCCTAAACTCCTCTTATAAATACTTGGCACCTCCTAACAGCTAAAACACACAATGATATGCTTCTATACTCTCCTAAAGCTTTCAAAACCCTATTTCTAAGCTTTCCAATCATCAAAACCCTCTTTCAAAACCTCTAAGTCTCTAAAATCTCATTCTAAAACCTCCTCCATCAAACCTTATTTATAAGCTTCCTAATCATCTTAAAACCCCATTTATAAGCTTTCTAACTACTCTCAAACCTTATCTCTAAGCTTCTTAAATCAAGAAAAGGAGTGAATCAAGTAAATTCTTTTAAAAGGAATTCGTGGTATTCAAGCAAAAGTGATCCAAAGTCTTTCCTTCAAGAAAAGAGTTCGTGTTATTTAAGAGTCTTTCTAAAAGAAGTGCTCGTGATATCGCCAAGCCAAGGTGGAACTTAGATCCAGTGCCAAGCTCGCCCCTTACATTCCTTGCTGATGGAAGCCAAAGGTAAAAGTTCTTTCCTTTTTCCTTTTCAATTTCAATTTCAAGATTTAAATATGAAAAGATCTAATTTTTGCTAATTAAAATATGATCTCCTAAGCCCTTAAAATCAATCAAAACATGATAACAATGGCAATGACTTAAAAACCCCTCCTTCATAAGAAAGAAGAACTGCATAGGGTTTGATTCCCATTCAAAGGGATACGCAGGCTTACCATCTCTAAGGCATTCAACTCTGCTAAAATTAACAACTTCTTCTCTCTATCACCTTCTTCACATAGTTTAGGATTGAAATTACTTTTCTTAAATAAAAGTAAAAAATTTAATTCCTTTTATTATAATTATTTTAATACTATCTTTCTTATTTTAGTTGTTTAGATTATATTTAGGGAATGTGTGCTTTTTCTAGAACCTATAAGGGCTAGAGGAAAGATCTCCTGATTTTGACATTTTGACTTGTAATAGTTTTAAATAGTTTTCCTTTACTTTTTGCATTTTGTAATTATCATTATCTCATATTTGTCATGCATTGCACGAGTAATATTTGTTTCATATATCATATTATATCTGTTCATGCATACATAAAAACTTCTTTTTTAAGCCAAACTAATTTTTTGGTGTTTTAACCAAAACCTAGCCTCTAAACCCTCTTTGGTCATTCAAGGACTAGTGCTTTTCTTTGGGATAAATGTTAAAATTCTGGAGTCAATCAAATTGGGTTTTTCCTTTAGTTTTCCCATCTAAAATAAACAAAATTGAAGTGACGACTCTTTTTGCAATTTACAACTTACAAAATACAATTTTCTAAACTTATAGCGAGTTCCAATCGTGATGTTTCTTTGAAATGGGCATTTTCGATTCCCTTTTAGCATATTGGAACGGGTGCTCGGGCGAGGCCTCATAGCTAATGACTCCACTGGGGACTTCAAATTCTTTTTCAAATAAAAGATAAAGTGGACTATGTTTGGTAACGCAAAAGTTTGGCTTTTATTACAAAATGGCTTTTTCATGCATCACTATATTGGGCTCCTTCTCCAAAACATTAGTTTCTTAGTAAAACAAAAGATAGAAAGTAACATTGAGTGGGCAACCTTCCTTAGGTCTGCTTGTCAATAGTGAAATTATTCAGCCCATGACGTATCCTCTAATCCTTTTAGAGGTCTAACAAGTATACACGTATCGTTGGACCCATGTGAGGCTCTTTGACTCACATATGGTTAGGTATATCGCATCTCTAGTGTGATGGGTTCCTTTCAAGCCACCCTTTACCCTTCATGTAATGACTCATAAAACCTTCTTTTAGGATTGTATGTACAATAATGTTGAACTTGGTATGTCATTATCATGAAATATTTTTCATTCATGCATACATGTATGCATGCATCATGTAAGAATCCTACTAAAGTGGCATCATGTAAGAATCCTACTAAAGTGGAAAATTTGAAAACCACTTAAACACTACCAGTCCCTATTTGAACCCATGTCAAATTCCTAAACCCATGTCTACCTATGGTACCTTCATCCTTATCTTATTATTATGATTAGGATTTCATGATCTCACCTTTGTCCTTATCTTTACCAAAGCTAAAAACTGACCTAGCTTCATCTTTTTCATCCAAAGGTTCAAGAGATGTCAATCAGATTAGGGAAGGAAGTTGCCACTATTGATGGAGTTGATGACTTGATTAATGGGCTTTTTGTCAGGTTCACTGAACTACAAGAGGAAATGCTTAAATGGCAAGAGGCTCATTTCCAAGACTTACTTCAAAATCAAAGGAGGATTATTGTGGAAGATGTCCAAGAAATGATGGGCCGGACCACCATGAACCAGAGTTTGACTGGTCTAGACCTAATGAATCCAAAACCCACCTCTTATCCTATTTTTAGGTCTGCTTCCAAATCTGACCTAAAAGACAAGGAAAAGGCCATAGTTGAAACCATTCCATCACTATCTCTTCTCAAAACCAACCTACTCTTTCAACCAGTACCCACTGACCAACCAATCCATACCACACATCCATCTTCCACCCCTAGCTAATCCTTCCCAAGGGAGAGAAATTAACCCCGAGCTGAAGGTATTCATGGACAAAATTGAAAGTTATGGAAAAGATGCTTAAGAAATTAAAGAAAAGAGAAGGCATGGTTGACACAAGCTCTCTCAGTCTGTTTCCTAATGTAAGGGTACCTCCTAAATTCAAAATGCTAAATATTGATAAATTTGATGGAACTACCTGCCCTAAAACCCATCTTAAGGTATATGTGAGGGCCATGCATCCTTTAGGAGTGGACAATGAGCTCCTTTCCCAATTGTTCCAATAATCTCTGATTGGTACTGCTGTGAAGTGATTTGTAGACTTGGATGTGTCTAAAAAATGGACCTGGGATGACATATGCAATATTTTTGTCAAACAATATCACTACAACATTGAGGTTGATGTAATAAGAAGAGACCTTGAGACTGCTAAATAGTATGCAAAAGAATCCTTCTCTTCATTCCTTACAAGGTGAAGGAAAAAGGCTTCCCAAATGGTAAACTGACCTCTCGAGCATGAACAAATTGATATTATTGTCAAGAATCTCCTCCCAATTTATCAAGATAGATTGGTCACCCAATACTTGCTTGATTTCAAAGCCCTAATTTCCACCGCTTCTAAGATTGAAGATTTAATCCAAAGTGGGCACATAAAAGAAGAATCTGCATTTGGGTCAAGATATAAGAAAGCGGCACATCATGGAAATGTAACTTCCTCGATGAATCAAAAAAGGGGGGAAGTAAATGCCATTGCAATTAAGAAGCCACTCAAGATTGAAAGGCGCCAATTCTCTGATCTAGGGGGTGTACCTATGAGCATCATTTACAAGAAACTGCTTGAGGCAAGAATGGTGCAACCTCTCGAACTAAAACTTGTCCCTAACCCACTACCCCAAAATCACAACCCAAATGAAAGATGTGACTACCACCAAGGACCAGGGCATAAAACTAATGCATACAAGGCCTTAAGAAACAAGATCCAAGATCTAATTGATTCCAATGGCATCTTACCACCCAAAGCTGGATCCAACATCACCACCAACCCCTTACCCAACCACATGGTAAATGCAATTACTCTTAATGAAGGAGTTGATCATGTCTCATTAATAAAATCAATTGTTAACTACTATTGTGTATTAGACCTCACCAACTTACTTGAGGAGATTGATGCCATCACTTGAAGTGGTAGAATTGTCTAAAATCCAAACCCACCAATCCAAAATGCTCAACCTGTCCCTGTACCTTGCGATATGAAAAAGAGTCTTGAACCTAATGAAGACCCCATACTCAAATAATTAAAGAAGACTCAAGCAAATATTTCAATATGGAGTTTGATTCAATCCTCATATCCTCATCACCAAGCTCTTTGCAAGGCACTAAATCAATGTCAAACTCCTATTGATATCACCTCTGAGAATCTTTTGGCTTCAATCACTAGTGCTACTAAGGGATTTTCAATATCATTTGGAGATAATGACTTGCCAAGAGGGGACTTTGACCACAACAATGCCCTCTATATAATAGTCATGACTCGAGGGAAAATTGTGCCCATGGTTTTCATCAACCATGGCTCAACACTAAATGTGTGTACCTTAAAAGTGGCTAGTTGCCTAGGCCTAGAAGTAATAGACTTCATCCCTTCTGATCAAATAGTGAGGCCCTATGACAATACTAAGAGAGAAATACTTGGGGTCACCTCATTGCATGTCACTATTGGACTCACAGCCTTTTCCGTTCCCTTCCAAGTATTTGATGTTCCTGTTTGTTTTAACCTACTTCTTGGAAGACCCTGGATATATCAAGCTAAGGCAATTCCTTCATCACTGCATCAATCAACATTCCCAGAGCATCTAAAGACAACACTTCATAAACATAGTATTATTGATAACTCAGATAAGGAATTCCCCAAGAAAAGTAGAATGCTTGAGCCATCACCTTGCCTCCTCACATTTGCTCACCTAGAACGACACAAGGAAAAAAGGGTGAGATAGATGATCTCAATGAGTAAACAAAAAGGTACATACATTATCACATATTCCTTTGGAAAGGAAACACATAGCTTAAACACATAGTTTATGGTTTATAACTAATGAATCAGGTTGCAATTTAGCAAGGGTTCAATTGGGCAAGTTTTCAGAAATCACACTTATAACACGTAGAGAGTGAAGACTACTGTTCATTCACTCGAAACACATAGAGGAGAGGTGGCCTTTGCTAAATTCCAACTGCTATCACATAGAAAGTGTGAAGCTGGTCAGGCCCTACAGCTAGAACCGTCCCTTCTAGCTAAGGTGGATACACTACCCCTATCCATCGGGTTAAGACCGTGTGCACAGGTTCCGATGATTACCCGTATCGGCACGAGGATTCTGCATAAAGGGTAAAGATTCCATAGCTGGAGCTATCGGTAAACACAATTAACAATATCACATAAGGCAATAATAACATGTAATTCAATATCAATAGTAGTTTGGCTTTCAACAATAATACAATGAAAGTGTAGTTCCATAAAGAATACAAGTTAAGGTGTTAATCACAAAAAGTTCTCATTGGATAAACAAAATAGTTTTGGACAAAGTGTCCTTTGGCAATCCAAGCTTGACAAAGAATCATATAATAATATTTAAAATAGAAAGAAACTTGGGTTTCAGAGATCACAAAGGCTCACATAGCATGTCATCACATATTTGTAACATAACAAAATGTTACATGCAATTATAACATGAACATAGTGTTTAATCACACTTGTAACAAGAACATTGTGTTTACTCACCTTGGGGTTCCTTTGCTCCTAGTACACGTAGTTCCCTTTGCACTTCTAAAGCTCCTTAACTCTAACATAATATTTAATTTAATACTTAGTATTTATTTACTCATGATGCTCTTATCCCATAACTACCTATGTCCATATAGCATACACATTAGAGTTCACTCATAGGTGTACTCATCACTTGCACATATCACGTTGAATTAAAATTCTTGGATACTTAGGCCTTATAGGTTCACATGAAAATACATTGCAATCATATCAATACCTTTTTAAGGTCATCATAATATCATTACCTCAATATCAATTCACTTATCAATTATCTTAGTTCACTTTACACTTCCATACATGTCAACTTAACAATTATTCCTTCAAACATCATGCTTAACTCTTGTGATCCCTTTCACTTCATTAACTCATAATTATATGTTCATCATCAGTTCCTCATAACATCTAGTTTGATGTTTCCCAATCAAATTTGCATGCTAAACACAGTATAATGTTAAGATACCTTAAGTATACCGTAAGTATACCAAAATGCATTTAAGCTTATCTAGGATCATTCCTTCAAATAACATGCAATTTTATCATTTATTATACATAAATACATGTCAACAATCACCAAGACACATCACATAAAATTTATAAACATTTGGACAAAATTGTTCATATAGGCTGAATGCATCATTAAGGTGAAGACCAAATTCTTCTTCTTTTCGTGCTTTCCGTCTATTTCAAAAATATGTAAAAACATGGTTTGAACCAAGATTTTTCATGTAAACACAACAAAAATCATTCTAGAATATAAATTCATAGGAATCAACCACTATTGGTGTTTTTAACATATAAAAATTCAATCTTTTGGATTATAGTGCACAAAACCATAAGTTTTCTTATTTTCGGTATTTTTCGGTCATTTCAAAAATATGCAAACAGGTTGTTTAAATCATTATTTTTCATTCAATCATTGAAAATATCAGTTTATAACACATTCCTTCATGAATCGGCAGCCATAGGGGGTTTATACAAAAAAATTCCAAGTTCAAAGGCTTAGGTGAAAAATCATGAGTTTCCACGCTTTCCGCGCATTTCGTTTATTTCAGCGATAAACAGACACATGATTCAAATCATTATTTTTCATCTAAACAAAACAAATATCACATAGAACACCAATTCATACAAATCAGCAGCCATATATTCATGAACGAAAAAAATTTTCTAATTTCCAAGTCCTAACACGAAAACCTTGAATTCCTTTGTTTTTCAAAACTTTTCGATCATCACAAAAATATGCAGAAATATTATTTCATGCAATATTTTTCATCAAAACAAATCAAAATTCAGTTTAGAATATATCCATTCACAAATCATGCCCCCCCTCCACCACCCCCCCCCCCCCCCCCATGATGTTTATGCAGTAAAATTGTGATTTTAAGTTATAGAATTCACCTTTGGAGAAATCTTGCGGAAAGAATCGTGTTTTCGATAGAAAATAAATTTTCTCTCCCAAAAATTCACTCAAACAGAATTGAATCTATAGAAATCAGTAATCAAATAGTTCAAAATAATTTTTTCATAATTTATTTTATAGAAATCAGCTTAGAAATCGAAAGAGAATAAAAACTTACGATTACGGTCATGAAATCGCAAAATAGAAAGGTGTTTTCAATATTTTGGTAGAGAGAATTATTTTGAGAGGTTTTTCTATCAAAATACAAAAAGAATAAGAGAATGACTGCTGGAAACCCTTGTTTGGCCGAAAATTAGAATATATATTAGGGTTGGAGTGGAATTTCCACTATTACCCTTAATGAAATAGGTTAGGAGAATTTTTGTATAGTGGGCTTTTGGGTATTTGGGTTTTTCCTTTAAAAATTTCAGCTAAATGGAATTAAAATAAAAATAATATTTTTCTTATTAATTCTAGAACATTTCCCTCAAAATATTTATTTAAAAATATTTTAAAAATACCCATAAAATTATTTTATGCTTAAAAATTGTCTTCTGCATAAAAATTCATTTTATTTAAAATAAATTCTTTTATGCAAATGCACTTCATGTAAATCATTTATTTTACAATAGCAACACATTATGCATATTAAAATTAATTTAATATGCCACATACTCATCAATCACTTAGATCACAAATTTTCACACAAGCACACACTTAACCTTATTAGTTCTAAATCAAGCAGTTTATCACAAAAATTCCTAGGGTGGGTGTGGGTTATTACATTATGCCAATCCATATAGGTGAAAGAAGAGAGAAATTTTTGTAACTAATTCACCAAATACATGCTCAAAACAAAGAAGGAAGGAGATGAGCATGACTCCTTACGTTGGAAAGCCTTGACTTGTACTTCTAAGAGGGTGGCCAAAATCTAGAGAGTGTATTCTCTAGGAGTTATGTTTTTGTGATAGCTTTTGCAAAAATGAAGAAAATTGCACATCTTTTTGTTTATATATGCATTACTCTTATGTTCCCTTAGATAAGCTTTATGCTTTTCTTGCTTATTTTCATTTATTAAACATTGTGTTCCCAAGTCCAAATTCTATATGTTATCAATTAATATGCAAAAGAAATATCTCATAGTTTTATTTTTCTTATTTCAATCCATATAGGCAAAAGAAAAGAGAAATTCTTGTAACTAATTCACCAAATACATGCTTAGAACAAAGAAGGAAGGAGACGAGCATGATTCCTTACATTGGAAAGCCTTGACTTGTACTTCTAAGAGGGTGGCCAAAATTTAGAGAGTTTTTTCTCTAGGATTTATGTTTTTGTGATAGCTTTTGCAAAAATGAAGAAAATTGCACATCTTTTTGTTTATAAATGCAAGTTGAATTGTGGTGTTTTAATCACACTGAATCCAATGGGTAGGATTTTATCAAAATGGATGGCTATGATTTAATTAAGTTGAATAGCTAAGATTTCATTTGGGTTGATGATGCTCATCAAATGGTGTGGAAAGAGTAGAAATGAATGTGGACTTTGGTATAAGAAAAGTGAGAATTCAAGTTGGAAAATTCAAGAGGGTGGCTTCCAAGTCAAATTTGGTAGCTAGCTTTTTGTACATCAATTTTGTCTTGGCTAACCTTTTTTATCTCTAGAAAAATTTTATGTTTACTCATCTATAGGCCTTGTGGGCCAGCCATCTATTGGGCTTTGACCTTAAAGTCTAAAAGCCCATTAACAAATCCTTATATGTACATTTCTTACTTAGTAAATTAATAGATTTTTCATTTCTTTACTTTCACTTTGGTATACATACTTTTACTTTTTAATTTAACTACACACTCTAAACATTACTAGATAAATTTCATTCACCTTATAATGCACATTTACTAGCCCTTTAATAGCATTGTTCAAGCAAGTAGATCATGTAGGCTCACTAATTTAAACATAGTTTGACTTTTATTATACTATTGTAACTTTGATTGAAATCAACTTCTCATGTCACTATTATTATCACCCAATGACTTAAGAGATACTAATGCCTATTCACTAGCACTTTAGATTCACATTTCAAATAAATTATTAACATAGTCACATTAAGTCAAACTCTACTTGACAATCATTTTATCATAAAAGTGCTCATTGAAATTAATTACATTCTTTATTCATTGTCACAATACCTATTAAAATTACTTCTTACGGTATTCTTATGATTCTTAATATGTTAGAAAGGCCTTGAATGGTATAGTAGGTGAACATTATAGTGTCACCATGTTACATCTCAATTTCAAAGATATGATAGTCCTAGAACATAAGAAGATAAAGGTCACCCACGCCTGTATAACCCACTCATGCATATATAAACACTGCCTAGGATCATACTAAAATCTCATACCTTAACTTAATTTGACCATTAATAAAAAGCAAAGCTTAATTTGTGGAAGAATAGTTTAAAAATACTTTAAATACAATCCATAAGAAAAGAACATTTTAAGACTCCAAACAAATCATCAAACATAATGTTCAGAAAATAAAACTCCCTAAACAAGAACTCCCAGCGCATCTAAAAGAGACTCATTATATCATAGTATGGTAAATAACTTGGACAAGGAAATTGTCACATCCCATTTTTAGAGACATGACGGTACTAGAACATGGGTAGACATAAGGTCACCCACGCCCCGTAGAACCCACTTATACTTATATAAATACTGCCTAGGATCATACCAAACCTTATACAATAACTCATTTAAATCATTATATGTAAACCATTAGTTGTAGAAGATAGTAATTAGACACTTCACATATAATTCATAAGGAAATAATGTTCATAATTCACTCAAAACCTTAATAAATAACATCTCAACATAAACATCAAAAATAAATATTCCCGGAGCATCTAACAATAACTCTGCATAGCATAGTATTATTAAAAACATGGATAAGGAGTTCCCCTAAGTGAAATAGAAATGCTTGAACTATCACCTTGCCTCCTCATATTGCTCACCTAGAACCACATAAAGAAAAGCGGTGAGATAGATGATCTCAATGAGTAAACAATATAGCACATATGATAACACATATCCCTTTTTTCTTTTTAAAAGGAAACCCATAGCTTATAACTCATAGTTCATGTTTTATAATCTATGAATCAAGGTTTACAATTTAACAAGGTTTATAGAAATCACACTTATAACACATAACACATAGAGTGAGGGCTACTGTTGTAATCACTTGAACACATTGAGTGAAGCCTATTACCATAACCACTCGAACACATAGCCAATGATTACTCGCATCAGTACGAGGATCACATAGCCGATGATCACTTGCATCAGTATGAGGATCATATAGCCGATGATTACTCACGTCAGTACGATGATCACATAGCCGATGATTACTCACATCGGTACGAGGATTTCTGCATAAAGAGTCAAAGGTGCCACAGCGAGAGCTAATGGTAATCACATATAACAATAACATTTAAGGCAATAATAACATGTATCTATGAACCCTTAATTTTACACCCTCAACATCCAACCGCAGCCTTAACACTTGCTGAATTTAACTCATTGCGCAGAGTTATTACAATGATCCCACTAAGCAGGGGTTGGGGGGTAGCGCCCCCGAAAGAAAATTTTTTAGACTTCATTTAAATTGCCACCAGGCATCCAAATTTCTCAAACTCCATACCAACAACCAATCTCAAAAAAAAAAAAAAAAAGAACTGCCTCAAAAAATGTACCAGTGCCAAGTGGCATGTGGCACCATGTCAAAGCTGTGCGGTGCCACATGCCCTTTGTGCGGTGCTCCGCAAATGTCTGATGTAGCGCCACATAGGCCTGGTGTGGCGCCGCACTAGTTCTCCATGCTTCTAACCCCCCTGTGGGCCCCATTTGCGCAGAAAATGACCCTTTTACCCCTTTCAGTCCAATTTTCAGCCACTTCTAGCCCTACCCCTTATGGTCTTTTCACATTTTCATTACCTAAACTACCCCCACTTTTTGTATAAATACCCCCCCTTCACTTCTCATTCCAACACCTCTTGAATTTAAGTAGATTGCTATCCTCAAATTCCTCTCTTCTTCTCCCTCTAATCACTCTTTAATTAATTAATTAATATTTTTAATTAATTAATTACCTCACCCTAACCAAGTTAATTAATCTTTTTAATTAACTAAATTTTTTTAATTAATCACTCTTTTTCAAAAATCATTTCTTTTTCAAAAATCAAATTAATCATTTCTCTTAATCCACTTTTTATCCAAATTAATTAATTAATCCTTTGAATTAATTAATCATTTTTTTTCAAAATCAAATTAATCATTTTTCTTAATCCACTTTTTCATCCAAATTAATTAATTAATCTTTTTAATTAATTAATCCATCCATCCCTTTCATCATATTAATTAATTAATCATTTTAATTAATTAATTAATCTTCCAATCTATCAAATCACCCGGTCTCGATAAAATGGAACTTCAGTCTGGTAAAACCCTTCGCCCACCAAAAGTCAAGGTATCAGCCTTTTTCCTCACTTTCAACACACCCAAACCAAAATCAATCTGATCAACTCCTAAACCTCTCCACTTATCCATGGAATGAACTACGTGGATTTTGATCCCCATTCAATGGGGTACGTAGGCACGTTTGGAATCTAAATCCAAACCTCAAATGCAAATCCTAATCAATCTCTTTTCCCTTTTTTTTAATTAATTTGTGAATGTTTTATTTTCACTATATATTCATGTTTTGCTATATTCATGCATTTCTCTTTAAATATCATCTTATAAATGTCATCCATGAAATCCAATTTTTAAGTCAAATTAAACTTAAGAGCCAAATTTAGATTATTTAAAACTAAAAACCTAGTCCCCGAACTCAGCTTGGTTTGAAGGCTAGTGATTTTTATCCTTAGGCAAATTAATTTAAAAATTAATTAGAGTCATTTTTCCATTTAAAAATAAATTAGGGTGGCGACTCCTAAAAATCATTTTTCAAAATCAACCAAATCCGAACCCGAGGGTTCCATTGTGAGTCTAAACCCTAATGAGTATCCCGGTTCCCTCTAGCGGATCGAGTTGGTGCTTGGGCAAGGCCTCACAACTGGCGACTCCACTGGGGAGTAGTTGCCACTTCTTTTTTAATAAAAAGGAAAATAAGAGGATTACTATTTGGTTAAGGAAAATTTTTCCAAAATAATCTTCTTTTGGCTCATTAAGTATAATTTGACTTTCATGCATCACTTTGCATAATAAAGGCTCTTTGCCTAAACCTTAGCTTTAGGATAACTTTTTGGATGAGAACTAGCATTGGCTCGACAACTCTCTTTGAGTATGTTGGGAGATAGCGAAAGCATTCCACCCCACGACAAATCCCCGATCATTTCGGTGGTGTAACGAGCAATCAGTACTGTTGGACCCACGCGAGGCTCCTTGCCTCACATGTGGTTAGGTATATCGATGCTCTAGTGGGAAGGGGACCCTTAAATCAAACCACCTTTTACTCTTGTGCATATAGTCACCTTAGCCTTTGACCTTAGGTTCCATGTACCATAATAATTGATATTCTTGCATATCCATGAAACCTTTTTCAGCATGTATCGCGACATGATCACGCATGCATAACATGTGAAACTCAACAAGAGCAACCCTCAAAAACTTCAAAGACCTAAATCGGTGGTCTGTTACCCCAAAAATACCTCACCCTATCAAAATATAAACTCAGTGACAAACCATGTGGAAGGAATCCTTTTCTCAACACAACTTCATATTCATGCCATCTTTCCTTCACAATTCTATTTTCTTACCCATTTTTTCTGTCTGTTTTTCTATGTCAAGGTACCAATGGCCAATACCTTCAACTTCAATCAAGACGCCATGAGCACTTTCTTTACCAGCCTCATCAAGAAACAAGAGGAAACTTTTTAAGCTACACTCACCACCGCTCTTTAGACCCAGGTTGAAACTTTTATCAATGCTCTCAATGCCCAGTCTACCACCTTTACTGATGCTCTCAACTCCCAATGCCACTCCATCATCAATAAGGTCAAAGAAATGACCAATGCCACTGTCTCTCTCTCTCCTGCTCATGTTGAGCCTGCATCTACCTAAGCCAGGACTAGCCATGCCCCAACTTTTACTCCTCTCATTATCGATCTCACTGATAAAGGGAAAGCACCTGAGACTCCAACCTCTCTTACCATAGACTTAAACACAACCACTTCCTCTCCCACTATGAATCATTTTCAAAGTAGAGATTTCTTTAGCTTTCCTGAAGCTAAGAAATTGATGGAGAAAGTTGAGGTCATGGAAAAAATGCTCAAAAATGTCAAAATGCATGAGGACATAATAGATGTCGATTCCTTAGCTCTCTTCCCAAATGCACAGGTT
This sequence comes from Reutealis trisperma, assembly GCA_947687605.1. Taxonomy (NCBI): domain Eukaryota; kingdom Viridiplantae; phylum Streptophyta; class Magnoliopsida; order Malpighiales; family Euphorbiaceae; genus Reutealis; species Reutealis trisperma. Next base: position 408,482 of record CANTUT010001259.1, on the reverse strand, counting down.
CCACCAAAATTCAAAATGCCAGTCATGGACAAGTTTAATGGCACCACATGTCCCAAAACTCATCTCAAGATGTGAGTGGGTGCCATGAGACCTTTTGGTGTGGATGATGAGCTCCTTGCCCAGCTATTCTAGCAGTCATTGACCGGAGCTGCTATTAAGTGGTTACTAGATCTCGACAAAAATCACAAGAAGACTTAGGATGACATATGTAATGCATTTGTCAAACAATACCACTACAACATCGAGGTGGATGTCACCCATTTAGATTTGGAAACCACCAAACAAGGGTTAAGAGAATCCTTCACTGCGTTCCTTACAAGGTGGAGGACAATAGCGGCTCAAATGGTGAATTGTCCATCTGAAGTAGAGCAAATTGACATAATTGTCAAAAACCTCCTCCCCCAATATCAGGCTCATCTGCAAACTCGATACCTCCCTAGCTTCAAAGCTCTCATTGCCACTGCCACCAAGATCGAGAATTTGATTCAATTAGGATGAATCAAGGATGAATCCTTTAGGTGTCATAAGAACCCTACCAACATCACCCAAAGAGAGGGAGCAATAAATGTTGTGTCCTGTCACCAGTCGATGAATTTGAAAACAGCGAGGACTTTCTCTGAGCTGGGCATGCCCCTTAGCATCATTTACAAAAAGGCCTTAGAGGCTAACATGGTTAAGCCCTTAGAACCACGACCTCCTCCAAACCCTTTGCCCAAGGGTTATAATGCTAATGGATACTGCGACTATCATCAAGGACTGGGGCACAAAACTGATGCATGCCAGGCTCTAAAGCATAAAATCTAAGACCTCATCCCCAAATCCAAAGTCTAACACCACCACCAATCATTTTTTTGAACCATTGAGACCATCTGAAGCTTCACCTGATAATTGGCACTTTGAGAAGAATTTTGCGTTGCTGTGCGCTTATCCAAGTCCTTCGAGTCTATGTCCGAGTCATTTGAGTCCTTGTCTAAGTCATCTATGTTAGGGTTTGTGTCTATTTCTGTCTCTCTTTGAATTTGAGTCTGTCAAGTCTTGTCCTTTTAAGTCTGTATTTTGCCTTCAAAGTTTATCCTTTAATGTACTCATGATGGGACTCTTTTTTCAGTAATAAAAGTTTGAACTTTTTAATTTGCTTTAATTTTTTTTAATCATCTTTAAATGGGACATCTTAAAAAAATACAAAAAAATGAAAAATACAAAAAAAAATGAAAAAGGCAAAATGATCAACTAATTATGGCACAGAAAAAAAAATCTCATACATTACATCTGCATGACAATAGTAAAAAAGATCATAAGCTATTATGCATAAAGACAAGGACATGGTAAGGATACTCCAAGTATCACAGTTTACAAGATCCTAACCTACAAGAAGCCTGCCGAGAAGAAGCTGTAGAGAATGAAGACAAAATAGGGTGATCCTATCCGACGGAGGCACTATCTTCACGGGCATGGACGAAAGTGAATTCTCCTATCTTGGCAACTTGGATCAGCTGAAATGATACATCATCCAAAGATGACATGTGATTTCATTTTTATTTCTCATGCGTATGTAATCAAAACTACATGGACCTAATTCTCCCTAAAAGAAATAACTGATAGAAAAGTGATGTAAGGGATACGTAGGCAGTCCGATTCGGGTGCGGTCCAAATCATAATACAAAATATTTTGTTTGTATCGTATTCTCATTTTCTTCATGCTTAGTACATCATTCACTTGATTCTTTTGCCTAAACAAAAAAAAAAAAAAGAAGAAAAAAAGAATGCTCGATAAGCTGAAAACCTGAAAGGGCGGTTTAGGCAGAAATTAAAGCGAAAATAAAAGATGTCTCATTTAATGATGATCAAATCTTGCAAAATACAAACCTGTCATGAAAGATAGCCCTTTTAATATCGTCTATATCTTATCCTATTTTGTGTAGTCTTGTCCTCCTATAATTATTTCAAAAATAAAAAGTGGTCATGTTTGAAGTCATGGTCTAGCTAGTCCTCCTCTACCTCCTAAGAAGTAAATCTCTCGTGTCCTCATCAAAGTCAAAGTCTATCACAATCTCTTTCTTTGAGTCACTGCTGCAACCTATGGAGTCACACTTTTAGTAGATTTTTAAGTATCCTACAAAGAACGAGTCACCCCTTTTGTCTATGTTGCAGTCCTTTCGCCAGTAATGGTTCCTCATTCAGTCTCTCCTTCCTCAGATGTTTCTTCCCCTATTCCTCTTGATAGGGTAGCCTGGTACTCTTTCTCAACTAGCCAAACCACCTTTATTAGCTGTCATACCTCTCAGTGGTCTTAATTGAGATTCTAAAATAAACAGCATGATAACTCCTCAACCAGCCACTTGATAGCTCTGGCAATGGAAGCTATGATCTGCACAGTCTCCAAGAAAGAAAAGCTAAGGGCACATCCTGAGTCTACTACATTTGCCTCAAGACCCTTACTCCCTAGTGGAAAGTCATTCAAATGAAGCCCAACAGGCAAACCACTCGACACCCATGGCTCCCGATCATGAGAGATTAAATCCTTTACAATTGGTAGTGCTAAAAATGTGTCTTTCGTGGGCAAGTTGTAAGCAATCATCCTATCTGATCTCTGACCGAGTATCAATAAAGCATGAGCAGACTAAAAAGTAAGGGCCACCACCTAAAAATGATCCACCAGCCATGCTTTTGAGATAACCCAAAACCTGAAACAGACATCCACAAAGCACCCAAAGCAGAAAGGGTAAGAATAGATAAATTTTTCTCACCAGAGAATAACTGGCAAGACAGTTCGTCTCTCTAAATCCTTAACAAAGCAATTGAGGCTCATCAGTGTCTTTGCCAGCATAACTCTAACCACAAAATGCCTCTGTTCCATTTGCCACTCAAACAGAAAATCAAGGCCCTCATGTTGAGCCTCTATACCACTCATACCCCCTGGTCATCGGAATCATGGAACTTTTCAATCATAATGGTCAAATTCACTTAACTATCACCAACCATCATTTGGCTTGCAACATCCTAAGGCAAGTTAAAAACTCCTGAAAAATTCAAAAAAATGCTGGACTTTGAACTCTGGCACCACCAGAGTTATCTTTGAGTCATAGCCAAGCCATATTCCCTATCTCCTTGGAATAGGCACAACTCCTCCTCAGCAGCACCAAAATAGAAACCACGGGCCACCAGATTCTAAAATTTGCAGCAACCCCTTGAACTCCTCGTAGTACCATCATGGCAACCATCTCAAGCCAACCCAAGTTGAGTTTCTCAATCTTGTCAAGTTTCTTAGTCTATAAATGCATGTCTCTACAGGACACAAAGGTCATATGAAAAATTGCATTCACAAAGTTACTATGCGAATCCGCCCTCATGTATCCATGCAACTATTCATTACAGGCATCATCACAAATCATGCAATATGCATGCATCATTTGTACACCAACATCTATGCAATCATGCACCATTATGCATAAATTGAGCCACTAGCCTCATCGACATCTCCTAAAGCTAACCAATACTTCCTCCAACCTGATTGACACCTTTTAAAATTGACCAATGTCTATTTGAGACTAAAAGATACCTTTTCAGACATAATCAACAAAGTGTGACTTCTAGAGTCCCTTTACTCCCAGCAAAGTTCCTTTGAGCGTTCTGAAAGGCCCAACCCTTCATATTTAGAAGCCCAAGTTTCTTTGGCACAACTAAAATCTTGAGCTAACTAGCCATAAACAGAGGCTCTTCCTCATAATCTTGCGAGTTGACTCGCCATAGGTCAAGGCTCTTTTTTTACTAAATTATCTTGTCCAAAATCTTCTTTACATTAAGGCTAAACAGATAGCCTTGATTGAGATTTACCCAATCTTCTTTACATTAAGGCCAAACAGATAGCCTTGATTGAGATTTACCTAAATCTTCTTTACCTCCAATATTAAGGCTGGACAGATAACCTTGATTGAGATTTACTCAATCTTCTTTACATTAAGGCTAAAACAGATAGCCTTGATTGAGATTTACCCAAATCTTTTTTACCTCTAACATTAAGGCTAGATAGATAGCCTTGATTGAAATTTACCCTATATCATCTTTACCTCCAACATTAAGGCTAGACATATAGCCTTGATTCACTTTAGATCTTCTCTATCTCTAACATTAAGACCGAACAGATAGCTTTGATTCACTTCAGACCTTCTCTATCTTCAACATTAAGGCCGAACAGATAGCATTGATTGAAATTCACCAAACCTTCTCTATCTCTAACATTAAGGCCAAACAGATAGCCTTGATTGAAATTCACTAAACTTTCTCTATCTCTAACATTAAGGTTGAACGGATAGCCTTAATTGAGATTCGCCTCAAACATTCTTCATCTCCAACATTAGGGCTGAATAGATAGCCTTAATTAAAATTCATTGAGACCATTTCACAACCAACGTTAAGGCTGAACAGATAGCCATTGATAAAGCTTCATTTATGCTAGAGGTCCTCGTCCCAAAGGACATGACAAGAATACACAAGCCTAGAGTCTAAAATGGCACCTCTTCCCAACATTCACTATTATCAAAATCACCTTTTATTCAAAGCCAATTCTGATGAGAGGACAACTGTGAACCCTTAATTTTACACCCTTAACATCCAAGCGCAACCTTAGCACTTGTTCAATTTAACTCATTGTGTAGAGCTATTATGGTGGTCCTGTTAAGCAGGGGTTCGGAGGCAGCGCCCCCGGAAAAAAATTTTTTAGACTTCATTTACATTGCCATTAGGCATCCAAATTTCTCAAACTCTATACCAACAATCAATCTCTTAAAAAAAAAAAAAAAGAACTGCCTCGAAAAATGTGCTAGCGCCACATGGCATGCGACGTCGCGTCAAAGCTGTGGGGCGCCGCATGCCCTTTGTGTGGAATGCAATGCCGCACAAGCCTGGTGCGATGCCACACCAGTTCTCTGTGCTTTTGACCCCCCTGTGGGCCCCACCTGCACAGAAAATGACCATTTTACCCTTCTCAGTCCAATTTTTAGCCACTTCTAGCCCTACCCCTTATGGTCTTTTCACATTTTCATTGTCTAAACTACCCTCACTCACTTTTCCTATAAATATCCCCCTTCACTTCTCATTCCAACACCTCTTGAATTTGAGTAGATTGCTATCCTCAAATTCCTCTCTTCTTCTCCCTCCAATCACTTTCTAATTAATTAATTAATCTTTTTAATTAATTAATTACCTCACCCTAACTAAGTTAATTAATCTTTTTAATTAACTAAATTTTTTTAATTAATCACTCTTTTTTCAAAAATCATTCCTTTTTCAAAAATCAAATTAATCATTTTTATTAATCCACCTTTTATCCAAATTAATTAATTAATCCTTTGAATTAATTAATCACTTTTTTTCAAAATCAAATTAATCCTTTTTCTTAATCCACTTTTTCATCCAAATTAATTAATTAATCTTTTTAATTAATTAATCCATCCATCCATTTCATCATATTAATTAATTAATAATTTTAATTAATTAATTAATTAATCTTCCAATCCATCTAATCACCCGGTCCCGATAAAACGAAACTTCGGTCCGATAAAATCCTTCATCCACCAAAAGTCAAGGTATCAGCCTTTTTCCTCACTTTCAACACACCCAAACCAAAATCAATCTGATCAACTCCTAAACCCCTCCACTTAACTGTGGAATAAACTACGTGGGTTTTGATCCCCATTCAATGGGATACACAGGCACGTTTGGAATCTAAATCCAAACCTCAAATGCAAATCTCAATCAATCTCTTTTTCCTTTTTTTTAATTAATTTGTGAATGTTTTATTTTCGCCATATATTCATGTTTTTCTATATTCATGAATTTCTCTTTAAATATCATCTTATAAATGTCATCCATGAAATCCAATTTTCAAGTTAAATTAAACTCAAGAGCCAAATTTAGATTATTTAAAACCAAAAACCTAGTCCCTAAACTTAACCTGATTCGAAGGCTAGTGATTTTTATCCTTGGACAAATTAATTTAAAAATTAATTAGAGTCAATTTGGGTTTTTTCCTTAATTTTTCCATTTAAAAATAAATTAGGATGGTGACTCCTAAAAATCATTTTTCAAAATCAACCAAATTCGAACCCGAGGGTTCCATTGTGAGTCTAAACCCGAATGAGCATCCTGATTCCCTCTAGTGGACCGGGTCAGTGCTCCAGCAAGGCCTCACAGTATCATAATAATAATAGTAGTTTAACTTTTGAACAAAAGATACAACGATAGTGTATTTCCAGAAAGAATGTAAGTTAGGGCAATAATCATAAAGGTATTATCATTAGATAATCAAAAATGGTTTTGGACCAATTGTCCTTTGGCAACCTAAGCTTAACAAAGAAATCATAGAGTTCCATTTTAGAAGTAGAGAAGATATTGGGTTTCAAGAATATCAAGGTACACATACCATGATAGCTTATACTTGTAACGATAGTATAACATTTACTTACACTTGTAACATGAACATAGTGTTTACTCACATTGTGATTCATTTGCTCCTAGTACACATAGCCCTTTTCAACCTCTAAAACTCCTCAAGCTCTAACATAATATTTAATTGAATACTTAGTATTTATTTAATCATGATGCTATCCTATCCCACAACTATCCCATGCACAAACATGTTGACTTTCAAAGTCTTATACACTTAGCCTTTATAGGCCTATATGAAAAACACATTATAATTCATGTCAATACCTTTCTAAGATCAACACAATATCATTGTCTTAAAATCAATTCCCTTTAACAATCATCTTAGTACACTTAACACTTCCATATATGTCAACTTAACAACTAACCTTTCAAGTGTCAAGCTTATCTCTTATGACTAATTCATTCAACCAATCTCTTCATCAATTCAAGATCATTAATTCATTAACAAGTTATCATACAACCTACTTCCATATTATCCAATCACATTCACATATTAATCATAGCCTAAGGTTAAGATACCTTAAGTATACCAAATTGTCTCTAGCCTTATCTAGAGTCATTTCTTCAACCAACATGCAATTTAACTACTTATCATTCATGCATTCATATCAATAATCAACAAAATACATCCCATAAAAATTATATACATTGGCATAAGAATCCCAATGTAGGTCGAATGCTCCATCAAAGGGAAAAACTGATTTTTCTTACTTTTTGCACTTTTCGTCTATTATAGTAATATGTAGAAATATGGTTTGAACCAAAATTTTTCATGTAATCAAAACAAAAATCATTTTAGAATATTAATCCAAAGGAATTGGCACATGTGTAAATCCATATGCATGAAAATTTTTCAACTTTAGATGTTAGGGTGAAAACCATAAACCTTTCTTATTTTCGGTACTTTTTGGTCATAACAGTAATATGTAAACATGTGGTTTAAACTATTATTTTTCATTCAATCACAAAAAATATCAGTTTAGAACATCAATGTACACAAATTGGCAGCCATGGATGCTTCTTATGCATGAAAATTCCAAGTTTAGGATTTAGAGTGAAAATCATGAGTTTTCTAGCTTTCTGCACTTTACGTTCATTACAGTAATATGTAAAAACATGATTTAAATCATTATTTTTCATCCAAATAAAAAAAACATTAGTTTAGAACTCCATTGTACACAAACTGGCAGCCACATGAATATATAACCATAGAATTTTCCAACTTTCAAGTTCTAGAACAGAAACCTTGAATTCCTTTATTTTCTAAAACTTTTTAGTCATTATAGTAATATGCAGAATATAATTTAATCCAATATTTTTCATCTAAACATATCAAAAATTAGTTTAGGACATATAAAAATCTCCCCCCCCCCTTCCCCCTTGGTAATGTTTATGTATGAAAATTTCAATTTTGTGTTGTAGGATTCACCTTTGAAAAAATTACGTAGAGAGGTTGGTGTTTTCAGTGGAAAATTTGATTTTTCTCTCAAGAAATCACCTAGGCCAAATTTTATTAGTAAAAATCAGTAAACATTCAATTCAAAATAATTTTCTCATAATTTATTTCATAGAAATCAGATAAGAAATTGAAAGGAAAGAAAAACTTACGAATACAGTCAAGAAATCGCAAAGTTGAAGGTGATTTGTGAATTTCTATAGAGAGAATGATTTTGGGAGAATTTTTCTGCCAAATAAAGAAATAACAGAGTGGTGGCTGCTAGAATGAAGGGCTAGCTGAATTTTAGGTATTTATATGTAGGGTTTTGGACAATCCAAGATTACCCTTAATGAGCTAGGTTATGAGTGTTTTAGTGTAGTGGGCTTTTAGGTATTTGGGCTTTTTAATTAATCATGGGGCTAATTATAAGTAATTAAAAATAAAATATTTTTCTTATATTTTCATTAAAATTTCCCCTAAAACATTTATTTAAAAATATTTTAAAAATACTCATAAAATTAATTTATGCTTAAAAATCGCCTTTTTGCATGAAAATTCATTTTATGAAAAATAAATTATTTCATGCCAATGAAATTTATTTTGAACCATTTATTTTACAATAACAATTCATATTAGGTATATTAAAATTAATTTAACATGCCCCAAACTCATAAATCATGTCACATATGAATTTTCATATAGTCACACCATTTGTCACAATAATCCTAAATTCAAATAATTTTTCACTAAAACTCCTATGGTAGATATGGTTGTTACAAAAATCCCCCAAGCGGCGTAGATTGCTTGAGCTATCACCTTGCCTCCTCGTAATGCTCACCTGAAACCATACAAGGAAAAGGGGTGAGATAGATTATCTTAATGAGTGAACAATGTAGCTTATACAATAACATATACCCCTTAGAAAGGGCTCATAGTTCATGATTCACAATTTAGGATTCATAGTTCATGCTTCATAGCAAGGTTCGCAGAAATCACACTTATCACTTATCACTAGTGAGTGAAGGCTGTTGGCATATTCACTCGAACACTAAAGGAGAGGTGGCATCAAATCAAATTCTAACTCCTATCATTAAAGAACTATAAAGCTGATCAAGCCCCATGGTTAGAACCATCCGTTCTAGCTAAGATGGATACACTAACCCTATCCATCGGGCTAAGACCATGTGCATAGGTTCTTATGATTTCTCATATCAGCATGAGGATTTCTGCATAAAAGGGTTCATTGGTACCATAACTAGCACTAATAGCAATCACTTATAATAATAGTATTAATGAATGCACTCACATATAACATAATAGCTAATAAATGTTTAATTAACCACATTTTACCCCTTGTTCTTAATGTATTTTATCCTTAAATTGGTTTAATTTATTTGTTTATTGTCTTTCTAGAGTTCTTTTATGTTTTTAGGAGCCATGGATCAATTTATCAAGAAACTATAAAGCCAAAGAACAAAAATGGAAAAAAATGGGCAAAGTATTAAAGATCGTTCCTATCCCACGGCCAGAGCCACGCTCGTGGGGTTGAGCGTGGCCTAAAGAATCAAGGACAATAGCCTACCATAGGGTGAGCCATGCCCATGAGTTTGGCCATGACTTAAGAAGCAAAATTGAAGAGTTCCAGTAGCCTGCCACAGGGTAAGCCACGGCCTAACCCACGCTTATGCTATACCCTAGACGAAATTGACATTGTGCCCACGGGGTGACCCATGGTTGTGGCATTAGCCATGGGTGGAAGGTTCAACAACTATATATAAAGGAATTTTGCACAAAAATAGGAGAGCCACCACAGAGCAAAAAAATGGAGATCTAAGAGTTGGCTAAGCCTTAAAGTCATAAAAGAGGCTTGAAAGCTAGAGATATTGAGGGCTTAATCGAATTAAAGACCAAAATCCAAATGGATGTGGAAGATTGAAGAGAAGATTTCGAAGAGCATCTTCAAGTTCTGTTTGAGATTTCTCCCTCTTTTATTTTTTTGCATCTTTGCTCTTCAATCTTAGTATAAACTAATTCTATTTGTAATGAACCCTAACTTTAATTATATAGATTAAAGGATTTAAACTTTGATCAATTCATCTTTGGTTGTTTTATTTTCATGATAAATCTTATTATTCTAATTAGCAATTGCTAGCTTGTTGATTGGATATTGTTTCTATATTAGATGAGTAGAGATACCCAGATATAGATAGATCACCCATGGATTAGGATGCTAGAGATAGATCTATAAGATTCTTTAGGCTTTAACTCCTTGATGTTAATGCTGTTCCTATTTGATCTTGGATGAGAAGAGATTCCTTCTAATTTACCTAGGAATTAGGGACTAGATTGCTTAAGATAGGTTCTAGACTAATCTCATGGTGGTCCAACTCAATTCATTGTTTGATATGCATGAGAAACTAAAGGGATTCATATCTAGATTAGCTTTGTATAGATTATTTCATCAATATCATTTACTTACTTTCTTAGGTTAGCTTAGTTAATTTAGCTTAGTTTAATTAATCTTCATTTTGATCAACTAGACAATAGTTGAAGTTTATGCTAGTACTTACAAACTATCATCATGGAGACAATACTTATACTTACTACTTTATTACTTGATAACGACTTGTGCACTTGTAGTTTGTTAGTGTGCATTTTGGCACATTAATAGCAATAGAGGTTTAGCTTATTGAACAAAAGATAAACAATAGTGTGGTTCTATAAAGAATAAAAGGTAAGCTAATATTCATAAAGGTTCTTTCTTATTATTGAGTAAACAATAATAGTTTTGGATCAATTGTCCTTTGATAACCCAAGCTTAACAAAGAATTCATATAATTTATAATTTATGATAGAAAGGAACTTGGGTTTTAAAAATCTCAAAGGTTCACATATCATGATAACTTATACTTGTAGGTTTAGCTTATTGAATAAAAGATAAACAATAATGTGGTTTCAGAAAGAATAAAAGGTAAGGCAACATTCACAAAGGTTCTTTCTTATCAATGAGTAAATAATAATAGTTTTGGACTAATTGTCCTTTGCCCAAGCTTAACAAAGAATTCATATAATTTACAATTTATGATAGAAAGGAACTTGGGTTTTAAGAATCTCAAAGGTTCACATATCATGATAACTTATACTTGTAACATGAACATAATGTTTACTCATCTTGTGGTTCCTTAGCTCTTAATGCCTGTAGCCATTGCACTTCTAACAATCCTCAAGCTTTAACATAACATTATAATTGAACACTTAGTATTTGCTTAACATCATGCTATCCTATCCCATAACTACCCCATGCACATATATCATTCACATATACTTGGAGTTGCACTTATAAATGCACTCATCACTTGCACATATGTAATATCCCAACTTAATACAGGTCGTATGTACAAAAGTATATGTGAAAATATCTGATTAGTATTATAATACATACCCAAGTTAACGCTGAATATGTGAATTAAGTTCAAATGTTTTGTATTTATGTGTCAATTTTTTGTTTTTGCATTTTTATAAGATAAATTGTTAAGTAATTGATAAATAAATTTTGATTTATAAAGATTATTAAATGAATTTATGAAAATAAATTTATTATAGAGGAAAATGACCTCGTATATTATTAAATGAATATTTCAAATATTCAAATGGTTTGAATATAAATGTTTTACGATAATAATTTTATATGGAAATATTTTTCATTATTATTATAATTATATTGACATTTAAAGTTATAGATATTTATGAAGTTATCTTGATATTTGATGTTATATATATAATTTATTAATATTATTATATGAGTATTTGAAATAATAAGGAAGATTTTCAACTTAATACTAATAATTGGAATAATTTATTTATTATATTTTATATTGATACTTGAAATGATATTAATTTATTATATTATTTTACTAATATTTTTAAGAGGAGATTTTATTAAATGAAGTATTGAATTTTAAACTTACTATTTATTAAATTGAGAAATTTTAAATTAAAGAAATTGAAACTTTAGTATGAAATGTAGAGATTTGTTTAATTAATATTTGAAATTGTATATTATGATTTATATCATAATTATTGGATAATATTGTGAATTTTTGTGAAAAAAAAAATATTTTAGTTAAAATTAATGTTTGAAAATTTTATGTATCTAAATATTGTTGTTATTATTATTATTATTATTAGTGTGTGTGTGTGTGTGTGTGTGTGTGTGTGTGTGTGTGTGTATATATATATATATATATGAAATAAAAAAGAAAGAAAAAAGGATTTAAAACCTGGACAACCCATATGGGTAGAAGGAGAAAGAAAAATAGAAACAGAGTAGGCAGAGAAATGCAGACAAAGAGAGAGAGAGAGAGAGAGACGGCAACTCCGGTCTACCGCCCTTTGGCCACTACCTGATGACATGGCCCCACCAAGGCACAGCCTAGCTGCCGCCTTTTCATCCGACAGGAACTTGTCGCCAGCAATCGCCGGACGACAGCACATGCACCGTTCTAATGGCCGACAACATAAATCTTTCTAGGCCATTTTTGGCCATTTCTAACGAAATTAGTATGGTTGAACACCTCATGATTCCAGTTTCAATTTAGTACATCATTTGTTAATTTTAGATAACTTTTATTTTAACCAAAATTCGGCAATTCTAATGGTTGCCAATGTTATTCTTAACCATTTTTTAGCAAATTACAGAGAGTAAAGAGTATATTCAGACTCCTCAAATCAGAAGCTAATCGTTGGAACCCTCGGATTGAGATTTCGGTCATCATTGAAATTTTTCAGTGACCTCTGAGATTGATGATTTAGGACAGTAACTTTGACTGATTAAACCAAGTCACATGGTATAAATCTCGACTCCTAATTATATATAGATATTGAATTATGAATTTATTTGTGAGAATTTAAGTAATAGTTTATTGCAATTAATTAGTTAAATTGGATACTTGAATTGAGATAATTATTATTATGATTATTGAGTATTATTGGAGATTAAATTGAAAGATTGAAGTGAGATGTAAAGATTGGTATTGATTAAATTGAATTGGTTAAATGTTAGTTTGATAATGAAGAATGGAATTGGAAGATGGGATTAGTCTATTGAAGGTCCAGGTTAGACCATTTGATTGTGATATTATGATTATCATTGATAAATTAAATTTATGGTAATAGGGAGTTAATCTTAGTTTAGTGGAGATGCTACCAAATTTTTTGTACATAATGTAAAGTTTAAAGATAGTGTTTAATCAATCATACTGCATTCTCAGGAGAATTTTAAAGGGAAATTTGTAGGGTAACAACAAGAAGTGGATATTTAGCTGGATAGTGATCGACAGTCTAGGTGAGTGAAGAGTACAAAATGTTATATTTAAGTTTAAAATATTTAAAGTTAATAAAGTGTTATTATTGTTAAATTAAGAAGAATGTTTGTGGAAATATGAAATTCCATTATTTATTGATAAGTAATAGATTGTTAAAAAGTCAATGTTTATTATAATAAATTTTCCATTGATTTCCAAAGATTATAAATTTAATTGATACTCCAATAAATATGATATTCAAAGCCCTATCATAAAATGTTAAATATTTCTAAAGTATTAATTAAGAAAAATTCCAATACTTCACGAAAATAATTGAAAGTTTATAAAACATGATTAATGTTATATATAAGATTACTACTTATGTATAAGGCTTTATATCTAAATTGTAGTTAAATAAAAGTTCTTATGGTTAAATAAGTGAATTAAAAGTATGAGAAACTAAATGTAAGATTAAAGTAATAGTTAATATCCTTCCTAAAGAGGAATTACATGTATAATTATTAGTAACATCATTTTAAGTTGTTGAATCCTAAATACCGAAACGATCTCATATATGTTTTAAGTGTTACCTAGAGTAACTATTTTCTACCAGCACCTGAAAAGTCTTTCAGAAAGTATAATTGAACCTTGAATCCAAGTAACCCATTTGAACCTTGGAAATTATTGAAATTCCAAATTTCCTTTTTATCAAGGGTTAGCCTGAACAAAGAGATCCCCATCTGATGTGGGTAAGACATGAGACTGTGTGCACATAGGAATCAAGTTATGTATAAGTGATATGAGGGTATGTTCTAAATGAAACCTCTGCCTTGGGTACGCCAAAACACCTCTACCCCAAATTTAAGAGAGCTTTATGCTTTAGGTATGCTACAAACAGCCTTTACCCTGACTATATGTGAGCATGCTCATATTAAGAGCCTCGGCTTCGAGTATGCTCAAAAGAGCCCCTACCCCAATTTAAGTGAATGATTTCTATTGACCTCAATTGTATTATAATCAAAACACATCGAATTTCTTGTTCATTGATACCCAACCAAGCTGATTATAAGAACTAAGAATGTTTTCATCCTATTTGCCATATGTTCTAAAAGTGAAATGACAAATTGACTCTATAACAATAAAAGATTCATTCCAATATAAATAATTAAAAATTTTAATATTATCTCCTTTGAATTAAAAAGTATATATATGGGTATAAAATGTTTCCTTCTAATTTGTTAATGTCCTTGAAAATATATAAAGCACCAATTATATATAATTTATTTAATGATATGTTATCTGATGAAAATTTTGAATTATAAATATGTAGATTTCCATATGATTAATATATATTTTTTGTATGAGTATCAATAGTTGATTTCATGTAATATTATTTTAAATATCTTAATAATATGTGTCATTATATAATATAAATTATTTGATTACATTTTATCATTTAATATATATATATATATATATCATTGATATTGAAGCTAATTGTTTATAGATTTCTTAATCTTTAGAAATTTCTTTTACATGTATGTATAAGAATTTTACTTGAATATTTGAAAATCATATAGTTATATAGTTTTTCATAAAATTGTATTTTGAATATTACAAGAATTACAAGATTTAACTATAATTATATATATTTTTCTCTTGAGATATTAAAAATGTTACGTTATTGATTTTATAGCTTATTAAATATAAAATGTTTTAAAAAATATGTATACTGATATGATAAGACAATTATTTATATATATGTAGTTGTCTAAAAATTTAATGTTTTTATCATATATGAATTTTGAATTTTGAAGATTTATATAATGAGTTATTATTTTAAATCTCCTATAATGAATTATGAAATTTTTAAAGAATTATATGTATGTAATAAATAGATTTCAATGTTGGATTTTATATATTTAAACTAAACCTATGTTGTATAAAGTTGTCTAACTTCTAAAGAATACGAAATTTTAATATGAGAACATATATAGTAAAGTTTGAAATTTCCAGAATCTTATGAATTTAAACACTTATTCATGTACTACCAGTGTTGAAAACTCCTTAAACATGTTCTACCTTTATCAAAGATTATTATATTTTAATGAATATTTGAATTATGGGTTACTAATTGGATCCATATGTGAACTTTATATACTACAATCTATTTGCTGCAAAAAGTAAAGTATCTCTGATTATTCCAAAAGTACATCTCATATGATCTATTGAAATAATCAAAGTGCTATGATTCAAAGGATTTCAAAAATGTGCACAGTTGGAAATAAAGATTTACTTGTATAATTTCCTTAAAATCATAATAGCTCAAAGTAAATAAATAAATTTAAAGATTCAGATTTCATGAATTATAAAATCTGATTGGTGAATTATATTTTAAATTTTCCAAAGATTGATTGTATTCTTGCTCACTAAACTTTCCTCGAAGCTCACCCCCTCCACTCACCAGTTCTTGTAGGTAAAGTTTGAGTTTTCTCTAAAGTCTAGGGGATAGTGGCAAGTTGATTCCTCAAGCCATCATTTCTTCCTTGAGGATTACCAAGTCAAAGTAATAATTTAACTTTTCATAATTTTATGTAATTGTAAATAGATTTAAATGTCTTTAGATGCTCCATGTGTGGAAGTTAGTAAAAATGTGATGTTATCAAAAGTATCTGACAAGCGTTATATTAATGTGTAAATTGAATGGTAAATTGAGATTGACTATGAGTACGAGAATTAATGATGAATCTAGTATGGAAAGTATGATTGGGTTGCAAGTTGTGATATTAGGCTATTGTATTTGTTACTAATATCATATTAAGTTTCATCATATGTATGGGTTCTATAGATTGTCGATGCCTTTATGGTTACCCATGCCCTAGGACTGTCACATCTTTAAAAATGGGGTGTGACAACATAACATGTTGACTTTTAAGTCTTGCATACTTTGCCTTCTTAGGCTCACATGAAATGACATAATAATTCATACTAAGACTTTTCTAAAGCTAAACACAATAAATCATAATCTTAATATCTATTCAATTTAACTTCCAACTTGTCACACTTAACTCTTTCCATATAAATCAACTTAACAAGTAAGCCTTGCAAGGGTCATACTTATCTCCTTTGACCAATTTATACAATCAATCTTATATTCAATTTAAGATCATTAATTCACAAATAGCACATCATTAAACCTAATTCACATGTCACTTAATCATGTACATATATTAGCCCAACATGTTGACATGGGTTTGGGCCAAATCACTTTAGGTATTTCCTAGAGCTACTCCTTTAATCAATATGCAAATAAATCATGTATCATTTATATATACATATTAACAATAATAAAAGTGTATCATACAAAAATTATAGGCCTTGGGATGAAAATCCCAAGTTAGGCTGAATCCTCCTAACCATGGAAAACCATGGATTTTCTTGCTTTTTACACTTTTCAATCATTACAGTAATATGTAAAAGCATGATTTAAACCAATTTTTTATGTAATTATAAGAAAAATCAGTTTACAAAGTGAAGACACACAGATCACCCTCCTAGTATCCATATGTATGAAATTTCTAACTTTTAGATTTTAGGGTTCACCTTTGATGGATTTGTGAAGAAAGATTTGTGTTTACAGTTAGAAATCGGTTTCTCCTTCAAGAATAAAACATAGGTAGAATTTAACAAGAATAAAAATAGTAAATATATAGTCCCATATGGATTACTCATGATTAGTTTCATAAAAATCAAATAGTAACTTGAACGAAGAGAAAAACTTATGTAGACGATCACATAATTGTAAGGTTTGGAGGTACCTTGTCAATTTCAATTGAAATAGAGTTTTTGAGAGAATTTTTCTATAAAAATCTGATGGAAAAATAGAATGGTGGCTGTCACAACTCAAGGGGCCAAATTTTAGGTCCTTATTAGGGTTTTGGTACAAAATTACAAGTTTACCATTAATAAGCTAGATTATGAGTGTTTTGTTGTGCTGGGCTTTTGGTGGGTTGGGCCTTTAATCTAATTAATGGGATGATTTTAAATAATTAAAATTAAAATATTTCAATTCTTATTTTCATTAAAATCCCCCCAAAAATATTTAATTCAAAATATTTTAAGAATGCTCATAAAAATTATTTTGTGCGTAAAATTTGCTTTGTGCATGAAAATTCACTTTGTATGCAATAAATTATTTTATGCTTTTGCACTTTACATAACTCACTGATTTCATATCCAAAATTTATATTATGCATATTATAACTAATCTAGCATGCCATTTACTTATCAATCATATAACACATGAATTTTCATGAAAGGACATACTTTGTCATAGTAGTTCGCAATCAAGTAATTCTTTCACAAAACTCCTAGGGTGGGTGTGGGTTGTTACATTCTCCCCTCTTAAAAGAAATTCATCCTCAAAAAGCTAAGGATGTTTTTGCCACAACTCTTCCTTGGCTTCCTAAGTACATTTGTCAATTCCATGATTTTGCCATTAGACTTTGATCATAGGTATCACCTTGTTTCTCAATCATTTTACTTGCCGATCCAATATGGCTATTGGTAGCTCTTCATAAACTAGTTGATTGTCTATTGCAATGTGTAGAGGTGACAAAACATGAGATGGATTTGATACATATTTCCTCAAAATAGAGATGTGAAATACCGGTGTAACAACCCACATCTCCCCTAGGAGTTTTTATGACAAATTATTTGAATTTAGGGTTATTGTGACAAAATGTGTGAATTTAGGAAAATTCACATGTGATGTAATTTATGTATATGTGGCATGTTAAATTAATTTTACTATGCCTAATATGAATTATTATTATGAAATAAATGATTCAAATGAAGTGCATTAGCATGAAATAATTTATTTTTCATAAAATGAATTTTCATGCAAAAAGGCAATTTTTAAGTATAAAATAATTTTATGAGCATTTTTAAAAATATTTTTAAATAAATATTTTGGAGGGAATTTTAATGAAAATAATAAGAAAAATATTTTATTTTTAATAACCTATAATCAGTCTAAAATTAATTAAAAAGCCTAAATACCCAAAATCCCACTAAACCAAAACACTCACAACCTAGCTCATTAAGGGTAATCTTGGAAATTGCCCAAAACCCTACAAATAAATATAAAAAATTCGGCCAGCCCTTCATTCCAACAGCCACCATTATTTTATTTCATTATTTTGATAGAAAAATTCTCTCAAAATTATCCTCTCTACTAAAACTCATAAAATACCTTCAAACTTTGTAATTTTGCAACCGTTTCGTAAGTTTTTCCTTTCCTTTCAATTTGCTATTTGATTTTTATAAAACTAATCATGGAAAAATTATTTTAAACTGAATATTTACTGATTTTTACTAATGAAATTTGGGCTAGGTGACTTCTTAAGAGAAAAATTAATTTTCTACCGAAAGCACCAACCTCTCTATGCGATTTCTCCAAAGGTGATTCCTACAACTCAAAATTAAAATTTTCATACATAAACACTACCAAGGGGGGGTGATTTCTAAATAATTATTTACAAAATGGATTTTTGATTTGTTTAGATGAAAATATTGAATTAAAACATA
This sequence comes from Reutealis trisperma, assembly GCA_947687605.1. Lineage (NCBI taxonomy): Eukaryota > Viridiplantae > Streptophyta > Magnoliopsida > Malpighiales > Euphorbiaceae > Reutealis > Reutealis trisperma. Next base: position 389,705 of record CANTUT010001259.1, on the reverse strand, counting down.
TTTCTGCATATTACTGTAATGATCAAAAAGTTTCAAAAAATAAGAAAATTCAAAGTTTTCATCCTAGTACATGAAAGTTAGAAAATTTTGTGATTATATATGTATGACTGCCGAATTATGTGTTTATGAATTCTAAATTGAGATTTTTTATGTTTGGATGGGAAATAATGATTTAAATCATGTGTTTATATATTACTATAATGATTAGAAAACACTGGAAAGTTAGAAAACTCATGATTTTCACTCTAAACCCTAAACTTGGAATTTTATTGCATAAGAAACATCTATGGCTGCCAAATTGTGTACATTAATGTTCTAAACTAATATTTTGAGATTGAATGAAAAATAATAGTTTAAACATGTGTTTACAGATTACTGTAATAATTGAAAAGTACCAAAAACAAGAAAGGTTTATGGTTTTCACCTTAACATCTAAAGTTGGAAAATTTTCATGCATATGGATTTATATATGTGTCGATTCCTATGGATTAATATTCTAAAATGATTTTAGTTGTGTTTACATGAAAAATCTTAGTTCAAATCATGTTTCTACATATTACTGTAATAGACAAAAATTGTGAAAAGTAAGAAAAATTCAATTTTTCTCTTAAATGGGTATTTGGCCTACAATGGAATTTTTATCCCAATGTCTATAAATTTTATGTGATGTATTTTGCTAATTATTGACATGTATGTATGAATGATAAATGGTTAAATTGCATGTTGATTGAAGGAATGACCCTAGATAAACTTAGAGGCATTTTGGTACACTTAAGGTATCTTAACCTTATATTGTGATTAATCTATGAATGTGATTGGATAATATGGAAGTAGGTTGAATGGTGAGTTAATAATGAATTAATGATCTTGAATTCATGAAAAGATTGATTGAAGGAATCTATCATAAGAGATAAGCTTGATGTTTGAAAGGTTATTTGTTAAGTTGATATATATAGAAGTGTTAAGTGTACTAAGGTGATTGTTAAAGTGGATTGATATTAAGGTAATGATATTTTATTAACCTTAGAAAGGTATTGACATGATTGTAATATGTTTTCATATGGGCCTACAAAGGCTAAGTATACAAGACTTTTAAAGTCAACATGTGATGTGCAAGTGATAAGCGCACTTCTATATGCAACTCTAAGTGTATGTGAATATTATATGTGCATGGGGTAGTTATGGGATAGGATAGCATCATGATTAAATAAATACTAAGTATTAATTAAATATTATGTTAGAGCTTGAAGAGCTTTAGAGGTTCAAAAGGGCTACGTATATTAGGAGCAAAGGAACCATAAGTTGAGTAAACACTGTATTCATGCTACAAGTGTGAGTAAACACTATGTTCATGCTACAATTATGAGTAAATATTATGTTCAAGTTACAAGTACAAGTTATCATGTTATATGAACCTTTCTTGAAACCTAAGTTCTTTCCTACTTTTAATTATGACTAAATGATTTCTTTGTAAGCTTGGGTTGCCAAAGGACATTTGGTCCAAAGCCATTTTTGATTACCTAACTATAATAAAAAACCTTTGTGATTATTGCCCTAACTTATATTCTATCCGAAACTACACTGTTATTTATCTTTTGTTTGATAAGTTAAACATCTATTATTATTGTGCCACATGTGATTGCATTTCTTTAATGCTATTTTATAAGTGATTACCATTCTCTAGCTATGGCACTATAATGCTTTATATGCAGAAATCCTCGTACCAATGCAAGTAATCATCAACTATGTGATCCTCAAACCGATGCGAGTAATCATTAGCTATATGATCCTTATACCAATGCGAGTAATCATCAGCTATATAATCCTCGTACCGATGTGAGTAATCATTGGTTGTGTATTCGAGTGATTATGGCAATAGCCTTCACTCTATGTGTTAGAGTGATTATGGCAGCAACCTTCACTCTATGTGTTATATGTTATAAGTGTGATTTTTGCGAACCTTTCTAAATTGCAAACTATGAATCATGAACTATAAGTTATGAGCTATGAGCCCTTTCTAAGGGATATGTATTATTGTATAAGCCTTATTGTTTACTCATTGAGATCATCTATCTCACCCTATTCTCTTATATGGCTCCTGATGAGCAATATGAAGAGACAAGGTGATGGCTCAAGCATTCTATTTTGCTTAGGGATTCCTTGTCAAAGTATTTAATAATACTATGTTATAAAGAGATATTCATAGACGCTTCAAGAGTTTATTTTAGGATATTAATTATTGATGATATGTCTTAAAACTTTAAATGTTATTTTTCTTATGAGATGTTTCCCAAGTGTTTTACTAAACTATTCTTCCGCATATTGAGGTTTCTTATATTATTGGATATATAAGTTAATGCATTGGGTTTGGTACAATCATAGGCATGAATTATATATGTATAAGTGGGTTCTACGGGCATGGGTGACCTTATGTCTCCCTATGTTCTAGGATTGTCATATCTCAGAAGTTGGGATGTGACAATCGGGTGCACATATGCCATAGTTGGGGGTAGGGCAAGTCTATAAGACACTTCCCTAACCTTATCCAAGATCTCTAGAGGATCGAGAAAATGAGGCGATAGCTTCTTTTTCTTAACGAACCTCATGACACTTTTCATTGGGGAAACTTTTAAGAAAATGTGATCTCCCACGGTAAAATGAATGTCTTTTCTTTTGGGATCCGCATAGCTCTTTTGTTGACTGAAAGTCATTTTCAATCGATCTTGTATCAATGGTACCTTCTTGATAGTCTCTTTGAGCAATTTTGGCATCTCCACTTATTTGTCTCTAGGCTTAACCCAACAAATTGGAGAACAACATTTCCTCTATATAAGGCTTCGTATGGTACCATATCAATAGACGAATGGTAATTGTTGTTATAGGCAAACTTGATTAAAGGTAGGTACTTATCCTAGCTACCACCGAAATCCATGACACACATTATTAACATGTCTTCTAGTGTCTAAATTATCCTTTTAGACAATCCATCCATCTGATGGTGAAATGCAGTACTGAAGTCCAATTGAGTTCCCCAAGCTTCTTACAACTTTTTCTAGAACCTCAAGGTGAATGGAGTGCCTCGGTACCCCATGCAGTTTCACGATCTCATCGATATATAGCTGTGTATGCTGGGCTATAGAGTAGGTGATCTTAACTTCCAGATAATGAGCCAACTTTGTTAGTCGATCAACTATGACCCATAGAGAGTCATAACCTTTAGAGTTTCTAGGTAACCTAACCATAAAGTCCATCATGATACTCTCCCACTTCCATTCAGATAGTTTAATCTTTTATAGCAGTCCAGATCATTAGTGTTTATACTTGAGTTGTTGGCAAGTTAAGCAAGATGCCACAAACTTAGCCACATCCTTCTTCAGTCCAGGCCATCAATAACTTACTCTTACATCATGGTACATCTTGGTAGTTCTAGGATGAGCATAGTAGGGTGTCTGATGTGCTTCCTTGAATATCCTTTCCCTTAGTTCATTCACATCAGGCACACATACTCTCTTACCGCTCTTTAGAATCCCATCTACTACTTTGAATTCAGGGTTTTTTCCTTTCTTAGTCTTATTCCTTAACTTAACCAAGTGTAGGTCCTTATTTTGTGAAGCCTTTATTTTTTCCAATAACTTTGACTTCGCTTGGAAATGTGACAATAGAGCTCACGATTCTCCAATCTCTAGCCTTAAGCCCTAGCTAAAAAATCCTCTTAATTCCTTTACAATAAGTCTCTTGTGCATAGCCACGTGGGATAGGCTTCCGATCAATTTTTTACTCAAAGTATTCGCTACAATATCAACTTTTCTAAAGTGATAGAGAATCTAGCAAATGTAGTCCTTAAGCAATTCAACCCATCTCCTTTGCCTCAGGTTAAGGTCTTTTTAGCTCAAGATGTACTGAATACTCTTATGATCCGTATAGATCTCACACTTTATTCCATACATATAGTGTCTCTAGATCTTTAGAGTGAACACTACTATGGCCAATTCCAAATCATAAGTAAGATAATTCACTTCATGCTTCTTGAGTTGTCATGATGCATAGGTGATGACTTTACCATTTTGCATCAGGATGCATCCAAGTCTTATTCTGGAGGCATTATAATAGACTGTGAAACTTTCCTTACCTTTGGGTAAAGCCAGAACCAGTGTTGATATCAAGCACTTTTTGAGCTTTTGAAAACTCTCTTTACAAGACTCCTCCCAATTAAACCTCACTTGTTTTCTAATCAACTTTGGTCAATGGTGATGCTATCTTAGAGAAGTCCTATACAAATCTATTATAATAGCCAGCCATAACTAAGAAACTTTAAACTTTAGAAACTATTGTGGATCATGGCCAATTGGCTACTGCTTCAACTTTCTTAAAGTCAATTTGAATTCTTTCTTTACTTACTAGATGCCTAAGAAAATTAACAGACTCAATCCAAAATTCACACTTAGATAACTTTGTGTAAAGTTAGTGATCATGTAGCTTCCATAACATGATCCTCAACTGCTTTTCATATTCCACCCTCAAAGTATGCACTAAGGACCTAAAATGTTGATTTTCTTCCATCAGATCTAAGAAGTCTCTCTCCAACTTCTAAATCTTACTATACACCAAGTCATAGTCTAGACACTCCTCGGGCTCCTCCTCATCAGGAATCTTCTCTTCCTTATGGTGGATCACAAGCATGACCTTCTCAAACATCTCTCACCAGGTCCTCTTGCACACTATGTGAGGTGCTCTAGGTTAAGGTCCTCTAGTAGGGGTACTCTTCTTGGTCATTTGATAAAAGAATTATAAGGCACATAGAACAGTAACAAGGAGTACTATAGCTTATTAGAATTTTGCAAAACTATACTAGCTATAGACTATAATTGACATGCAATGAAAATTCCTATGTGCCAGGGTTATACTTAATCTACCCAATAAGCAAATAAGTCTAAACTAGACTTAAAACTACAGCTCTAATACCAACTTGGTCACATCCTAATTTAGAAGATATGATAGTCCTAGAACATGGGGGGACATAAGGTCACTCATGCTTATAAAACTCACTCATGCACATATAAACACTACCTAGGATTGTACCAAAATCTCATACATTAACTTAATTTGACCATTAACAAAAAGGAAACCCTAATTTGTAGAAGAATGGTCTAAAAATACTTTAAATACAATCTATAACCCACATCTACCCTAGGAGTTTTCATGACAAATTGCTTGAATTTAGAGTTGCTGTGACAAAATATGTGATTTTATGAAAAATCATGTGCTATGTGATTTATGAGTATGTGCCATGTTAAATTAATTTTAACATGCCTAATATGAGTTATTATTATGAAATAAATGATTTACATGAAGTGCATTAGTATAAAATAATTTATTTTTCATAAATGAATTTTCATGCAAAAGGGCAATTTTTAAGCATTTTAAAATAATTTTTAAATAAATGTTTTTGGGGAAATTTTTAATGGAAATAATAAGAAAAATATTTTTTTTTAATTATCTATAATTAGCCACAAAATTAAATAAAAGCCTAAACACCCAAAAGCCCATTACACTAAAACACTTCTAACCTAGCTCATTAAGGGTAAACTTGGAAATTGCACCCCAAACCCTAATATATAATGAGAATTTTGGCCAGCCCTTGATTTTCAGCAGGCCACCATTCTGTTTTTCAGTATTTTGATAGAAAAATTCTATTAAAATATTTCTCTCTACCGAAATTCTCAAAAACACTTTCAACTTTATGATTTCACGACCGTTTCATAAGTTTTTCTTTTTTCCCTTTCAATTTGCTATTTGATTTTTATGAAACTAGTCTTATTAAAATTATTTTGAGCTAAATATTTATTGATTTTTATTGATAAAATTTAGGTTAGGTGATGTCTTGAGAGAAAAATTAAATTTTCTACCGAAAGCACTAACTTCTCTGCGCGATTTCTCTAAAGGTGAATCCTGTAACTCAAAATTGAAATTTTTATGCATAGACCATACCAGGGGGAGGGGGTAATTTCTACATCATTAATTTTAAACTAATTTTTGATGTGTTTTGATGAAAAATATTGAATTAAATCATATTTCTACATATTACTGTAATAAATGAAAAGTTTCAGAAAATAAGAAAATTCAAGGTTTTTGTGCTAGAACTTAGAAGTTAGAAAATTCTATGATTTGACAACTCAATGGCTACTGATTTGTGATGTCTAATATTCTAAACTGATATTTGTTTTGTTTAGATAAAAAATAATGATTTAAGTTATGTGGTTATATATTATTGTAATGAATGGAAAGCATGGAAAGAGCGAAAACTCATGATTTTAACCCTAAACCTTGAAACTCATAATTTTCATGCATAAATTATGATCAAAGGCTGCTGATTCATACATGAGGATGTTCTAAACTAATATTTTCTATGATTGAATAAAAAATAATGGTTTAAACTATCTGTTTACATATTACTGTAATGACCAAAAAATACCAAAAACAAGAAAACTCATGGTTTTGCATCCTAAAACCCAAAATTTGAATTTTCATGCATGAGACATACCTATTGCTGCTGATTCATGTAAATTAATGTTCTAAAACTATTTTTATTGTGTTTACATGAAAAATATTGATTTAAACCATATTTTTACATATTACTGTAATAGATGGAAAGTGTGAAAAGTAAGAAAAATTTAGTTTTCTCTTTAATAGAGCATTCAGCCTACCAAGGGATTTTTATCCCAATGTCTATAAATTTTATGTGATGTGTTTTAATGATTATTGACATGTATTAATGTATGATAAATGGTAAAATTGCATGTTGGTTGAAGGGAAGACACTAGACAAGCCTAGAGGCACTTCAGTATACTTAAGGTATACTTAAGGCATCTTAACATTATGTTGTGATTAGAATGTGAATGTGATTGGGTAATATGGAAATAGGTTTATGATGAATCAATAATAAATTAATGATCTTGATTTGATGAAGAGATTGATTGATCGAGTAGGTCATGCAATTACATCTTTAATTCCTTCAACTTTGCCGGAGCAATATGGTATGGTGGTATCAATATGGGCTGTGTGCCCAGTAGCAACTCAATGTTGAACTTCATCTCATGATTTGATTGTATCCTAGGTAGATCCTTAGGAAAAACATCCATAAATTTGTCCACTACTAGCATGCTCTTGCCTCGGATGATAGCCTCTTTATGAGCATCGACTACATGAGCTAAGTATGCTTGGCACCCTTTCTTTAACATTCTCCTCGCTCCTAACGTTGATATCAAATTCAAAGGGTTCTCATTCCTATCTCCTTGATACTTAAACTCCTCCCCATCCTTAGTTTAAAATTCCACCAACTTTTCTCTACAGTTGATATAAGCCCCATGCTTATATAACTAATCCATCCCTAAGATTACATCAAATTCTAGTACATCTAATTCTAATAATTCTACATCAAGTTTTCACCCATTAATGTTTACCTCACAATCCTTAAATACATGCTTCACTTCCATCACTTCTCCTAAAGGGGTTGACACTACTAAGGTTCAATCATTAATTCCTTATTTCTATCAAGACTCCTAGCAAAACATGGTGATACAAAAGAATGCATAGCACCAGAATCAGTCAAACATCTAGCACTAGAGTTTTGGATAGGAATCGTACATGTGATGGCTGTGTGGGAAGTGTGAGCCTTTTGGTGATTTAAGGAGAAGACACAACCCTTGCCTCTATTGTCTATTGCCGGTGCATTCCTAATAGTTGGCCTCTTATTTTTAGCTCCCTGCCCTTACAGTTGAAATGATCTAGGTTGTAGAGGTGTTAAGGTTGCATTTCCTGGATTCCTTATCTAAGGGCAGTCCTTACTCTGTGTTAGCGTCCATGCCCTTACTCTCGTGCTTCCCCTTATGCTCATGCTTAGCTCATTTAGCCCTCTCAGCCTTATATCTCTTTTCCATTATCTTAGCCTTATCTATCAGCTTAGCTAAAGTTGAGAATTCAATTATTACCAATGAATTGAATAGAGGTGTGATCAACCTTTTTAGGAAGCGGTTGATGTGGTTAGCTTTGATAGGCACAATGTTGATAGCGAATATACCAAGTCAGTTAAACTCTTTAGCGTACTCTGACATCGACATCCCAAGCTTCTACTTTAGTTGCTCAAACTGCAATGCCTTATCTTGCCTTTCACCTTCAGGCAAGAATTGATCCATCACTTCTTACTTAAACTCTGCCCACGTGCGTGGGTCAGCGTTATAAAATCACTCCTCAATATTTCTCTCATACTAATACCATGACTCTTTCTTAAGTTGGAGTCCTAACAACTCAATCACTCTAGTGTCAGAGGATGATAGTTGATAGACTAGCTTGTCCATCTCATCCAAGAATCCATTAGGGTCATCACCCTCGTCATCATAGAAAGTGGGTAGTTGTAGCTTTTTAAACTCTGCAACGATCATCCCTTCATCAGGTAGCTGCCTCCTCTCCCTTTAAGCAAGTGCCACTACCTGCCACATCCCAAATTTAGGGATATGATGGTCCTAGAACATGAGGAGACATAAGGTCACCCACTCCTATAGAATCCATTGACACATATACAAATCCTGCCTAAGATCATATCAAACCTCTTACAATAACTCATTTAAAACATTATATGAAAACCTTTAGTTGCGGAAGACAGTAATTGGACATTTCACATATAATCCATAAGGAAAATATTATTCATAATTCACTCAAAAGATTAAGAAAATAATAACATCTCAAAATAAACATCAAAAATAAATATTCCCAGAGCATCTAATGACAACACTTCATAACATGGTATTATTAATGACTTTGACAAGGAATTCGCCAAGCGAAGTAGAATGCTTGAGCCATCACCTTGCCTCCTCACCTTTGCTCACCTGGAACCACACAAGGAAAAAGGGGTGAGATAGATGATGTCAATGAGTAAACAATTAAATACATACATTAATATATATTCCTTTGAAGAGGAAACTCATAGCTTATACACGTAGTTCATGATTTACAGTTCATGAATCAAGTTGTAATTTATCAAGGGTTCAATTTAGCAAGTTTGCAGAAATCACAATTATAACACATAACACATAGAGTGAAGGCTGTTGCCATAATCACCTGAACACATAGAGTGAAGGTTATTGCCATAATCACCCAAACACATAGAGTGAAGGCTATTGCCATAATCACTCAAACACATAACATGTGAAGGCTATTGCCATATTCACTCAAACATATAGCCAATAATTACTCGCATCAGTACAAGGATCACATAGCCAATGATTACTCACATCGGTATGAGGTCTTTTGCATAAAGGGTTAAAGGTACTATAGCTAGAGCTATTCATATTTAGATATAACAATAACATTTGAGGCAATAATAACATGTATCACAATAACAATGGCAATTTAACTTTTGAACAAAAGATACAAGAATGGTGTAGTTTCAAAAAGAATGAAGTTAGGGTAACAATCATAAAGGTATTATCATTGGATAATCAAAATGGTTTTGGACCAATTGTCCTTTGGCAACCCAAGTTTAACAAAGAAATCATAGAGTTTTGTTTAGAATGGAAAGGACTTGGGTTTTAAGAATGTCAAAGGCTCACATAACATGATATCACTTATTTGTAACAAAACATATTGTTACTTATGCTTGAAACATGAATACAATGTTTACTCACACTGGGAGCAGGAATATAGAGTTTACTCACCTTGTGGTTCCTTTGCTCCTAATTCACATAGCCCTTGGACTTCTAAGACTCCTCAAGCTCTAACATAATGTTTAATTCGATACTTAGTATTTCTTTAATCATGATGCTATCTTATCCCATAACTACCCCATGTGTATCTAACTTTCATATATACTTAGAGTTGCACATATAAGTGCACCTCATCACTTGCACATAACATTTTGACTTAAAAGTCTCATAAACTTAGCCTTTATAGGTCTATATGAAAATACATCACAATCATGTCAATACCTTTCTAAGGTCATCATAATATCATTATCTTGATATCAATTCATTTTAACAATCATCTTAGTATACTTAACACATCCATACATGTCAACTTGACAAATAACCTTTCGAGTATTATGTTTAACTCTTATGATCCATTCATTTAATCAATCACTTCATCAACTCAAGACCATTTATTCATTATCAAGTCATCATAACATCTAGTTCCATATTTCCCAATCACATTCACATTCTAATCACAACATAAGGTTAAGATACCTTAAGTATACCAAAGTGCCTTTAAGCTTGTCTAAGGTCATTCCTTCAACTAACATGAAATTTTATCATTTATCATACATACATAAATGTCAATAATCATGAAAATAAATTGCATAAAAATTATAGACATTGAGATAAAAATCCCATGATTGGTCGAATGCATCATCAAAGGGAAAACTGAATTTTTCTTACTTTTCACACTTTTCGTCTATTACAGTAATATGTAAAAACAAGTTTTCAATCAAGATTTTTCATGCAATCAAAACCAAAATCATTTTAGAATACTAATCCATAGGAATCAGCCCTAATTGGTATATCTCATTCATGAAAAATCAATTTTTGGCTTTAGGATGCAAAACCAAGAGTTTTCTTTTTTTTTTGGTATTTTCCTGTCATTACAGTAATATGTAAACAAGTGGTCTATGCCATTATTTTTCATTCAATCATAAAAAATATTAGTTTAAAACATCTTCATGCATGATTCAGCAGCCATAGATAATAATTATGCAAGAAAATTCTAAGTTACAAGGCTTAGGTTGAAAATCATGAGTTTTTGCGATTTTCAATCATTACAGTAATATATAAACATATGATTTAAATCACATTTTTCATCTAAACAAAACAAATATCAGTTTAGAATCCATCCATACACAAATTAGCATCCACATGTTCAAGAAATCATAGAATTTTCTAACTTCTAAGTTCTAGCACAAAAACCTTGAATTCCTTTGTTTTCTGAAACTTTTCGGTCATCACAGAAATATGCAGAAATATAATTTAATCCAATATTTTTCATCAAAACACATCAAATATTAGTTTAGAAATCATTCATTTGGGAATTAACCCCCCTAGTGATGTTTATGCATAAACATTTCAATTTTAAGTTATACAATTCACCTTTGGAGAAATCGCGTGGAAAGATTTGTGTTTTCAGTAGAGAATTAAATTTATCTCTCAAAAACTCATCCAAATATAATTAAATCTATAAAAATTAGTAAACAATCAGTTCAAAATAATTTTTTGATAATTTATTCCATAGAAATCATAAAGGAAATTGAAAGAGAAGAAAAACTCACGAATACGGGCGAGAAATCGCAAAATTGAAAGGTGTTTTCTTAATTTCAGTAGAGAGAATTATTTTGGGAGAATTTTTCTATGAAAATACTAGAATAACAGAGTGTGGCTATTGTCTAAACTAATAGGGGCTGAAATTTTGCTTATATTTTAGGTTTTGGGTGAAATTTCCAAGCTTACCCTTATTGAGCTAGGTTATGAGTGTTTTAGTGTAGTGGGCTTTTAGATATTTGGGTTTTTTAATTAATTTATGGCTGATTATAGGTAATTAAAATAAAACATTTTTCTCATTATTTTCATTAAAATTTCCCCCAAAATATTTATTTAAAAATATTTTTAAAATACTCATAAAATATTTTATGCTTAAAAATCGTCTTTTTACATGAAAATTCATTTTACGAAAAATAAATTATTTCATGCCAATGCATTACATTCACATAATTTATTTCATAATAATAATTCATATTAGGCATATCAAAATTAATTTAATATGCCCCAAACTCATAAATCATGTCACATATGAATTTTCATATAGTCACACAATTTGTCACGATAACCCTAAATTCAAAAAATTAGTCACTAAAACTCCTAGGGTAGATGTGGGTTGTTACACTATCGCAGGTGGCAGAACTCCATTTCCATCTTATGTTGGTGGCACTTCCCACCTCTGAGTTCACAGCTCGTCCAATTCCTTGTGCAAGTCCCTCATTTCCTCATGTATAGTGTGAACCTCTTGTGAAGAGGCTTGTTCATTAGAGTCCAAGGTCGGTGCCTTTAAGTTGGATCTCTCTCTTGACCTTGCAGGTGCAGAGGTAGCATTTGAAGCAGTGTCTGATATTGCATCCTTGCTAGCCCTAATGGGTTGAGTAGCTGTGCAGACTTTCTTCTTGGGGGGCATTATGCTATCACAATAAGGGAATTTAGTACTAACTCCCTTCTAATCCATCTAACCCCATTACCATACTATTGCATTTACCATACATTTAGCATAAGTACTTATCATATCATGTCATAAGGCATATATCATTCATCACTTATTATATAACATGCATCATATAACATGTATCACATATTATGGCATGTGCATATATCATAATTAGGTAACCTTCAACTTATAGCATCATGAACTTCCCTATCATATAAGAGTCAATCATGTCATAGGCAATAAAAGAAATCAATCCATACTAAGTAGGTAAGTAATTAAAAGAAATATCATCCATATTGTATAGGTTTTACGTCACTAGGCCAATCGTTACCAACTGCTTGCTCTAGACCCCTTGGGTCCTTCATTAGGGCAATCGTTAGTTAGCTTCCAAGATCGAGTAGGCGAATAATCAATGGGAGAGCACACAAATGCGACATGACCACTACAGCTACATCGGTAACAAAGAAGATCTTTATTGTACCAATGACTAGTTAAAGACAAAGACCTCAATGACTAGTAGTCTCCTTTATACTTAGCAATCCGTGCCCTAATCTGATTGATATCCTCTCTCTCAAGGTTTTGCACTAGAGACCTCAGACTTTGATTTTCCTTTATTAGCTTCAAGCAGTCCTCTTCCAACTTTTGAATCTTGTTATGAACCCAATCATAGTCTAGGCACTGCTTAGGGTCCTCCTCCTCAAGGGTCTCCTCCCTCTCTAGGCGAATCGTAGGCACAACTCTCTCGACTATCTTTGGCCAAGTCCTCTTGCACGTCACATAGGGTGCCCTAGGCCTGTGTCCTCTAGCAGGGTGATCTTCATAGTCTTTTGAATAGAAAATCATAAGGTGCACAAACAAACAATAACAAAGAGTACTATAACTTATTAGGATTTCGCAGAACTATACTAGTGATAGACTACAAGTGACATGATAGGAAAATTCCAATGCTCCAGGATTATACTTAATCAACTCAATAAATAGACAAGTCTAAACTAGACATTAAAAACTACGGCTCTGATACCAACTTTGTGACATCCCAACTTCAGAGATATAATGATTATAGAACATAAGGAGACATAAGGTCACCCATGCACATAGAACCCATTCATGCATATAATAATCTTACGTAAGATCATACTGAACCTCATGCATTAACTTAATAAAAACCTTTTATAAAGGAAAACCTTAAGTTGCAAAAGGATAGTTAAATATACTTAAAACATAATTCCAAAATAAATGAATATTTTTAAGACTCCAAAATAAATCATCAAACATATAGTTCCAAAATAAGAACTCCTGCAGCATCTAGAGACTCATCATATCATATCATAGAAATAAACTTTGACAAGGGAATTTCCTAAGTAGAGTAGGTTGCTTAAGCGATCACCTTGCATCCTCATAATGCTCACCTGGAACCACAAAGGGGTCAGATAGATGATCTCAATGAGCAAATAATAAAACTTGTAAGATAACATATATCCCTTTATAAGGGTTCAACATTCACAAATCATGGTTTGCAATGAGTAAGGTTCACTGAAATCAACTTATAACTTGTAAACTTGTAAAAAGTGATGGCTATTAGTTCATTCACTCATGAGAGAGGTGGCCATATACCAAATTCCAACTCCTAACTTATAACTTGTAAAGAGTCGTGAAGCTTATTAGGCTCTATGGCTAGAATCGACCCTTCTAGCTGAGGTAGATATACTACGCCTATTCATCAGGTTAAGACCACGAGCATAGGTATTGATGATTATATGCATCGGCACGAGGATTTCTACATAAAGGGTTCACAGATACCATAGCTAGAACTAATGGAAAACACTTATAACAATAGCATTTAAGAATGCAATCACATGTAACATAATAGCAATAGTAGTTTAACTTGTTGAGCAAAATATAATAATAGTGTGGTTCTAGAAAGAAAATAAGGTAAGGCAACAATTCACAAAGGTTATACATATAATTGAATAATCAAAAGTGGGTTTGGACCAATTGTCCTTTGGTGAACCAAGCTTCATAAAAAAATCATATAGTCATAATTAAAAATAGAAAAGAACTTGGGTTTCAGGATATCAAGGGTTCACAAAACATGATAGCTTGCACTTATGACTCATGCTAAACACACCCACTAGGTTATAAAATAAGCTCAACATTTATTCTACCATAGCTTAAGGCAAGTGCACCTGTCATTCAGGTAGTATTGTGGTAATGAGGTCAATCCCACGAGGACATAATACAAGTACTAGCTTAAACTTCAACCATTGTTTAGCAATTAATATTTAAGCATAATTAAACTAAATTAAAACAAAAGAAACTAAAGATAATAATGAGATAATTGATAGATATAAACAAGGATCAGGTTATCTAGATGTGAATCCCCCTAGCTCTCTTGCATTCCATGAATAATGGAATCAATTAAATCAAACAATGAATTGAATCGGCATTCCACTAATTTAGATTAAAACCTCTCTCAAGTGATTTAATCCTTAATTCCTAGGTAGAGTGTAAGGAATCTCTTCTCAAACACAATCAAATAGTTCATGCATTAAGAACAAGGAATAAAATACTAAAGGGTTTTGTAGGCCTATCTTTAGTGTCCCAATCAACCCTCAATTAACATGAGTGATCAATTCATATCAAGCTTTCTCAAGTCAATAATATGAAAATAATATCTAATTAACAAGCTAGCTTTTGCTAATTAGAATAATAAGATTAATCATGAAAATAAAATAATCAAAGATGAATTCATTGAAACTAAAATCATTCAATCCATACAATTGAAACTAGGGTTCACCAAATCTAAATAAAAATAATTAGTTCATAATGGAAACTAAAAACAACAAAGAAAGATAAAAATTAAGAAAACCCAAAGAGTTAATGATAAAGTTTGCGTAAATCTTGATTTCAATCTCTGATTTACACGAGCCAAGAACCATACAACACCTTCCCTTATAACTCTCCCTCTTTTTTGCCTTTAATTTGTTATTCTATAGTGATCTAGGATGTTCCCACACCCTGTCCCATGCCTTTGGCTCTGCTCATGGGAACTCTCTAGACAAAGCTGTAAATTGATCTTTACCCTATGCCATGACCCACGGGCATGGGGCTGCCTCTGGGACTTGAATTAGGCTTTAAATTCATTAGTTTTGTAGCTCTTTCTCTTAGCTTTCCAACAACACCTAAATCACCTCAATCAAACATTTGTAGCTCAAGTTATGCTCAAAATATTCCAAGGTGTTCAAAGCTATCAAAATACCAACTTTGCCTACATGTTCTACATGGCCAGCACCACACACATTTCCTTAGGCATGGCTCAAGCATAGGTCTTCAATTCTTAGCCTAAAGTGTGCCATTTTTTTATCCCCTAACTCCATCATTCGAAACTAAATTGATATGTGGCTTTTAAAATATATAAATCCCTAAAAGAACTCTAAAATTACTCTTAACAAACAAATCAAACTCAATTTAAATATAAAACATAGTAAGATTAGGGGATAAAATATAAACAAATATGAACTTATCATATTCCCCCACAGTTTAGTATTTGCTTGTCCTAAAGCAAATTAAATCATAACAACAGTAAGTAATAAAACCTACCCTCTCTAGTAAAAGAAAATTGAACATTTTACAACAACTTATTATCAACAAGGCTTAAAATCCTCAACCTACTGCCAATTTTCAAATATGGTATTCAAATTAAGAAATCTCTAAAACAAATCTCAAAAATCTGAAACCTAAATTCTAAAGTTACAAGTTTGAGCAAACAATTCCACAGAGACTAAAGTTCATAAAAAGTAGATTTATAAGAATTTTTCTCTTAAGTGCTTGACTAATAACTTAAATTTTCATTTACTTCCTGTCACATCCTAACCTTAGAGATATGACAGTCCTAGAACATGGGGAGACATAAGGTCACCCACACCCGTAGAACCCATTAACATATAACAATCATGCCTAGGATCTTACCGAACCTCTTTCAGTAACTCATTTAAAACATTTAGATGAATACCATAAATTGCAGAAGACTTAAAAAATCATTACATATAAAATCCATAAGGAAAATAATATATATCTCGATAAGTATCAATCAACTGTCACATCCCAACCTTATGAGATACGACGGTCCTAGAACACGGGGAGACATAAGGTCACCCACACCCGTAGAACCCATTAACATATAACAATCATGCCTAGGATCTTACCGAACCTCTTTCATTAACTCATTTAAAACATTTAGATAAATACCATAATTTGCGAAAGACTTAAAGTAAATCGTTACATATAAATTCCATAAGGAAAATAATATAAATCTCTATAAGTATCAATAAACATTCCTGAAGCATCTAAAGACAAGACTTCATAACATAGTATTTTTGATAACTCGGACAAGGAATTCCCCAAGCGAAGTAGGATGCTTGAGCCATCACCTTGCCTCCTCACATTTGCTCACCTAGAACCACACAAGGAAAAAGGGTGAGATAGATGATCTCAATGAGTAAACAAAAAGGCTCATACATTATCACATATTCCTTTGAAAGGAAACACATAGCTTATACACACAGTTCATGGTTTATAACTCATGAATCAGGTTGCATTTTAAGCAAGGTTCAATTTAGCAAGTTTGCAGAAATCACACTTATAACACTTATAGAGTGGAGACACTACTCAATCCACTCTAAACACATCGAGGAGAGGTGGCCTTTACCAAATTCCAACTCCCATCACTTATAAAGCGTGAAGCTGATCAGGCTCCATGGCTAGAACCGCCCCTTCTAGCTGAGGTGGATACACTACCCCTATCCATCGGGTTAAGACCATGTGCACAGGTTCCGATGATTACCCGCATCAACACGAGGATTTTGCATAAAGGGTAAAGGTACCATAGCTAGAGCTATCAGTAAACACAATTAACAATATCACATATGGCAATAATAACATGTATTTCAATAACAATAGTAGTTTGGCTTACAACAATAATACAATAAAAGTGTAGTTCCAGAAAGAACATAAGTTAGGGTGTTTATCACAAAAAAATGTTCTCATCGGATAAGCAAAATAGTTTTGGACCAAATGTCCTTTGGCAACCCAAGCTTAACAAAGAAATCATGTTATAAAATGAAAACGAAAAGAACTTGGGTTTCAAAGCTTATAAAGGTTCACATATCAATATATCACATTCTTAAAGCACAACATGATGTTGTTCATATTTGTAATAAGAACATTGCGTTTACTCACGCATGTAACATGGACATAGTGTTTACTCACCTTGGGGTTCCTTTGCTCCTAGTACTCGTAGTCCTCTTTGCACTTCTAAGGCTCCTCAAACTCTAACATAATATTTGATTTAATACTTAGTATTTATTTACTCATGATGTTCCTATCCCATAACTACCCATACACATATATCATACACATTAGAGTTCACTCATAGGTGTATTCATCACTTGCACATATCACGTTGACTTAAAAGTCTTGCATACTTAGGCCTTGTAGGCTCACATGAAAACACGTTGCAATCATATCAATATCTTTTTAAGGTCATCACATTATCATTACCTCAATATCAATTCACTTATCAATCATCTTAATTCACTTTACACTTCCATACATGTCAGCTTAATAATTAATCCTTCAAACATCATGCTTAACTCTTATGATCCCTTTTACTTCATCAACTCATAACCATATATTCATCATCAAGTCATCATGACATCTAGTTCCAAATTCCTCAATCACATTTGCATTCTAACCACAATTGATATCAAGATACCTTAAGTATACCAAAACACATTTAAGCTTATCTAGGATCATACCTTCAATTAACATGCAATTTTCATCATCTACTTTTACATACATATATGTCAACAATCATCAAAACACATCACATTAAATTATAAACATTTGGACACAATGGTTCATGTAGGCTGAATGCATTTTTAAGGTGAAAACCAAATTCTTCTTCTTTTCGTGTTTTCCGTCTATTTCAGAAATATGCAAAAACATGGTTTAAACCAAGATTTTTCATGTAAGCATAACAAAAATCATTTTAGAACTCAAATCCATAAGAATCGGCCACTATTGGTGACATTGATATATAAAAATTCAATATTTTGCATTATAGTGCACAAAACATGAGTTTTCTTGTTTTTGGTATTTTTCGGTCATTTCCGAAATATGCAAATAGGTTGTTTAAACCATTATTTTTCATTCAATCATTGAAAATATTAGTTTAGAACACATTATCTCACAAATCGGCAGCCATAGGTAAGGTTTATACAAAAAAATTCCAAGTTCAAAGGCTTAGGTGAAAAATCATGAGTTTCCACGCATTTCGTTTATTTCAGCGATAAACAGGCACATGATTCAAGTCATTATTTTTCATCTAAACAAAACAAATATCACATTAGAAAACCAATTCACACAAATCATCAGCCATGTATTTATGAAAGAATAGAATTTTCAAATTTCCAAATCCTAACACGAAAATCTTGAATTCCTTTGTTTTTCGAAACTTTTCGGTCATCACAGAAATATACAGAAATATCATTTCATGCAATATTTTTCATCAAAACAAATCAAAAATTGGTTTAGAATGCAAATAAACACAAATTGCCCCCCACCCCCCCCCCCCCCCCCCCTTATGATGTCTATGCAATAAAATTGTGATTTTAAGTTATAGAATTCACCTTTGGGGAAATCTTGCGGAAAGAATCGTGTTTTCGGTAGAAAATAAATTTTCTCTCCCAAAAATTCACTCAAATAGAATTGAATCTATAGAAATCAGTAATCAAAATAGTTCAAAATAATTTTCCCATAATTTATTTCATAGAAAACAGTTCAGAAATCGAAAGAGATTAAAAAACTTACGATTACAGTTACGAAATCGCGAAACGGTAAGGTGTTTTCGATATTTCGATAGAGAGAATATCTTGAGAGGTTTTTCTGCTAGAATACAGAAAGAATGAGGGAGTGGCTACTGGAAAACCCTTGCTGGCCAAAAATTTGAATATATATTAGGGTTGGAGTGGAATTTCCACTATTACCCTTAATGAAATAAGTTAGGAGCAGTTTTGTGTAGTGGGCTTTTGGGTATTGGGCCTTTTTCTTTAAAAATTTCGGCTAAAGTGTTTAGAAATAAAAATAATATTTTTCTTTTTATTTTTGGGATATTTCCCTCAAAAATATTTATTAAAAATATTTTAAAAATACCCATAAAATTATTTTAAGCTTAAAAATTGTTTTATGCATGAAAATTCATTTCATTTTAAATAAATTCTTTTATGCAAATGCACTTCATGTAAGTCATTTATTCCACAATAGCAACACATATTATGCATATTAAAATTAATTTAATATGCCACATACTCATCAATCACTTAGATCATAAACATTCACACAAGCACACACTTAACCTTATAGATTCTAATTCAAGTAATTTATCACGAAAATTCCTAGGGTGGATGTGAGTTGTTACATCAACATTCTCGGAGCATCTAAAGACAAGACTTCATAATCATAGTATTATTGATAACTTGGACAAGGAATTCCCCAAGCAAAGTAGAATGCTTGAGCCATCACCTTGCCTCCTCACATTTGCTCACCTAGAACTACACAAGGAAAAAGGGTGAGATAGATGATGTCAATGAGTAAACAATAGTGATTGCACAATAACACATATCTTTTAGAAAGGGCTCATAGCTCATAACTTATAGTTCATGATTCATAGTTTGCAGTTTAGAAAGGTTTGCAGAAATCACACTTATAACACATAGAGTGAAGGCTACTGCCATAATCACTCGAACACATAGAGTGAAGGCTATTGCCATAATAACTCAAACATATAACACATAGAGTGAAGGCTATTGCCATAATCACCCGAACACATAGCTGATAATTACTCGCATTGGTATGAAGATCATATAGTCGATGATTACTCGCATCGGTACGAGGAGCACATAGCCGATGATTACTCACATTGGTACGAAGATCACATAGCCGATGATTACTCACATCGATACGAGGATTCTGCATAAAGGGTAAAGGTACCATAGCTATAACTATTGGTAAACACAATTAACAATATCACATATGGTAACAATAACATGTATTTCAAAAACAATAGTGGTTTAGCTTTCAAACAATGATACAACGATAGTGTAGTTCCAAAAAGAATACAAGTTAGGGTGTTAATCACAAGAAGTTCTCATTGGATAACAAAATAGTTTTGGATCAAATATCCATTGGCAACCCAAGCTTGACAAAGAAATCATATAATAATATAAGATAGAAGGAACTTAGGTTTCAAAGATCACAAAGGTTCACATAACAATATATCACATTCGTGTAACATGAATGCATCATTAAGGTAAAGACCAAATTCTTCTTCTTTTCGTACTTTCCATCTATTTCATAAATAAGTAAAAACATGGTTTGAACCAACATTTTTCAAGTAAACATAACAAAAATCATTCTAGAATATAAATTCATAGGAATCAGCCACTATTGGTGTTATTAATATATAAAAATTCAACCTTTTGCATTAAAGTGCATAAAACCATAAGTTTTCTTATTTTCGGTATTTTCTGGTCATTTCAGAAATATGCAAACAGGTTGTTTAAACCATTATTTTTCATTCAATCATTGAAAATATCAGTTTAGAATACATTCCTTCATGAATCGGCAGCCATAGACAGGGTTTATAAAAAAAATTTCCAAGTTCAAAGGCTTAGGTGAAAAATCATGAGTTTCCACGCTTTCCACGCATTTCGTTCATTTCAGCGATAAACAGACACATGATTCAAATCATTATTTTTCATCTAAACAAAACAAATATCATATTAGAACACCAATTCATACAAATCAGCAGCCATATATTCATGAAAGAATAAAATTTTCTAATTTCCAAGTTCTAACACGAAAACCTTGAATTCCTTTGTTTTTTGAAAATTTTCGATCATCACAGAAATATGCAAAAATATTATTTAATCTAATATTTTTCATTTAAACAGATCAAAAATTAGTTTAGAATACAAACAAGTACAAATCACCCCCCCATTATGATGTTTATGCATAAAAATTGTGATTTTAAGTTATAGAATTCACCTTTGGAGAAATCTTGCGGAAAGAATCGTGTTTTTAGTAGAAAATAAATTTTGTCTCCCAAAAATTCACTCAAACAAAATTGAATCTATAGAAATCAGTAATCAAATAGTTCAAAATAATTTTCCCATAATTTATTTCATAGAAATCAGTTTAGCAATCGAAAGAGAAGAAAAACTTACGATTATGGTCAAGAAATCATGAAACGGAAAGGTGTTTTCTTAGTTTCGGTAGAGAGAATTTTTCTGCCAAGATACAGAAGAAATAAGATGATGGCTGCTGGAACTTTGGTTTGGCCAAATTTTTGAATATATATTAGGGTTTGGGTGAAATTTCCACTAATACCCTTAAAGAACTAGGTTATGAGGATTTTAGTGTAGTGGGCTTTTGGGTATTTGGGCTTTTTATTTAAATTTTGGGCTGATTATAGGTAATTAAAAATAAAATATTTTTCTTATTATTTTCATTAAAATTTTTCCAAAAACATTTATTTAAAAATATTTTAAAAATACTCATAAATTATTTTATGCTTAAAAATCGTCTTTTTACATGAAAATTTATTTTACAAAAAATAAATTATTTCATGCTAATGCATTTTATTCAAATCATTTATTTCACAATTATAATTCATAGTAGGTATATTAAAATTAATTTAACATGCCTCAAACTCATAAATCACATCTCACATGAATTTTCATACAGTCACACAATTTATCACAATAAGCCTAAATTCAAATAATTTGTCACTAAAACTCCTAGGGTAGATGTGGGTTGTTACACTTCCATAATTTGATCATGCATTTCATTTTCATGTTTTCTTTTCAATTACTTAAAGAGATCGACTTGTTTAAATAGTCATTGTAGCCTTTTTATGTGAATGCAAACACTTGGGTGCTGGCCTATAGTTACTCAGCTAGAATCACACACTCAAATGGCTACTATCACTCTTCATAATCTCAACTCCTTTTTTTTTTTTTTTTTTTAAAGTCAAGAATAATGGAATATGTAAACATTTTCAAAGCTTCTTTGCACAATCTTGTTTCTTTTTTATACTTATGTTTTTTCTTTTTCTTTTTTTCAAGAAAAACAGTCAAGCTACTTAAGGTATTAAGCATTGCTACTAAACTAGAATAAAAGTAAGAATGGAATAAAATAGGCTCAAAAAGTGTAACTAAAGTTTTGAATTTCAGGCATGCAAAAATTTGCAAAAAATAGATTCCCTAGTCATAACCACCACATTCAATCATTAACACATGATCAATTCAATCAAGCCATACTTCAACAAGTCATTGTCATTAAAAAATTAGTAAATTATTTCCTAAAGACGGTAGATTTCAAATCAAACAATCATCACAATTTAATTCACTTGGAACACAAGAAAAAAAAATAAAAGCTCTTCCTCCACACTTAAGTAACAAATTGTCCCCAGTGTGTTATAAACAATGAAAAATAAAAAAGTGAAGAGGACTTCCCTTGGGTATTCCATGAATCAATTCCAAGATTTTTGCTCAGTTGCCAGCTTCCATGATCAATTAGTTCTACCTGTAGAGATAGTACTTGAAACTAATCAAGTGAAATCCATTATTAAAAACAAAAATAAAACAAAGTAAATTGAATGAAAGAAAAACACCAAAAGTAAAAACTTGAAAAACAATGGGTTGCCTCCCATTTAGCGCTTCTTTAACTTCGTATTAGCTTGACATTATTGTTATCCATCTCCATTCAAAGCAAAAAAGGCTTCATCATGTTACTTGCCTCCATAAAGTGAGATGAAAATTATGTAAAGCTTTTGACCGTTACATAATTTGTTAGTTGCAAATCTCAAATGAAAGGCTCTTCCTTTGCTTCTTGCAACCATCAGCTTTTCCATTTTATGTTTATTTTTAAACATTTCCACCTATGGATTTGACATAGGAATCTCAAAATTGGAATCCAACAAAATTTGCACATGATTTGCTCCATCCTCCTCTTGTAAATATCAGATGCTCCACCCAAATTCGATCACCCTCCGCTTTAGAATCTCTATAAAACTGATCTCTCCCCCCAAAGAAAATTTTGAAGACACAAATACTAGCCTTGTATTTGAATCTTTAACAACTAAACAATGAAGGGGGAGAGGTAATGGAGTAAGGTTATTTATGGGTTGGTTTTCAAAATATGGAATATGGGATTGATGAGGAGTGAATATTGGGATCAAGAGTGGATTATTTTCATGGGATACCACAATTGCTTAGTGTGAACCCTTAATTTTGCACCTTCCAGTATGCATTTGAACCTTAAAAGCACTTGGGCTCAGTAAACAAACCTTCAAAAGCTGAAAACTCTCAAAATGGAAAAAATAAAATATTTATTTTTGGCATTTAAACTCTTTAAATCATCTAGGACTGAGTAACAAATACAACGCCACTAGAATTATGAAAAACATATGAGAAACGAGCAAGAATGGGCAAAAATGGGGAAAATAGGTGGCCGCAGGGCCCATTGCCGCAGAGCTCTGTGGCACTACCGTGAAACCCTATGCGAAACTGCAAAGGGCTTTGTGGCAGTACGGAACTACAAAGGGCTTTGCAGCACTGCCATAAAGGCCTCTGTGGCACCACAAAGACCTTTGTGGCAACTCCGATGAAAATTTGATTTTTGCAATCCCACATTAGAATTTTGTGTTTTCTATGCTTCAAACCTTCTCCTATATATAGAGGGCTTCTCGACACTTCAAAACACCAACTTCTAGAGTTTGAAAAGCAATAACTTCAAGCAAACTGCTTTACATTTGCTCCTTGCTTCGCAAAGCGAGTTGGGAGGTTTCTCTTTGATTTCTACCTAACTAGTTCAAGGCTTCTCGCCTGCTTGCTTGAGGCAAGTCTCTTGCCTAAGGCTTGTGTCCACTGCCCAAGGCTAGTCACCGCCCATCACCCAAGGCTAGCTGCTATTTGCCGTCTGAGGCTATCTGCCGCCCGCCGAGGCTAGCTATCACCCGCTATTTGAGGCCAATCACTGCCTGCCATCCTAAGCTAGCCGCCGCCTATCGTCTTAAGCCAGCCACCACCCGCCATCTGAGGTAAGCTTATTTTTCCTTAATTTCATTGTCTTTTTTAGTTAGTTAATTAAATTGATTCATCTAGGTTGTTAGTTAATCAACTCGGTAATCAATCTAATTAATTAATTAACTCAACCCTTTTTTAATCAATCAATCAAAACATGATAAAGTGGCTAGGCTAAACTAACCTCTTCGCAAGAAGGAAGAACTGCATGGGTTCTAATTCCTATTTAAAGGGATACACAGGCATGCTTGGTTCAGGCATCAAATCTAATTAAAATTAATCAACTATCCCCCTATCACCTTCTTCACTTACTTTTGTGTTTGTTTCTTTACTTTATTATTAGGATTAGTTTTGGGAATGTGTGATTTCCCTAGAACCCATAAGGGCTAGAAGAGGTATCCCCTAAGTTTGGATTTCATTGTAATATTAACTCTCTTTTATTTTGAATTCTAATTGTGTATAAACTTTGTGGATTGAATGATCATGCATATTATAACTTTTTCATGAATTTTAGTTTGTTCATGAAATATATTTTAAGTCACTTTTATATTACTTGGCCAAACTTATTTTGTTAAATTAAACTGAAAACCTAGTCCCCGAATCCTCTTTGGTTTCAAGGCTAGTGATCCTTTTTCTTTTGGGTAATAATTGGAGTCAAATGGGTTTTTTCCTTATATTTTCCCAAATAAAAATAAATTAAGGTGGTGACTCCTAAAAATAATTTTCAAATCTATCAAAAATAAGTCCAAGGGCTTCCTCGTGAGTTTTTTCGCAAATGTGCATTTCGATTCCCTTTAGCAGATTAGATCGGTGCTCAGGCGAGACCTCACACTTAGGCTCCTCCATTTCTCCATCTTTTATTAATTGCTCACCTAAACAATTTGCTGCATCAAATTCTTCATCCAAATCTTCCTCACCATTCTCATCTTTTGATTGTTTGTCATCCCACTAATGTGGCATAATAGTTGAGATTGATCAGAATAATTCAAGTCAAGGTAATTCTCAGGGTAAGGATAGAAGTCAGGCTCATGGTTGAGGTTTTCCCATTTAGCTTCCAAGACATCATGTCTTTCATCAAACTCCTCAACCATATTCTTAGTAGAATTGATGAACCTTCCTAATGCAAGTTCAAGGGATGACTTCTCTTCCCATGACTGCCTATGCTCTTATGGTGCATCACATCCATATTCTTCTTGGAAATCATGTTGATAAGGATATTCACAATTGAAAAACTGATTTCCTTAGTAAGTGTTGTAATCCATGGATAAAAACCTAAAAACACAAATAAGCTAAAAGAAATATAAGAAAATAAATAAATAAAAACTAGATCAATAATCTCTATTGTGTTGCTAATATTATATAAAAGTGTCTTTGGCAAAGGTGCCAAAAACTTGATGCGTGCTAAACACAACCACCAAGTTATAAATTAAACTCGACGTCTATTCTACCCTAGCTTAAGGCAAGTGCACCTCTCATTTAGGTAGTATAGCAGTAACAAGGTCGATCCCACGAGGACACAATACAAGTACTAGCTCAAACTTCAACCATTGTCTAGCAATTAATATTTTAGAATAATTAAAGTAAACTAAATTAAAACAGAAGAAACTAAAGATAATAATGAGATAATTGATAGATATAAACAAGGATCAGGTTATGTAGATGTGAATCCCCCTAGCTCTCTTACATTCCATGAATAATAGAATCAATTACATCAAACAATAAATTGAATTGGCATTCCACTAATTTAGATTAAAACCTCTCTTGAGTGATTTAATCCCTAATTCCTAGGTAGAGTGTAAGGAATTTCTTCTTAAACATAATCAAATAGTTCATGCATTAAGAATAAGGAATAAAATACCAAAGGGTTTTGTAGGCCTATCTCTAGTGCCCCAATCAACCCTTAATTAACATGAGTGATCAATTCATATTAAGCTTTCTCAAGTCAACAATATGAAAACAATATCTAATTAACAAGCTAGCTTTTGCTGATTAGAATAATAAGATTAATCATGAAAATAAAACAATCAAAGATGAATTCATTGAAACTAAAATCATTCAATCCATACAATTGAAACTAGGGTTCATCAAATCTAAATAAAAATAATTAATTCATAATGGAAATTGAAAACAATAAAGAAAGATAGAGATTAAGAAACCCAAATAGTTCATGATAAAGATTGAGGAAATCTTGATTTCAATCCTTGGTTAATGCTTTAGATTTAGTGGATCTTCCTTGAAAAAAGCTACAAATCTTCTCTGGAATGAAAATATATGATTTACACTAGCCAAAGAACCATACTGCACCTTCCCCTATAGCTCTCCCTCTTTTTTTCCTTTAATCTGTGGTTATATAGTGATTTAGGACATTCCCATGCCTTAGCCCATAGCCGTGGCTCTGCTCGTGAGAACTCTCTGGATAAAGCTACAAATTGACCTTTACCCCATACCCTGACTCACAGGCATAGGGCTGGTCATAGGACCTAAATTAGGCTTCATGTTCTTCATGACTTTTGTAGCTCTTTCTCTTAGCTTTCCAACAACACCTAAATCACCTTAATCGAA
Source organism: Reutealis trisperma (assembly GCA_947687605.1). Taxonomy (NCBI): domain Eukaryota; kingdom Viridiplantae; phylum Streptophyta; class Magnoliopsida; order Malpighiales; family Euphorbiaceae; genus Reutealis; species Reutealis trisperma. Next base: position 362,766 of record CANTUT010001259.1, on the reverse strand, counting down.
CATTTATAGCTCAAGTTATGCTCAAAATACTCCAAGGTGTTCAAAGCTATAAAAATACCAACTTTGCCTACATATTCCACATGGCCAACACCATGCATGTGTCCTTGGGTGTGGCTTAAGCATAGGTCTTCAATCCTTCACCTAAAGTGTGCCATTTTTTTGTGTCCTAGCTCCATCATTCCAAACTAAATTGATCCATGGCTTGTAAAATATAGAAATCCCTAAAAGAACTCTGAAATAACACTTAACAAACAAATCAAACTCAATTTAAATATAAAACATAGTAAGATTAGGGGATAAAATATAGACAAATATGCACTTATCAACTTGTAACTTGAAACATAATATTTACTCACCTTGTGGTTCCTTTGTTCCTAGTACTTATAGCTCTTTGAAGTTCTACTAATCCTCAAGCTCTAATATATATTACAATTCAATACTTTAGCATTCACTGAATCATTATGCTATCCTGTACCATAACTACCCCATGTACATACCACGTTCACATACATTTTGAGTTGCACTTAGAAGTGCACTCATCACTTGCACATAACATGTTGACTTTCAAAGTCTTTATAGGCCCATATGAAATCATATTATAACCCATATTAAGACTCTTCTAAAGTCAAACATAATATATCATAAACTTAATATCAATTCAATCTAACATTCAACTTAGTGTGCTTACATTTTTCATATATGTGAACTTGACAAGTAACCTTTCAAATATCCTGCTTATCTCTTATGATCAATTCACATAATCAATCTCATAGTCAAATCAAGATCATTAATTCATTATCACTTCATCATAAAACCTATTTCCTATATTACTTATTCAAATTCACATATGAATCACAACATAGGGTTAAGATACCCTAAGTATACCCAATTGTCTCTAAACTTATCTAGAGCCATTCCTTCAATCAACACATTAATCATTTATCATTCATGTATACATGTCAATAATCAATAAAATACATCACATAAAAATTATAAACATTGGGATAAAAATCCCTGCATTGACCGAATGCCCTATTCAAGGAAAACATTAATTTTTCTTTTTGCACTTTTCGTTTATTACAGTAATATGTAAAAACATAGTTTAAACTAAGATTTTTCATGTAATAAAAATAAAAATCAATTTAGAATACTTTAATGTACAGTTCAGTACCTATATATTGATACATGCTTGCAAAATTTCCAACTTTAGGTTCTAGCATGAAAACCATGAATCTTTCTCTTTTCCGGTACTTTTTGATCATTACAGTAATATATAAATACAAGATTTAAACCATTATTCTTCATCTAAACATAACAAAAATCAGTTTAGAATCCAATTATATACAAATTGGCAGCCTTTGGTGCTCCTTATGCATGAAAATCCCAATTTTAGGTTGAAGGGTGAAAATCATGAGTTCTTTTGCTTTTTAGTATTTTCTAATCATTACAGTAATATTTAAAAATATGATTTAAATCAATTTTTTTATCTAAATACAAGAAAAATCAATTTAGAACACAATAGAACACAAATCAGTAGCTCCTCCCCTTGTTATGCATGAAAATTCCAAACTTTGAGTTTTAGAGGGTTGTGTTTTCGGTGAAAAAATTGATTTCTCTTTCAAGATTTCACCTATGACAAATTTAATTAGTAGAAAATCAGTAAATAAATAGTTCAAAATAATTTTCTCATGATTATTTTTATAGAAATCAAATAATAAATTGAAATAAGAGAAAAACTTATGAAAATGGTCAAGAAATCGCAAGGTTTGAAGGCACCTTGTGAATTTCGGTTGAGAGAATATTTTTGAAAGAATTTTCTACTAGAATTATGAGAAAAAAATGGAATGGTGGCTATCTAAACTAGGGCTTGCTAAATTTTTCATTAAATATTAGGGTTTAGGTGTAATTTCCAAGTTTACCCTTAATGAGTTAAGTTAGGAGTGTTTTGGTGTATTAGGCTTTTGGGGAATTGGGCCTATTATTTAATTTATAGGCTAATTATAGGTAATTCAAAATACAATATTTTTCTTATATTTTTATTAAAATCCCCCCAAAATATTTATTTAAAAAAACTCATAAAAATTATTTTATGCTTCAAAATCGCTTTTTGCATGAAAATTCATTTTATGTACAATAAATTATTTTATGCTCATGCACTTCATATAATTCACTTATTTCACCATAATAATTCATGTTATGCATATTAGAGCTTATCTAACATACCACATATCCATCGAGCACATAACACATGAATTTCCATAAAAGCACATACTTAGTCTTAATAGTTCTAAGTTCAAGTGAATTGTCATGGAAATTCCTAGGGTAGGTGTGGGTTGTTACACTAGATCAAAATCCCAAGCTAGGCTGAATTCTCCTAACCATGGATTTTCTTGCTTTTCGCACTTTTTGATCATTACAATAATATGTAAACGCATGATTTAAACCAATATTTTTCATGTAATCATGACAAAAATTAGTTTAGAAAGCAAAGACACACAAATTGCCCCTTAGTATCTATATGCGTGAAATTTCCAACTTTTAGGTTTTAGGGTTCACCTTTGATGGATTTGTGAATAAAGAGTTGTGTTTATGATTGGAAATCGGTTTCTCCTTCAAGAAAAAAATCTAGGGAAAATTTAACAAGAAGAAAAATAGTAAATATACAGCACCATATGGATTACTAATGATTAGTTTCATAAAAATCAAATGGTAGCTTGAAAGAAGAGGAAAACTTACTAAGATGATCACAAAATCACAAGGTTTGGAGGCACCTTGCAAATTTCTATTATGAGAGAGTTTTTCTATAAAAATATGATGGAAAAATAGAATGGTGGCTATCACAACTCAAGGGGCTGAATTTTAGGTCATTATTAGAGTTTTGGTGCAAAATTACAAGTTTACTATTAATGAGCTAGGTTTAGAGTGTTTTGGTGTGTTAGGCTTTTGGTGGGTTAGGCCTTTAATCTAATTTGTGGGATGATTTTAAATAATTAAAAAAAAATATTTTGCTTCTTATTTCATTAAAATCCTCCTAAAAATATTTAATTCAAAATATTTTAAAAATTCTTATAAAATTTATTTTGTGCTTAAAAATCGCTTTGTGCATGAAAATTCACTTTGTATGCAATAAATCATTTTATGCTTTTGCACTTGACATAAATCACTTATTTCATATTCAAATTTCATATTATGCATAATAGAACTAATCTAGCATGCCACTTACTTATTATTCATATAACACATGAATTTTCATGAAAGCACATACGTTGTCATAGTAGTTCGCAATCAAGTAATTCTTTCACAAAACTCCTAGGGTGGGTATGGGTTGTTACACACCATTATAACTCTAATAGGTTAGGGAAACCTTGGGTATCATACTCTATTAGCCATTGATTTTTCCTACCATGACCAATCTCATTAATAAGGCCAAACAAATGCAAGTGAGGCACAGAGGGAAAGAGGCTGAAAGAGCCAAAAGGGATCAAAGGAGTAAGAATAAGAGTAAGAGCCAAGGCATACACTGTTGAGTGTAGAAGCTTCCTAATTACATGAGCTTGAAGTACTTAGATTTGACACTATATAGGAAATGGATTAGTTATTATAATGACCCATACCTTTGCTAGGAGTTTCTTGACAAATTGCTTGATTTTAGAACTATTATGACAAAGTGTGTATTTTCATGAAATTTCATGTGCTATATGATTTATAAGCAAGTGGCATGCTATATTAGTTCCAATATGCATAATATAAATTATGAACATGAAATAGTGATTTATGTGAAGCACATATGCATTAATTAATTTAATGCATATAAAGTGAATTTTCATGCACAAAGTGATTTTTAAGCATAAAATAATTTTTATAAGTATTTCTAAAATATTTTAAATTAAATATTTTTGGGGGAATTTTAATGAAAATAAGAAGCAAAATATTTATTTTTAATACATTTTAATCAGCCTATAAATTGGATTAAAAATCCAATTTACCAAAAGCCGCACTCCTAACCTAGCTTATTAATGGTAATCTTATAATTTTGCACATAAAACCCTAATACCTAGCGTATATTTGGCCTCCCCTTATAATTGGCAGCCATCATTTTGTTTTTCATTAGGTTTTATAGAATTTTTTTCTCAAAAATCCTTTCTTGGCTGAAAATCACAAAGTGCCTCCAAACTTTGTGATTTTGTGATCTTCTTTGTAAGTTTTCCCTTTTCCTTCAAGTTAATTTTCAAAATTTATGAAAATAATCATGAGTAATCCATATGAAGTTGTATATTTTATAATTTTCTCTTTATTATATTCAGCCTAGGCCTATCTTGGAAGGAGAAACTGATTTCCAACTGTGAACATATCTCTTCCTTCCCAAATCCATCAATGGTGAACCTTAAAACTTAAAAGTTGGAATTTTCATACGTATATGCATTAGGGTGGTGCAAATTGCTTTTTCCTATCCTAAATTGATTTTTGTTATGTTTACATAAAAAATATTGATTTAAATCATGCGATTGCATATTACTGTAATGATCAGAATGCATGAAAAATAAGAAAAACCTATGGTTTCCCAAAGTTATGATGGTTTGGCCAAGGTTGGGATTTTGATCCCAAGGCTTATAATTTTAGTAAGATTCATTTTAGTGATTGTTGATATGTGTATATGAATAGTACATGACTTAATTGCACGATGGTTAAAGGAGTAACTCTAGAAAATTTCTAGATTGGTTCGGCCTATGCTTAGGGTTTCCAAAACCCTAATTGACATGTTTGACTAATATGTGTACATGATTAAGTGGCATGTGAATTGGTTTTATGATGTCTTAATTATGAGTCAACGATCCTAATTTGCTTATGGGATTGATGGTATAATTTGGCCCAAAGCAAACTATCATGACTCTTCTAGGGTTTACTAGTTAAGTTGATATATATGGAAAGTATTAAGTGTACCAAGTTGGAAGTTAAATTACATTGATATTAAGATTATGATTCATTGTTTTTGGCTTTAGAAAAGTCTTGATATGTACTATTATATGAATTCATGTGAGTCTAAGAAGGCAAAGGGTGCAGAACTTAAAAGTCAATATGCTATGTACAAGTGATGAGTGGTGTGCACTTCTAAGTGCAACTCTAAGTATATGTGAATAATATACGTGCATGGGGTAGTTATGGGATAGCATAACATGATGCTAAGCCATTGCTAAGTATTGAATTGTAATGTTATGTTAGAGCTTGAGAATTGTTAAAAGTGTAAAGGTTACGAGCATTAAGAGCTAAAGAACCACAAAGTGAGTAAACATTATGTTTATGTTACAATTACAAGTTATCATGATATGTGAACCTTTTAAAATTCTTGAAACCTAAGTTCCTTTCTATAAAAAATTATAAGTATATGATTTCTTTGTTAAGCTTGAGATGCCAAAGGATAATTTGTCTGAAACTATTATTGACCATTCAATGATAAGAAAAGAGCTTTTGTGATTATTGCATTACCTTATATTCTTTTTGGAACCACATTGTTGTTTATCCTTTGTTCAATAAGCTAAACTTCTATCATTACAATTATACATGTGATTGCATTCTTCAATGCTATTATTACAAATGATTGCCATTAGCTTTGGCTATGGTAACTGTGAACTCTTATATGTAGAAATCCTCATACTGATGTGGGAAATCATTAGAATCTGTGCATATGGTCTTAACCTAATGGATAGGGGTAGTGCATCCATCTCAGCTAGAAGGGGTAGTTCTAGCCATGGAGCTTGATCAACTTTACACTTCTTTTCAAGTTGGGAGTTGAAATTTGGTATAATGCCATCTCTCCCTTATGTGATCAAGTGAATAAGGCAAAACCCATCACTCTATAAGTTACAAGTTTGTTTTTTGCAAAGCTTGCTAAATCGCAAACTATGAACTATGAACTATAAACCTTTCTAAAGGAATATGTGTTACTGTACAAGTTGTATTATTTACTCATTGAGATCATCTATCTCACTCTTTTTCTTATGTGGTTTCAGGTGAGTACAATGAAGAGGTAAGGTGATAGCTCAAGCATTCTACTCCACTTGGGAGATTTCCTTTTCCAAGTCTATTTACATACTATGATATGCAATAGTCGCTCTTAGATGTTATAGGAGTTTATGTTTGGAACATTATTCATTTGATGATTAATTTAAAGTCTTGATTATTCTTTTTCTTATGAATTGTACTTAAAGTATTTTTAAACTATTCTTCTGCTAGTTAAAGATTTCATTTATTATTGGTCATTCAAGTTAATGCATGAGATTTTGGTACGATCCCAAGTAGTATTTAACCATGCATGAGAGGTTTCTACTAGCATAGGTGACCTTATATCTCCTTGTGTTCTAGGACTATCATATCTTGGAAGTTGGGATGTCACAATTATCTATAAATCATATGCGTACTAATTGTTAAGAGAAAAGAATTGGATTCGAGACTAAAATTGAAATGGCATTTGTTTCCTATAGAGGCCAAAATGAGTTTCTTGCTAGTATAGTACTAGTCATTTGAGCTAAACGACCTGTAAAGAAAGGATGTGAAACATATTTGGCCTACATAGGGGATATGAGGAAGATCTCCAATAATCTGAATGGCATACTAGTGATAAAAGAATTTATGAATGTGTTTCCAAAGAAGTTACCGAGTTGCCACTAGATTGAGAGGTACAATATAGTAAATAACTTTGTCCAAGCACTATATATCAACGAGAAAGGTGACATTGAAGGATAAGTACCCAGGAAGGATTGCTCACACTATATATCAACTATCTACAGTGGAGCAAAGCGACATTGAAGGATAAGCGATAAGTGCTTAATTGACTATATTTTACTCCTTCTTCTTAATGTATTTTATCCTTCAATTGAGTTTGACTTGTTTGTTTAAGTGTTTTTCTAGAATTCATTTATGTTTTAGGAGCCATGGAATGATTTATTAAGAAACTACAAAGCAAATCAGCAAAAATGAAAGAAAATGGGAAAAGTATTGAAGATCATCCTTGTCCCATGGCCAGAACCATACCTATAGGGTTGGGCATGGCCTAAGGAATCAGGAGTAGTAGCTTGACATAGGGTGAGCTACAGGGGTTTGACAGCTTTGAACACCTTATAGTATTTTGAGCATAACTTGAGCTATAGAGGTCAAATTGAGGTGGTTCAAGTATCATTGGAAAGCTAAAAGAAAGAGCTCAAATGTTAAGAAAAAATAAGGTCTAATTCCTTTGTTTTTGACCCAAAATTGGTATGCAATCTAGACATTGTATCTTAGCACCTAGCCTAGCTATGCTGACAAGGCAAAAATTGGCCAATCCATGCTTGATACTAATCCAAACCCTAATAAGCCTCAAAGAACTATAAAAGGACATAATTTGGATCACAAAAGGGGAGTTTTTTATAGGTTTTTAATAGGTGCCCTCACAAAAGGGTGAGAGGGCATTTTGTGAAGAATTTTCATGGTGAAGATCCAATAAGCTACAGATTTTGAAGAGGAATGATGATCAAAGTAGGGATTTGTCGTCATTCATGGATTATTTGAGTTTCCTTTACCTTCTCTTGTATTCTTTATTTCAATTCTCTGATATGAACTAATTTTTTATTTATCTAGATAAAGATGAACCATAGTTCTTAATTGCATAAATTAAATAATTTGTTTTGAATCAATTTATCTTTGGATTGTTTTATTTTTATGATTTATGATATTTATTCTGATTGGCAATTATTGGTTTGTTGATTAGATATTATTTCTATATTGGATGAGTAGAGATACCTTAATATAGATAGATCACTCATGGGAACAGAGAGTTGATTGGGGTGCTAGAGATAGACCTACAAGACTTCTTTGGATGTTCATCTCTTGAATTTAATACTGCTCCTATTTGATTATAGGTTGAGAAGAGATTCCCCTATAATATTAAGGAGGTTAGGGATTTAATCACTTGAGAAAGGTTTCCATCTAATTTAGTCAGAGTCCAATTCAATTCATTGTTTAAATGATTCATACCATTGTTCTTAACATGTATGAGAGGCTAAGGGAATTCAATATCTAGATGAACTTTGCTAATGATTTTCTATCATCTATCCTTTATTTCTTTCATAGATTAGTTTTAAATAGTTTAGTTTAATTAATCTTGAATTTGGTTTAGCTAAAGAATAGTTTAAGTTTGAGCTAGTACTTGTGTCAATGTCTCTGTGGATCAACCCCGTTATTGCTATATTACCTAAACGATAGGTGCACTTACTTAGCGATAAGGTAGAATTAATCATCGAGCCATTATAAATGTAAAACTGCCGGTGTTGCAAAATGCCAGTCAAGTTTTTGGCACCATTGTCGAGGACACTTTTATAAAATATTAGCAATATGATGGAGACTATTGATCTAGTTTTTATTTTCATGTCTATTTGTTTTCATCTATTTTTATTTGTTTATTCTATTTTACATTTTTGTTTCTTTTGAGTTTTTGCATTTCAAAAAAAAAAAAAATTCTCCATCTAATGGAATTATCATTAGTGGGGTTCTTGCCTAAATCAAGAATGGGGATATCAGGGAGATTAGTGTCCCTATCAAACTGATTTCCAAGCAGAATACTGATGAGGAGCACCACAAAAGAGGTCATCCTTCAAGCTTGTGTTGGAAAGATTCATGTGGTCTATGGAGAATTAGGCAAAAGATGGGGAGAGAAGTAGAAATAATACATCAAAAGCTAGCTTCGCAACTCAATTTGAAGTAGACATCACATTGGAGGATGATAAACATGCATAAGAGGAGTAGAGGTTAGAAGAAATGTTTGTGACTTTAGTATCAGCAACGAATAAAAGATTTCAGAGCATTAAAACAACTCTGGAGAACTAACAGGCATCTCTTCACAGCCTAGAAATTCAAGTTGGGCAGATTTTGGAGTTTCTAAGTGCTTAACCATAAGACAATTTGTCAAGGTATACTTACCCCATTTTAGTAAAACAACAAAGGACCACTACTACAACTTGGTTGTGGAATGATGATAGTGATGAAGAAGAGAATGGTAAGGATAATTTGAGGCTACAGCACATAGAATTTAATGATTGCTTAACTGAGCAACCTTAAATGTAGCAATGGGACATAATGGAGTGGAGTCAAGTGTTGAAGAACTCTCTTCCGATGATAGAGAGCTATGGGATAGCATGGATGTCACATCCCATTTTTCGAAGACATGACGGTCCTATAACATGGGAAGACATAAGGTCACCCACATCTGTAGAACCCACTCATGCATATAATTACTTTGCCAAGGATTGTACCAAATCTCATACATTATCTTTATAAAAGCCTTTTATAAAGGAAAAACCTTAGAAGTGGAGAGCAGTAGAAATAATACATCAAAAGCTAGCTTCCCAACTCAGTTTGAAATAGACATCACATTGGAGGATGACAAGCATGCATAAGAGGAGCAAAGGTGAGAAGAGATGTTTGTGACTTAGTATCAGCAATGGATAAAAGATTTCAAAGTATTGAAACAACTCTAGAGAACCAACAGGTATCTCTTCACAACCTAGAAATTCAAGTTAGGTAGATTTTGGAGTTTCTAAGTGCTTAACCATAAGATAATTTTCCAAGCCATACTTACCCCATTTCAGTAAAACAACAAAGGACCACTACTACAACTTGGTTGTGGAATGATGATAGTGATGAAGAAGAGAATGGTAGGGATAATTTAGGGTTGCTGCACACAAACAATGATGATTGCTTAAGTGAGCAACCTTAAATGTAGCAATGGGACACAATGGAGTGGAGTCAAGTGTTAAAGAACTCTCTTTAGATGATAGTGAGCTATAGGATAGCATTGATGTCACTTCCCATTTTTGGAGACATGATGGCCTTAGAACATGGGGGGCACAAGGTCACCCACATCTGTAGAACCCATTCATGCATATAATAACTTTGCCTATGATTATACTGAACCTCATACATTATCTTAATAAAAACCTTTTATAAAGGAAAAACCTTAAGTTGCAAAAGCTTAAAATATATACTTTAATACAATTCTTAAAAAAATAATAATAAGACTCCAAATAAAAGTCACCAAGATAATATTTTAAAATAAAGTTTCCATGATAATTCCCAGAGCATCTAAGGACTCAACATATGTTCATTATTATAACTTTCATAAGGAAATTTCCCAAGCGGAGTAGATAGCTTGAGCGATCACCTTGCCTCCTCAAAATGCTCACCTAGAACCACACAAAGAAAAAGGGCTGAGATACATGATTTCAATGAGTAAAAAATGCAACACATACAATAGCACATATCTCTTTCAAAAGGAATCCCATAGCTTATAACATATAGTTCATAATTTACAATTCATGAATCCAAGTTTGCAATTTGACAATGTTCATAAAAATCACACTTATTACTTATGAGTGAAGACCCTGCTCAATTCACTCATTAGTGAAGACCCTGCTCAATTCACTAAAGGGAGTGGTGGCCTCATACCAAATTCCAACTCTTAACCCATAACTTATAAAGTCATGAAACTGATCAAGGTCCATGGCTAAAACTGCCCCTTTTAGCTGAGGTGGATACACTACCCCTATCCATTGGATTAAGATCATATGCACAAGTTTTAATGATTACCCACATCAGCATGAGGATTTTGCATAAGGTTAAAGATACCATAGCTAGAGCTAATGGTAATCACAGATGACAATAGCACTTTAAGCAATAATAACATGTATCACAACAGCAATAGCAGTTTAACTTTTGGAAAGGAAGATACAATAATAGTGTAGTTCCAGAAAGAATATGAGTTAGGACAATAATCACAAAGGTATTATCATTTGATAATCAAAAATAGTTTTTGGACCAATTATCCTTTAGCAACCTAAGCTTAACAAAGAAATCATAGAGTTTCATTTTAAAATAGAAAAGTGTTGACCTAAGTTATTTCTAGACTTAGTCAAGCTCTATTTTGATCTTGTCAATCAAATTGAAAGCCATCTAATATTTATTCAAGTGTTTGTTTTGCAGAATATATCATATTTATTAATTGAAATTTAAAGGAAATCAAAATCTCCCAAAGTATATAAATTGACTTTCAAGTCGTGCCCCAGATAGAAAAGTCATGACTAAGACCATGATTTTGTGACCAAGACAATCAGAAGGCAAATTGTTCATTTTTCAACTTTGAGACTCAGAGAGAATCGCGACTTCAATCACGACTGCGACCAAGGGCGTGATCCCCGATTTGCGACCACAAATTTGAAGTCATGACTGTGAAATTCATATAGCATTCTAAGCTTCAAATAGATAGTTGAAAAACCAATGAGAAGATGCCACTTGTGATATAGCCATTGTGAATTATGAAGATCATAACTGCAAAATAATAGTCCCGACCATGAAAATGGAGTCGCAACAGCAAAAATGGAGTCTTGATTGTGAAAAAGGCTTAGCGACTGCGACCTAACTCTGATAGTGCATTTAATGTAAGATATTGTGGCTGTTGTGAGGATCCTTCTTGGTATCTTAAAATCAATATACTTAACACTTCCATATATATCAACTTAACAATAACCCTTCAAGTGTCAGACCTATCACTTATGATCAATTCATACAATCAATCCCTTCATCAATTCAAGATCATTAATTCATTATTAACTCATCATAAAACCTATTTCCATATTACTTAATTACGTTCACATATTAATCATAACATAGGGTTAAGATACCCTAAGTATACCAAATTGCCTATAGGCTTATCTAGGGTCATTCCTTCAATCAACAAGTAATTCAATCCTTTACCATTTATGTATACATGTCAATAATCATTAAAAAAACATATAAAAATTATAGACATTGGGATAAAAATCCCTACATTGGCCAAATAATTTTTTCAAGGAAACTATGCATTTTTCTTACTTATTGCACTTTTCGTTCATTATAATAATATGCAAAAACATGGTTTAAGCCAAGATTTATCATTTAATAAAAAAATCATTTTAGAACATGAACATGTAAGAATCGACACCCATACAGATTCATATGCATGAAAATTTTCCAACTTTTAGGTATTAGGTGAAAACAAAGAACCTTTCTTTTTTCCGGTACTTTTCGGTCATTACAGTAATATTAAACACATGATTTAAACCATTATTTTTCCAAACATAAAAAAAATTAGTTTAGAACATGAATATATACAAATGGGAAGCCATAAACATTTCTTATGCGTCAAAATTCTAAGTTTTAAGTTTTAGAATGAAAACCTTGAATTTCCTTGTTTTCTGAAACTTTTCGGTCATTACAGTAATATGCAGAAATTTGATTTAATTCAATATTTTTCATCTAAATACATCAAAAATCCATTTAGAATGTAAATATGAAGAAATTTCCCCCCTACCCCCCCCACCCCTCATAGTGTTTATGCAAGAAAATTTCAATTTTGAGTTATAGGATTCACTTTTGGAGAAATCGTGTAGAGAGATTAGTGTTTTCAGTAGAAAAATTGATTTCTCTCTCAAGAATTCACCTAGGGCAAATTTTATCAATCAAAATCAATAAATATTTAGTTTAAAAAAATTTTCCCATGATTAGTTTCATAAAAATCAGATGGCAAATTGAAAGGAAAGGAAAAACTTACAAAACAGTCGCGAAATCGCAAAGCTTGAAGGTATTTTGAGAATTTCAGTAGAGAGAGTACTTTTGAGAGAACATTTCTATCAAAATAATGAAATAATAGAATGGTGGCTGCTGGAATGAAGGGCTGGCCAAAATTCCCTTTAAATATTTAGGGTTTTGGACAAATTTCCAAGTTTACCCTTAATGAGCTAGGTCAGGAGTGTTTTGGTATAGTGATCTTTTAGGTATTTGTGCTTTTTATTTAATTTTGGGGCTGATTATAGGTAATTAAAAATAAAATATTTTTCTTATTATTTTCATTAAAATCCACCCCCCAAAATGTTTATTTAAAAATACTCATAAAATTATTTTATGCTTAAAAATTGCCTTTTTGCATGAAAATTCATTTTATGTAAAATAAATTATTTTATGCTAATAGACTTTATATAAATCATTTATTTCACAATGATAATTCATATTAGGCATAATTAAAATTAATTTAACATGCCATACACACATAAATCACATCATACATGAATTTTCCTATAAGCACATATTTTGACACAATAATTCTAAATTCAAGGAATTTGTCATGAAAACTAGTAGTGTAGATGTGGGTTGTTACATTCTCCTCCCCCCTCTCCCCCCCCCCCCTCCCAAAAAAAATTCATCCTTGAATTTTCAAATCTAATAGCACAACACACTCTATTTAAATTCTCTGCCACACTTCTGCTGTGCCACTCAAACACCATATCTAACTATAATTAGCATATCAAATACAGTACTATAATTAGCATATCAAACACAATAAGGCACATACTCACAATCTATCAAAAATCACACTGATAAACCTTCAACTTAAGATACATATATGTTAATCTCTTATTCAAACAAATCTTAAACAAATCCTTAATAATTTTGTATCCCCTAACCTTGAACAAAAGTAATAGAACCTTCAATTTCACCTTCAATCTAATATAATCCCAAGTATTTCTTTTCCTTATATCTCTATTAATATTAACATCAATACTAATACCTTACTTACCACTTCCATTCATTATTTATCACATTAGTCATATAAGAATCCAACAGATAATTCCAAATTAGTAACTCCAATTGATATTCGATAATTCTCTTTCCATAATAGTTATTACATAATCTATTATAACCTTAATAAATATTTTCGTGCTTAATACCTTGCTAACATTATGATTTCTACACTCCTATTATTTATCAATTAAAACATATTTAAACTTAACAAACATTTCTATATATATCATATCCCAAACAAACTAGCATTCTATTAATTTATAATCACAAATAAACTTCTCATAACTATTTCGGACTTACTCTCTTTCTGTATAGTATATACGTCATTATCATGACTTAATTACCTAATGCCATGTAATTTTTATACCTTTAGCTCATAATATCATCTCACTTTAGGTTTTCCAGTTATATCTTGCTATACTTCACATTCCTAATCATTTTACTTATCCATATTAAAATAATAAACCTTCTAATACCATTGCTATTCAATGAAATCTCTATGCAACTCTTATATCTTTCCAAATCTATGTCATTCAAGATTATCTTAATAAAAATTATTTCCGTACTAAAGATTACTACCAAATTTTCCAGTAACCTTAATTGAACATTATTGTATCTATTGCCTTAAAACATTTCTCATCCCTCAAATCCCTTTTAGGTATATTCCAAACTATTAAATTTTTTAAATTGTGTAACATCATACTTATCTTTTTATCATCATTACAAGTCTGAGAATATTTATCCATTTATGTCCTTCCTACCCCCCCTCTTTTTAAGAGAAATTCATCCTCAAATTTAAATACTTACTCATACGTTCTCGAAAACTAGGGATACTTTTGCCGCATCCCTTCCTCGGCTTCCTAAGTATATTCATCCATTCCATGATTTCACTAGTAGACCTTAATCATAGGTATCTCCTTGATACACAAATTTCTCCCATCCTTAGTTAGAAATTCTACTTGCTTTTTCTTTATAGTCAATACAAGCTCCATACTCATATAGCCAATCCATTCTTAAGATCACATCGAATCCTAGGATACCAAGATCTAACAACTCCATAGGAAGTTTTCATCCATCAATGTTTACCTCACAGTCCTTAAAGATATGCTTCACCTACGTCATAATACCAATTTTTTTTGTATATAATGTAACTAATTTGTTTCATTCTCCTACTAATCATTGCTAAATATCATTTCTCTTCTTATGGCACCAATCACAATTATCATTTAATAAATCCATATATTTCCTATATCAAACCATTGTAACATGCAAGCATTTCATACCTTATAACATTATACCTACCAATCATTAATCTTAGTTGGATCCAAAACTTAGTCCATTTCCCTTTCTAATCCACTTAAACCTACTATCTAGTTATCACACTTAGCATGTCTTTAACATAAGCACCCATCATATAATATCACATCAAAAGACACATATCACTTAATAGGTATTGCATATCATGGTATATATCATGTATCCTAATCACGTAGCACATAAACTTATAGCATAATAAGCTTTCCTATCATTTTTAAAAGTCAATAATCTCTTAGGTAAAAAAGGATCAAACCAAAGCCAAATAGCTAAGTAAACATATAATATCATGTATGTCATCTAAGTCCTATGCCACTAGGCTAACAATTACCTACTACTAGCAGAAGTCTTAATTGCGTCTCTTATTCTTGGCTCTTTTCCTTTTAGGTTAAGATGGTCTAGGTAGTGGAGGTGTCGAGGCCACATTTCTCGAGCTCTTTGTGTGAGGGCAGTCCTTGATGAAGTGATCCATCTATCCGCATCTCAAACATATGCCAGAGACCTTCCGATAAACCCCATAATGCTTCCTACCACAATGGTCACAAGTTGTTAGCGAAGATTCCTTTCTTGGTCCTCTATATCCTTCTCCATGCTAGCCTTTATGACCCTTGCTCTTATGCTTACCCTTTTGTTCACATTCAGCTCATTCAACTCTTTCGGCCTTATGCCTCTTTTCCATTATCTTGGCCTTATCTATCAGCTTAGCCAAGGTCGAGAATTCAGTTGCTACCAATGAGTGGAATAGAGGTGTGATCAACCCTCTTAGGAAGCGATTGATGTAGCTAGCTTCAGTAGGAATGATGTTGAAAACAAACCTGCTAAGTTGATTAAACTCCTTAGCATAATTTGAGACTAACATTCTAGGCTTCTGCTTTAGCTATTCGAACTGCAACGCCCTATCTTGCCTTTCACCTTTAGGCAAGAACTAATCCATCACTTCTTGTTTGAACTCTGTCCAGAAAGGTGGGTCTGCCTCATAGAATCACTCCTCGATGTTTCTCTCATATTAGTACTAAGATTCTTTCTTAAGTTGGAGTCCTACCAACTCCATCACTTGGGCATCTGAGCAAGATAATCAATGAACTAGCTTGTCCATCTCATCTAAGAATTCATGAGGTTCATTAGCCTTCTTACTATAAAAGGTAGGTGGCTGTAGCTTTTTGAACTCTGAGATGGCCATTCCTTCTTCAGGTAGCCGCTTCCTTTCCCTTTATGTAGGCACCACTACCATAGAAGGCAGAACTCCATTTCCTTCTTATGTTAGTGGTACTTCTCCCTTTTGAGCTTGAACCTCATCTAATTCCTTGTGCAAGTCTCTTATTTCCTCGTGCATTGCTTGCACCTCTTATGAAGATGCTTGCCCACAAAAGCCTATGGTTGGGAATTAGATCTCTCTCTTGACCTTGCAGGTGTAGAGGCAACATCTAAAGCAATGTCCAATATCACACGCTCACTAGCCCTAATAGGTTGGCCAGCTATGCAGACTTTCTTCTTAGGAGGCATTCTGCTATCATGACAAGGGAATTTAGTGCTAACTCCCTTCTAACCCATCTAACCCCATTATCATATCATATTAACCATGCACCTTACATGAGTACACATTATATCATATCATATCTTATATCATATATCACATAGCATATATCATATAGCATATATCACATATCACTTATCATATAGCATATATCATATATCACTTATCACATAGCATATATCATATATCATAATCATGTAACATATATTCTTATAGCATCATGAGTTTCCCTATCATATATAAGTCAGTTATGTCATAGGCAATAAAATAAATCAATGCATACTAAATCACTAAGCAATTAATTAACATCATTTGCATCGCAGGAGTTTTCTTTTTCTCGAGGTGAATCACAGGCATGGCCTTCTCAAACATCTCTCGCCATGTCCTCTTGCATGCCACATGTGGTGCTCTAGGTCACAGTCCTTTAGTAGGCGTAATCTTCTTGGTCATTTGAAGAGAAAATCATAAGGCGCACAATAATAACAAGGGGTACTATAGTTTATTAGGATTTCACGGAACTATGCTAATGATAGACTACAAGTGACATGACAAGAAAATTCCTATTCTCCAAGATTATAATTAATTAACCCAATAAATAGACTAGTCTAAACTAGACTTTAAAAAAAAAAAAAAAAACCATAGCTTTGGTATCATCTTTCTCACATCCCATTTTTTGAGACATAATGGTCTTAAAATATAGGGAGACATAAGGTCACCCACGTCCGTAGAATCCATTCATGCATATAATAACTTTGCCTAGTATCATACTGAACCCTATACATTATCTTAATAAAAACCTTTTATAAAGGAAAAATCTTAAGTTGCAGAAGCTAAAAATATATACTCTAATATAATTCATAAGAAAATAATAATAAACTCCAAATAAAAGTCACCAATTTAATATTTAAAATAAAGTTTCCATGATAATTCCCAGAGTGTCTAAGGACTCAACACAGTATGGTATGATTATAACTTTGATAAGGAAATTTCCCAAGTGGAGTAAACAGCTTGAGTGATCACCTTGCCTCCTCAAAATGCTCACCTAGAACCACACAAGGTAAAAGGGGTGAGATAGATGATCTCAATGAGTAAACAATATAGCGCATACAACAACATACATCTCTTTCAAAAGCAAACCCATAGCATATAACATATAGTTCATGATTTACAATTCATGAATCTAAGTTTGCAATTTGATAATGTTCGCAGAAATCACACTTATTACTTGTGAGTGAAGACCCTACTTAAGTCATTCGTGAGTGAAGACCTTGCTCAATTCACTCATGAGTGAAGACCCTGCTCAATTCACTCAAGGGAGAGGTGGCCTCATACCAAATTCCAACTCCCAACCCATAACTTATAAAGTCATGAAATTGATCAGGCTCCACGGCTAGAACCACCCCTTCTAGCTAAGGTGGATATACTACCCCTATACATTGGGTTAAGGCCATGTGCATAGGTTGTAATGGTTACCCACATCGTCACAAGATTTCTACATAAAAGTTAAAGATACGATAGCTAGAGCTAACGGTAATCACATATGACAATAGCATTTTAGCCAATAATAACAGGTATCACAATAGCAATAGCAGTTTAACTTTTTAAAAGGAAGATACAATAATAGTGTAGTTCTAGAAAGAATATGAGTTAGTGTGAAACCTCAAATTTGCACCCTTAGGATCTGACCGTAGCTTGACACTTACTAAGATTCGTGTGCTATGTATACGATAGCCCTACTAGTCGGTTAGTGGACAGGGGTCAAGGGGGCAGCACCCCATTGAAAATTTTCTTCTGAAACTTGCACCTTCATACGATTAGCACTTGATTATGAACCTGTAGAATCAAACTGGGATCAAATTGGATCAAAAACAGATGTGAATGGACTGAAAAATGAAATGCGGTAGCCTGCGGGCCCACTGTGGTAACTTGCAGCTAGCTGCAGTTACCGCAACTGTGCGGTAGCCAATTAGCTACCATAGCCAGCCTTACGGTAACTGCAAAGGGCATTACAGTTACCACAGTCGACACCTCAGTTACCACAGTGTGCCCCTTTCAGAATCCTACCAGCCCCAAACTCCTCCTATAAATACCTTGCACCTCATAATAGCTAAAAACACACAATCATATGCTTCTATACTCTCCTTAAAGCTTTATAAACCCTATTTCTAAACTTTCTAATCATCAAAACCCTATTTCTAAACCTCTAAATCTTTAAAACCTCATTCCAAAACTTCTTTCATCACCTCAAACCTTATTCATAAGCTTGCAAATCATCCCAAAACCCCATTTATAAGCCTCTTAATCACCCAAAACCCTATCTCTAAGCGTCCTAATCAAGAAAATGTGCAACTCAAGTTATTTCTTTCAAAGATAATTTGTGGTAATCAAGCAAAGGTGTGATTCAAGTTCCTCCAAGAAGAGTTCGTGTTGTTCAAGAGTCCTTCTTCTAAAATGAGTGCTCATGATAGCCTCAAGCCAAGGTGGAACTTAGATCCGTTGCTAAGCTTGCTCCCTATGTTCCTCGTTGTCACATCCCAACCTTAGAGATATGACGGTCCTAGAAAATGAGCAGACATAAGGTCACCTATGCCCGTAGAACTCACTTACATATAAACAAATCAAGCCTAGGATCTTACCAAATCTCTTTCATTAACTCCCTTAAAACATTTAGATGAATACCATAAATTTGCAAAAGACTACAGTAAAGCATTACATATAAAATCCATTAGGAAAAATAATATGTATCAATAAGTATCAATCAACATTCCTAGAGCATCTAATGACAAGACTTCATAAAAATAGTATTATTGATAACTCAAACAAGAAATTCCCCAAGCGAAGTAGAATGCTTGAGCCATCACCTTGCCTCCTCACATTTGCTCACATGGAACCACACAAGGAAAAAAGGGTGAGATAGATGATCTCAATGAGTAAACAAAAAGGCACATACATTATCACATATTCCTTTGAAAAGGAAACACATAGCTTATATATATAGTTCATGATTTATAATTCATGAATCAGGTTACAATTTAGCAAGGGTTCAATTTGGCAAGTTTGCAGAAATCACACTTATCACTTACAAAGAGTGAAGGCTATTGCTCTATCACTCGAACACATTGAGGAGAGGTGGCCTTATACCAAATTCCAACTCCTATCACTTATAAGGCATGAAGCTGATCAAGACCCACGGCTATAACCGCCCTTTCTAGCTGAGGTGGATACACTACCCCTATCTATCGGGTTAAGACCATGTGCACAAGTTCTGATGATTACCCGCATCGGCACGAGAATTCTGCATAAAGGGTAAAAGGTACCATAGCTAGAGCTAATGGTAATCACAATTAACAATATCACATAAGGCAATGATAACATGTATTCCAATAACAATATTGGTTTAGCTTTCAAGCAAAAGATACAATGATAGTGCAGTTCCAGAAAGAATACCAGTTAGGGTGTTAATCACAAGAAGTTCTCATTGGATAAACAACTAGTTTTGGACCAAATGTCCTTTAACAACCCAAGCTTGACAAAGAAATCATATAATAATATTTAAAATGGAAAGAACTTAGGTTTCAAAGATCACTAAGGCTCACATAATAATATATCACATTTGTAACATAACAAAATGTTACTTGCACTTGTAACATGAATATAGTGTTTACTCACCTTGGGGTTCCTTTGCTCCTAGTATATGTAGTCCCTTTTGCACTACTAAAGCTCCTCAAACTCTAACATAATATTTGATTTAATACTTAGTATTTATTTACTCATGATGCTCCTATCCCATAACTACCCATGCACATATAGCATACACATTAGAGTTCACATATATGTGTACTCATCACTTGCACATAGCTCATTGACTTTAAAAGTCTTGCATACTTAGGCCTTATAGGCTCTCTTGATATCACATTAAAATCACATTATTACCTTTTTAAGGTCATTACAATATTATTAACTCAATATCAATTCACCTTAACAATTATTTTAATTCACTTTACACTTCCATATATGTCATCTTAACAATTTACCTTTCAAGCGTCATGCTCAACTCTTATGATCCCTTTCACTTCATCAACTCATAACCAAATGTTCATCATCAAGTCATCATAACATCTAGTTCCATATTTCTCAACCACATTTGCATTCTAAACACAAAATAATGTTAAGATACCATAAGTATACCTTTAGTATACCATAATGTACTTAAGCTTATCTAGGATCATACCTTCAACTAATATGCAATTTTATCATTTATTATACATACATATATGTCAACAATCATCAAAACATATCACATAAAATTTATAACCATTGGGACAAAAATGTTTATATAGGCCGAATGCATTACCAAGGTAGAGACTAAATTCTTCTTCTTTTCGCACTTTTCGTCTATTTTAGAAATATGTAGAAACATGATTTGAACCAAGATTTTCCATGTAAACATAACAAAAATCATTTTAGAATTTAAATTCATAAGAATTGGCCACTCTTGGTGCTATTTATATGTAAAAATTCAACCTTTTGCATTATAGAGCACAAAACCATGAGTTTTCTTATTTTTGGTATTTTTCGATCATTTCAAAAATATGTAAACAGGTTGTTTAGACTATTATTTTTCATTGAATCATAGAAAATATCAGTTTATAACACATCCCTACATGATTCAGCAGCCATAGATAGGGTTTATACAAAAAAATTCCAAGTTTAAAGGCTTAAGTGAAAAATCATGAGTTTTCGCGCTTTCCGCGCATTTCGTTCATTTCAGCGATAAACAGACACATGATTCAAATCATTATTTTTCATCTAAACAAAACAAATATCATATTAGAGTACTTATTCATACAAATTGGGAGCCATATGTCTATTCAAGAATAAAATTTTCAACTTTCAAGTTCTAACATGAAAACCTTAAACTCCTTTGTTTTTCGAAACTTTCCGGTCATCACAGAAATATGCAGAAATATTATTTAATCCAATCTTTTCCATCAAAACAAATCAAAAATCAGTTTAGAACATAACCATGCACAAATCGCCCCCCCCCCCCCTCATGATGTCTATGCATAAAAATTGTGATTTTAAGTTATAGAATTCACCTTTGAAGGAATCTTGCAAAAAGAATCGTGTTTTCAGTAGAAAATAAAATTTCTCTCCCAAAAACTCACCCAAACAGAATTAAATATGTAAAAATTAGTAATCACCATATCAAAATAATTTTCCCATAATTTATTTCATAGAAATCAGTTTAGAAATCGAAAGAGAAGAAAAACTTACGGTTACGGTCAAAAAATCGCAAAATGGAAAGGTGTTTCCTTAATTTCGGTAGAGAGAAATATTTTAAGAGAATTTTCTGCCAAGATACAGAAAGAATAAGAGAATGGCTGCTGGAACCTTTGGTTGGCCAAAATTTAGATTATATATTAGCGTTTGGGTGAAATTTCCACTAATACCTTTAATGAACTATATTAGGAGGATTTTGGTGTAGTGGGTTTTTGGGTATTTGGGCTTTTTCTTTAAATTTTTAGGCTTTAAATTTTTAGGCTGAATAGAATTAAAATAAAAAGAATATTTTGCTTATTAGTTCTGTAAAATTTCCCCTAAAAATATTTATTTTAAAATATTTTAAAAATACCCATAAAATTATTTTATGCTTAAAAATTGTCTTATACATGAAAATTCATTTTATTTAAAATAAATTCTTTTATGCAAATGCACTTCATATCAATCATTTATTTCACAATAGCAACACATATTATGCATATTAAAATTAATTTAATATGTCACATTCTTATTAATCACTTAGATCACAAATTTCCACACAAGCATATACTTAATCTTAATAGTTTTAAATCAAGTAATTTATCACGAAAATTCCTAGGGTGGGTGTGGGTTGTTACACTTGTCGACGGAAGCCAAAGGTAAAAGTTCTTTCCTTTTTGTTTTTTAAATTCAATTTCAAGATCTAAATTTGAAAAGATCTAATTTTTGCTAATTAAAATCTGACCTAATTAACAAATCCCTAAGCCCTTTAAAATCAATCAAAACATGATAACAAAGGCTATGACTTAACAAACCCTCTTTTGCAAGAAGAAAGAACTGCGAGGGATTTGATTCCCATTCAAAGGGATACACAAGCTTGCTATCTCTAAGGCATTAAACTCTGCTAAAATTAACAACTTTTTCTCTCTATCACCTTCTTTACATGATTTAGGATTGAAATTACTTTCTTAAATAAAATAAAAATTTTAATTCTTTTTTATTATAATTGTTTCAATACTCTTATTTTAGTTGTTTAGATTATATTTGGAGAATGTGTACTTTTCTTAGAACCCATAAGGGCTAGAGGAAAGATCCCCTGTTTTAGCATTTGACTTGTAATAGTTTTAAGTAGTTTCTCCCTTATTTTTTTTGCATTTTGTAATTGTCATTATTTTATATTGCCATGCATCTCACGAGTAATATTTGTTCCATACATCATGTTATATCTATTCATGCATACATAAAAACTTCCTTTTAAAAGCTATTTTGTATTTAAGCCAAACTAATTTTTTGTATTGTTTTAACCAAAACCTAATCCCTAAACCCTCTTTAGTCATTCGAGGACTAGTGCTTTTCATTGGGATAAATGGTATAATTTTGGAGTCAATCAAATTGGTTTTTTTCCTTTAATTTTCCCAACTAAAATAAAAAAAATTAAAATGGCGACTCCTTTTGCAACTTACAACTTACAAAATATAAATTTTCTGAACTCATTGTGAGTTCCAATCATAATGTTTCTCCCAAATGGGCATTTTCAATTCTCTCTAGTGGATTGGACTAGGTGCTCAGGCAAGGCCTCATAGTTAAGGCAATAATCACAAAGGTATTATCATTTGATAATCAAAAATGGTTTTTGGACCAATTATCCTTTAGTAACCCAAATTTAACAAAGAAATCATAGAGTTTCATTTTAAAATAGAAAAGAACTTAGGTTTCAAGGATGTCAAAGATTCACATATCATGATAGTCTGTACTTGTAAGAATAACATAATGTTTACTCACTTGATGGTTCTTTCGCACCTAAAACTCATTGCCCTTGAACCTCTAAAACTTCTCATGCTCTATCATAATATTTAATTCAATGCTTAGTATTTATTTTATCATCATGCTATCCTATCCCATAACTACCCTATGCACATGTAATATTCACAAACACTTAACTCATCACTTGCACATAACATGTTGACTTTAAAAGTCTTGCACACTTAGCCTTTATAGGTTCATATGAAAACACATTATAACTCATACTATGACTTTTCTAAAGTCAAACAAAATATGTTCTGATCTCAAAATCAATATACTTAACACTTTCATATATATCAACTTAACAATAGCCCTTCAATTGTCATGCCCATCTCTTATGATCAATTCATACAATCAATTCCTTCATCAATTCAAGATCATTAATTCACTATTAACTCATCATAAAACCTATTTCCATGTTACTTAATCACATTCACATATTAATCACAACATGGGTTAAGATAGCCTAAGTATACCAAATTGCCTCTAGGCTTATCTAGGGTTATTCCTTCAATCAATATGCAATTTAATCATTTACCATTCATGTATACATGTCAATAATCATTAAAATACAACATAAAAAAATTATAGACATTGGGATAAAAATCCTTACATTGGCTGAATGCTCTTTTCAAGGAAAATATGAATTTTTCTTACTTTTTGCACTTTCCGTTCATTACAGTAATATGCAAAAACATGGTTTAAGCCAAGATTTTTTATGTAATCAAAACAAAAATCATTTTAGAACATGAACATGCAGGAATCGACACCCATATAGATTCATATGCATGAAAATTTCCCAACTTTAAGGTATTAGGTGAAAACAATGAACCTTTCTTGTTTTTTGTATTTTTCAGTCATTATAGTAATATGTAAACACATGATTTAAACAATTATTTTTCATTCAAACTTAACAAAAATCAGTATAGAATATGAATATAAACAAATTGGCAGCCATGGATATTTCTTATGCATGAAAATTCCAAGTTCTAAGTTTTAGGATGAAAACCTTAAATTTCTTTATTTTCCAAAACTTTTCTGTCATTATAGTAATATGTAGAAATATGATTTAATTTGATATTTTCCATCTAAACACATCAAAATCCATTTAGAATACACATATACAAAAATCGTGCCCCCCTTATAGTGTTTATGCATGAAAATTTCAATTTTGAGTTATATGATTCAACTTTGGATAAATCGCGTTGAGAGGTTGGTGTTTTCGGTAGAAAAATTAATTTCTCTCTCAAGAATTCACATAGGCTGAATTTTATCAATCCAAATCAGTAAATATTTAGTTCAAAAAAATTTTCTCATAATTAATTCCATAAAAATTAGTAAATATTTAGTTCAAAAAATTTTTCTCATAATTAGTTTCATAAAAATCTAATGTCAAATTGAAAGGAAAGGAAAAACTTACGAAACGGTTGCGAAATCACAAAGTTTAAAGGTATTTTGAGAATTTCGGTTGAGAGAATAATTTAGAGAAAACTTTCCTATCAAAATAATATAATAGAATGGTGGCTGCTAGAATGAAGGGCTGACCGAAATTCCCTTTAAATATTTAGGGTTTTGGATAAATTTCTAAGTTTACCCTTAATGAGCTAGGTTAGGAATGTTTTGGTGCAGTGGGCTTTTGGCTATTTGTTCTTTTTATTCAATTTTGGGGTTGATTATAGGTAATTAAAAATAAACTATTTTTCTTATTATTTTCATTAAAATCCCCTCCCCCCAAAAATATTTATTTAAAAATTATTTTAAAAACACTCATAAAATTATTTTATGCTTAAAAATCACCTTTTTGCATGAAAATTCATTTTATGTAAAATAAATTATTTTATGCTAATGCACTTTATATAAATCATTTATTTCACAATGATAATTCATATTAGGCATATTAAAATTAATTTAACATTCCACACACACATAAATCATATCATACATGAATTTTCCTATAAGCACATATTTTGACCCAATAATTCTAAATTCAAGCAATTTGTCACGAAAACTTGTAGGGTAGATGTGGATTGTTACAATGGAGGGCAAAGCTATACATGTTGACAATCACATCTCCCTTATCATTCTAACCCTCCCACTTTTTGAATGGAATGACAATAGCCCACCCATAATCCAAATAGCCACCCTTCAAATGTTCAATCTCTTAAAAGCTCAACTAGCAATCCCCACAACAAGCCAATGCGCAAAGCTCTTCAACAAAGGTTCTATAACTCGCAAGCTCAGGTTTCCACGAAATGGAGAACCAAAACTATTTATTTTTGCTTAAAGAAGGCTATGTAAAGGCCAAAACCTTTGCATACTCTTCTTCATCTTGGTTTATAGAGGTAGATAGCACATAGAAACCTCTAAGCCATTGGTGAAGTGTCACATCCCAACCTTAGAGATATGACGGTCCTAGAACATGGGGAGACATAAGGTTACCCATGCCTGTAGAACCCACTTACATATAAACAAATCATGCCTAGGATCTTACCAAACCTCTTACGATAACTCATTCAAAACATTTAGATGAACACCTTAAATTGCGAAAGTCTAAAATAAATCATTTCATATAAAATCCATTAGGAAAATAATATATATCGATAAGTATCAATCAACATTCCCGGAGCGTCTAATGACAAGACTTCATAAAATAGTATTATTGATAACTTGGACAAGGAATTCCCCAAGCGAAGTAGAATGCTTGAGCCATCACCTTGCCTCCACACATTTGCTCACTTGGAACCACACAAGAAAAAAAGGGTGAGATAGATGATCTCAATGAGTAAACAATAGAGATTGTACAATAACATATATCACTTAGAAAGGGCTCATAGCTCATAACTTATAGTTCATGATTCATAGTTTGCAGCTTAGAAAGGTTTGCAAAAATCACACTTATAACACATAAAGTGAAGGCTATTGCCATAATCACTCGAACACATAGTTGATAATTACTCACATCAGTACGAGGATCACATAGCCGATGATTACTCACATCGGTATGAGTAGCACATAGTTGATTATTACTTGCATCAATATGAATAGCACATAGCCGATGATTACTCGCATCAGTACGAGGAGCGCATAGCCGATGATTACCCGCATCGGTACGAGGAGCACATAGCCAATGATTACCTGCATTGGTATGAGGCGCACATAGCTGATGATTACTTGTATCGGTATGAGGATTTCTGCACAAAGGGTAAAAGGTACCATAGCTAGAGCTAATGATAATCACAATTAACAATATCACATAAGGCAACAATAACATGTATCTCAATAACAATAGTGGTTTAAGTTTTAAATAAAAGATACAATGATAGTGTAGTTCCAGAAAGAATATACATTGGGGTAATAATCATAAAGGTATTACCACTAGATAGTTAAAAATGGTTTTGAACCAAATGTCATTTGGCAACCCAAGCTTAACAAGAAATCACACAGTCAATTTAAAAATGGAAGTGAACTTGGGTTTCAAGAATGTCAAAGGTACACATATCATGATAGCTTGCACTTGTAATTTGAAACATAATGTTTACTCACACTTGTAACATGAACATAGTGTTTACTCACACTTGTAGAATGAATACGATGTTTACTCATCTTGGGGTTCCTTTGCTCCTAGTATATATAGTCCCTTTGCACTTCTAAAGCTCCTCAAACTCTAACATAATGTTTGATTTAATACTTAGTATTTATTTACTCATGATGCTCCTATCCCATAACTACCCCATGCACATATAGGATACACATACACTTAGAGTCCACACACAAGTGTACTCGTCACTTGCACATAGCACGTTGACTTTAAAAGTCTTGTATTCTTAGGCCTTATAGGCTCTTATGACAACCCATTATCAATACCTTTTTAAGGTCATCACAATATTATTACCACAATATCAAATCACTTTGGCAATTATCTTAGTTCACTTTACACTTTCATAGATGTCAACTTAAAAATTAACCTTTCAAGCATCATGCTTAACTCTTATGATCCCTTTCACTTCATTAAATCATAACCATATGTTCATCATCAAGTCATCATAACATCTAGTTCCAAATTTCCTAGTCACATTTGCATTCTAATCACAATATAAGGTTAAGATACCTTAAGTATACCCTAAGTATACCAAACTGTATTTAACCTTGTCTAGGATCATACCTTCAACAAACATGCAATTTTATCATTTATTTTACCTACATACTTGCCAACAATCATCAAAACACATCACATAAAATTTATAACCATTGGGACAATAATGTTTATATAGGCCGAATGCATCACCAAGGTAACAACTAAATTCTTCTTCTTTTCGCACTTTCCGTCTATTTTAGAAATATGTAAAAACATGGTTTGAATCATGATTTTCCATGTAAATGCAACAAAAATCATCTTAGAATTTAAATTCATAAGAATCGGCCACTCTTGGTGTTATTTATACATAAAAATTCAACTTTTGGCTTATAGAGCACAAAACCATGAGTTTTCTTGTTTTTGGTATTTTCCGGTCATTTCAGAAATATGTAAACAGGTTGTTTAAACTATTATTTTTCATTCAATCATAGAAAATATCAGTTTAGAACACATCCAAACATGATTCGGCAGCCATATATAGATTTATACAAAAAAAACTCCAAGTTTAAAGGCTTAGGTGAAAAATCATGAGTTTTCGCGCTTTCCGTGCATTTTGTTCATTTCAGCGATAAGCAAACACACGATTCAAATTATTATTTTTCACCTAAACAAAACAAATATCATATTAGAGCACTTATTCATACAAATTGGTAGCCATATTTCTATTTAAGAATAATATTTTCCAACTTCCAAGTTCTAACACGAAAACCTTGAACTCCTTTGTTTTTCAAAACTTTTCGGTCATCACATAAATATGCAGAAATATTATTTAATCCAATATTTTCCATTAAAACAATTCAAAAATCTATTTAGAACTCAACCATGCACAAATGCCCCCCCCCCCCCCCTCCTCCACCTTATGGTGTTTATGCATAAAAATTGTGATTTTAAGTTATAGAATTCACCCTTGGAGAAATCTCGCGAAAAGAATCATGTTTTCGGTAGAAAATAGATTTTCTCTCCCAAAAACTCAGTCAAACAGAATTAAATCTAGAAAAATTAGTAATCAAATAGTTCAAAATAATTTTCCCATAATTTATTCCATAGAAATCAGTTTAGAAATCAAAAGAGAAGAAAAACTTACGATTACGGTCAAGAAATCACGAAACTGAAAGGAGTTTTCTTAATTTCGGTAGAGAGAATTATTTTGGGAGAATTTTTCTATGAAAATACTGGAATAATAGAGTGTGGCTTCTGTCTAAACTAATGGGGGCTGAAATTTTGCTTATATATTAAGGTTTGGGGTGCAATTTCCAAGTTTGCCCTTATTGAGCTAGGTTAGAAGTATTTTTGTGTAGTGGGCTTTTGGGTATTTGGGCTTCTTAATTAATTTAGGGCTGATTATAGGCAATTAAAAATACAATATTTTTCTTTTTTTTTATTAAAATTTCCCCTAAAACATTTATTTGAAAATATTTTAAAAATATTCATAAAATTATTTTATGCTTAAAAATCGCCTGTTTACATGAAAATTTATTTTATGAAAAATAAATTATTTCATGCTAATGCATTTTATTCAAATTATTTATTTCACAATAATAATTTATATTAGGCATATTAAAATTAATTTAATATACCCCAAACTCATAAATCACGTCACACATGAATTTTCATATAGTCACACAATTTATCACAATAAGCCTAAATTCAAATAATTTTATCACTAAAACTCCTAGGATAGATGTGGGTTGTTACACTCTCCGCCCCCCCCCCCCCCCCCCCCCCTTTAAAAGGAATTCGTCCTCAAATTTCCAAGTCTAGTAGTACAACACAGTTTACTTAACTTCTCTGCCATGCTTCTGCTGCGCCACTCAAACCCAATATCTAACTACAATTAACTTATCAAACACAGTAAGGCACATACCCACAAACTATTAAAAAGAATCACATTGATAAACTTTCAATTTAAGCTACACCTATGTTAATCTCTTGTTCAAACAAATCTTAAACCTAATCCTTATTAATTTTGTATCCCTTTAGCCTCAAACAAAAGTAATAGAACCTTTAATTTCACCTTGAATCAAATATAATCCCAGGCATTGTTTTTCCTTATATCTCTATTAATATTAGCATCTATATTAATACCTCGATCACCACTTCCATTCATTATTTATCACATTAGTCATATAAGAATCCAACAGAAAATTCCAAATTAATAACTCCAATTGATATTTGATAATTCACTTTCCATATTGATAATTATTACTTAATCTATTATAACCTTAATAAATATTCTCGTGTTTAATACCTTACTAACATTACGATTTCTAAACTCCCATCATTCATCAATTAAAACATATTTAAACTTAACAAACATTCCTATATATATCATATCCCAAATGAACTTGCATTCTATTAATTTATGATCCCAAATAAACTTCTCATAACTATTTCAGACTTACTCTCTTTCTGTATAATATATGCATCATTATCATGATTTAATTACCTAATGCCTTGAAATTTTATACATTTAGCTCATAATATCATCTAACTTTAGATTTTCCACTTACATCTTGCTATATTTCACATTCCTAATCATTAACTTGTTCATATTAAAATAATAAACCTTCAAATACCATTGCCTTCAAATGAAATCTTTATGCAACTCTTATATCTTTCCAAATCTATGCCATTCAAGGTTATCTCAATAAAAATTCTTTCCGTACTAAGGATCACTACTAAATTTTTTTTTCTAGTAACCTCAATTGAACATTATAGTATCAACACCTTTAAATATTTCTCATCTAAAGGACACAAATCCCTTTCAAGTATATTCAAAACTTTTTAAATTTTCAAAACTGTATAGCATCATACTTATCCTTTTATAATCATTACATGTCTGAGAATCCTTACCCTTTTATGTCTCCCCCTCCTAAAAGAAATTCATCCTCGAATTTCAATACTTACTCCTATGTTCTCAAAAATTGGGGATACTTCTGCTGCATCCCTTCCTCAGCTTCCTAAGTATCCTTATTCCTTCCATGATTTCACTAGTGGACCTTAGTCATAAGTATCTCCTTGATACACAAATCTCTCCCCATCCTTAGTTCAAAATTCTACTTGCTTTTCTCCATAGTCAGAATAAGCTCCATACTCAATAGCCAATACTATGATCATATCAAATTCTAGGACACTAAGTTCTAACAACTCCATAGGAAGTTTCCATCCATTGATGTCTACCTCATAATCCTCAAACATATACTTCACCTACCTCATATTATAAACTTATGTATATGTAATGTAACTGACTTGTTTCATTCTCCTATTGATCCTTACTAAATATCAATTCTCCTCTTTTGGCCTCAATCACAGTTATCATTTAATAACTCTATACATTTCTTATATCAAACCATTATTACATGTAAGCATTTCATACTTCATAACATTATACCTATTAGTTATTAATCTAAATTGGATCAATACTTAGTCCACTTCTCCTTCTAATCCATTTAACCCCACTATCAAATTATCATACTTAGCATGCCTTTAACATGAGCGTTCATCATATAATATCACATCACAAGACATATATCACCTAGCATGTATGATATATCATAGCACGTACAATGTATCCTAGTCATGTAACACATAACCTATAGCATAATGAGCTCCCCTATCATATTTAAAGTCAATCATCTCTTAAGCAATAGAAGATCAAACCTAAGTCAACTAGCTAATTAGTCATATAATATCATTCATGTCATATAAGTCCAATGTCACTAGTCTAACAGTTACCTACTATTAAAGGAAATCTCAGTTATGTCTCTTATCCTTAGCTCTTTGCTCTTAAGGTTGAGATGGTCCAAGTGGTGGAGGTGTCGAGGTCACATTTCCTGAGTCTATCATCCGTGGGCAGTCCTTGATGAAATGACCCTTCTGTCCACATTTCAGACATGCACTAGAGACTTTTCAGCAAACTCTAAAATGTTTCTTGCCATAATGGCCGTAAGTCCTAGGTGAAAATTCCTTTCCCGGACTTCCTCCTCCTTCTCTATGTTGGCCTCCCCGATCTTTGCCATTATGCTTACTCTTTTGTTCACATTTAACATGCTCATATCTCTCAACTTTATATCTCTTTTCCATTATCTTGGCCTTATCTATCAGCTTAGCTAAGGTTGAGAATTCAGTTGCTGCCAATGAGTTGAATAGTGGTGTGATCAACCCTCTTAGGAAGCGGTTGACCTGGCTAGCTTCAGTAGGAACGATGTTGACAGCAAACCTGCTAAGTCGATTGAACTCCTTAGCATATTTCGATATCGACATTCTAGGCCTCTACTTTAGCTGCTCAAACTATATTGCTCTATCTTGCCTTTCGCCTTTAGGCAAGAATTGATCCATCATCTCTTGCTTAAACTTTGCCCACGTGGGTGGGTCAGGTCAATACAATCATTCCTCAATATTTCTCTCATACCAGTACCAAGCCCCCTTCTTGAGTTGGAGTCCTACCAACTTAATCACTCGAGCATCCGAGCAAGATAATTAATGGATTAGCTTGTTTACCTCATCTAAGAACTCATATGGGTCATCACCCTCCTTACCATAGAAGGTAGGTGGCTGCAGCTTCTTAAATTTTGAGACTATCATTCCTTCATTAGGTAGCCGCTTCCTTTCCCTCCATGCAGGTGCCACTATCACAGGAGGTGGAACTCCATTCCTTTCTTGTGTTGGCGACACTTTATGCCTTTGAGCTTGTACCTCTTCCAATTCCTTATGCAAGTCTCTCATTTCCTCATGCATAGCTTGCACCTCTTGCGAGAATGCTTGTTCACTATAGCCCATGGTTGGTGCCCTCAAATTAGATCTCTCTCTTGATGCCGTAAGGGTAGAGGCAGTATTTGCAGCAGTGTCTGATATCTCATTCTCACTAACCCTAACAGGTTGAGCAGCTATGCAGACTTTTTTCTTAGGAGGCATTATGCTATCACAATAGGGAATTTAGTACTAACTTCCCTTCTAACCCATCTAACCCCATTATCATACTATTGCATTTACCATGCATTCAACATAAGCACTTATCAAATCATATCACAAGGCCCATATCATATACCACTTATCACATAGCATATATCATAGAGCATATATCATATAGCATCTATCAAAGCATGGATCATGTATCATACAACTTATAACATCATGAATTTCCCTATCATATATAAGTCAGTCATGTCATAGGCAATAAAAGAAATCAATGCATACTAAATCTTCAAGCAATCAATCAACATCATTCACATCGCAGGAGCCTTCTTTTTCTGGTGGATCATAGGCATGACCTTCTCGAACATCTCTCACCATGTCCTCATGCATGCCACACATGGTGCTTTAGGTCACAGTCCTCTAGTAGGGGTAATCTTCTTAGTCATCTGAAGAGAAAATCATAAGGCACCTAAGCAAACAATAACAAAGAGTATTATAACTTATTAGGATTTGGCGGAACTATACTAGCGATAGACTGCAAGTGACATGACAGGAAAATTCCTATGCTCTAGGATTATACTTAGTCAAACCAATAAGCAAACAAGTCTAAACTAGACTTTAAAAATTACAGCTCTGATACCACCTTTGTCACATCCCAACCTTAGAGATATGACGGTCCTAGAACATGGGGAGACATAAGGTCACACACGCCCATAGAACCCACTTACATATAAACAAATCATGCCTAGGATCTTACCAAACCTCTTATGATAACTCATTCAAAACATTTAGATGAATACCTTAAATTGTGAAAGTCTAAAATAAATCATTTCATATAAAATCCATGAGGAAAATAATATATATCAATAAGTATCAATCAACATTCCCAGAACGTCTAATGACAAGACATCATAAAATAGTATTATTGATAACTTGGACAAGGAATTCCCCAAGCGAAGTAGAATGCTTGAGCCATCACCTTGCCTCCTCATGTTTGCTCACTTGGAACTACACAAGGAAAAAGGGGTGAGATAGATTATCTCAATGAGTAAACAATAGGAATTGTAAAATAACACATATCACTTAGAAAGTGCTCATAGCTCATAACTTATAGTTCATGATTCATAGTTTGCAGTTTAGAAAGGTTTGCATAAATCACACTTATAACACATAGAGTGAAGGCTACTGCCATAATCACTCGAACACATAGAGTGAAGGCCATTTCCATAATCATATAAGCACATAACACATAGAGTGAAAGCTATTGCCATAATCACTCGAACACATAGCTAATAATTACTCGCATCGGTACGAGAATCACATAGCCAATGATTACTCGCATCGGTACAAGTAGCACATAGCTGATGATTACTCGCATCAGTATGAGGAGCGCATAGCCGATGATTATCTGCATCGGTGCAAGGAGCACATAACTAATGATTACCCGTACCGGTATGAGGAGCACATAGCCGATGATTGCCAGCATCAGTATGAGGAGCACATAGCTGATGATTACTCGCATCAGTACGAGGATTTCTGCATAAAGGGTAAAAGGTACCATAGCTAGAGCTAATGGTAATCACAATTAACAATATCACATAAGGCAACCATAACATGTATCTCAATAACAATAATGGTTTAACTTTTAAATAAAAGATACAATGATAGTGTAGTTCCAAAAAGAATATACGTTGGGGTAATAATCATAAAGGTAATATCACTGGATAGTTAAAAATGGTTTTGGACCAAATGTCCTTTGGCAACCCAAGCTTAACAAGAAATCACATAGTCAATTTAAAAATGGAAGTGAACTTGGGTTTCAAGAATGTCAAAGATACACATATCATAATAGCTTGCACTTGTAATTTGAAACATAATGTTTACTCACACTTGTAACATGAAAGTAGTGTTTACTCACACTTGTAGAATGAATGCGATGTTTACTCACCTTGGGGTTCTTTTGCTCCTAGCATATGTAGTCCCTTTTCACTTCTAAAACTCCTCAAACTCTAACATAATATTTGATTTAATACTTAGTATTTATTTAATCAAGATGCTCCTATCCCATAACTACCCTATGCACATATAGCATACACATACACTTAGAGTCCACACATAGGTGTACTCATCACTTGCACATAGTGTGTTGAATTTAAAAGTCTTGCATTCTTAGGCCTTAAAGGCTCTCATGACAACACATTATCAATACCTTTTTAAGGTCATCACAATATTATTACCTCAATATCAAGTCACTTTAACAATTATCTTAGTTCACTTTACACTTCCATCCATGTCAACTTAACAATTAACCTTTCAAGCATCATGCTTAACTCCTATGATCCCTTTCACTTCGTTAACTCATAACCATACGTTCATCATCAACTCATCATAACATCTAGTTCCAAATTCCCCAATCACAATTGTATTCTAATCACAATATAAGGTTAAGATACCTTAAGTATACCTTAAGTATACCAAACTGTATTTAAGCTTGTCTAGGATCATACCTTCAACTAACATGAAATTTTATCATTTACTATACCTACAATCATGTCAACAATAATCAAAACACATCACCTAAAATTTACAACCATTGGGACAAAAATGTTTATATAGGCTGAATGCATCACCAACGTAACAACTAAATTCTTCTTCTTTTCGTACATTTTGTCTATTTCAGAAATATGTAAAAACATGGTTTGAATAAAGATTTTTCAAGTAAATGCAACAAAAATCATCTTAGAATTTAAATTCATAAGAATCAGCCACTCTTGGTGTTCTTTATACATGAAAATTCAACTTTTGGCTTATAGAGCACAAAACCATGAGTTTTCTTGTTTTCGGTATTTTCCGGTCATTTCAGAAATATGTAAACAGGTTGTTTAAACTATTATTTCTCATTCAATCATAGAAAATATTAGTTTAGAACATATCCACACATGATTTGGTAGCCATAGGATTTATAAAAAAAAACTCCGAGTTTAAAGGCTTAGGTGAAAAATCATGAGTTTTCGCGCTTTCCGCGCATTTTGTTCATTTCAGCGATAAACTGACACATGATTCAAATCATTATTTTTCACCTAAACAAAACAAATATCATTTAGAGCACTTATTCATGCAAATCAGCAGCCATATGTCCATTCAAGAATAATATTTTCCAATTTCCAAGTTCTAACACGAAAACCTTGAACTCCTTTGCTTTTTGAAACTTTTTGGTCATCATAGAAATATGCAGAAATATTATTTAACCAATATTTTCTGTCAAAAAAAATAAAAAATCAGTTTATAACTCAACCATGCACAAATCCCCCCCCCCTTATGATGTTTATGCATAAAAATTGTGATTTTAAGTTATAGAAATCACCTTTGGAGAAATCTCGCGGAAAGAATTGTGTTTTCGGTAGAAAATAAATTTTCTCTCCCAAAAACTCACTCAAACAGAATTAAATCTATAAAAATCAGTAATCAAATAGTTCAAAATAATTTTCCCATAATTTATTTCACAGAAATCAGTTTAGAAATCGAAAGAGAAGAAAAACTTATGATTACGGCCAAGAAACCACGAAACTGAAAAGAGTTTTCTTAATTTCGGTAGAGAGAATTATATTTGGAGAATTTTTCTATGAAAATACTGGAATAATAGAGTGTGGCCACTGTCTAAACTGATGGGGGCTGAAATTTTGCTTATATATTAGGGTTTAGGGTCAAGTTTGCCCTTAATGAGCTAGGTTAGGAGTGTTTTTGTGTAGTGGGCTTTTGGGTATTTGGGCTTTTTAATTAATTTAGGGCTGATTATAGGCAATTAAAAATACAATACTTTTCTTATTATTTTTTGTTAAAATTTCCCCCAAAACATTTATTTAAAAATATTCATAAAATTATTTTATGCTTAAAAATTGCCTTTTTACGTGAAATTTATTTTACGAAAAATAAATTATTTCATGCTAATGTATTTTGTTCAAATCATTTATTTCACAATAATAATTTATATTAGGCATATTAAAATTAATTTAACATACCCCAAACTTATAAATCACGTCGCACATGAATTTTCATACAGTCGTACAATTTATCACAATAAGCCTAAATTCAATTAATTTGTCACTAAAACTCCTAGGGTAGATGTGGGTTGTTACATGAAGGATGCATAATGATAACATCTCGCTAATATGATGTTAAAAAATACTAAATGGGAGGCAACCCAGTATTTTTCAAGTTTTTATTTTTGGTATTTTTTTCTTCGTTCAACCTGTTTTGTTTTTTTAATAATAGATCTCACTTGATTGGTTTTAAGTGCTATCTCTGTAGGTAGAACTAATTAATCGTGGAAGCAAGTAGCTGAGCAAAAATTATAGAATTGATTCATGGAATACCTAGGGAAGTCCTCTTTAATTTTCTATTTTTCATTGTTTATAAAACATTGGCAACAATGTGTTACTTAAGTGTGGGGGAGAGGTTCATTGAATCTTGCTGTCACGACCTGCCTTTAGAGCCGTGATGGTCCTAGGGCATAGGGAGACATAATGTCACCAGAACTTATAAAACCCACTTAACCTATAATCTCATTCAATTATCATATTATACCTTACCCTAAGACTGTAACCTGATACCCTTTCCTTATTACCTATTACTCGTTTACCATTTTTTAGCTAACTTATAAGACCATTCATAATCACAACTTGTAAGATTTCTAGGATTTCATTTCATATTAGTAACTCAGTATACATTATTCATACATTTCATAATAATAATACAACAATTTTTACAATACATGTAACTAGTAACATTCTATTACTAAATCTCTAATTACCATGGAGCTCTAAACACGGCTTGGAATTCATCTTATTGATTATTCGATCATGCCTGAGAAATTGAAACCACTAAAGAATGAGATAAGACTCAGTGAGCACATAATAATACAAAATACATACATATATATACATAAATGCATGGTGACTACAGGAATCAATAACAAGAAGGCTCTTTGTAGAAATGGAATAGTTTCAATCAATGTTATTATTAGAGTCAATTTCTCATTTAAGTTGGAAATAGTATCATTAGCAAAAATAACCCACTTGTAGAAGCAGGATGCTACCCACATATATAAATTTAGGAGTGATGGCCTGAGCTTTGCTCACTCACAAGTATCACATTACGTAAGACTGAACGAGTCTTACAGTTAGGCGTTCCCCCTAACAAAGGTTAGGTACTCTCGCCCTACTCGTAGGATTTACCAAGTGCACAAGGTTTGGTGACTTTCCCCACATCAAAAGGGTTTTCTGCTTATCAATAGGTTTCCAATGGGACAATTCGTACAAGGTTCACATTGAGGAATCCAATGAACACATCACAAATTCAACATGCTAGGTTCATAATAATCAATTGTCATCAAGAAGCATAAATTTAAAGGTTCATTGTTCAATAGGCAATTCAAGCTCATCAAGGCATTAGAATGTTTCAATGATCATGGTTTGAACAATAAAGGCATATAGTACAAGTTATGATATATTATTAAGTACTCACCTTGGACTCCTTTGCTCCTATTATACTTGACTGTTGAGGCTAGTAGTGCTCTTCATAGTTATGACAACACCCTTACTCTTGTCTTTAGACTCTACACATTTGCAATTCAATTGCACATCAATCACTATTAAAGTCAAGATATACTACACATATACCCGTTACTAATCTTAACATTTTCCTTAGTCATTCTTTAAATGGCCAAGGCTATTCATTGTAGGAAGGATAATTCTTTTCCTCCAAATCTCACATTTCAACTCTAAGTACAACAATACAAAAAAATTCTAATGTTCAATAGAATCAATTCTACTTCTACCATTAAATTCTATAAATAAATCTAGTTCATTAATTTTGGGGAAAGTCACTTCTATCAATTGGTTTTAAAAAAACTAACATTATATAAATCATATGATTTTGGGTGGTCACAAGTTTGTTATGCAATTCTACAAGGGTGCACTCAATTTTGTTCATGTGAAAATTCACAATGAAATTGGAAAATGAGTCCAGTAAGGATTGAACGATCAAATCCGTTTGAAGGTTAAAGTCTATGGAGAAGTCTAAATTCTCTAATTGCTTAATTAGCTAGATCATCTTATGAGCATACAGCCCAATCTTCTCTCCCTCATGCATTTTGGTTTGGAATAACTACTTTGATATCTCATATCTAGTAGTCCTACTCTCTTCATCATGCAACTCTTGTAGGTGAGTGATAATGCCCATAACTCAAGCATGTTTTCATGTTGTTTGTGCAACTCTGGACTCATTGATCCTAATATGATGCACCTTGCTTTAGTATGATCATCTTTCCACTTCTCTAAAGTGGCATGTTCCTTAGGAAAGGTCCCTTCATGTAAGGGTCCAAGAACCTTTGAATCAAGAACATACAAAAGTTTTTCATAAGCAAGGACTAATTTAAGGTATCTCAACCAATCCATAAAATTTGGTCCCATTAATTTGTAATCAATGAGTATGCTCGCAATAGGATAGGTTGTGCTAATTTTATCAGATACACTGTAGAAAATAATAAGATTGATTAGTTTATGTGAAATGTAACCACCATGTTGACTTGGTCTTTAATCAAAATGGTACTCCTACTAACTTGGCGAATCCTACACTTCTAAGTAGGAGACAGAAATCCCATTGGGGTGGATTTTTAGTGGGTGATTGAATTCTTATAAAAGTATCAAATTCCCTCTGATACACATCATCATTATTGGGATTTTGATATTTTACAAGTGAACAACTCTTGATCGTCACAATTCTTTATGAGGTTTAATCATTCCGACTCCCAATGCTTTTGACCTCAGATACACATTGTTGTTATTGGTCTTTCACATTAGTTAAGTCAACACCATTGGACCAACAAGTGTAGAGATTTAAACATTGTGTGGCTTAGGTACACATTGCCATTATTGACACAAAATGTATCTTATACTTGCAACATCAAAAGCTATACAATGACTTCAAGGAAATGATTTCCATGAATCATTGCTCCAGTGGAGAGCCATGACTTAATTTTTGATTTGGAAGATTTTCTTAGGCTTTAATTATTAGGTCTCACTTTGCATATTATCCATTTTACATACATCTCATGCATCATAAATATCACATATATATCATAAAATAGACACTTTACATAGGTATCATCATGGACCAATGGGTCTAATTCTTTGCCACAAAGAATGGGTAAGAGGTTTAAGTTTATCAAATTACAAACATTCAAAGACTACAACTAATGAGTCTTCATGCTCCTACTAGACATCTTTATGTCTTGATCTTACATCTCCACATCCTTCATGTGTACATTGTTATCCTTGGCATACCGAGGTGAGATTACAAATGAAGAGAGCTCTAAGGCTCAATAAATTGAATATATAACCTAAACAAGTAATTAACAATTAATTACAACCCTTTCATATAATAAAAGAATATTACATGCCCATCACAAGAAACATACGTTATGGTTCTAGTCCATAATCATCCATTCATGCCTTTCAAACACATGGCATAAATATAACAACTAGATTTATTCATGTGTTGTTCTTTAACTTTTGGAACATTTCCAAATTTTGAAACATTTCAAAAAAAAAAAAAACATTTTGAATATCAAATATTCAATGTTTCTAAAGCTTAAAATCATATTTTAAGTCATATAAATTCATTTGATTGAAAAATATATCCAAAACAATTTTGAAAAATTAAAAGTTGGCCAAAAGACACAATGTAAATCACAACCTAGGTCACAGCTGGGATATTGGACATGAAATCAAAATCGCGGTCGATATAAAGAAATAGTGGTCACTAAATTGAAATCGCGATCAAGACACTTATTTCGCGGTTGTGAAATCATGATAGACAGCATAACACTTGTACTGATGTACTTATTCACGAACGTGAAATTAATAGCATGGTCGTGATTTATATGTTTGTAAGCACAAATTTGTGCACCAACTCTTTCTCAATCAAAAAACAACACATGCAATGGTTTTGCACTAAAATTGGATGGCTTTGATACCAATTGAAGGGATTAATGGCACCAAAAGTGAAAGAATGGTAGGTGGGGCAAAATTTCAAACATTTGAAATTTTTTCCACCACTATGATAGGTCCATTACCCTTCCAATATGTTCACCAATTGTGTGCAAAACACATATAAGAAGGAAAGAAGAAGAAGAAGTATCACATACCTTTCTCCTTAGCTCCTATTTGTTCTAGCTCCCCAAATGTGAAGCCTTTAGCTTGCTTACACCGAGCTTCACCGAGCAAGGACTAAGAGTTCTTATTATTTTGGACTTGCTTATATTATCACCAAGTCTTGTTTTTCTTAAAAACAAGAAGAGTATATGAAGATGATGAAGGAAAATGAAGAACTCTTTCTTTAAGTTTTCTCTCAAACTCTCTCTCAACTCTTGCATGCAATAGTAGGCATATGAGTTAGTGGAAAAATCTGTGTATATGTCGCTTACTTATCAGATTTTTCCTTTCTCCTTTTGTATTATATCGTCTCACACCACGAAATGGTTGTTGAGATAGTGGGGAACAAATATGAGTTAATTGTCTCATCAATTCATCTTTGTCTCCCATTATTTTAGAGGAAAATACAAAGATGCCTAAAAGAGTTAATGGGTGATCTCTAACCCCTAAACTCTCTCTCTTCCATATTTTATATGGACTTGGGTTTTAGTTGGTGTAACCCTTAAATCCATCATGTGGATCAAGTTTATGACCAAGCCTTTATTCATCTACTACCACATCAAATGTGGTTTGGGCTCCCATCAAATGTAAACCCAATTAATTTTAGTCCAAAACTATTTCAATTTAGCTCACTACTTGTATTCTATACAAATCATGACTTAATTGAAATAATCCTTTTATGAATTAAACTTCAAGACATGCTAGGGTCTTTGTTAATTTAATTACAAGCTTAATTCAATTATCATTAATAAATTAATTAAACACTTTAATTAATTATTAATGTAATTCTTTATCTATGATTGGCGAATGCTTTATGGTGTGTAACTTACTAGGTTTATGTTCCAGTTAGCAATGGGATAGAGAAAACTCCTTTTCTCACCTAATGTGAAATCCTCATTTCACACTTAGTCTCATAAGTCCTGAGGGATGCCTAGCATAACATATCACGACTACCTAATTAGAAATGAATGTCTGTGAACATATACACAAACATTAAATGGACCTTTGATGATAATTATCATGCACTCAAATCCTTCCATTATGGATTCCTGATCTCGGCTAGGGTTATGGATTAGTCAAATCTTATATGCTTTAATCATATGATTTCATCTCTATTCTAGTTTTTGATAAACTTGATTACTACTAGAAACTCTTTTCTAGTGAATCTTTTTTGCGTTGGCCAAGGACTTGTATATTAAGAACAACTAGATGTCATAGGATTCCTTCCTTGTTTACCTAAGTTAATGGATTCTTTCTTGGAGATCACTTAACACTTACCTCAACATATCACCAGTTAGGGCCATAACATGCCATATACCTTCGCATGAATAGCATCAGTATGTAAGCAGTAATAAATACTAACCACTAATACATTAGGTAATGTATCACTTCAAGTCAAAGGACTATATGCACAATTATGACTTAGACGATGAAAAGTTGACTAATGGTAAAAATCTATGTACTCATCATCTAATGTCACTGTTCAACTCACTCATCTCTATGAGAGTTCACATATTGCCATGAAATCACATGTCTATAGCATGAGATTCATTACCTCCATTACTATAAGTATCACGTACTTATCACGGATGACAACAAAGGTG
The DNA here is from genome assembly GCA_947687605.1 of Reutealis trisperma. NCBI lineage: Eukaryota > Viridiplantae > Streptophyta > Magnoliopsida > Malpighiales > Euphorbiaceae > Reutealis > Reutealis trisperma. The sequence continues at coordinate 320,346 of CANTUT010001259.1, read as the reverse complement.
ATGGTCTTTCGGATTAAAGGTGCCCAGTCAATAATCCTATAACCACGAACAAATTTAAAGTATCTGTACAAGAGTGATCTGTCTCTTATATTCTTAACTCTTTGAGAATAGATCCTCTCATAGAATACTTAAGGAACATATATACATTACAAAAAAAAAATTCATTTAAAGAACATATATATATTATTGCCAATTAAGGATTTTATTTACATTTACATAATATGTACATTGCTCTGGGGCAAACATCACTATCACCTCACTAGGGTGATAATTATAGCTTTAAATATAACATTCTTATTTCTACAAATCATATTGTTCTTAAGGATTCCACATTTCATATTACATCTCTTTATATATTTTGCATCAGATCACCTATTCCTTAACAGTTTCATATTCTCTTTATTTCTAGATCTAACTTGTTTGGTACATACATCATTCTTGATAAAATTCCATCAATACTATTCTCTCATACTCATATATGTCTCATAGTATTCAAATTTTTGTATCACCTGTAACATTTATACTTTTTATTTTTACTCAACATTAACTACACCATTGTATCCAATTGACTATATTGCATCGAAAAAATAATTCACTAAGACTATTCCCAATTGCAACACCTTTTTGGCAAAAACCCTTTTTTTTTTTAATCCTGTTGAAATAAACTTTTCATATCATTTACTTATCTCTATAACTTTTCTCTATTTACCTTTCTATGAACCTATCCTTATTAATACATCCCTTTATCTACATTAACTTATTCCTTATATTACATTCTCTTTAACATTTATAATTTCCTTGCCTCAAAATTTTCTATATTTTCCATGTTACAACTTAATCCATCTCACCCTTTCTTCATTGAGTTACTTTCAAAGCTTACCATTTCTTATGGTATTTATCTTAACTTATTCAATTATATCTCATTATTAATTCATAGTTCATTATAGAATACTTATTTTGGATGGGATTTGTCTAATCAATTGACTTCATAAACTCCTTTCATATCATAACTTTTGTTTCCTTCCATTCTCTTTAGTTCAATTATTCCTATATCTAGCATTTCTTCATACCTTTATTGCCTTATCATTCACTATTCTTACCTTTCATATTTCACTTATCTTCCTTGACCACATTCACATTGTTTTTGTTACTAACATATAACCCTCCAATATCATACTTATCTTATCTTATAAGTATTCTTCCCATTGTGAACTCGTTCATGATATAAGGTACTTATTAGAATCGATCTATATTCTTACATCAATTCATTCTTAGCTTACATCTATTCTTTTTAAGTTAAATCTTCTCTCACTTTTTTTTTAAAGACTATTCCTTAATCACACTCATTTTCTTGTAATTGTCAATTCCATACTCCTATCCTTTGGAATGATCCAACATCAAATCATATCATACTTTGGTTCTTTACTAAACTCACAACTTTACCCCCTTAGTGGGTTTAAGAACATTCCCATTACACATACATAATCACTCTTTTTTTTTTTTAAGGTCACATCAAACACATATACAATTAATTGCTTCCTTTTTTATTACAAAGTAATCTTCTCTTAAGTCATACTAGCTTAATATTCTTCCTTAATTATACTTAGTAACAACTTAAGTGTCAAAGAAATCCTTATCTTTCTTATTGTTTTAGTTTATAAAATAACATCTAGGCCATAATTTTGACATCACCTTCTTTAACTTATCTCACATAAATCTTACTAAATAATAGACATATAAAACATTTATGGTCTCACTCAATCACTATTAAGTATTATCTTTCATCTTATAACTTTAATGGTTTATAACTTCTAACAATTTCCTATAGTCATTTCATCCAACCGTATTACATATCATTTAATCATTTGCATATACATGTGATAGACCAATTGTCACATCCCAACTTTAGAGATATGACGTCCTAGAACATGGGGAGACATAAGGTCATCCATGCCCGTAGAATCCACTTACATATAAATAAATCATGCCTAGAATCATACCATACCTCTTACAATGACTCATTTAAAATGTTTAGATGAATACCTTTAATTGCAGAAGTCTATAATTAAACATTACACATAAAATCCATAAGGAAAATAATATATCTCAAATGAGTATCAATCAACATTCTCGGAGTATCTAATGACAAGATTTCATAAAATAGTATTATTGGTAACTTGGACAAGGAATGCCCCAAGCAAAGTAGAATGCTTGAGCCATCACCTTGCCTCCTCACATTTACTCACCTGGAACCACACTAGGAAAAAGGGGTGAGATAGATGATCTCAATGAGTAAATGATAAGGCACATACATTATCACATATTCATTTGAAAAGGAAACATATAGCTTATACACACAGTTCATGATTTATAATTCATGAATCAAATTACAATTTAGCAAGGATTCAATTTGGCAAGTTTGCAGAAATCACACTTATAACTTATAATGAGTGAAGGCTATTGCTCTATCACTCGAACTATCACTCGAACTTATTAAGGAGAGGTGGCCTTATACCAAATTCGAACTCCAATCACTTATAAGGCATGAAGCTGATCAGGCTACATGGCTAGAACCACCCCTTTCTAGCTGAAGTGGATACACTACCCCTATCCATCGGGTTAAGACCGTGTGCATGGGTTTCGATGATTACCTGCATCGGCATAAGGATTTTGCATAAAGGGTCAAGGTACTATAGCTAGAGCTAATGGTAATCATTATTAACAATATCACATAAGGCAACAATAACATGTATTGCAATAACAATAGTGGTTTAACTTTCAAACCAAAAGATACAATGATAGTGTAGTTATAGAAAGAATATAAGTTAGGGTGATAATCACGAGAAATTCTCATTGGATAAACAAAATAGTTTTGGACCAAATGTCCTTTGGCAACCTAAGCTTTAAAAACAAATCACTTAATTAAATTTTAGGATAAAAAGAACTTGGGTTTCAAAGATTGCAAAGGCTTACATAACAATATATCACATTCTTATAACACAACATAATGTTGTTCATGCTTATAACATGAATATGGCGTTTTCTCACACTTATAGAATGAATACGATGTTTACTCACACTTATAACATAACATAGTGTTTACTCACACTTGTAAAATGAATACGATTTACTCACACTTGTAACATGAACATAGTGTTTACTCACACTTGTAAAATGAATACGATGTTTACTCATACTTGTAACATTTGGGGTTCCTTTGCTCCTAGGATACATAGTCCCTTTGCACTTCAAAAGCTCCTCAAACTCTAACATAATATTTAGTTTAATACTTGGTATTTATTTACTCATGATGCTTCTATCCCATAACTATCCCATGCACATATAGCATATACATACACATAGAGTTCACATATAGGTGTACTCATCACTTGCACATAACATGTTGACTTTAAAAGTCTGACACCCTTAGGCCTTATGGGCTTACATGAAAACACATTACAATCATATCAATACCTTTATAAGGTCATCACAATATTATTACCTCAATATCAATTCACTTTAACAATCATCTTAATACACTTTACACCTCCATACATGACAACTTAACAATTAACCTTTCAAATATCATGCTTAACTCTTATGATCCTTTTTATTAAATTATCACTTCATCAACTCATAACCATGTGTTCATCATCAAGTCATCATAACATCTACTTCCAAATTTCCTAATCACATTTACATTCTAATCACAATATAAAGTTAAGATACCTTAAGTATACCAAAATGCCTTTAAGCTTATCTAGGGTCATACCTTCAACTAACATGCAAATTATTCATACATACATGTCAATAATCATCAAAACACATCACATAAAAATTATAAGCATTGGGACAAAAATATTTATATAGGCCGAATGTATCACCAAAGGAAAAATTAAATTCTCTTTCTTTTTGCACTTTCTGTCTATTTCAAAAATATATAAAAACATGGTTTGAACCAAGATTTTTCATGTAAATACAACAAAAATAATTTTGAAGTATTAATTCATGTGAATCAGCCACACATAATATTGCTTATACATGAAAATTCAACTTTTGAATTATAGAGCACAAAACCATGAGTTTTCTTGTTTTTGGTATTTTTTGGTCACTTCAGAAATATGTAAATAGGTTCTTTAAACTATTATTTTTCATTCAATCATAGAAAATATTAGTTTAGAACATGTCCCTAAATGATTCAGCAGCCATAGATAATATTTATACAAAAATTTCAAAGTTTTAAGGTTTAGGTGAAAATCATGAGTTTTCACGCTTTCTGCGCTTTTTGTTCATTATAACAATATACAGACACATGATTCAAATCATTATTTTTCATCTAAACAAAACAAATATCACATTAGCATGCTTTATCACACAAATCGGCAGCCACATATCAATTTAATAATAGAATTTTCTAAGTTCTAAGTTCTAGCACAAAAATCTTGAATTCCTTTGTTTTCTGAAACTTTCCGGTCATCACAGAAATATACAAAAATATTATTTAATCCAATATTTTCATCCAAACAAATCAAAAATAAGTTTAGAAAATAATAATCCACAAATTTCCCCCCTTAGTGATGTTTATGCATAAAAATTGTGATTTTAAGTTATAGAATTCACCTTTGGAGAAATCTCACATAAAGATTTGTGTTTTCGGTAGAAAATAGAGTTTCTCTCCCAAAACTCACCCAAATAGAATTAAATCTATAAAAATCAGTAATCAACCAATTCAAAATAATTTTCCCATAATTTATTTCATAGAAATTGATTTAGAAATTGAAAGAGAAGAAAAACTTACGATTACGATCAAGAAATCGCGAAATGGAAAGGTGTTTTTCTTAATTTCAGTTGAGAGAAATATTTTGAGAGGATTTTTCTACCAAGATACAAAAAACTAAAGTGGTGGCTACTGGAAGACCTAGGCTAGCCAAATTTTACAATATATATTAGGGTTTGGGTGCAATTTCCACTAGTACTCTTAATGAACTAGGTTAGGAGGATTTCACTGTAGTGGGCTTTTGGATACTTAGCTTTTTATTTAAATTTTAGGCTAATTATGATTAAAAATAAAAAGAATATTTTTCTTATTATTTCTATAATATTTTCCCCAAAATATTTATTTTAAAAAATTATTTTAAAATACTCATAAAATTATTTTACGCTTAAAAATTGTCTTTTTGCATGAAAATCCATTTTATTTGAAATAAATTCTTTTATGCAAATGCACTTCATGTAAATCATTTATTTCACAATAGCAACTCATATTAACATATTAAATTAATTTAATATGCCACATGCTCATCAATCACTTAGATTACTAATTTTCACAAAAGCACACACTTAACCTTAATAGTTCTAAATCAAGCAAATTATCCCGAAAATTTCTAGGGTAGATGTGGGTTGTTACATCAATTCACCATCTCTTAGATATCTCTCATATTATAGTTAAGGAAACATGTAATACTAGTGTCCCATGTACCTTCTCAATAGCCTTTTTACCATAACATTCATATTAAATTACTTAAATTACCTTACTAAATGAAGAAAATCAAAGATACTTGGCTCACTAGGAAAATTTTGATGAAACATTGCATGGTGGGAGGAATGCCATCGCGCGGCAGCAAGCAGTAGCCCAACAGTAGAAGTAGGCCACCCCAGCACGTGCCAAAGAGTCCTAGTGTGCCACAACTGGAAATCACTTGAGGCCAACCAAGCTCCAGTGCCCTACAGCAAGAGGCCATCTGTAGCTGCACCTCCCCAGCGCCTCGCCAAGCCTCCCAGTGCCACACTGCAACTGTCTTCCTATAGCACACACAACTCCAGTGCCCGCAGTGATCCCCAACACCCTATAGCTAGATGTCCACAATTAGGAAGAAAAAGTTCTCCGCACAATCCAACTTCAGGAAGCCATAACTTTCAGCTAGGATGAGTTACGGGGCCTATGACATATCAAATCGAAGCTCATTCAAAGATCTATAATCACGTCTAGGTTTGCCCAACACCACCAACTTTTGGGCCCAAATTTAATCATTTAGAGCTATTTCAGAGGCTCTAAAGTTTTTCTTTTAACTTTGTATGCACTTACTTCCTAATTTAAATTGTTTCACATGCATCTATGTATCATTTGCTATATTCAAAATTTATCTATTCATAACCAAGCCTTATAGATTCTTAAAATCTCTCACTATTGTCATACAACTTGTCTCAGGATATATTATATCCTAAACATTGTATATACTATTCATAACCTTTAACAAGTTTACATCTCATTCAGCAATATCTTATGTCATTTAACCCTTTGCTTACACATATCATAAACTCATTCATTCTATACTAAACATTTTTCTATGGCATAATTAAGAAAACACATACAATGTTACTATTTAGCTTATATTCTCAATGATCCTATTACAAGAACACAATGAGAAAATTCATGAAAACACCAAGCAGAGACTTACATGGCTGGATCCATGGCTGGAGGTCTAGTCATGCCAACCCAAGATCTAAACTTAACAGCCACATGGGTGAGACTTCAGCTATGTCTCCACCCATAAGAGGCTACTAGATGGATTTCCCCATTCATCCTTATCACACGATTGGAATTCCACCGGTGTGTTCACCCGTGACTTCCCATTTTCCTCTAATGTTTTAGCTTGAAACTTATCATATTTAGCATTCCCACTCACTTATAACTTCTTTATTGGTTTAGAAACCAATTTCTAATTAGAAATGTCAAATCTTTGCTTAGAATAAATCATATATTCTCTCACTATCATTATGCAGTTACACTTACTACTTATGCATATCACTATTCACAACCCATAAAATCACATTTAGAATTTTCACTTAATAATATTTAACTAATAGCTATCCCACATATAAATCGAAAGTGCTAAGATTACAATATACCTTCATTCTTATTTACGTTATGTAAATAATTTTTAGAACATCAATTGCACTTAACCATATTAATAATTGATAGTTAATTATACTGGGAAATTTACTCCTAGTAAGACACATACACATGTTCACTTCACACTTTCAACATATAATATCATTTTCTCATATACATAATTTATCTTCATTATCCCATTCATTATACACATTCCCTTTTCATAATCATTATACACATATCACATATCATAGGAGAAACTTAGACTTTTATGAGTAACGCAGATCTAGACTTATCGATATAATTCAATAACAAGAAGTAATTCATATGCTCCATGGTTTAACTTATAACACATAGTATTTACAAAGTCTAAACTAGTCTTAAACTGTTGCTCTAATACCACCTTTGTCATGACCCACCTTTAGAGCATGACAGTCTTAGGGCATAGGGAGACATAAGGTCACCTGAACCCATAGAACCCACTTAACCTATAATCTTATTCAATTATCATATTATACCTTAGCCTAAGTCCGTAACCTGATACCCTTTCCTTGTTATCCATTACTTGTTTACCATTTCTTAACTAACTTATAAGACCATTCATAATCACAACTTGTAATATTTCTAGGATTTAATTTCATATTAGTAACTCAGTATACATTATTCATACATTTCATAATAATAATACATCAATTTTTACAATACATGTAACCAGTAACATTCTAGTACTAAACCTCTGACTACCAAGGAGCTTGATGCGCATACTGCAAGTGTATAGATCACACAAGTAATATAATAGCGAGTAGAATATCATTCCACTGGAGACTTTATATAAGTACTAGCTCAAATGTCTGCTAATGTCTAGTTAATCAAAGTGGTGTTTGAATAGAATGATTATAGCTATATTTAAACTAAAATAAAATCTAATGGAAGTAAAATAATAAGAAGGAAAAAGAGATGATATCATTAATAAAGACCCATTAAGGTATTGAATCCCCCTAGCCCCTAATTGTATATCATGAATCACACATCAATCAAATTCATTCCATAAGTTGAATTGGTATTTCACTAAATTAGATAAAAATCTCTCTCGAGTAATTAAATCCATATTTCCCAAGAGGATTGCAAGGAATCTCTTCTCAAGCAAACTCAATTAGGTCATGCATTATATTCAAGAAACTATTCACCAAAGAAGTCTTGTAAGCTTATCTCTAGTGCCCCAATCAACCCTCAATCTCTATGAGTGATCAATTCACATAAACCTATCTCTAGCCAATTACACGAAAATAATCCCTAATTAACAAGCATGCAATTATCAATTGGTCAATAAGCAATAATAATCATAAAGATAAAACAACTCAAGGAAGGATTTAATTGAATAAAAAGTAATTCAATCTAAACAAAAGGTTATAAGGTTCATCAATGCCCAAATTAGAAAGAATTAGTTCATATCACACATTGAAACCAAGGAAAGAATTAAAGAAATAAGAAATCCCAAACAATTCATGAACAAAGTGTAGAGAAATCTTGTTCTTTGATCATCAATCTTCAATATCTTCTTTCCCTCACTATCCTCTCTCTAATCCCTTGGCAACTGCTTACAAAATGCTATCAGATCCAGTTTTATATTTTTGAAAATTTAAACTCACACCATGAAACCATGGCTGGGGTTCCAGCTGTGGCAACGAAGAACTAAAAAAATGTAACTTCTTACAGGTGACACCTCAGCCATGCCCTTACCCATAGGAGGCTACTGGATAATATGCTAATTTGTTCTTATCACATAGCTAGAATCCCAGTCGTGGCTCAACCCGTGGCAGCTCATGTTCTTCCAAATGTCAGATTTTTAGCTTGGATCTTTACCATTCTAGGTCATATTCGGATCATGGCATCATTTGACACTGGATTAGCTAAAAGAATTGCAAAAACACTAAAACAAGCAAGTTGAACTCAATTAGAGGCATAAAATACATTAAGAACAAGGGCCAAAATATAGTGTTTTCAGCACTTATCAGAGCTCTAAATAGTGGTCTTCAAAAATCAAGAATCACGACACTTGTAATTTATCAAACGATTTCCAAGCAGAAGAACATGGCTTAGAATTCATCTTGTTAACTTATCGATCATGCCTGAGAAATTGAAACCACTAGAGAATGAGATAAGACTCAGTGAGCACATAATAATATAAAATACATACATATATATACATAAATGCATGGTGAATACAAGAATCAATGGCAAGAAGGCTCTTTATAGAAATGGAATAGTTTTAATCAATGTCATTATTAGGTTTAATTTCTTATTTAAGTTGGAAACAGTGTCATTAGTAGAAATAACCCACTCGTGGAAGTAGGATGCTACCCACGTATATAAATTCAAGAGCGGCGGCCTGAGCCTTGCTCACTCATAATAGTATCACATTGTGTAAGATTGATTGGGTCTTATAGTTAGGCATTCCCCCTTAACAAAGGTTAGGTACTCTCACCCTACCAGTAGGCCTTACCAAATGCACAAGGATTAGTGTCTTTCCCCACACCAAAAAGGGGTTTCTGCTTATCAATAGGTTTTCAATGGGACAATTCATATAAGGTTCACATTGAGGAATCTAATGAACACATTACAAATTCAACATGCTAGGTTCACAATAATCAATTGTCATCAAGAAGCATCAATTTAAAGGCTCATTGTTCAATAGGCAATTCAAGCTCATCAAGGCATTGGAATGTTTCAATGACCATGGTTTGAACAATAAAGAACATATAGTACAAATTATGATATATTATTAAGTACTCACCTTGGACTCCTTTGCTCCTATTACACTTGGCTCTTGAGGTGTAACAACCCACACTCACCCTAGGAATTTTCGTGATAAATTGCTTGATTTAGAACTAATAAGGTTAAGTGTGTTCTTGTGTGAAAATTTATGATCTAGGTGATTGATGAGTATGTGGCATATTAAATTAATTTTAATATGCATAATATGTGTTGCTATTGTGAAATAAATGATTTACATGAAGTGCATTTGCATAAAAGAATTTATTTTTAAACAAAATGAATTTTCATGCATAAGACAATTTTTAAGCATAAAATAATTTTATGGGTATTTTTAAAATATTTTTAAATAAATATTTTTGAGAGAAATGTTCTAGAATTAATAAGAAAAATATTCTTTTTATTTTAATTCCATTCACCCAAAATTTTTAAAGGGAGAGCCCAAATACCAAAAAGCCCACTACACAAAAATCCTCCTAACCTATTTCATTAAGGGTATTAGTGGAAATTCCACTCCAACCCTAGTATTTATTCTAAATTTCGGCCAAACAAGGGTTTCCAACAGCGATTCTCTTATTCTTTCTATATTTTGGCAGAAAATCCTCTCAAAATATTTCTCTCTACCGAAATATTGAAAACAACTTTCCGTTTCGCGATTTCGTGACTGTAATCGTAAGTTTTTATTCTCTTTTGATTTCTAAGCTGATTTTTATGAAATAAATTATGGGAAAATTATTTTGAACTATTTGATTACTAATTTCTATAGATTCAATTCTGTTTGAGTGAATTTTTAAGTGAGAAAATTTATTTTCAACCGAAAATACGATTCTTTCCGCAAGATTTCTCCAAAGGTGAATTCTATAACTTAAAATCACAATTTTATTGCATAAACATCATGGGGGGGGGGGGGGGGGGCAATTTGTCCATGGTTATATTCTAAACTGATTTTTGATTTGTTTTGATGAAAAATATTGCATTAAATAATATTTTTGCATATTTCTACAATGACCGAAAAGTTTCAAAAAGCAAAGGAATTCAAGGTTTTCATGTTAGAACTTGAAAGTTGGAAAATTTTATTCTTTCATGAATATATGGCTGCTGATTTGTATGAATAGGTATTCTAATATGATATTGTTTTGTTTAGATGAAAAATGATGATTTGAATCATGTGTCTGTTTATCGCTAAAATAAACGAAATGCGCGGAAACTCATGATTTTTCACCTAAGCCTTTGCACTTGGAATTTTTTTGTATAAACCCTACTTATGGTTGCCGATTCATGAAGGAATGTGTTCTAAACTGATATTTTCAATGATTGAATGAAAAATAATGGTTTAAACAACTTGTTTGCATATTTCTGAAATGATCAAAAAATACCGAAAACAAGAAAACTTATGGTTTTGTGCACTATAATGCAAAAGATTGAATTTTTATATATTAATGACACCAATAGAGGCCAATTCCTATGAATTTATATTCTAGAATAATTTTTGTTATGTTTACATTAAAAATCTTGATTCAAACTATGTTTTTACATATATCTGAAATAGATGGAAAGCACGAAAAGAAGAAGAATCTGGTTTTTACCTTAATGATACATTCGGCCTACATGAACAATTTTGTCCAAATGTTTGTAAATTTTATGTGATGTCTTTTGATGATTGTTGACATGTATGTATGTATAATAAATCATAAAATTGCACGTTAGTTGAAGGTATGATCCTAGATAAGCTCAAATGCGTTTTGGTATACTTAGGGTATACTTAAGGTATCTTAACCTTATATTGTGATTAGAATGCAAATGTGGTTGAGAAATATGAAACTAGGTGTTATGATAAATTGATGATGAACATATGGTTATGAGTTAATGAAGTGAAAGGGATCATAAGAGTTAAGCATGATGTTTGAAGGATTAATTGTTAAGTTGACATGTATGGAAGTGTAAAGTGAACTAAGATAATTGATAAGTGAATTGATATTGAGGTAATGATATTGTGATGACTTTAAAAAGGTATTGATATGATTGCAATGTGTTTTCATATGAGCCTATAAGGCATAAGTATGCAAGACTTTTAAAGTCAACGTGCTATGTGCAAGTGATGAGTACACCTATGTGTGGACTCTAAGTGTATGTGTATGCTATATGTACATGGGTAGTTATGGGATAGGAGCATCATGAGTAAATAAATACTAAGTATTAAATCAAATATTATGTTAGAGTTTGAAGAGCTTTAGAAGTGCAAAGGGGACTATGTGTACTAGGAGCAAAGGAACCGCAAGGTGAGTAAACTCTATATTCCTGTTTCCAGTGTGAGTAAACATCATATTCATGTTATAAGTGTAAACAACATTTTGTTGTGTTACAAGAATGTGATATATTGTTATGTGAACCTTTGTGATATTTGAAACCCAAGTTCTTTCTATTTTAAATATTATTGTATGATTTCGTTGTCAAGCTTAGGTTGCCAAAGGACATTTGGTCCAAAACTATTTTGCTATCCAATGAGAAATTCTTGTGATTAACCCCCTAACTTGTATTTTTTCTGGAGCTAACTTTCATTGTATCATTGTTTGAAAGCCAAACTACTATTGATATTGAATTACATGTTATTATTGCCTTATGTGATATTGTTACTTGTGTTTACCAATAGCTCTAGCTATTGTACCTTTTACCCTTTATGCAAAATCCTCCTGCTGATGCAGGTAATCATTGGAACCTGTGCATACGGTCTTAACCCGATGGATAGGGGCAGTGTATCCACCTCAGCTAAAAGAGGCGATTCTAGCTGTGGGGCCTGATCAGCTTCACGCTTTCTACGTGATAAGAGTTGGAATTTGGTATAAGGCCACCTCTCCTCTATATGTTTGAGTGATAAAGCAATAGCCTTTACTCACTACGTGTTATAAGTGTGATTTTTGCAAACTTGCTAAATTGAACCTTTGCTAAATTGCAACTTAATTCATGAGTTATAAACCATGAACTATGTGTATAAGCTATGTGTTTCCTTTCAAAGAAATATGTGATAATGTATGTGCCTTTTCGTTTACTTATTGAGATCATCTATCTCACCCTTTTTCCTTATGTGGTTCCAGGTGAGCAAATGTGAGGAGGCAAGGTGATGGCTTAAGCATTCTACTTCGCTTGGGGAATTCCTTATCTGAGTTATCAATAATAATATATTTATGAAGTTTTGTCTTTAGATGCTTTGGGAATGTTGATTGATACTTATCGAGATTTATATTATTTTCCTTATGGATTTTATATGTAATGATTTATTTTAAGTCTTCCACAATTAAAGGTATTCATTTAAATGTTTTAAACGAGTTAATGAAAGAGGTTCGGTAAGATCCTAGGCATGATTGTTATATGTTAATGGGTTCTACAGACGTGGGTGACCTTATGTCTCCCTATGTTCTAGGATCGTCGTATCTCATAAGGTTGGGATGTGACATGAGGCTAGTAGTGCTCTTCACACTTATGACAACATCCTTACTCTTGCCTTTAGACTCTACACATTTGCAATTCAATTACACCTCAATCACTATTAAAGTCAAGATATACTACACATATACCTGTTACTAATCTTAACATTTTCCTTAGTCATTTTTTAAATGACCAAGGCTATTCATTGTAAGAAGGATAATTCCTTTCCTCCAAATCTCACATTTCAACTTTGGGTACAATAATACAAACAAATTCTAATGTTCAATAGAATTAATTCTACTACCATTAAATTCTATAAATAAATCTAGTTCATTAATTTTGGGGAAAGTCAGTTCTATCAATTGGATTTAAAAAAAAAACTAACATTATACAAATCATCTAATTCCATTCTTAGGCTTGATTTTCCCCTTACTTTTATGAATTCAAATTCAATACTTAAAATCTCCAATTTTCCCATAAACCTACAAATTTGGGGAAACTATTAACTCTTCATCAAATCTTCTAATTGATCATAGGACTACGTAATTAGCATAACATAAAACCCATATAATCATTCAATTGTCAATATCTAGCACCAAAAGTTCAAGTTCCCTTAAGATGTTCAAATCTTAACCCAAGCTTCCAAGGTTCACTTTAACACTTCTGATTCATTATTCTTCATCTAAAGCACCCATAGATGTAATCAATTATAATTTAGAACAATTCTATAGTCATACACCAACATGGCCGAATCCCCATATAAGGTGTACAAAAGATTTCTCAATCAACCTTGTCACCAAAATCAACTTTAATACATAAAAAAGAAAGGACAGATATAATCCCTCACCTTGATTAGCTTTGATTTTCCAAAGTTCTTATTACAAGAGAGATGGAGAGAATTGTAGAGAGAGGATGGAGGATTTTGTGTAGAGAAAGTGGCTAAAATGAAATTCTCTAACATAATTTTGCTTATATATATATTAAGTTGGATGGTGAGGATTTATCAAGTTAAATCCAATGGCTAGCATTTGATCTTGATGGATGGCTAGGATGGTATTTGATCTTAGTGACTAAGAGCTACATCACTAAGACTTTATCTCTACACTTAATTTGTCTTCTACTCTTGCCCCATTATACATTCACCATTTGGATGTTGCATCCTCCTTAGACCTAATGGGCCAGCCATCTAATGGGTTTGGGCCTTTAAGCCCAAAAGCCCATTAGCATATCCTTATATGCATGTTTCAAGCTCGATACTTAGTACATTTTTCATTTCATTTCTTTCACTTTAATACATATATTTCTACCTTCTAATATCACTACACACTCTAAACATTATTGGATAAATTCCATACATATCATAATGCCCATTTACTAACTCTTTACTAGCATTGATCAAGTATGTATATCACATAAGCTCATTGGGTCAAACTAAGTTTGACTTCCATTATACTATTGGAACTTTAATTGATTTCAATTTCCCATATCACCATCATTACCTCCCAATGTCTTAGGAGATGTGAACACCCATTTACTAGTACTTTAGATTCACATTACGAACAAATTTTTAACATAATCACATTAAGTCAAACTCAGTTTGACTTTCATTTTATCATGAAAGCACATATCAATGTTGACTTCCTTCATTACTTAAGGTTCTTAGTATACTAAGGGGACCTTAAATGATACGATATATGAACATTATCATGTCATCATTACTGTTTATAATTAGCTAAGGAAACCTTGGGTATTATACTTACATTTAAGTGAACTGAGTTGTGGTGATAGTTTGATCTGAAATTAACTCTTTCTAGTGATAAATTGGTCTAATTTTGCTATGACAATGACTTGTTAAAGTGTGGCTTGATTGAATTGATCATGTGTTAAGGATTGAATGTGGTGGTCATGATTAGGGAATATATTTTTTACAAATTTTTACACTCCTAAAATTTGAAACTTTAGTCACACTTTTTGTGCCTATTTTTTTCTACTGTTGCTTTTGTTCTAGTTTAGTAGAAATGCTTAATACCTTAGGTAGTTTGACTATTTTTCTTGAAAAAAAGAAGAAAAAAATAAGTATATAAAAAAAACAAGATTGTGTAAAGAAGCTTTGAAAATGTTTACATATTCCGTTGTTCTTAATTATTTTAAATAAAAGAGGTTGAGATTATGAATAGTGCTAGTAGCCATTTAAATGTGTGATTCTAGCTGAGTAATTAGAAGCTGGCACCACAAGTATTTGCATTCACGTAAAAAGGCTAGTATGATAATTCAAACAACTTAGGCTCCTTAAGTAATTAAAAAGAAAACATAGAAATGAAATGCATGATCAAATTATAAAAGTGAATGAAAAGTCAAGGGAATAGTCAGGCACTTAAGAGAAAAATCTTTGTAAATCAACTTTTCTAGAATTTTTGTCTCTATGGAATTATTTGCTCAAGCTTGTAATTTTAGAATTTAGGTTTCAGGTTTTTGAGATTTGTTTTTGAGATTTCCTAACTTGAATACCATATTTGAAAATTGGCACTTGGTTGAGGATTCGAGCCTTACTGATAATAAGTTGTTGTAAATTATTTAATTTTCTTTAACTTGAGAGGGTAAGTTTTATTTCTTACTATTGTTACAATTTAATTTGCTTGAGGACAAGCAAATGCTTAAGTGTGAGGGAATTTTATAAGTGCTTAATTGACTACATTTTACCCTTTGTTCTTAATGTATTTTATCCTTAAATTAAGTTTAATTTATATGTCTAAGTGCTTTTCTAGAAATTTTTTTTTTTTATGTTTTAGGAGTAATGGATTTAAGAGCCATGGATTGATTTATCAAGAAACTATGAAGTAAAGGAGCAAAAATGGAAGAGTGAAAACGAAAGAAAATAGGCTAAGTATTGAAGATCATCCCTGTCCCCCAGCCAGAATCACACTTATAGGGTTGGGCATGGCCTAAGGAATTAGAGGCAATAGATTAATATGGGTGAGCTATAGAGGTCTAACGGCTTTGAACACCTTACAATATTTTGAGCATAACTTAAGCTATAGAGGTCCATTAAGGTGGTTCAAGTACCATTGGAAAGCTAAGAGAAAGAGCTACAAATGCTAAGAAGACTACAAATTCTAATTCTTTCATTTTTTGACCCAAAATTGGCATGAAATCCAAACATTGTATATTAGCACCTAGCCTAGTTGTGCTGACATGGAGCAAAATGGCCAATCCATGCTTGACACCAATCTAAACCCTAATAAGCCTCAAAGCATTATAAAAGTACATAATTTACATTAGAAAAAGGGAGTTTTTCTTGGGTTTTTAATAGCCACCCTCGCAAAAGGTGGAGAGGGAGTTTTGTGCAGAATTTTCATGGTAAAGATCCAATAACCTACATATTTTGAAAAGGAATGAAGATCGAAGCAAGGATTTGTCATCGTTTATGGATTTTTTGAGTTTCCTTTACCTTCGCTTGTATTATTTATTTCAATTCTCTGATATAAACTAATTTGTTATTTATGTAGATAAAAATGAACTGTAGTTCTTAATTGTATGAATTGAATAATTTGTTTTGAATCAATTTATCTTTGGATTGCTTTATTTTCATGATTTATGATATTTATTTTAATTGGTAATTACTGATTTGTTGATTAGATATTGTTTTTATATTAGATGAGTAGGGATACCCTGATATAGATAGATCACTCATGGGAATAAAGAGTTGATTAGGGTGCTAGAGATAAACCTTTAAGACTTCTTTAGATGTTAATCTCTTGAATTTAATGCTGCTCCTATTTGATTATAGGTTGAGAAGAGATTCCCCTATAATACTTAGGAAGATAGGGATTTAATCACTTGAGAAAGGTTTCTATCTAATTTAGTGAGAGTCCAATTCAGTTCATTGTTTGAATGATTCATACCATTGTTCTTGACATGCATAAAAGGCTAGGGGAATTCAATATCTAGATGAAATTTGCTATTGATTTTCTATCATCTATCCTTTATTGCTTTCATAGATTAGTTTTAAATAGTTTACTTTAATTAATCTTGAATTTGGTTTAACTAGACAATAGTTTAAGTTTGAGTTGGTAATTATGTCAGTGTCTTTATAGATCAACCTCATTACTGCTATATTACCTAAACAATAGGTGCACTTGCTTAGAGCTAGGGAAGAATTAGTCATTGAGCTATCATAAATGTAAAACTCTTAGTGTTGCAAATCGCCTGTCAATATGTACCCACAATTAAGGATCGATGTCTTATTCGATCAATTGTATGGAGCTAATCATTCTGTGAATTTGACCTAATGTCTAGTTAGCATCAACACAAGATCCCAAGTGAAGGCATCGACAAGATCACTTTTAGAATGAGATATGGCCACTATAAGTTTATATTATAGAGAAGTTGTAATAATCTTTATCAATGACATCTTTCATGCACTCAAAAGACATGGAATAGCATAAGAATACTTAAGGATAGTACTATAAGTGATAAGATAGCATAAGCTCTACGCATAGTTCTCTTGTGATAAGTAAGGATGAGATCTAAGTCAATCCAAATAAAGTGGAAGTTGTAACATATTGGCATTAGCCTACAACTGTTTCAAGAATCCACCCTATCCTGGGCATAAAGGGTTATTCCTATTGACTTGTGAAAGATCCCTCAATGATTTTCATGCCTTTAATAAGGGTAACGAGGGAGCAAATAAAGCATATATGGAATGAAGCATGTGAGGAGAACTTTTAAAGTTAAAGAATTATTATGGAGGCATTACTTGTATGGCAAAAAAAAAAAAAAAAAAAAAGGTGTGAATCTACATGAGTCATGAGAACCCTCAGTTTACCTTGAAGTAAGAGACTTGAATGTGAGATAAGGAAGATGGGTTAAGTTATTAAAGGACTATGACTATTAAATTCCTTACCATCTAGGTGAGGCCAATGAAGTAGCTGAAGCATTAAGTAGAAAATCTATTAGAAGTTTATCATGCAAAGTAGGGCATAAGAAACCAAACATAAAAGAATTTAAATAGATGTTTAGTCAAAGAGTTTGATTCAATGCCAATGAATCATAAGTGTTAGTGAAATATTTTTTCAAGTGAATTCAAAACTAATTAATAAGGTGAAACACTCATAATGTAAAGACCCATACTTGATGAAGTTAAAAGAAGAAATGAAAGCAAGAGAAGCATCAAAATATGAAGTAAAAGATGGTGTACTGATATGTGGAGCTAGGAGTCATGTACGCCAAATATGGACAAGTTAAAAGAGAATTTTTAAAGAAGTACATAAGATGGATCCATACATAAGATGTACATAAGATGTCCTATAGCCATAAGACATATCATAAAATGAAAAGTTGCTACTAGTGGCTGAGATTGAAGAAATATGAGGCTAAATTGAGTTACCAAAATAGAAGTAGGGATGTATCACTATGGATTTCCTCGTGGGATTATTGAGAACTTCCCAAAGATATGATTCCATATAGTTAACCATGTATCAATTGACCAAGTTTGCAGACATTCTCAATACTGCCACTCAGCATGCACAGTTATACCTATGCGAGATAGTGAGTTTACACAAAATTTTAGTATCCATCATTTCTGATAGAGGTACCCAGCTTACCTTAAGATTTTAGCAGAAGCTTTAAGAAGCTTTAGGTGTATAGTTGGACTTAAGTATTGCATTTCATTGATAGACTAATGGATGGTGTGAGAGGATATTTCAGACATTTGAGAATGTGTTAAGGATGTGTGTATTGGATTTCAATGGTAGTTGGGATAAGTATCTCCCATTGATCAAGTTTGCCTATAATTGTAGCTACCACTCCTCTATCAACATGGCTCCTTACAAAGCCTTGCATGGAAGAAAGTGCAGCTCTTCCTTATGCTCAATAGAAGTGGAAGATAAGTGTATTAAATACTAGAACTACTCAAGAAAGCTATAGAGAAAGTGCCAATCATCCACAAGAGATTGAGGATGGCCTTAGCAGACAAGAGAAGTTTACTTAGTGAAGGGAGACCACATACCTCTTAAGGTCTCTCTCATTAAGGGTATCATGATATCAGGTGAGAAGGAGAAGTTATCTCCTCAATGCATTGAACCTTTTGAGATTCTCAACAAAGTGGGAGAAGTTTCTTATAGGCTAGCCAAGCCCTACCACTAGCCTTTGCCTATGTCCACATTGTATTTCATGTTTTAGTGTTGAGGAAATACATGTCAGACATATCACTTATCCTTCAGCCTTAGGCTACTAAGGTGGATGAAGAATTATCCTACAAAGAGATGCTAGTAGCAATTTTGGATAGACAAGTGAAGAGACTGAGAACAAAGACATAGTAATGATCAAAGCCCGATGGCAAAACCATAATATTAAAGATAGCACATGATAAGATGCTTCAGATGTATTCATATATATTCTAGTCTTGATTAATAAGTACTTGTGCTAAAATTCGAGGATTAATTTTGTTAAGAAGGGGAGAATGTAATACCCTACACATTGTGTATTTTTTTCAAACTACATAATTTTTACATAGTGTTTTGATAATTTTTACTTTGCATGTTGACAAGTTTACATTGTGCTCTGATAATTGTTAAACTGTGTTCTATGTTAATTATACACTATCTATACTACTAACACATTATGTTAGCAAATTTAATTATATTGTGATAATACTTACACTGTCTATAATTTAAATGTATTGTGTTATAATTAATGAGTGAAAATTTTGCATTATATCTTATAATTAATTTCACTATGCCTAATATGTGATTAAGTGATTAAGAATGCATAATTAATGTGTAAGGGTGATTATGTGAACATCTAAAGTGTGTGCATGTGACTAATTACAATTTGGTAAATGGTGAAGTGATTTATTATTTGCATATATCTCTAGCCAAATTAGGAAAAGTTAGCACCAACTCCTTTTATGGAAATTAATCAAATTCAACTATAATTTTAAAACCCTCTTACCCAAAGTATTTGAATGGGTAAAATGACTAACAAGTACATGAATGCCTACATTTTATCCCCTCATTTATCATGATTTATGCTTAAAATTGAGTTTGATTTATTTGTTTTAGTTTTGTTCTCAGTCCTTTTCAAAGACCTTATGCTTTAACATGCCATGAGATGATAATACAAAAGAATGATAGAGTTTGGTTAAAAGATGGAGCATTTTGAAGAGGCAGAAGTAAAGTAGAGCTCGGGACATGCCCAAGCCCATAGGTGTGGGTGTACCCGTGGGACAAGGAGAAAGGCTACTGCCTATTTTCACGAAATGGCCCCATTCCCATACCCAGAGCCACAGGCATGGGTGTGCCTGTGGGATAAAAAGAAAAGCTTATGCCTGACTTCGCAAAATCTCTCCATCCCCATGCCCAGAGCCATAGGTGTGGGTGTGCCCGTGGGACAAAAAGAAAAGTTTCTACCTGATTTTGCCAAGCCAAAAGTATTTATGGCCATTCCTATGCCCAAGGCCACAGGTGTGGGGTTGGGTGTGGCAACAAATTTGTCAGGGTATATAAGAAATTTTTGCACAGGAATTTAGGGATCTGAAAATCTATCAATTGGAGGCAGCTTTCTGTAAGGAAAAATTAAGGTTTTACAGTGAAAATTGAAGGTGAAGATCAAAGTCCCTCACATTTCAAGTCAAGGATTAAAGATTCAAATTGGGATTATCATTCATCCATTATGGATTGCTTGATTTCTTTATCTGTTATCTTTTATTCTTGTTACTTTTTCATTATGAGCAAAATTTGTCATACCTAGGTATTTGATGAATCCTAGATTACTTTGTATGGATTGAATGAGTTTTTAATCAATCAAATCATTCATTTGGATTAATTTATCTTTATGATTTATATTTGTTATCTCCTCTTATCAATTGCATGCTTGATAATTGGAATTAGTTTTCTTGCTAATTGTCTTGAGAAAGCTTAGTTAGAATTGATCACTCATAAAGGTTAAGAATTGATTGGGGTGCTAGAGATAGACCCATAAGTTTCTTTGGTTTATGGTTCCTTAGTTTTAATGTTGTTACTATTTAATTATAAATTGAGAAGAGATTCCTTTTACAATACTTAGTAATTAGGGATTGAATTACTCGAGAGAGGTTTCAATCTAACTTAGTGGAATGCTAATTCAATATGATGTTTGATTTAGTTGAGTTCCATTCATGAAATACATAAGGGATCTAGGAGGATTAAAATACCTAGGTGGCTTCTACCATTAATTCTTCTCTTGCAATTCTTTTAAATTATCTTAATTAAAGTTTTTAATCTAGTTTAGTTATTCTAATTTAAACATCACTCAAACTTTTAATTAACTAGACAACAGTCAATGTTTGAGCTAGTATTTGTCCTTGTCCCCAATGGAATGATAACTCTACTCATCATTATATTACTTATGCGATTTGTACACTTGCAGAAAATGCATCAATGACCATTTAACAACATTTTAAAACCTTCCTATTCATCTCATTATGGGTAGTATAGTCCTTTCCTTGTCAAAAACACTAACCTCCTCATCTAGTATATGTACATCTTATTGTTGTTCCTCCCCATTTTCTTTCTCAAAAATCAAACACACAAACTCTCACACACACTTCACCATTTTTATCCACCATTGAAGAAATGAGGGAAGATGAATTTCAAGGTGAGCTAAGTATAAAACTTGTTTCATTCCTCATGCTCAACATGAATCCATAGTTCTTTTATTGGTTTGTTAAGTTTTTCTCTTTCTTTTCTCTTCATTCAGATTAAGCCATTATTATGTTTGAGAGGAAAGAAGAACCAAGGTAATACCTATACAAAACCTAATCCTTTCTTCATGCCATGTATTCCTCTTGAGCTATTTTCATATGATTGTTGTCTTTCATATAGGGCTTATTATTTATTGGATAATGCTTATGGTTTGTAATAGTTAGAAATTTCAACTACTAGTATGATTATTATGATGCATGACTTAATATAAACTATAATATGATATAGGATAAATGATGACTTTAATGAATCTTAAAGTAATTAATTATGCATGAGTAATGGTTAATGAATGTAAGATAATGCAAATGGTTTGGTCTATGATATTAGGTTTGCAACAAAATGGTTTAGAATATTGCTTAAGGGGTTCTACAAGTTTGGATGATATTACATCTCCCTATACCCTAGGACTATCACGTCTTTAGGATGAGATGTGATAGGCACATGGTGGCCTTTGCTAGTTATATAATGAGGTGGATGGTCAACCAATATGGGATTCGTTCCTCTGAGTAAATGGGGTCAAGGTCTTATACTTCATATTCTTTTTAATACAATATATTTGGCTAAGGCATTTTAGATTAATTGGAAAGAGGTTTTCTAATTTGGAATCTAAAGTTATTAAGAAAGGAATCATGATATGGTCATAGTGTTTCAATATTAGGGTTTGACTATTCCATAACCTTTGCTGAAACTAAGATCTTAGGATGAAAGTATTAGAGTGCATGGTAATTAGGATCATTTGATTCATAAAATGTGGTCTAACCATCCAAACATTCATATTTGATTAGGTATTCATGACATCTAATCTTAGGTGTCAACCATGACTTAAAGGACCTACTTAGAAATTGGGATTCCCTTGATTGATTGTGTAACAACCCATACCTACCCTAGGAGTTTCATAATAACTTACTTGAATTTAGAACTATTATGACAAAGTGTGTACTTTTATGAAAATTCATGTGCTACATGATTAATGAGTATGTGGCATATTACATTAGTTCTAATATACATAACATGAATTATTATTGTGAATAAATGATTTATATGAAGTGCATAAGCATAAAAATGATTTATTGCACATAAAGTAAATTTTTATGCACAAAGCAATTTTTAAGGATAAAATAGTTTTTATGAGCATTTTTAAAATATTTTTAAATAAATATTTTTGCAGGGATTTTAATGAAAATAATAAGAAAAATATTTTATTTTTAATTATCTATAATCAGCCCATAAATAAAATTAAAAGGTCTAACTCACCAGAGCCCAACACTCCAAAACGCTTATAACCTAGCTCATTAATGGCAAACTTGTAATTTTGCCAAAACCCTAAATATATAAACCAAAATTTGGCCAGCCCTACTGTGACAGCCACCATTCTGTTATTCTTTAGAATTTTTATAGAAATATTCTCTCAATCGAAATTCACAAGGTGACTTCAAACCTTACAATTTTGTGATCATTTTTGTAAGTTTTTCCTTTGTTTCAATCTATTATTTGATTTTTGTTGACCTAAGTTATTACAAAACTTATTCAATCTCTATTTTTATCTTGTCAATCAAATTAATGTTTGTTTAAGTGTTTATTTTGTAGATTATAACTTGTTCAATTGATTGGATTTAAAAAAAAAAAAAGATTGAGATATCCCTAAGTATGTTGCATAGCTTGTGAGTCGCGACCACGACCATTATACCAGAATCATGACCATGACCACTAAATCACAACTATGGCTTCATTATCATCACCAAGATCTTTAGAAGGTAATTAATTCAAATTCATATAGAGTGAACTGCGACCTCCCTTCATGATTGTGACTCTAGGCGTGATATTGGATTTGCAACCGTGAAAATGTAGTTGCGACTACGTGTCACATCCTAACCTTAGAGATATGATGGTCCTAGAACATGGAGAGACATAAGGTCACCCATGCCCATAGAAGCCACTTACATATAAACAAATCATGTCTATGATCTTACCAAACCTCTTTCATTAACTCCTTTAAAACATTTAGATGAATACCATAAATTTGCAGAAGACTAAAGTAAACCATTACATATAAAATCCAATAGGAAAAATAATATGTATCAATAAATATCAATCAACATTCCTGGAGCATCTAATGACAAGACTTCATAAAATTAGTATTATTGATAACTCGGACAAGGAATTCCCTAAGCGAAGTAGAATGCTTGAGCCAGCACCTTGCCTCCTCACATTTGCTCACTTAGGACCACACAAGGAAAAAGGGGTGAGATAGATGATCTCAATGAGTAAACAAAAAGGCACATACATTATCACATATTCCATTGAAAAGGAAACACATAACTTATACACATAGTTCATGATTTACAATTCATGAATCAGGTTGCAATTTAGCAAGGGTTCAAATTGGCAAGTTTTGCAGAAATCACACTTATCACTTATGATGAGTAAAGGCTATTGCACTGTCACTCGAACACATTGAGGAGAGGTGGCTTTATACCAAATTCCAAGTCCTATCACTTATAAGGCATGAAGCTAATCAAGGCCCACGGCTAGAATCACCTCTTCTAGCTGAGGTGGATACACTACCCCTATCCATTGGGTTAAGACCATGTGCACAGGTTTCGATGATTACTCGCATCGGCACGAGGATTCTAAATAAAGGGTAAAAGGTACCATAGCTAGAGCTAATGGTAATCACAATTAACAATATCATATAAGGCAATAATAACATGTATTTCAATAATAATAGTGGTTTAGCTTTTACGCAATGATACAATGATAGTGTAGTTCCAGAAAGAATACAAGTTAGGGTGTTAATCACAAGAAATTCTCATTGGATAAACAAAATAGTTTTGGACCAAATGTCCCTTGGCAACCCAGGCTTGTCAAAGAAATCATATAATAATATTTAGAATAGAAAGAACTTGGTTTCAAAGATCACAAAGGCTCACATAACAATATATCACATTCTTATAACACAATATGAAGTTGTTCACATTTATAACATGAATGTGGCATTTGCCCATACTGGAAGAATGAATACGATGTTTACTCACCTTATGGTTCCTTTACTCCTAGTATTCATAGTCCCTTTTGCACTTCTAAAGCTCCTCAAACTCTAACAAATTATTTGATTTAATACTTAGTATTTATTTACTCATGATGCTTCTATCCCATAACTACCCATGTACATATAGCATACATATACACTTAGAGTCCACACATAGGTGTACTCGTCACTTCTACATAGCACATTGACTTTAAAAGTCTTGCATACTTAGGCCTTATAGGCTCTCATGACAACACAATACAATCTCATCAATACCTTTTTAAGTTCATCACAATATTATTGCCTCAATATCAATTCACTTTAACAATTATCTTAGTTCACTTTACACTTCCATACATGTCAACTTAACAATTAACCCTTCAAGCGTCATGCTTAACTCTTATGATCCCTTTCACTTCATTAACTCATAACCATATGTTCATCATCAAGTCGTCATAACATCTAGTTCTAAATTCTCCAATCACATTTGCATTATAATCTCAACATAAGGTTAAGATACCTTAAGTATACCTTAAGTATACCAAACTGCATTTAAGCTTGTCTAGGATCATACCTTTAACTAACATGCAATTTTATCATTTATTATACATACATACTTGTCAAAAATCATCAAAACACATCACATAAAATTTATAACCATTGGGACAAAAATGTTCATGTAGGCCGAATGCATCATCAAGGTAAAAACCAAATTCTTCTTCTTTTTGTACTTTCCGTCTATTTCAAAAATATGTAAAAACATGGTTTGAATCAAGATCTTTCATGTAAACATAACAAAAAATCATTTTAGAATTTAAATCCATAAGAATCGGCCACTATTGGTGTTATTTATACATAAAAATTCAACTTTTGGCTTATAAAGCACAAAACCATGAGTTTTCTTGTTTTCAGTATTTTCCGGTCATTTCAAAAATATGTAAACAGATTGTTTAAACTATTATTTTTCATTCAATCATAGAAAATATTAGTTTAGAATACATCCCTTCATGATTCGGCAGCCATAGATAGGGTTTATACAAAAAATTCCAAGTTTAAAGACTTAGGTGAAAAATCATGAGTTTTCGCGCTTTCCGCACATTTCGTTCATTTTAGCAATAAACAGACACATGATTCAAATCATTATTTTTCATCTAAACAAAACAAATATCATATTAGAGTACTTATTCATACAAATCAGTAGCCATATGTCCATTCAAGAATAATATTTTCCAACTTTCAAGTTCTAACACGAAAACCTTGAACTCCTTTGTTTTTTGAAACTTTCCGGTCATCACAAAAATTTGTAAAAATATTACTTAATCCAATATTTTTCATCAAAACAAATAAAAAATTAGTTTAGAATACAACCATGCACAAATCGCACCCCCCCCCCTCCCTTATGATGTTTATGCATAAAAATTGTGATTTTAAGTTATAGAATTCACCTTTGAAGGAATCTTGCAGAAAGAACGTGTTTTCAGTAGAAAATAAATTTTCTCTCCCAAAAACTCACCCAAACAGAATTAAATCTATAGAAACTAGCAATCAAGCAGTTCAGAATAATTTTTCCATAATTTATTTCATAGAAATCAGTTTAGAAATCAAAAGAGAAGAAAAACTTATGATTACGGTCAAGAAATCGCGAAACGGAAAGGTGTTTTCAATATTTCGGTAAAGAGAAATATTTTGAGAGAATTTTCTGCTAGGATACAGAAAGAATAAGAGAATGGCTGTTGGAACTTTGATTTGGCCAAAATTTAGGTTATATATTAGGGTTTGGGTGAAATTTCTACTAATACCCTTAATGAATTAGGTTTGGAGGATTTTAGTGTAGTGGGCTTTTGGGTATTTGTGCTTTTCCTTTAAAATTTTGGCTGAATAAAAATTAAAATAAAAAGAATATTTTTCTTTTTATTTCTATAACATTTCCCCCAAAAATATTTATTTTAAAATATTTTAAAAATACTCATAAAATTATTTTATGCTTAAAAATTATCTAGTGCATGAAAATTCATTTTATTTAAAATAAATTATTTTATGCAAATGCACTTCATGTAAATCATTTATTTCACAATAGCAACATATATTATGCATACTAAAATTAATTTAATATGCCACATACTCATCAATTACTTAAATCACAAATTTCCACACAAGCACACACTTAACCTTAATAGTTCTAAATCAAGCAATTTATTAGGAAAATTCTTAGGGTATGTGTGAGTTGTTACACTACAACTTTCATATTGAATTCAAATGTTGCAATGGACATATGGAGGAGCTAGCTAATAAGAGCCATGTGTCACTAGCCATTGTGGAATATGGAGATCGCGACCACGTAGATTTATTCGTAACCATGAAAACACAGTCACGACCGCAAAATGATGGTAGTGACCACGACTTTGGTCAAAATGCATATTTCAAGCAAGACTTTAAAGCTATCATGAAATCATTAACTTCATACTATTTCTAATAGTAAATTAAAGAAGAAAATCATATAAATACCTTCTTCAAACATCCAAATAAAGATAATAACATATATTAAGAGCCAAATCTTTGCAATTTCAAATCTTATATCTTAATCTTTCATTGTTATTATTTGATTATTTAAGAGCATTGATTACTCAAGTTAGGTTGAGTGTTATTCTTAAAAACACAGGTATTGGATTAAGAGTGAACCATTAGAAAACTCTTGTATAGGTTTCAGTATGAGTCTAAAGGAAACACTTGATAGGGTTGTGTGTGAGCCATTGAAACATGTTGTGAGTTTGGAGTGAGCTTGAAACTCCTTGTAAGTATCAACTAGTAGTAGAATACCCAATTGAGATTAGGGAGTGGACGTAGGGTTTGTTAATACCCAAACCACTATAAAATCGATTGTGTTCATTCTCTTTCGTTATCTCCTCTCTATCTAAATTTTTAATTTCTAACCAATTCAACCCCCCTTCTTGGTGTATAAGTGCAAACAAGTGGTATCAAAACTTTGGTCTCATTCTTCAAACTTAATTATATGAGAAAAGATCAAAATGGCTAGTGAAAGGATGCATCACCTTAAGCCATACTTCGATGGTACCGATTATGCGCATTGGAAGTATAGAATGGAGGTATATCTTAATAGGGATCTCATTGATGTATGAGATTACATAATCAAAGAATGGAAACCTCCATCAAAAATAGTTGATGATGTTGAAGAATTGGTTCCTAGATAAGAATGGGTGGAGGCACAAAGAAAAGCCAATGGTAAAAATAAAAGAGCCATGGCAATTCTTCTTAGTGCACCCTCAAGAGAAGAATGTGGTAGAGTTCAACATTATTCAAGTGCATTTAGCATTTGGAAATCCTTACAAAACTACCACAATAAGTCAAGGCTAAGAAGATTCAGTTGTACACAACTGAATATGAGCTATTCAAGATGAAACCCAATGAAAGCCTCACTAACATGACAAATAGGCTTCTAGCTCTTGTCACCAATATGAAGAAATTGGGCAAAGTATACACCTTCAATGATATAAACTATAAGATTCTCAAAACTCTTCCAAGGAAAGACTATAAAGCTAGAATTCTTAGCATAAAAAAAGCTAATAAGGATCTTAGAAAGGTTCCTACCAATATCCTAATTGGAAAACTCCTTATCGAAGAAATGTCTCAATTTTTAGAGAAAGAAGAGAATCAAGAAAAGGAGAAAAATAAATCCTTAGCTCTTAAATCCTCCCTCAAAAGCAAAAAGGAATGTGAGAGCTCAACTGAATCAAAGGAAAGTCAAGATGATGATGGTGAAGAACTTGCTATGCTCTCAAAAAGGGTCAAAGACATCATCAAGAGAAGAAAGAAAGAAAATAGGCCCTTTAGGAGATCATCAGCAAATTACAACTCCAATTCAAGCAAAGAAAAGAAGAATGACATTACTTGCTATGAATGTGGCAAGCAAGGTCATATAAAAACAAAATTTCCTAACATTAAGAAGAAAAAGAAATGGGACAAGGAGAAGAAGAAGAAGGGTTTCAAAGCAACATGGGATGATGACTCCTTAAGTGATGAAGAGGAAGAGGATGTTGCAAACTTATATTTCACAGCTTTAGAGGACTCATCAAATGAGGTAAGCTCTGGCTCTTAATCTTATAATGATATTGATGATGACATGTATAATGAGGATGAGCTAATTAACGCTATGAATTTAAAATGCAAAAAGTATAAATCAAAAATGAAATTTTTTAAGGAAAAGCATTCTAAGTTGGAGGAGTATTTTAAAGAATTAGAAAAACTTATTTTAAGCTTAAAAACCTCCAATGTTAGTTTAAAAAGTTCATTGGAGGAAAGCACTTCTAAAACCTCCTCTTTTAATTCTCTATATAAAGAAAATAATGCTTTGAAAATTAAAGTTGAAGAATTAAGAAACTTAATCTCAAAATTTCACAAAGTAAAATAAGCCTTGGATACTCTTATTATATCACAAAGTCCACCCCTTGTGAAACATGGTCTTGGCTTTGATAGCTCATCTCCATCCACATCCTCACCTACTATGTTCATAAAGGCTACAACTCCTCAAACCTCTAGCATTGAGGTAATTAATAAGGGAGTAAAAACACACACTTGACCTCCAAGTCCCAAAAGGACTGAAAAGGTTACACTAGACTCAAGAGCTAAGCCTTAAAGAGTTAACCATACATTTATGTATCAAAAGAGGTATGCTCAAGGGCACCCACAAGCACAATATAATACTTGTTCATATATGCATTCATGTCATAATATTGTGAAGAGACCAAAATTTCACAATAATATGGCAAATTTCAAAAGGACCTTTAAGTCTAAACTCAAGTGCCATTATTGTATGAAAGATGGTCATATAAATTTATTTTGTTATATAAGGAAGGCTCAACTCAAGCTTGAGGATTCTTCTAAGGCTAACCCCCAAGGATCCAATATATACTTGGGCACCTAAAACAAGATGATTAATCTTTTCTTGTAGGTGTGTCTCAAATCCACTACCAAGGAAAACAAATCATATGTAGATAGTGGATATGCAAAAAACATGACTAGAAATTCAAAACTCTTCGCAAATTTGAAAGAAAAGAGAGGTGGAAACATCACATTTGGTAATAATTCCAAAGGTAAGATAGTAGACATTGGTACCATTGGCAAGGATAATCATTCTCTTATTGAAAATGTTCTTTTAGTTGATGGTTTAAAATTCAACTTACTAAGTGCAAGACAATTATGTGACAAATGAAATAAGGTTATCTTTGACTCTAAAGCATGCATTGTCACCACTTTAGCTAATGACAATGTAGTGTTTAAGGGTGAAAGGGATGGCAATACCTATATAATTGATTTTGATGATTTGGCTAACCAAGATGTAAGTGTTTCATGTCTATTAGCAATGAATCTTGGCTTTATCATAGAAGTCTTAGACATGCAAGCATAGAGTTTCTTCATAGTCTGTGTAAGGATGAGCTTGTTGAAGGACTTCCAAAGATCAAATTCTCAAAGGACAAGACATGTGGACCTTGTCAAATGGGAAAGTAACACAAATCATCCTACAAATCAAAAAATATTGTAAGTACTTATAAACCTCTTCAACTTATTCATATGGATTTGTTTGGACCTAGTACATTTGCTAGTTTAGGAGGCAAAATGTATGCCTATGTGCTTATTTATAATTACTTTATTTACTTAGGTTTTTTTTCTTGACTCATAAAAGTGATGCTTTTGATGCATTTAAAAGCAAAAAGAGTTCAAAATGAGAAAGGCTATTTCATTTCCAAAATTAGAAGTGATCATGAAAAAGAATTTGAAAATGAACTTTTTGAAAATTTTTACATTGAACATGGAATTTCACACAATTTTTCCTTTCCTAGAACACCTCACAAAAATCATATTGTAGAAAGGAAAAATATAACCTTGATTGAAATGGCTAGAACCATGCTTAATGAATATGGTTTACCAACTTATTTTTAGGCGGAAGTCGTCAATACTTCATGTTACATTTCAGATAGAGTTTTTAAAAGTCCCTTATTGAATAAAACTTCTTATGAGTTATAGAATGAAAGAAAGCCCCAGATTTCATATCTAAGAGTATTTGGTTGCAAGTGCTATATATTAAATACTAAGGATAATCTTGGAAAATTTTCTTATAAAACCGATGAAGGCATTTTCCTAGGATATTCCACCACTAGTTGTCATGACCCATCTTTGAGCCATGACTATCCTAGGGCATAGGGAGACTTAAGGTCACCTAAACCTGTAGAGCCCTCTTAAGTTATTAAGTTTCGAAGAAAACCATACCCTTGTCCTAAGATCAGAACCAAAACAATCATTCTTTATCATTAATTACCATGTCATTCATCCGTAAAATAACACTTATCATTATTTAGTTATAAATTCATTCACATGTGGCCCAAGTGCTTAAACTAAAATTAGATTGTGCCAACCCATACACATACATTAGGAATATTTTGAACCATATCATTATTACATGCCTTTACAATCCATGGAGCTCTAGAGTTAAACTTTCAAAACATAACATAGTATATACAACATGACACCTAAAAAGTAGTGCAGTTTCCAAGCGGAGATGCAAAACTTGGAATTTACCTTGCTACTCTATTAGCTAATCCTGAAAATAGACAACCACTATGGGGTGAGACAAAGCTCAATGAGTATAGAATAATATCAAAGGTTTAACATTGGTGTATGGTCAAAGGTAATTCTATATAACAATGAAGTAAAGTAGATCAAAATCATCCTTATGAAAACCATTTCCCATATGTATAAATCAAATATTATATCTTTAGCAAAATAGTTGCTTTCTTGGAAACGGTGTGTTTCCCCATAATCAATCGAGTGGCGGCTTACGCCTTGCTCACTCCCATAAACCTCATCACACGTACAACTGATAAGGTCATACATACTGAGACATTAAACCCTTCCCAGCTAGGGTTTGGATATTCTTTACCTTATCCGTGGATCCATACCATTGTGCCTAATGTCTGATGTATTGCCCCATATCAGAGGAGTATTCTACTTATCACAGTAGCATTATAACATTTTTCCTTTCTATCCATGAAATAATTTGATGGATAATGTATCAATAACAATTAGGTTCTCATCATTGCTCACATTTTAAGATCAAAGCAACATAGGCTCAATAATCAAGAAGGTAAATAATGCTTGCCAAAGGATTTCAATGCATTCCAAAATTTGAAATGAATCAACATTTATGTTTATATTTAAAGCTCAAGTTGAAAATATTATTAAGTACTCACCTATTACTCCTTAGCTCCTACTTGATAAACTTAATGCAAACTATAATGAGTCTCCTTGGTATCCCGAGCAATACCCTTGCCTTTTGATTCTATAAACACATCCAAACAAGGTACATCAATTTCTATTCCTTTAACCTTCTAACTAAACTCTAACCATTTCATATAAACATATCATTCATCAATACCTTATATCATAGGATTTTGAATAAGGAAAATCAATAAAAATATTAATAAAATAATCTAGTATTAAGTCTTGAACACTAGGACCAACTATTCTAGTTTGGCTAAAAACATAGCTTCCCACAAGTGAAATCTCAGCTGTGCCCCCACCCGTGGGAGGCTTCTGGACGAGGTTCCAAATTTCCCATATCACACAGCTGGAATCCTAGTGGTGGGGCCACCTGTGTCTGCTCAATTTTCCTTAACCTTCTCATGATCTCCTTATTACCTTTTACTTATTAAACCCCAAATTTCACCCATAATCATATTCCTTTATCTAACATGTAACCTAAATCCTCCCTTAAATCTCACCATCAAAATCAACCATAGAAATCAAAAGAAAATTACATACTTGCTAACAACTTATAATTCTTAGGTTAGAAATAATGGAAGGAATACTTAAATGTAAGATCTTACCTTGAAATGCTTTGAATTTGACCCTATGATGAAGAACAAGTTGAGAGAGAATTTAACTTTTGATGAGGGTGTGATTTTGATGTGAGGTTACAAATGAGAGGAATTTACATATTTTCACTTTATATGTAAATGAAGTCAATAATGGTGATTTAATCTCCCAAGATCCATGGTCATATTTTTGCCTAAGATGGGTGGTTGAGATTGATCATGGTGGATGGTTAACATTGCCCTTAGGTGGATGATGACGTGGCACCATAATGATGATTTTCATGATCACCAAGATGCATGTGGACAAGGTTATGGGAAAAGGATTAGCTTAAGTGTCAAAGTTAACAAAAGTCAATAAAGATGGCTAACATCTAAATGGTGACTAACTAAACCTAACCTCACCCTAACCCTTAGTAAACTTATTCTAACCTTAGTTGAGTTAAGTCCCACCAAATTTTAGACCTTGGTGGGCTAGCCAAACCATAGGCTTGGGCCTTGAGTCCAAGGCCCATTAATAAGCTCGCTCAAACATGTTTTCTAAACCTAAAATTTTTCATAGCTTTTTCCTTTCCCTTTCACTTGGCATGTCAAATCCTACCTTCCCATATCATAATAAAATCAAACTAAGGCATGCTACCTTAAATTAACTCAATAAAATGTGCATGGACATTCACATAACTCAATAAAATGTGCATGGATATTCACACTCTATAAAGATACACAATCATG
Source organism: Reutealis trisperma (assembly GCA_947687605.1). Lineage (NCBI taxonomy): Eukaryota > Viridiplantae > Streptophyta > Magnoliopsida > Malpighiales > Euphorbiaceae > Reutealis > Reutealis trisperma. The sequence goes on along the minus strand of CANTUT010001259.1, from coordinate 286,875 downwards.
CAATTAACATCAAAAAGGGTTTCTTCTATAACATTGGTACTATGTTCATAGTAATTTATACTTTGTGGTATTATTATAACTCTAATGAGCTATAGAACCCCTAGGTATTACACTAGTAAAGCTTATAGAGTATTTAACAAAAAGACCATGGTAATTGAAGAATCTATGGATGTTGTATTTGATGAATCTAGTAAACTTGATCTTAGGAAAGGTAGTGTTCTTCATGATCTTATAGGTGAATTTGAAAAGCTTAGATTGGATAAAGATAAGACTCTAAAAGAAGTTGAAGACCAAATGGAAAACTAAGAAGATCATGAGGATCAATCAAATCCATAAGAGGAAGATGTTCAAGAACTACCTAAGGAGTGGAGATACCCCAAGAATCACCATAAGGAGCAAATTATAGGTGATCCATCTAAAGTTATAAGTACTAGATCTCAATTTAAAGCCTTAGATAATAATCTTGCATTTGTTTCTCTAATTAAGCCAAGGACTATTGATGAGGCTCTTAATGATAAGAGTTGGGTGATTGTTATACAAGAGGAACTCATCCAATTTGAGAGAAACAAAATTTGGAAACTTGTTCCTAAACCTAAAAATCATCCCATTATTAGATGTAAATGGGTTTATAGAAATAATTTAGATGAGTAAGGCTTCATTACTAGAAATAAGGCTAGATTGGTTGCCAAAGGATACAACCAAGAGGAAGGCATTGATTGTGATGAAACTTTTGCTCCAATAGTAATATTAGAGGCTATTAGAATTTCGCTTGCATATGCATGTCATATGGATTTTAAACTTTTTCAAATGGATGTTAAAAGTGCTTTCTTAAATGGATTTATTGAGGAAGAAGTTTATGTTGAGCAACCTTCCAGTTTTGAACATCATGAACTAACTAATCATGTTTTTAAATTAACTAAGGCCTTGTATGGTTTAAAACAAGCTCCTAGAGCTTGGTATGAAAGGCTAAGTACATTTCTTTTGAAAAATGATTTTGTTAAGGGCAAGGTTGACACAATACTTTTTGTAAAACGGCACAAATATGTCACTTTAATTGTTCAAATTTATATTGATGATATTGTATTTGGTGCTACTAATGAACATCTTTGTGAAGAATTTTCCAAATGTATGACTAGGGAATTTGAGATGAGTATGATGGATGAGCTCAAGTTCTTCCTAGGACTATAAATCAAACAATGCAAAGATGGTATCTTCATTAACTAATCCAAGTATACAAAGGAGCTTCTTAAGAAGTTTGGCATGGATGGTTGCAAAAGTAGCAAAACTCCAATGAGCACATCAACTAAGCTTGACAAAGATGAAAAGGGAAAGCCAATAGATGAGAAGAAATATATAGGTATGATTGGTTCTCTTCTCCACCTTACAGCATCTAGACCCAATATAATGTATAGTGTTTGTTTGTGTGCACATTTTTAATCTTCTCCTATGGAATCTCATTTGCATGCCGTTAAAAGAATTTTAAAATATTTACATGGCACATTGCATTTTGGGCTATGGTATTCTAAAAACTCATCTTTTTCAATAATTGGTTTTTTTACTGCGGATTATGCTAGTAGTTTGCTTGATAGAAAAAGCATTTTTGAAACTTGCCATTTTCTCTGTAAATGTTTAGTTTCATGGTTTAGCAAGAAACAAGTTTTTATTGCCTTGTCCATCACTGAAGCAGAATATGCGATGGGTTACTGTTGCACTCAAGGTCTTTAGATGAAACAACAACTCAAGGACTACGGTCAAGTGATTGACCATGTTCCCATCAAACGTGATAATACAAGTGCTATAAATCATTCCAAAAATCCCACCCAACATTCTAGGAGTAAGCACATAGACATTAGGCATCATTTCTTAAGAGATCATATGCAAAATGGTGATGTTGCATTAGAATTTATTAGCCAACTCTTTAGAGCAATGTCACAGTAGGCCAGCTGGAGGACATTATAGACCTAGTAGGACAGCTTAGAAAGTTCTAAAGTCAGGATTCTATTAGCCAACTCTTTTTAAGGATAGTTATAACTTTGTGCAATAATGTGATTGTTGCCAAAGAATAGGTAATATCTCATCTCGTGATGAGATGCCCCAAAATGGTATTCTTGATTATGAGGTTTTTGGTGTATGGGACATCGACTTCATGAGACCTTTCCCAAGTTCTTTTGGTAATAAATACATTTTAGTAGCTATTAATTATGTGTCCAAATGGGTAGAGGCTCAAGCTTTACCCACAAATGATGCTACGGTGGTAGTGAAGTTGCTTAAGAAACTTTTCTCTAGGTTTGGCACTCCAAAAACCATTATAAGCGATAAAGGGACTCACTTTTGTAACAACCAATTAGAAAAAGTGCTTAAAAGATTAGGTGTTACACACAAGCTTGCTGCCCCCTATCATCCACATATGAGTGGTCAGGTAGAAAAATCAAATAGAGAACTCAAGAGAATTCTTAAGAAGTCAATAAAGTGCTCTAGAAAGGATTGGTCAAAAAAGCTTGATAGCACTCTATGGGCTTATAGGACTGCCTATAAAACCCCTTTGGGTACCACACCATACAGATTGGTCTATAGAAAGGCTTGTCATTTGCCGGTTGAGATTGAGCATAAGGCCTATTAGGCTATAAAGCAAGTTAACCTTGATTTAGATGTTACAGGCACCAAAAGAAAATTGTAGGTTAATGAGCTCGATGAATGGCGTTTGACGGCCTATGACAATGCAAAGATGTACAAGGAGAGAATCAAGAGATGGCATGATTCTTGAATTAAGCAAGGGAGAAACTTTAAAGTAGGAGATCAGGTATTGCTCTATAACTCTAGGCTGAAGCTTTTCCTTGGAAAATTAAAGTCTCATTGGTCAAGTCCATTTGTTGTTAAAAATATCTTTCCCTACGTAACAGTCAAATTAAGTCATCCTGAGAAGGGTGATTTTAAAGTAAATGGTTAAAGGCTCAAACTATAATTTAGGGAGAATTGAATCAAGTGACGGAGATTGAGTATCTCCAAGATTCAAGGTGAGCAATCACCCTAAACATCTAGCTAAAATGACATTAAATAAGCGCTAGGTGGGAGGCAACCCACTGTTTTAATTAAGCTCTATTTTTTTTATCTTTAACAAAAAAAAAAAAAGGTGACATGGCTGGAACCTCAGCCGTGCCTTCACCCGTGTGATAACGATAATTAAAATGGTTTTGGCAATAGCATCACACGGGTGGAGCAATGATTGAGTCTTCACTTATGTGATAAAGGGAATCAAATTTTTTCTAGCAATAGCATCACATGGTTGAGATCACAGCTGAAGCCCAAGCCATGTGATGCACTTAGGTAGGAGTATCGTGGCCATAGGTGAAATCCCAGCCATGGGATCACCCATGGGAACGGCACATAAAAGAAAAAAAAAAAAAGAAAGCATAGCAGTTCACGTACTCCACATTTTAAATTTCCTTTCTTCCCCTTCTTCTTCCCTTATCTCTCCCACACTTGAAATCACACACACCATCCCTTTCAAGCCAATTTTCGCACTTAGGGAGGCAATTTTCAAGTAATTTCAAACACACACTCTCTCTCTCTTTGAATTCTTCTTCACAGGTTTGGGTTCCTACCTCTCGTTTGATTTTTACTCATATTTCTTATTTTTAAATTTGTTTAATCTTGTTCTTTTTATAGATTTTGCATGATTAAGGGTAGAATATTTTGATTTTAGGAGTTTGGGTTGAGCAAAAATACATTGAATCTAATTTCTAGTGAGAGAAAGAGATGAATTTGGGCAATGAGAGTGTTTGGGTTTGTTTTCGGATGGCTAATCATAAAATGGTAAGTCTCTATTACTTAAATTGTCTGGATTTGTTTTTGCTTGAATTATGTGAATTGTAGTTTATTTGAATTTGGACAATGAGTGTTTGAATTTAGTTTGAGCATACATTTGTAATTACTATTTTTAGGAATAAGATGCTTATGGCATCGTAATGCCAAAATTCTAATGACGATCCCTATTGTTTTTGTTGTTTGGGTTGGATTGTGTTGTTTTGCAGCTATAGCTCCTAGGAAATCATCAACAAAAGCTACCAAATTGCCGACCAAATGGGCTAGAGGGGAAAGTAGTTCTCGTAATCCCCCACTAGTAGCAGCCCCCACTGTTTCCTTCAATCCAAACCATATGTGTGTCCAGTTTGCATACCAGGAGTCTCATGCTTGCTTTGAGCAATTGGCCAATAAAGATTTCAAGCCAATAAGATAGATTGACTAGGGTTTTATGTAATAGATTGGTATAGATAAAGATCTTTAGGGATGAACTTCACAGCGGGGCTGGAAAGGATTTTTTGTGATCGTCGAGCTCGCATATAGAGAATTGACACTTGAGTTTTATTGTTCCCTTCAAGTTGAACTAAAGGTGATATTAGTTCGAAAGAAGATGATGCAATTAATATTAGGAACTAAGTAGTTTGAGATAAGTGTCAATGATTTAGCTGTGGTGATGGGTTTATATATAAAGGAGGAGCTATATATTGATGTCTATCATGAGTCACCTATTGGCTTTCCAGATGATAATGTCCCTAATCAAGTGTGGGATAAATTTGCTCCAATGGGTAGGAGATTCGATGCCTCAGTCTCTAAGGCATCTCAATTTACTTCCTTTAGTCTTGAGTTATAGATTTTCTTCTAACAAAGACTATTTTTGACAGACGAGACAGTGGAGGGGCTGTAACTAGACAGGAGTTATTTTTCTTAATGTGCATGTATGAAGATAAGAGGTGGAATATGGCTTATTCTTTGATGAGATTCTTTGATGATCAGTCCAAGAAGGGTAAGTCCAGAGCCTTGTTTGGAGGGATGTATATCACCAAGCTAGCTAGGAGCTTGGGTGTTTTTTATAGCTTGCCTTTGATGACATTAGGTGACATGCCTAAGCTAATCGGTTATGCCACATTGTTGAGGATGGATAAAATGAAGAGCTTCATGCTAGCTTTTACCCCTCCAAGATATCCAATAGCTCCTAAGCTAGTTTCAGTGCCCATTACTCAACCTTTTGTTGCTGCTAGTACTTCTGCTGCTGCCAGTACTTTTGCTGCTGCCAATACTTTTGCTGCAGCCGAGCCTTCTTCCTTATTAGCCATATCTCCTTTCTTTGGCCCAATTCCATTCTGAGATTGGATGTCATACAGGGAGTTAATGATGCGAACAATAGGAAGCCCATAGAGTTTGAGAGACAGATATACCAGTTTGTCACATCCCAACCTTAGAGATATGACAGTCCTAGAACATAGGGAGACATAAGGTCACCCACACCCATTGAACCCACTTACATATAAACAAATCATGCCTAGGATCTTATCAAACTTCTTACATTAACTCATTTAAAACATTTAGATGAATACCATAAATTTGCGGAAGACTAAAATAAATCATTACATATAAAATCCATAAGGAAAAATAATATGTATCAATAAGTATCAATCAACATTACCGGAGCATCTAATGAGAAGACTTCATAAAAATTATATTATTGATAACTTGGACAAGGAATTCCCTAAGCAAAGTAGAATGCTTGAGCCTTCACCTTGCCTCTTGACATTTGCTCACCTGGAACCACACAAGGAAAAAGGGGTAAGATAGATGATCTCAATGAGTAAATGATAAGACACATACATATCACATATTCCTTTGAAAAGGAAACACATAGCTTATATACATAGTTCATGATTTATAATTCATGAATCAGGTTGCAATTTAGCAAAGATTCAAATTGGCAAGTTTTGCAGAAATCACACTTATCACTTATAATGAGTGAAGGCTATTGCTCTGTCACTCGAACACATTGATGAGTGGTGGCCATATACCAAATTCCAACTCCTATCACTTATAAGGCATGAAGCTGATCAGGCACCATGGCTAGAACCACCCCTTCTAGCTGAGGTGGATACACTACCCCTATCCATCAAGTTAAGACCATGTGCACAGGTTTCGATGATTACCCGCATCGGTACGAGGATTCTGCATAAAGGGTAAAAGGTACCATAGCTAGAGCTAATGGTAATCATAATTAACAATATCACATAAGGCAATAATAACATGTATTTCAATAATAATAGTGGTTTAGCTTTTACGCAATGACACAATGATAGTGTAATTCCAGAAAGAATACAAGTTAGGGTGTTAATCACAAAAAATTTTCATTGCATAAACAAAATAGTTTTGGACCAAATGTCCCTTAGCAACCCTAGCTTGTCAAAGAAATCATATGATAATATTTAGAATAGAAAGAACTTGGGTTTCAAAGATCGCAAAGGCTCACATAATAATATATCACATTCTTATAACACAATATGAAGTTGTTCACATTTATAACATGAATGTGGCATTTGCCCACACTGGAAGAATGAATACGATGTTTACTCACCTTGGGGTTCCTTTGCTCCTAGTACACGTAATCCCTTTTGCACGTCAAAAGCTCCTCAAACTCTAACAAATTATTTGATTTAATACTTAGTATTTATTTACTCATGATGCTCCTATTGCATAACTACCCATGTACATACAACATACACATACACTTAGAGTCAACACATAGGTGTACTCATCACTTGCACATAGCACATTGACTTTAAAAGTCTTGCATACTTAGGCCTTATAGGCTCTCATGACAACACATTACAATCACAGGCCTTATAGACTCTCATGACAACACATTACAATCACATCAATACCTTTTTAAGGTCATCATAATATTATTACCTCAATATCAATTCACTTTAACAATTATCTTAGTTCACTTTACACTTCCATACTTATCAACTTAACAATTAACCCTTCAAGCGTCATGCTTAACTCTTATGATCCCTTTCACTTTATTAACTCATAACCATTTGTTCATCATCAAGTCACCATAACATCTAGTTCCAAATTCCCCAATCACATTTGCATTCTAATGTCAACATAAGATTAAATACCTTAAGTATACCTTAAGTATACCAAACTACATTTAAGCTTGTCTAGGATCATACCTTCCACTAACATGCAATTTTATCATTTATTATACATACATACATGTCAACAATCATCAAAACACATCACATAAAATTTATAAACATTGGGACAAAAATGTTTATGTAGGCCGAATGCATCATTAAGGTAAAAACCAAATTCTTCTTCTTTTCGTACTTTTCGTCTATTTTAGAAATATGTAAAAACATGGTTTGAATCAAGATCTTTCATGTAAACATAACAAAAATCATTATAGAATTTAAATCCATAAGAATCGGCCACTATTGGTGTTATTTATACACAAAAATTTAACTTTTGGCTTATAGAGCACAAAACCATGAGTTTTCTTGTTTTTAGTATTTTTCGGTCATTTCAAAAATATGTAAACAGGTTGTTTAAACTATTATTTTTCATTCAATCATAGAAATATCAGTTTAGAACACATCTCTTCCTGATTCAAGAGCCATAGATAGGGTTTATACAAAAAAAATCCAAGTTTAATGGCTTAAGTGAAAAATCATGAGTTTTCGCGCTTTCTACGCATTTCATTCATTTCAGCGATAAACTGACACATGATTCATATCATTATTTTTCATCTAAACAAAACAAATATCATACTAGAGCACTTATTCATACAAATCAGCAGCCATATGTCTATTCAAGAATAATATTTTCTAACTTTCAAGTTCTAACACGAAAACCTTGAACTCCTTTATTTTTTGAAACTTTCCAGTCACCACAGAAATATGCAGAAACATTATTTAATCTAATATTTTTCATCAAAACAAATGAAAAATTAGTTTAGAATACAACCATGCACAAATTTCCTCCCTTATGATGTTTATGCATAAAAATTGTGATTTTAAGTTATAGAATTCACTTTTGGAGGAATCTTGCTGAAAGAATCGTGTTTTTAGTAGAAAATAAATTTTCTCTCCCAAAAACTCACCCAAATAGAATCAAATCTGTAAAAATCAGTAATCAAATATTTCAAAATAACTTTTCCATAATTTATTTCATAGAAATCAGTTTAGAAATCAAAAGAGAAGAAAAACTTACGATTACGGTCAAGAAATCACGAAACTGAAAGGTGTTTTCTTAATTTCGGTTGAGAGAAATATTTTGAGAGAATTTTTCTGCTAGGATACAGAAAAATGGAGTGATGGCTGCTGGAATGAGAGTTATGGCCAAAATTTTCATTATATATTAGGGTTTGGGGTGCAATTTCCAAGTTTGCCCTTAATGAGCTAGGTTTTGAGTGTTTTAGTGTAGTGGGCTTTTGGGTATTTGGGCTTTTTAATTAATTTAGGGCTGATTATGGATAATTAAAAATACAATATTTTTCTTATTATTTTCATTAAAATTTTCCCAAAACATTTATTTAAAATATTTTAAAAATACTCATAAAATTATTTTATACTTAAAAATCGCATTTTTATATGAAAATTCATTTTATGAAAAATAAATTATTTTATGCTAATGCCTTTTATTCAAATCATTTATTTCATAATAATAATTCATATTAGGCACATTAAAATTAATTTAACATGCCACATACTCATAAATCACATCATACATGAATTTTAATAAAATCACACAATTTGTCACAATAACCCTAAATTCGAATAATTTGTCACAAAAACTCCTAAGGTAGATGTGGGTTGTCACACGGTTGGAGAGGACCATGATAAGTCTTCAGGTCTAGCAGAATGGACTCCTCACTAACCAGCATCAGATCATGACCATGTTGCAACACCAACAGGAAACACTTGAGTTCGAGGTGCATAACTGAGCATGGCTTCAACAGTCAATGTTAAATAATTGGGGAACTCAAGGGTATGTGCCTCCTAGGCCTGCACCGCAGTAACAGCAGAGACAGCCTCCGATTCAAGTCAAGTCAGATGATGGCAAGGGGAGTGACAACTCTGAAGACGCTGTGGATGATTGATCTTTCCATTTCTTCTTTTTCTTTTATTCTTTTATATATATTTTACTCTTTGGATTACTATACTTTTACTATTTAGGCTTATTTTTATTTTTATTTTTACTTTTTTGTTTTATTTTTATTTTGTTTTTCTTTTTCTTTCTTAGCCTAATTTAGCACAGATAATGACAAGCCATGGACTATAGAACAGATCGATAGGGGAATTTGCTACCAGGGCAGTTTCTCTATATCTCTCTTCTCCCCCTTATATGTTTTTCTTTATACTCATTTTCAAACACATTGGGGACAATGTCTTCTTTAAGTGTGGGGGATGGATATTTATTTGTTTATTTGCTTATTTATTTATTCTTTCTATCCTATTTTGTATCAAGCAAGATGAATTGTAATAATGGTATGAATTAGAGTGATCCCCTTTTTAGCTCATAATTGATTATTATTTTTCTCTATATATGACAACTTCTTATTGATATTTGGCTCGGTTGACTTGATCATTTGCTAAGGATTAAGTGTGGTAGTCATAATTAGGGAATTAAATTAATGAAATCTGCATTCCTGGAGTTTGAAACCTTAGTTACATTTTTTAGCATACGTTGATTCCTTTATGACTTGAGTTAAGATTAGTAAGATACACTTAATATCTTAGGTTCCTTGACTATTTTTCTTGATTAAAAAAAACAATAATAAAAATAAATAAATAAAGAAAAAAATTGCATATGAAGCTTTGAAAATGTTTCCCTATTCCACTAATTTTGACTCTTCTAACCTAAGGAGTTGGAATTATGAATAGTGCTAGTAGCCATTTGGATTCATGATTCTAGTTTAGCAACCGGGGGTCGGCATCACAAATGTTTACCTTCATGTCAAAAGGCTAGTATGATGATTCAAAAAAGTCGGGCTCCTTAAGTAATAGAAAAAAACAAAAGAGTGTAATAAAGCTGCAATTGAATGTTAAAGTTAACAGAGAAATTGAGAGAGTAGTCAGGTACCTAAGAGAAAATCTTTCATTTCTTACTTTTGTTTGGCTTTTGTTTCTTTGGGATTATATCCTTAATCTTTTAACTCTAGAATTTAGACTTCAGGATTGTGAGTTTTATCTTTGAGTTTGAGGTTCTTTGATTTGTAGATCCTTTAATTTGACTGCTACATTTGACAATTAGTTTTTGATTACGAATTTTGAGCCTTATTGATTTGAGTATTGTCAACCATTGTGTTTTCTTTTAGCTTTAGAGGGTTGTCCATTTTCTAAACTATTATTGCAATTTAGTTTGCTTAAGGACAAATAAAAACTCAAGCGTGGGGGAATTTGATAAGTGCTATAAACACTATATTTTAGCCCTTATTCTTAATGTATTTTATGCCTCAAATTGAGTTTAACTTGTCTGTTTTAGTGTTTTCATAGTTCTTTTAGTTAATCTAGTGTCAAATAATGCCATAATCTGAATGTGACCCAAAATGGTGAAGATTCAAGCTAAAATGCTAACTTTTAGAAGAACATGGGCTGCAATAGGTTGAGCCATGGTTGGGATTCTAGCCGTGTGATAAGAACAAATTAGCAAATTATCCAGTAGCCTCCCACAGGTGGAGGCACGGCTAAGGTTTCACCTGTGGGAAGTTACGTTCTTTGGTTCTCTGTTGCCATGGCTAGAACCCCAGCCGTGGGTTCAGTGGTGTGAGCTTAAATTTTTAGGAATATAAAACCAGATCAGACAACATTTTGAAAGGGGTTGCCTAGGGATTGGAGAGAGGATAATACGAGGTTAAAGATTGAAGATCAAAGAACATGATTCCTCTACACTTTATTCATGAATTGTTTAGGATTTCTTATTTCTCTAATTCTTCCTTTAGTTTCAATTTGTAACATGAACTAATTCTTTCCAATTTGGGTATTGATGAAGCCTATAGCCTTTTGTATGGTATGAATTACTTTTTATTCAATTAAATCATTCCTTTGGTTGTTTTAACTTTATGATTATTATTGCTTATTTACCAATTGATAAATGCATTCTTGTTAATTGGGGATTGTTTTCATATAATTGACTAGAGATAGCTTTATGTGAATTGATCAATCATAGAGATTAGGTTGATTGGGGCACTAGAGGTAGGCCTGTAAGAATTCTTTGGTAGATAGTTCCTAAATCTAATGCATGACCTAATTGAGTTTGCTTGAGAAGAGATTCTTTGCATTCCTCTTGGGAAATAAGGATTTAATTACTCGAGAGAGATTTTCATCTAATTTAAGATTTTTATCTACTTTAGTAAAATGCCAATTCAACTTATGGAATGAATTTGATTGATGTGTGATTCATGATATACAATTAGGGGCTAAGGGGACTCAATACTTGAATGTGCCTTTATCACTGATTTCATCTCTTTTTCCTTCTTATTATTTTACTTCAATTGGATTTTAGTTTAGATTCAATATAATTGTAATCATTCTTATCAAACACCAATTTGATTAACTAGACATTAGCAGACATTTGAGCTAGTACTTAGACAAAGTCTCCAGTGGAATGATATTCTACTCACTATCATATTACTTGTGCGATCTGTACACTTGCATAATACGCATCAGCAACCCAAGTTTAACAAAGAAATCATATAATAAGATTTTAGAATAGAAAGAACTTGGGTTTCAAAGATCTCAAAGGCTCACATAACATGATATCACATACTTATAACATAACATAAAGTTTATTCACACTTAGAGCATAAATACAGTGTTTACTCACCTTATGGTTCTTTTGCTCCTAGTACACGTAGCCCTTTTGAACCTCTTAAACTCCTCAAGCTCTAACATACTATTTAATTTAATACTTGGTATTTATTTAATCATCATTCTATCCTATCCCATAACTACCCCATGCATATATGACATTTACATACACTTAGAGTTGCACATAAAAGTGCACTCATTACTTGCACATCACATATTCATGTTAAAAGTCTTGCACACTTAGCCCTTATAGACCCAAATGAAAACATATTACAATTATGTAAATACCTTTCTAAGGTCATCATAATATCATTATCTTAGTATCAATTCACTTTAACAATCATCTTAGTACACTTAATACTTCCATATATGTCAACTTAACAAATAACCTTTCAAACATCATCCTTATCTCATATGACTAATTCCTTCAATCAATCTCCTCATAGATTCAAGATCATTAATTCATTATTAACTCATCATACAACCTACTTCCATATTATCCAATCACATTCACATATTAATCCTAACATAAGGTTAAGATACCTTGAGTATACCAAATTGCCTCTAGGCTAGTCTATAGTCATTCCTTCAACCAACATGTAATTTAACCATTTATCATACATACATGCATGTCAATAATTATCAAAATACATCAAATAAAAATTATAGACATTGGGATAAAAATATCAATGTAGGCCGAATGCCCTATTCAAAGAAAAACATGAATTTTCTTATTCTTCGCACTTTCTATCTATTATAGTAATATGTAAAAAAATGGTTTGAACCAAAATTTTTCATGTAATAAAAAAAAATCATTTTAGAACATAGACATGTAGGAATTGGCTCACATATACATTCATATGTATGAAAATTTCCAATTTTAAGTTTTAGGATGAAAAACCATGAGTTTTCTTGTTTTTAGTATTTTTCGGTCATTATAGCAATATGTAAACAGGTGGTTTAAAGCATTATTTTTCATTCAATCATAACAAATATCAGTTTAGAATATCCATATATGTGAATCAGCAGCCATTGATCATAATGATGCATGAAAATTCCAAGTTTCAAGGTTTAGGGTGAAAATCATGAGTTTTCACGCCTTCTACGCTTTCCATTCATTACAGTAATATTTAAACACATGATTTAAATTATTATTTTTCATCCAAACAAAACAAATATTAATTTAGAATATTAAACATCACAATTTGGTAGCCATAGAGTTATCAACCCATAGAATTTTCTAACTTTCAACTTCTAGAGCAAAAACCTTGAATTCCTTTATTTTCTGAAACTTTTCGGTCATTATAGAAATATGCAAAAATATAATTTAATCCAATATTTTTCATCAAAGTACATCAAAGATCAGTTTATAATGCCATGGTATAGAAATCTCCCCCCTTTAGTGATGTTTATGCATAAAAATTATAATTTTAGATTGTAGGATTCACCTTTGGAGAAATCGCACGGAAAGATTTGTGTTTTCGGTAGAGAATTAAATTTTTCTTTCAAAAACTCACCCAAACATAATTAAATCTATAAAAATAAGTAAATAACCAGTTCAAAATAATTTTCTCATAATTTATTTCATATAAATCAAATAGGAAATTGAAAGAGAAGAAAAACTTACGAATTTGGGCGAGAAATCGCAAAATTGAAAGGTGTTTTCTTAATTTCGGTAAAGAGAAATATTTTGGGAGAATTTTTCTGTTAAGATATAGAAAAATGGAGTGATGGCTTCTAAAATGAGAGTTTTGGCCAAAATTTTCATTATATATTAGGGTTTAGGGTGAAATTTCTAAGTTTACCCTTAACAAGCTAGGTTAGGAGTGTTTTGGTATAGTTAGCTTTTGGGAATTTGGGCTTTTTATTTAATTTAGAGCTGATTATGGGTAATTAAAAATAAAATATTTTTCTTATTATTTCCAAATTTTCCCCAAAACATTTATTTAAAAATATTTTAAAAATATTCATAAAATTAATTTATGCTTAAAAATCATCTTTTTATTTGAAAATTAATTTTACAAAAAATAAATTATTTCATGCTAATGCATTTTATTCAAATCATTTATTTCATAATAATAATTCATATTAGGCATATTAAAATTAATTTAACATGCCCCAAACCCATAAATCATGTCACATATAAATTTTCATATAGTCACATAATTTGTCATAATAACCTTAAATTCAAATAATTTGTCATTAAAACTCCTAGGGTAGATGTGGGTTCTTACATTCTCCCCCCTTAAAAAAAATTCATCCTTGAATTTTCAAATCCAATAGCATAACATACTCTGCTTAACTTCTCCACCACGCTTTTGCAGCGTCATTCAAACACAATATCTAACTTCAATTAACATATCGAATTTAGTAAGGCACATACTCACAATCTATTAAAAATCACATTAATAAACCTTTAGGTTAAGCTACACCTATGTTAATCTCTTGTTCATACAAATCTTAAACTAATCCTTAATAATTTTTGTATGCCCTAACCTTAAATAAAAGTAATAGAACCTTTAATTTCATCTTCAATCAAATATAATCCCAAACATTTCTTTTCCTTATATCTCTATTAATATTCACATCTATACTAATACCTTAATCACCACTTCTATTTGTTATTTATCACATTAGTCACATAAGAATCCAACAGATATTTCTAAATTAATAATTCCAATTGATATTTGATAGCTAGACCATGTGCACAAGTTCTAATGATTACCCGCATCGGCATGAGGATTTCTACATAAAAGGTTCATAGGCATCATAGCTAGAGCTAATGGTAATCACTTAAAATAATAACACTTAACAAAGCAATAACATGTATCACAATAGCAATAGTAGTTTAACTTTTTGAATAAAAGATAAATAACAGTGTGGTTCCAAAAAGAAAACAAGGTAAGGCAACAATTACAAAAGTTCTTTGTTATTATTGAATAATCAAACTAGGTTTGGGCCAATTGTCCTTTGGCAACCCAAGTTTAATAAAGAAATTATCACATCCCATTTTTAGAGACATGAAGATCTTAGAATATGGGGAGACATAAGGTCACCTATGCCCATAGAACCCACTTATACATATACGAATACTACCTAGGATCATATCAAAACCTCATACATTAACTTTAATATCCAATGATAAGGAAAGCTTTAACTAGCAAAAGCATGAATTAAAAATCCTTTCAGATACAATCTATACAAAAAGAATATTTAAGACTATAAATAATTTATCAAATAATTAATATTTCAATAATAAAACCCCCAGAGCATCTAAGAAGACTCTTCATAGTATAGCATCATAGCAACCATGATAAGGAAATTTCCCAAGCGAAGTAGATTGCTTAAGCTATCACCTTATCTCCTCATAATGCTCACTTAAAACTAAACAAGGAAAAGGGGCAAGATAGATGATCTCAACGAGTAAACAACATAGCTTAAACAATAACATATATTCCTTTAAAAAGGGGCCAATAGCTTATAACACATAGTTGATGATCCACAATTCATGATTCATAACTCATGGTTCAAAGTTTGCAATTTGACAAGGTTTGCAGAAATTACACTTATTACTTATAAGTGAAGACTCTTGCTCAATTCACTCAAATTTACTTGTGAGTGAAGACTCTCGCTCAATTCACTTGAATTCACTTATAAGTGAAGACTCTTGCTCGATTCACTCATGAGTGAAGACTCTTGCTCAATTCACTCGAATTTACTTATGAGTGAAGACGCTTGCTCAATTCACTAATGAGTTAAGATTCTTGCTCAATTCACTTGTATACATAGAAGACATGACAATAGTTAAGATAAGATAAGATAAGAGTGTGATTCTAGAAAGAAAGTAAGGTAAGGCAATAATTTCAAAGGATATTTCATATCATTGAATAACGATAATGGCTTTGGACAAAATGTCCTTTGGCAACCCAGGCTTAATAAGAAATCATATAATTGTATTTGAGAATATAAAAGAACTTGGGTTTCAAGAATGTCAAAGTTCACATATTATGATAGCTTATACTTGTAACAATAACATAATGTTTAGTCACCTTGTGGTTCCTTTGCTCCTAGTACTTCTAGCCCTTAAAGTTCTAATAATCCTCAAGCTCTATCATACATTAGAATTCACTACTTAGTATTTATTTAACATCATGCTATCCTATCCCATACTACCCCATGCACATATAACATTCACATACACTTGGAGTTGCAGTTAGAAGTGCACTTGTCAATTGCATATAACATGTTTACTTTTACAGTCTTGCATACTTTGCCTTTATAGGCCCATATGAAAAGTTCATAACAACTCTTATCAAGAATTTTCCAAAGTCAAATACAACATATCATGATTTTAATATTAATTCAATTTAACATTCAACTTAACATGCTTAACACCTTTAACTTATCAACTAGCCTTTCAAATATCATGCTTATCTTCTATGACCAATTCGTACAATCAATCTCCTCATCAATTCAAGATCATTAATTCATTATCAACTCATCATAAAATGTATTTCCATATTACTTAATCATATTCACATATTGATCACCATATAGGGTTAGGATATCCTAAGTATACCAAATTGCCTCTAGGTTATCTAGAGTCATTCCTTCAACCACCATATAATTTAATCATTTATCATTCATATATACATGTCAATAATCATTAAAATGCATTACATAAAAATTATAGACATTGGAATAAAAATCCCAATAATGGCCAAATGCATTATCGAATCAAAGATATTAAAGATTTAAAGATTTAATCAAATCAAAGACCAAGATCCAAGTGGATATAGAAGATTGGATAGAAGATTTCAAAGAACATCTTTAAGATCTATTTGAGATTTCTCTCTCTTTTATTTTCTGCATCTTTGTTCTTTAATTTTAATATGAATTAATTATATTTATAAAAAACCTTAGTTTTGATTGTATAGATCGAAGGATTTAAACTTTAATCAATTCATCTTTAGTTGTTTTATTTTCATGATAAATCTTATTATTCTAATTAGCAATTGCTAGCTTGTTAATTGGATATTGTTTTTATATTGGACGAGCAGAGATACCCTGATATAGATACATCACTCATGGGAATAGAGAGTTGATTGGGATGCTAGAGATAAACCTACAAAACTTTTTCAGATGTTAATCTCTTGAACTTAATGCTGCTCCTATGTGATTATAGGTTGAGAAAAGCTTCCCTTGTAATACTTAGGAAGCTAGGGATTTAATAACTTGAGAAAGGTTTTGATGTAATTTAGTGAGAGTCCAATGCAATCCATTATCTGATGTGCATGAGAAACTAGGTGGATTTATATTTAGATTTGCTTTGCCTAGATTATTTCCATCAATATTATTTATTTGCTTTTTTAGATTAGCTTAGTTAATTTAGATTAGTTCAATCAATCTTCATTTTAATAAACTAGACAATAGTTTAAGTTTGCGCTAGTACTTATAAACTATCCTTATGCAGACAATACTCGTACTCACTACTTTATTACTTGATAATGACCTGTGCATTTGTAGTTTGTTAGTGTGCATTTCGTCACATCAAGGTCCTTGAGCAGGGGTCATCTTCTTAGTCATCTGGTAAAGGAATCGTGAGGCACACAAGTAAACAATAACAAGGAGTACTATAGCTTATTAGGATTTCGCGAAACTATGCTATTGATAGACTGCAAATGACATGATAGGAAAATTCCTATGCTCTAAGATTGTACTTAATTAAACAAATAAATAGATAAGTCTAAACTAGACTTTAAAAACTACAGCTCTGATACTAACTTTGTCACATACCATTTTTGAAGACATGATGGTCCTAGAATATAAGGAGACATAAGGTCACTCACACCCATAGAACCCACTTATACATATACCAATACTACCTAGGATCGTACCAAAAGCTTATTCATTAACTTTAGTGTCCAATGATAAGGAAAGCTTTAACTAGCGGAAGCATAAATTAAAAATCCTTTCAAATACAATCCATAGGAAAAGAATATTTAAGAATCCAAACAATTTATCAAATAATTAATATTCCAATAATGAAACCCCCAGACCATCTAAGAAGACTCTTTATAGTATAGCATCATAGTAACCATGACAAGGAAATTTCCCAAGCGGGGTAGATTGCTTGAGCTAACACTTTGCCTCCTCATAATGATCACCTGAAACCACACAAGGAAAAGGGGTGGAATAGATGATCTCAATGAGTAAACAACATAGCGTAAACAATAACATATATTCCCTTAAAAAGGGGCCTATAGCTTATAATACATAGTTCATGATTCACAATTCATGATTCACAACTCATGCTTCAAAGTTTGCAATTTAACAAGGTTTGCAGAAATTACACTTATTATTAATAAGTGAAGACTCTTGCTTAATTCACTCAAATTTACTTATGAGTGAAGACTCTTACTCAATTCATTTGAATTTACTTGTGAGTGAAGTCTCTTGCTCAATTCACTCGAATTTACTTATGAGTGAAGACTCTTGCTTAATTCACTCGTAAGTGAAGAAACTTGCTCAATTCACTTGAATTTACTTATGAGTGAAGACTCATGCTCTCACTCATGAGTGAAGACTCTTACTCAATTCACTTGAATTTAATTGTGAGTAAAGACTCATGCTCTCACTCGTGAGTGAAGACTCTTGCTCAATTCACTCGTATACATAAAAGACATGACAAAAGATAAGATAAGATAAGATAAGAGTGTGATTCCAAAAAGAAAGTAAGGTAAGGCAAAAATTTCAAATGATCTTTCAAATCATTGAATAATGATAATGGCTTTAGACCAAATGTCCTTTGGCAACCCAAGCCATAATTGTATTTGCGAATAGAAAAGAACTTAGGTTTCAAGAATGTCAAAGGTTCACATATCATGATAGTTTATACTTGTAGCCCTTGAAGTTCTTATAATCATCAAATGCTATAATACATTACAATTCACTATTAAGCATTTATTTAACATCATGCTATCCTATCCTATACTATCCCATACACGTATAACATTCACATACACTTGGAGTTACACTTAGAAGTGCACTCATCACTTGCACATAACATGTTGACTTTTATAGTCTTGCATACTTTGCCTTTTTAGGCCCACATGAAAAGCTCATAACAACTCATATCAAGACCTTTGCAAAGTCAAATAAAACATATCATGATTTTAATATCAATTCAATTTAACATTCAACTTAATATCTTTAACACCTTTAACTTATCAAGTAGCCTTTCAAATATCATGCCTATCTCTTATGACCAATCCATACAATCAATCCATTCATCGATTCAAGATCATTAATTCATTATTAACTCATCATAAAATCTATTTCCATATTACTTAATCATATTCACATATTAATCACTATGTAGTGTTAAGATACCCTTAGCATACCAAATTATCTCTAGGCTTGTCCAGAGTCATTCCTTCAACCAACATACAATTTAATCATTTATCATTCATAGATACCTGTCAATAATCATTAAAATATATTACATAAAAATTATAGACATTGGGATAAAAATCTCAACAAGAGCCGAACACACTATCAAAGAGAAAACCTGAATTTTTCTTACTTTATATGCTATCCGTTCATTACAGTAATATCCAAAAACATGGATTAAACCAAGATTTTTTATGTAATCAAAATAAAAATCATTTTAGAACATGAATCCCTATAAATTGGCAGCCATAGATGTCCATATGCATGAAAATTTATGTTTTAGGATGAAAACCATGCTCCTATCTTGTTTCTAGTACTTTATGGTCATTACAGTAATATGTAAACACTTGCTTTAAACCATTATTTTTCATTCAATTATGACAAAAAACACTTTAGGGTGCAAAATCACACAAATTGGCAGCCCCTAGGTTCATACACATGAAAATTTTCAACTTTTAATTTCTAGGATGAAAACCATGAATTTTCTTGATTTTTGAAACTTTTCGGTCATTGCAGTAATATGCAAAAATATGTTTTAATTCAATATTTTTCATCTAAACACATAAAAAATCCATTTATAACACAAGCATGTAGAAATCAATAGCCCCACCTTGAGTTTATGCATGCAAATTTCTATTTTGAGTTGTAGGATTCACCTTTAGAGAAATCATGTAGAGAGGTTGGTGTTTTTAGTAGAAAAATCATTTTCTCTTCCAAAAACTCACCTAGGCCAAATTTAATCAATAAAAATCAGTAAATATTCCATTCAAAACAAAATTTTCATGATTAGTTTCATAGGAATCAAATAATAAATTGAAAGAATAGAAATACTTATGAATACAGCCAAGAAATCGCAAAGCTTGAAGGTATTTTGTGAATTTTGGAAGAGAGAATAATTTTGAGATAATTTTTCTGCCAAAATAATAAAAAACATAGTGGTGGCTACTGGAAAACAAGGGCTGCTGAATTTTTGATATAAATAATTAGGGTTTAAGGCAATTTCCAAGATTACTCTTAATGAGCTAGGTTAGGAGTATTTTGGTGTAGTGGGCTTTTGGCTATTTGGGCTTTTTATTTAATTTTGAGGCTAATTAAAGGTAATTTAAAATAAAATATTTTTTTAATTATTTTCATTAAAATTCCCCCTAAAATATTTATTTAAAAATATTTTAAGAATGCTCATAAAAATTATTTTATGCTTAAAAATCACTTTGTACATGAAAATTCAATTTATATGAAATAAATATTTTTATGCTCATGTATTTCATATAAATCACTTACTTCATTATAATAGTTCATATTAGGCATATTATAGCTAATCTAACATACCACATACCCATCAATCACATATCACATGAATTTTCACAAAAACATACACTTAGTCCTAATAGTTCTAAATTCATGCAAATTGTTCATGAAAACTCCTAGGGTGGGTGTGGGTTGTTATAGAAATCATATAGTTATAAGAAGAAATAGAAAGGAACTTGGGTTTCAAGAATGTTAAAGGTTTGCATAACATGATAACTTGTACTTGTAACATGAATATAATGTTTACTCACCTTGTGGTTCCTTTGCTCCTAGTACTTGTAGCCCTTTGAACTTCTACTACTCCTCAAGTTCTAACATAATATTTAATTCAATACTTAGCATATTCTTAATCATCATGCTATCATATTCCATAACTATCCCATGCACATATAATATTCATATACACTTGGAGTTGTACATAGAAGTGCACTCATCACTTGCACATAACATGTTGACTTTCAAAGTCTTTCACACCTAGCCTTTATAGGCCCACATAAAATCACATAATAACTCATACCAAGACTCATCTAAAGTCAAACACAATATATCATGATCTTAATATCAATTCAATTTAACATTCAACTTAGTACACTTATCACTTTCCATTTATGTCAACTTAATAAGTAACCTTTCAAGTGTCATGCTTATCTCTCATGACCAATCCATGCTATCAAACTCATAGTCAATTTAAAATCATTAATTCATTATTAATTCATCATGAAACCTATTTCCCATATCACTTAATCATATTCACATATTAACCATATATAGTAATAGGGTTAAGAAACCCTAGGTATACCTAATCGTCTCTAGACTTGTCTAGAATTAATCCTTCAACCAATATGCAATTAAATCATTTATCATTCATGTACACATATCAATAATCATTGAAATAAGTCATATAAAAATTATAAACATTGGGATTAAAATCCCAGTGCAGGCTGAATACCAATACTCATGGAAAACATGAACTTTTCTAACTTTTTGCATTTTCCATTCATTATAGTAATATGCAAACACATGATTTAAACCAATATTTTTCATGTAAACATGGAAAAAATCATTTTATAATATTCCAATGTACAAATTGGCACCCATATAGATACATATGCATGAAAATTTTATAACTTTAGGCTTTAAGGTGAAAACTATGAATTTTCTTATTTTCTGTTCTTTTCCGATCATTACAATAATATACAAAAATATGATTTAAATCAATATTTTTCATCTAAACAAAACAAAAATCAATTTAGAACACAATAATATATAAATCAGCAGCCCCTCCTTGTGTTTATGCATGAAATTTCAAATTTTGAGTTTTAAGGTTCACCTTTGGAGGATTTACATAGAGATGGTTGTATTTTTGATGGAAAAATCGATTTCTCTTTCAAAAATTCACCTATGCAAAATTTAATTAATATAAATTCAGTAAATACATAGCCCAAAATAGTTTTCCCATAGTTGGTTTCAAAAAAGTCAAATTATAAATTAAAAGAAGAGAAAAACTTACAAAAACGATCGCAAAATCGCAATGTTTAAAAATACCTTGTGAATTTTGATTGAGAGAATATTTTTGAGATAATTTTTCTATCAAAATTATGAAGAATAACATAATGGTGGCTGTCTCCTCTAGGGTTGGCCAAATTTTAACTTAAATATTTAGGGTTTTGGCCAAATTCCAAGTTTACCCTTAATAAGCTAGGTTATGAGTGTTTTGGTGTAATGGGCTTTTGGGAAATTGGGCATTTTATTTAATTTATGAGAAGATCATAGGTAATTAAAAATATAATTTTTTTTATTTTCATTAAAATTCCCCCAAAATATTTCTTTAAAAATATTTTAAAAATGCTCATAAAAATTATTTTATGCTTAAAAATATCTTCGTGCATGAAAATTCAATTTATGCGAAATAAATTATTTTATGTGAAATAAATTATTTTATGCTTATGCATTTTATATAAATCACTTACTTCAACATCATAATTCATTTTATGCATATTAGAGCTAATTTGATATGCTACATACTCATCAATCTCATAACACATGAATTTTCATAAAAGCACACACTTAGCCATAATAGCTCTAAATTTAAGTAATTGTCACTAAACTCCTAGGGTAGGTGTGAGTTGTTACATGCACCTCTATCATAGGCCACTATAAGCTACCACAACCTCTTTTTTGTGGTTTAAAGCATAGCATGTGAGAAAAGCTTATGTGAGATAGAAATAAGGAAAAAAAGATGGGGGAGCCCTATTATGCTTTCATTCATAAAATATATGCATTTATAACATACATAGGTCAAACACTTGCATAACCAAATCATAGCATCCATACATCATATATACAAAATAGTCTACAAATCAAGTATCATGTTGATATGCATACATGGAGTCAACATAACATCTGTATAACATGAGGTAATCTAGTATCGGCCTTGCCTTGGTCTCCTTTTCCAATCCTCATCATCCCCCTTGTCACGATTGGCCAAAGTAAGAGATACAAATAATGCCATTCTCAAACAATGAACCATCTTATAGATGTGGTGAGCCCAATCCTCAAGATCTACATAAAAAAAAGATGAGTAAGAAAAAGGCATGAAGTGACAAAAGCAAACATAAAAGGGGGCAAAAGTATAATGTCACCCATATCACCCAAAAATGGTATAAAATCTATAGGGAGGTTATGCAGAATCTCATATCAATCAAATTCATGATCTAGAGAAATGTAATTTAGGTCCTCCCTTACCCATAGTTAAGTTGCCTACTTGCTTGGTCAACCTTTATCAAAAGAAGCACCAATAGCAAAACTTGGGCCACCACTCCTCCTAGCAGCACAGGTACAAACAAACCCAGTGTAGAAGATCTATGGCTAGAATGTACCTGTCCTATTAGAAATTGGACATTGGGTTGCTAGCAATGAATGGAAAAGCTCTCATAGTCACTATCGAGATCTAAGAGAGGCTTAACTAGAAGACCTACTGCTAGTACATCTTGGTCAGGGATGCGCAATCCATATCGCATTTTGGCATAGGGGTCAGCTGGGATAATCCTCTCCCCTAGAATTTGGCTATAAACTCTCTCATCGAGGTGAAATATAAAGTTAGTGAGGAGGTGTTGAGAAGACAAACCCATACCAGATTCATAGTATGGAGTGATAAGTCAATGTCTATCAATAAAAGGTAACCACTAAACCTATGAGAAAAGAAGAAGGGGGAAAAAGACATAATATCAAAGGCTATGATAAAGTCAGCATGACAAGCATATGTACATACCTGTGATGGCTCTAAATTGAAGAAGAAATCTTGAATCTAGCAAAAGCTGTATCTCTTCTGATGGTGGAAATTATGTGGTTGCCAAAGGTAGCCACTTGGCATATGATATATTGCATGATCCCTCAAAGTAGGAGCAAGAAAAGGAAAGTGCTCATGGCTGAATACTATACAAAGGAAAATAATCAAAAGACAGAAGAATGGTGAGTATAAGATAGAAATAGAAAGAGAAGTGCATACCTATCGAATAATGTGGGTCTTATCTAGAGCAATAAAAACACCTCGAGATAGGTTAGACATCTCTCTATACATGACACATAAAGTTGCACCTCCCCAGTAAGGTTACCAATAATGGATAAATCCTCCAATGAGCACAAAATATTTAGGTCAATGGTGTCTCTCAGCGTGTGGCAAAATGAGCAGCCTAATATCATCAAATTCAATAAACAAGCATATTGCTTGTTTGAAAGGACTCCCACATCATAAGTGTAAATGTCAATCTGCCCTCGAATCCAAGAACGAGGGAGATGTGGATCACCTCGCAGAGGATCTATGCCCAATAAGTCAACTAAGGTAGCTATCAGGACAAATGTCTAAGTAGGATAAAACTCTAAGGCTCGGTGTAGAAATGGTAGACCAACTAACATCATTAAGTCCAAGTGGGTCATTGTCATCTCCCCACATGAAAAGTGAAAAGTTTCTATGGTGTCCCACTAGCTTTTTGCTAGTGCCCACAGCAAATGAATATTACCCTCTCGGGTATAATCTAGTAATAAAAATCCCAACAAGCCAGATGGCTTAATCAACTCTCAGACTTAGGGATTGGTCTCCATGTAAGTGGAGATCGATCTATAGCCTCTTAAGTCTAATAGTCATAGTCTTCAAAAAAAAATCAAGAATTAAAAAATCAAATAAAAAATAATAATAAATAAATATATAATAATAAAATTTTTATTTATCCCTTGCATGCATATATTTTCTATGAACTAACATTGAAAGAGGAAAGGAAGGGCAAAGTAGTAAATACCTATATGATGTCGGTGCAAGACACGTGGTGCTTTGGCTCCTATTGCAAGTCTTCTAGGTTGGGGTTGTGCCTTGGGACTTAGTAGCTTGTGGTGTGGCAACTACTAGAGAAGGAAGCCATTTCTAGAGAGAAGTCAAAGAAAATGAATTTTATAAAGAGATAGAAAATTTAACAAGTGAGAGAAGTTACAAAAAGTGCAAGGGGAACACCTTCATACATTACCTCTTGTATAGTACTTTTTCACACAAGATTGCAATAGTAAACCTGTTCCAAGTCAAAATTCAAAATAGCGAGTTTCTGTATGTTGGTAACAGTCTCCTCCAAGCATTAGACCACTGTTCACCTAGATTTAGCATAATAGGATTTTCTATAATTATAAAAATGTATTCTACTCCTACCAGATAAGACCAATACTTTTGCCAATCCTACTAGATAGGATGATCTTTCCTACTAGGCAGGACCAATACTTTACTATTCCCACTAGATAGGAATATTATTTTTAGATCCCACTAGACAGGATTGACATCATCATTCTTACCAAATAGGACCAATACTTTGCTATTCTTACCAAACATAAACATTATTTTTAGATCCTACTAGACAGGATCATTATCATCATCACTATCTACCAGACAAGATTGTCTTCCTTTCGATAAAAAAAAGAACATTACTTTTAATTCCTACTAGACATGAACTACCTTTCTTCTTTCCATATCTCCCAATTATATCTGGGCATCTTCCTTTGTCCTTCACCGCGGTTCATACTCATTATAATTGCCTACCAAATAGAGTAATTCTAATGAGGGGGGTAGCTGTGACCCCTTGATTTTGTACCTCCTAGAATTTTAAGCCTTCAATAAAAAAATCAATCAATTAGTGTTAAAGGGTATGCCCTATAGCAATGTATAAGTTATGTAAATGTAAAACAATTATCCCTAAATGGCAACAAAATATATGTTTATAAATGAAATTGTTCCATTGTATTAAATATATATTTGAAGTCCATATGTATTTTTCAAAATAGGATCTATTCTCAAGTGTTAAGAATATGGATGGCAGATCGCTCATAAGCAAATACTTTAAAATGTTCATGGTTATAGGATTAATGACTAGGCATCATTAATTTCAGAAGACCATCACCTCTGTTTATAATCTATAATCAGTATGTGATACTTATGATTATAGAGACAGTGAGCATCATATTGTTTGACAAATGTTATTGATATAAATATGTGGATATTCCTATGATGAATGACTGAATAGTGATGTTAAATGATGATAACATGGAGTTTTATTACTAGTTAATAAATCATCATCTAGGTCATAATTATACATATAGTCCTATGACTTGAGGGACACTGTATCTCCTTCATCGGTAGTTAGAATTTATTATTACTTACATACTAATGCTATTCAAGTATTGGTATATGGTATGTGATAGTTCTAACTAGTTATGTATAGAGGTAAGTGATCGCCAAGAGAGAATTCATTAACTTCAATAAACAAGGAAGAAATCCTATGCTATATGATTATTCTTGATAATCAAATCCTTGGCCAAGTAGTAAAGATTCACTATAAAAGGTTTCTAGTAGGAATCGATTTTATCAAGAATTAGAATTGAGATATAAACATATGATCGAAGCATATTAGGGTTTGACAAATCCATGACCCTAGCTAAGATTGGGATTTTGTAATGAAGGGATTTTAGTGTATGTTAATGATGATTAATGGTCCATGAAATGAATAAGTGATTAAAAACTCATAGTCATTTTAATTAGGTAGTATGATATGCAATGTTAGGCGTCACTCATGACTTATGGAACTAAGGGTGAAATAAAGAGTTCACATTAGTAAAGAAAAGTGTTTTCTCAATCCCATTGCTAAGTAGACATGAACCTAGAAAGTCACACACTAAAAAATATTCATCTTCCAAGAATAGAAGGTTTACCATAATTAATTAAAGTATTTAATTAATTAATTAATGTAAAAGGATTGAACTTGTAATTAAATTTACAAAGACCCTAACATGTCTTAAAGTTTAAATCCAAAATGATTTATTATTAATTAAATCCTAATTTGTATATGATATAAATGAGAAGGATTTAATTAATTAAAACTATAGATAAGTTAAAAGAATTAATTTTGAGCTTTAGACAAAACCCTAAATAGCCCAAGCCCATTTGAGAAATGGAGAGAGGCAATTTAGGGGGTTAGACAATTTCTATAACCCTAAAGCCCGTATGATGAGTTTAGGGGTTAGAGATTTTTTATAACCCTAAAGCCTATATGATGAGTTTAGGAGTTAGAGAAAGTGCAGCAAGGTCAAAATAGTCTTTTAACTATGTAAGGTTTAATTGAAATAATCATGTAACCATAAAGGGTAATATGGTCTTTTTAATTTAACCATAAGGCATAAAGCAAATTAAATATCTAATTTTTCTGTTAATTAACAACATAGTTGTTGGCTGTATAAAAGGCAAATGATGTTGTTAAAATGAGATTTTTTTTTATGCACATCTTTTCCATATAGAAACCTTAGTAACTAAGTAATGAGAGAAAAGACAAGGAAGAAGAGTTCTTCAATTTTCTTGTTCTTCATTTATTGTTCTTTGTTCTTTGTGAAAGAACAGAGGTTTCTTATGTTAAAAAGATATATCCATAGTAATTAGAAGAAGTCAAATCATTAAGGATTTATGTTAGAAGATCTTATATTCAATTGGGTTGCCAAGATAGAGAATCAAGAAAATCTAAACAAATCAAAGTATGCCTTGGAGGTGGACCTTAGTGTGGACAATCTAGAGACTTAACATTTACAGAGCTTTTAGAGTGAAAAGAAGAATCAAAGTTCTTAGCTTCAAGAGGTAATATGATTACCACTTGATCTTCTTTCTTTCTTCTATGTTTAACACACTAATTAATAGATTGCTTAAATGTTTATTGGACTCATTTGGGTGAAAGTGAAATTTTAAATTATTTGAAATTTCACCCACCTTATTGCTTCCACTTAATTTGTATCCAATATTCCTTCAATTAGGACCTCCAAACCACTTTTAGACTATCTGGAACTCAATGCAAAGGCCAATGCAAGTGGAATCATAGAAAAGGGATGATGAATGGACAAAAATAGACTAAACAAGCGAATCAAGGCTAGATGCCGTAAACCTCTGCAGCACTACCACAGAGCCCTTTGCAACACTCTATGCCTTTTTTTAGTTTTCCGCAATCCCACATTGAAAATTGATAGTTTCTATGCTCCAACCCTCCCCTTATAAATAAAGGACCTCTCCACACTTCAAAGGATCAAATTCCAAAGTTTAAAAAGCATTAACTTCAAGCAAACTGCTTTGTATTTGCTCTTTGCTTCACAATTTTGCTTGATTCCTACCTGACTAATTAAAAGTGTTTTGCCTGCCTATTTGAGACAAGTCTATTACCCAAGGCTCATATTGGGAGATTTCTCCTTGATTCCTACCTGACTAGTCAAAGGCTTTCTAGTTGACTATTTAAGGCAAGTCCATTGCCTATGGCTCATGTCCTTCATGTGGAGAAGGTGGAACTACAATCCGATTGTCTGCTCCATCTACCCTACGTCCCTTAGCCGCAAAAGTGCAAGGTAAGTTTCTTTTCCTTTACCTTTCTTTTGGTCTTAATTACCACTCTTTGAGATTTTCATTTCCTCTAAGGTCCCTTGCCTCTTTTAGTTAGTTAATTAAATTGATTAACCTAGATTGTTAGCTAAATGAACTCAATAGTCAATTAGGTTAATTAATTAACCTAACCCTCTTTTAATCGATCAATCAAAACATCATAAAAAAGTTAAGCTAAACTAACCCCTTCATAAGAAAGGAGAATTGTGTGGGTTCTCATTCCCATTCAAAGGGATACACAGGCATGCTTAGTTTAAGCATCAAATCTAATTAAAACTAACCAGCTCTCCCCCCTAACACCTTCTTCACTTGTTTTTATTTTATTTCCTTTTACTTCATTATTAGGTGTAGTTTAGGGAATCTGTGATTTCCCTAGAACCCATAAGGGCTAGAGGAGGTATCCCCTAAGTTTGGGATTGCAGTGTAAAATTAACATTCGTTTATTTTTTTTAACTCTAACAGTCCATTTGGTACACTGATTCATAATCCTTAGCATTAGTTTGAATCCTAGGCTTAGTTAAACTATTAGATTATTTATCTTAAATCTTGTTTGGTATAAAAAATTTAATCTATAGTATTAAGTAATCCTATTTTCATAATCCCATGTTTGGTAGGATAGATTAAATGGAATAAAAAGTGAAGTTATTTTAAGAAATAAAATATTATAAATAATGGGATTAGTAATCCTAGTAGATAGGGATTATTAAATACGGGGTTAGGTATTAGATAACATCTATCCTATAGGTTAGCTAAGCTTTTGGGATTATTAAACTCAACCTGAATCACATATACTAAATATATTGTTATTTACTAATACTATGGATTAGTTAAGCAATCATGTGCATCAACGGACTGTAATTGTATATAAACTTTATGGATTGAATGATCATACATATTATAAATTATTCATGAAATATATTTTAAGTTACTCCTATATTACTTAGCCAAACTTATTAAAATAAACTTAAAATCCAATCCTGAATCCTCTTTCATTTTGAGGCTAGTGATCTTTTTTCTTTTAGGTATAATTAGAGTTAAATGGGTTTTTTCTTATATTTTTCCAAATAAAAATAAATTAAGGTGCTAGCTCTAAGAAGCAGTTTTCAAAGCTATCAAAGATAAGATTGAGGGAATCACTATGAGTTCTTTCCAAATGAGCATTTTGATTCCCTTTAATGAATTAGACTAGTGCTAGGGCAAGACCTCACAGCTGCTGCACGGCGAACCTACAATGTCGCATAGTGACTAGTGTGGCCCTATAACTTCCCTTTGAGCTAGTCCCCCTCTGTGCACTAAAAATTCCATTTTTGCCTTTTCTAGTCCAATTTTCAACCATTTTTTACCCATATCCTTTAGGTCTTTTCACTCTTCCACTTCCCAAATTGCCCTCACCCCATTTTCATATACACAGCCCTTTCATTCTTTCATTTTCTTCACCCTTTGAGTTAGAGTTGATGGCCATCCTCTATTTTCTCTCTTTCTCTCTCTCCAATCAATCTCTTTTAATTAATTAATCAATCACTTTAATTGATTAATTAATTAGCCCACCCCAACCAAGTTAATTAATCATTTTAATTAACTAATTCATTTTTAATTAATCACTAAATTAATTAATTAATTAATCACTTTTTTTAAAATCAAATTAATCTTTTTTTTAATCCTTCCATCCAATCCAATTAATTAATTAATTAATTCATCCATTTAATCATCCTATTAATTAGTTAATCCTTTTAATTGATTAATCAATCTACTCACCCCACTTAATTAGTTAATTAATCATTTTAATTAATTAATTCATCAATCAAACCATCTGTTCTCATCCTCTTTACTTAAGAACGATCCTCACTTTCCAGTATTTATAAAACTGAATTTCGGTTTAACAAAATCCTCTGTTCACCAAAAGTAAAGGTACAGCCTTTTCCTTATCAATCCAACCTCAAACCAAAATTAATTTGATCAACCTCTAAACCTCTTGTCTTAATAGGAGAATGAACCATATGGCTTTTGATCCCCATTTAATGAGGTATGTAGGTATGTTCGAAATTTAAATCCAAACCATAAATGCAAATCCAATCAATCCCCCCTTCCCAATTTTAATTAATTTATGCAATTAGTTTAATTTGGAATTAAGGAGTGACTATGTGATTTCCCTAGAATCTATAAGGACTAGAAGGAACACTCTCCTTAATTTGTAGATATTTTATTTTAGTTTTCTTTATGCACTCATGCCATGATCTTGCATAAATTATGATATTATAATTGTCATATAATATTTGTCATCTAAGAAATTGATTTTCTAAAGTTAAATTAAACTTAAGAGCCAAATCATGATTATTTAAATCCAAAAATCTAGTCCTCGAGTTTAACTTGGTTTGAGACTAATAATTTTATGATTGGGTAAATTAATTAACTAAAATAAATAAATTAGAGTCACAAATGGATTTTTCATTAATTTTCCCATTTTAAAAATAAATATGGGTAGTGACTCCCAAAATCACTTTTTAAATTAAAAAATTAATTTCCAAATGATAGTCATTCCAATCGTGAGCACCGAAACTCATTCTATGACCTCTTTAAAAATCAATCGCCTTTCCTTAAGGCAATTCTCTCGAGCGAGGGAGAGGTATTCTGGCCAAATCTCATAGTTGGCAACTCCACTAGGGAATGGTTGCCATTCATTTAAAAAAAAAAATGAAAACAAATAAGAGGATTACTATTTAATTAAGAAAATCTTTTATAATCTCCATTTGGCTCATTAAGTATAATTTGCCTTTCATGCATCACTTTGCATAATAAAGGCTTTTTGCCTAAACTTAGCTTTAAGAAAACTTTTGGATGGTGAGTAGCAGTGGCTCGACAACTCTCCTTTAGTATGTCAGGAGATAGTGAAATCATTTCACCCCGTGACTAATCCCCAATCTTTTCGGTGATGTAACGAGTATTTAGTACTATTTGACATATGTAAGGCTCCTTGACCTATATGTGGTTAGGTATATTTATACTCTAGTGTGATGAAAACACTAAACTAATTTACCCTTCACTCTTATGTATATAGTTGTCTTAGCCTTTGACTCCAGGTTCCATATACCATAATAATCAAGACCCTTGTGCATGCTTTCATGAAAATTTTTTGGCATGCATCATAACATGACCATACATACATATTACAAGACTGAGAACCCTGAGTCTAAGTTATGCCTTGAACCAAGTCGAGCATCAACCTTCAAATCTAAACCATTTTTGGTCCCAAGAGTTTTAGCTTATTACCTCCTTTAAGCCCAAAACCATTGGCACCCCACATCCTTTAAGCCTAAAACCTTTGGCACCTCACCTCTTTTAAGACCAAGACTTCTAGCCTATTACAGCCCTCAAGCCCAAAATCTTTGGCACCTCACCTCTTTGGCACTTCACCTCTTTTAAGCCTAAGACATTTGGCCCACCATTATCCTTAATCCCAAAACCTTTGGCCCCAAACCTAAAAACTTAATCCTTAAGCCCAAAAAGTTTTTGACCCCTAGACTAATAGCCCAAAACCTTTGGTTCCCAATCTAAAAACTTAATCCTTAAGCCCAAAACCTTTTGGCCCCTAGCCTAATACTTAATCCTTAAGCCCAAAACCTTTGGCCCTTAACCTAAAAACTTAATCCTTAAGCTTAAAACCTTTTGGCTCCCAACGTAAGACCTAATCCTTAAGCCCAAAACCTTTTGGCCCCTAACTTAAGATCCAATCTTTAAAGCCCATTACCTTTGGCCTAATGAACAATCATTACCCTAGACACCTTAAGCCCAAAATACTTCGCCTAAAACACCTTAGGAAGTCCTTTTTCCTCAAAATTTACATACCGACCCATCCTTTCATCACTTTTTCATGTCTTTCTCATACATTTACCCTTTTTTGTTTTTGTTTTGCCTTGAAGGTACTGATGGCCCACTTTTTCTACTGAGACACCATGAACGCATTTTTCACTAACATCCTTAAAAAGCAAGAGGAAAATTTCTAAGCCACACTTACCTCCACCCTTGATGCTTAATAAGCTAATGTCAACAATGCTTTAGCCGCCTAACAAACCAAATTTAACAAAGCCCTGACTGCTTTAATAAAGCATTGGCCTAGCTCGCTAAAGCCCTATGTTCCCAAAGGCAATCCATGCATTCAAATCCCATGATCATACCTCGTGTGTCCTAATGTTTATAGTTTTTATATGATGTGTTTTGATGATTATTGACATGTATGTATGTATAATAAATGATAAAATTACATGTTAGTTGAAGGTATGACCCTAGATAAGCTTAAATGCATTTTGGTATACTTAAGGTATCTTAACCTTATATTGTGTTTAGAATGCAAATGTGATTGGGAAATTTGGAACTAGATGTTATGATGACTTGATTAACACATGTTATGAGTTGATGAAGTGACAATTGAATAGAAAGGATCATAAGTGTTAAGCATGACACTTGAAAGGTTGATTGTTAAGTTGACATGTATGGAAGGGTAAAGTGTATTAAGATGATTGTTAAAGTAAATTGATATTGAGGTAATAATATTGTGATGACCTTAGAAAGGTATTGATGTGATTATAATGTGTTTTAATGTGAGCCTATAAGGCCTAAGTATGCACGACTTTTAAAGTCAACGTATTATGTGCAAGTGACGAGTACACCATCAGGTGGGCTCTAAGTGTATGTGTATGCTATATATGCATGGGTAGCTATAGGATAGGAGCATCATGAGCAAATAAATACTAAGTATTAAATAAAAATATTATGCTAGAGTTTGAGGAGCTTTAGAAGTGCAAAGGGACTATGTACACTAGGAGCAAAGGAACCCCAAGGTGAGTAAACACTATGTTCATGTTACAAGTGTGAGTAAATGTTGTATTCAATCTACAAGTGCAAGTAACATTTTAGTTGTGTTACAAATATGTGATATCATATTATGTGAGCCTTTGTGATCTTAAAACCTAAGTTCTTTCTATTTTAAAATATTATTATATGATTTCTTTAACAAGCTTAGGTTGCCAAAGGACATTTGGTCCAAAACTATTTTGTTTATCCAATGAGAATTTCTTATGATTAACACCTTAACATATATTCTTTTAGAACTACACTATTATTGTATCTTTTGTTCGAAAGTTAAACCATTATTGTTATTAGGATACATATTATTATTGCCTTACGTGATATTGTTATTTGTGATTACCATTAGCTCTAGCTACGGTACCTTTAACCCTTTATGCAGAATCCTCATGTCGATGTGGGTAATCATCGAAACCTGTGCACATGGTCTTAACCCGATGGATAGGGGTAGTGTATCCACCTCAGTTAGAAAGGGGTGGTTCTAGCCATGGAGCCTGATTAGCTTTATGCCTTATAAGTGATAGGAGTCGGAATTTGGTATAAGGCCACCTCTCCTTTATAATTTCGAGTGATAGAGTAATAGCCTTCACTCTTTATAAGTTATAAGTGTGATTTCTACAAACTTGCCAAATTGAACCCTTGCTAAATTGTAACTTGACTCATGAATTATAAATTATGAACTATGTGTATAAGCTATGTGTTTCCTTTTCAAAGGAATATGTGATATGTATGTACCTTATCGTTTACTCATTAAGATCATCTATCTCACCCCTTTTTCCTTGTGTGGTTCCAGGTGAGCAAATGTGAGGAGGCAAGGTGATAGCTCAAGCATTCTACTTCACTTTGGGAATTCCTTGTCCAAGTTATCAATGATACTATTTTATGAAGTCTTGTCATTAGATGCTTTGGGAATATTGATTGATAGTCATTTGAGATATATTATTTTCCTTATGGATTTTATGTGTAATGTTTAGTTATAGACTTTCGCAATTAAAGGTATTCATCTAAATGTTTTAAATGAGTTATTGTAAGGGATTGGGTAAGATCCTAGGCATGATTTGTTTATGTGTAAGTGGGTTCTACGAGCGTCGATGACCTTATGTCTCCCCATGTTCTAGAACTGTCATATCTCTAAGGTTGGGATATGATAAAGGTGGTATCAGAGCCGTTGTTTTAAAAGACTAGTTTAGGTTTGTTTTATATGAGTTGCTTAAGTATAATACTGAAGCATAGGAATTTTTCTGTCACGTCACTTGCAGTCTATCGCTAGCATAGTTCCGCGAAATCCTAGTAGATTTTAGTAATCCTTGTTATTGTTTTGCTTGCCTTATGATTTTTCTGATAGATGACCAAGAACAGTACACCTGCTCGAGGATTGCAACACAGAGCACCCCATGTGACCTGTACGAGGACTTGACTAGAGATGTTCGAGAAAGTTGCATCTGTGATTCACCCCATGAAGGAGGAGACCCCTAACGAAGAGGAGGACCCTGAGGAGTGCTTAGATCCTAATTAGGTTTATAGTGAGATCCAAAAATTAGAGGATAACTATTCATACTTGAAGGAGGAAAATCGACATCTTAAGGTTATGTCTCATGCACTAAGAGAGGATATGAAGCAACTCAGGTCAGGGATTGTTGAGCATGGAAGAGACTACTCGCCAGTGAGGTTTACATCTTCAACTTATCACCATCAAGATAAAGATCTTCTTTGCTACCGATGCGGCAGCACTGGCCATGTCGCTCTTAATTGCTCTGGAGGTGGACACGTGAACTAGGTCAAGTAGATATGATGATTGATGTAACGGCATAGCACTTTATAGGATATGAATGATTTTTCCTTGATTGCCTAGTTACCTAGTATAAGATGACTTCTTTTATTATTATGATATGGTGTCTTATTATGAGATATATGTTACTTGATTATGATATGTGATATGTGCAAAATTGTGTGATATGCGATACATACATGACATGTGCTTAATGATGTGATATGGTAAATGCATGATAATGTGTGCTAGTATAAGGAGGGATTAAATGGGTTAGGATAGGGGATTAGTACTAAATTCTCTAATTATGATAGACAAAATGCCTATCAAGAAGAAGGTTTGCATAGCTGCCCCAATCCGTTAGGGCTAATGATGATGTTATATTGGACATTGCATCGAATGCTGCCTTTGCACCTATACGGTGAAGAGAAAGATCTAACTCGAGGGCATCGACTATGGGCTCTAGTGAGCAAGCATCTTCATAAGAAGTGCACACCATGCGTGAAGAAATGATACACTTGCGCAAGGAACTGGATGAGTTATGAGCTCAAAGGCGAGAAGCACCTTTAACTCAAGAAAGGAATGGAGTTACGCCACCTGCAGTAGTAACACCTACTCGGAGAGAGAGGAAGCGGCTACCTGATAAGGGGATGACCATAGCAAAGTTTAAAAAGCTACAACCACCTACCCTTTGTGATGAGGAAGGAGATGACCCATATGAATTTTTGGATGAGATTGATAAGCTAGTCCATCGTTTATCTTACTCAGATGCTCGAGTGATCGAGTTGGTAGGACTCCAACTTAAGAAAGAAGCTTGGCATTGGTACGAGAGAAGTATTGAACAATAGCTTTACAGGGCAGACCCACCTCCATAGGCAGAGTTTAAGCAAGAAGTAATGGATCAGTTCTTACTAGAAGGAGAAAGGCAAGATAGAGCATTGCAGTTCAACCAACTGAAGCAAAGGCCAGGAATGTCCATGTTAGATTATGCTAAGGAGTTTAATCGACTTAGTCGATTTGCTGTCAACATCATTCCTACTAAAGCAAGTCACATCAATCATTTCCTAAGAGGACTGATCACACCTCTATTCAATTTATTGGTAGCAATAGAGTTTCCAACCTTAGCCAAGCTCGTAGATAAGGCTAAGCTCGTGGAGAAAAGGTACAAGGTAGAGAGAGCTGAATGAGCTGAATGAGACTAAAAGGGAAGACATAGAAACAAAAGTCATAGGGGACAGCATGGAAATAGAAAAGACCCAAAGAAGGAATTTCATCCTCTGGACCATGGAATAATCAAACTAAGCAAGAATTTCCCACTTGCGGCAAATGTGGAAAGAAGCATCATGGAATTTGCCAAAAAGATTGTGGTGCGTGCCTTAAGTGTGGGCAAATGGGACACTTTATAAAGAACTATCCTCAAGGGAGAAGTCAAGGGAATGTGAGTGCAGCACCTCCACCATCTAGACCATTCCAATTCTAAGGACAAGGAGTCATGGACAAAGGATAAGTGGTTAGGAAGGCAATGATGACAGAGAATAAGGGCAAGGGTCAAGTCTTCACTTTAAATCAGCAAGAGGCTCGCGATTCACACACAACCATCATAGGTATCATCCCCATCCAATGTTCTAGCACAAAATGTTTAATTGATTCTAGTGCTACCTATTCTTTTGTGTCACCTTGTTTTGCTAAGTACCTGGGGGTAGAAAAGGAACTGATGAGTGAACCTTTAGTAATATCAACTCCTTTAGGGGAAGTGATGGAAATAAGGTATAAGTATAAGGGTTGTGATGTAAACATTAATGGACAAACACTTCCAATAGTATTGCTAGAATTGGATGTACTAGAATTCAATGTGATATTAGGGATGGACTGGCTGTATAAGCATGAAGCTCGTATCAACTGTAGAAAGAAACTTGTCAAGTTTCAAACTAGAGATGGGAAGGAGTTTATATACTAAGGAGATAGGAATGAGAATCCTCTAAACTTAATATCGACCTCAGGAGCGAGGTGGATGTTAAGGAAAGGATGCCAAGCGTACCTAGCTCATGTCATCGACACTGACAAGGAAGCTACCATTCGAGATGAGAACATTCTAGAGGTGGATGAATTCATAGATGTCTTTCTAAAATATTTACTAGGATTACCACCTAATCATGGGATCGAGTTCAACATTGAACTGCTACCTAGTATGCAACCTATATCGACACTGCCATATCGTATGGCACCAATGGAGCTAAAAGAGTTAAAGACACAATTGCATGATCTGCTCGATAAGGGTTTTATCCGACTAAGCAGTTCACCATGGGACGCTCCGGTGCTATTTGTAAAGAAGAAAGATGGCTCATTCCGAATGTGCATTGACTATCACTAGCTTAACAAAGTCACTGTGAAGAATAGATACCCATTGCCGAGGATCGATGATCTTTTTGACAAATTGCAAAGAGCTGGTCACTTCTCCAAAATTGACTTAAGGTCTGGCTATCATCAACTAAAGATCCGAGGAGAAGATATCTGCAAGACTACCTTTCGTACTAGATATAGACATTATAAGTTCACAGTTTTGCCATTCGGTTTGACGAATGCTCCAGTTGCTTTCATGGACTTGATGAATCGAGTATTCAGACCATTTCTTGACAAGTTCGTGATCATGTTCATTGATGACATCCTGATTTACTCAAAGAATAAAGAAGAACATGAAGAACATTTGAGGATCATGCTTCAAACATTATGTGATCACCAACTCTACGCTAAGTTATCCAAGTGTGAGTTTTGGATGGAGTCTGTGAACTTTCTTGGACATGTAGTAAGTAAGGAAGGGATTCAAGTTGATCCTAAGAAAGTGGAAGTGGTAGCAAATTGGCCAAGGCCCACAATAGTTTGGAAGTACAGAGTTTCTTAGGTATGGCCTAATATTATCGTAGATTCATACAGGACTTTTCTAAGATAGCAGCTCTATTGACCAAGTTGACTAGAAAGCAAGTTAAGTTCAATTGGGAAGATTCCTATGAGAAGAGTTTTCAGAAGCTCAAGAAGGGTTTGATATCAGCTCCAGTTTTGATAATACCAAAAGGAGAAGGAGGGTTCATTGTCTATTGTGATACTTTAAGAGTAGGACTTAGGTGTGTTTTGATACAAAATGGTAAAGTCATTGCCTATGCATCACGACAACTAAAGAGACATGAAGTGAATTACCCTACTCACAATTTGGAATTAGCCGCAGTAGTGTTCGCTCTAAAGATTTGGAGACATTGTATGTATGGGATGAATTGTGAGATCTACATGGATCATAAGAGTCTTCAGTACATCTTGAGCCAAAGAGAACTCAACCTGAGACAAAAGAGATGGATTGAACTATTGAAGGATTATGACTGTTAAATTCTCTACCATCTCGAGAGGGTGAATGTAGTGGCAAATGCCTTGAGTCAAAAGTTGATGGAAAGCCTAGCCCATGTGGATGTGAGAAAGAGGCCGATCATGAAGGAACTAAAAGAATTGTTTAATCAAGGATTGAAACTGGAGATTGGACGATCAGGAGTTTTATTGGCTCATTTTTAAGTAAGGTCTAAGTTAATGGAAGAGATAAGGGATTCACAAGATAGGGACCCACACATGATGAAGTTAAAGGATGAGATGAGAGAAGGCAAGAACTCTAAGTTTGAAGTGGCTAATAGAATTTTAAAGTGCAAGAATAAAGTATGCATGCCTGATGTGGATGGATTAAAGGAAAGGATATTGAAGGAGGCACATCAGACACCTTATTATGCTCATCCTAGAACTACCAAGATGTACCATGATGTGAAAGCTAACTATTGGTGGCCTGGATTGAAGAAAGATATGGCTAAGTTTGTAGCATCCTGCTTAAATTGCCAGCAAGTCAGGTATGAACATCAACGACCCTCAGGATTGCTACAAGAGATTCGGCTACTTGAATGGAAATGGGAGCGCATCACTATGGACTTCGTTATTGGCTTGCCTAAAACCTCTAAAGGACATGACTCTATATGGGTCATAGTGGATAGATTGACAAAGTCTGCTCATTTTTTGGGAGTTAAGACCATATATTCTACAGCTCAGTATGCACTATTATATGTAGATGAGATCATGAAACTATATGGAGTGCCAATTTCTATCATCTCAGATTAAGGAACTTAATTCACCTCAAGGTTCTGGCAAAAGTTACAAGAAGTGTTAGGAACACAAATAGATTACAGTACGGCATTTTACCCTCAAACGAATGGCCAGTCTAAAAGAATAATTTAGATACTCGATGATATGCTAAGGATGTGTGTCTTAGACTTTGGGGGTAGCTGGGATAAGTATTTACCCTTGATTGAATTCGCTTACAATAATAGTTATCATTCATCCATTGGTATGGCACCATACGAAGCATTGTATGGGAGAAGATGCTATTCTCTGATTTGTTGGATTGAACCTAGAGATAAGCATGTAGAAATGCCCGAATTACTTAAGGAGACTACCGAGAAAGTACCGTTAATTCAAGATTGACTGAAGATGGCCTTTAGTCAGCAAAAGAGTTATGCAGACCCTAAGTGAAAAGTAAACTAATTCGCCATGGGAGATCACGTATTCTTAAAGGTCTCTCCAATGAAAGGAGTTATGAGATTTGGTAAGAAGGAAAAATTATCACCTCGGTTCATTGGTCCTTTTGAAATCTTAGATAAGGTTGGAGAGGTGTCTTATAGACTTGCTCTGCCTCTAACTTTGGCGCATGTGCATCCAGTGTTCCACATCTCAATGCTAAGGAAATATGTGTTAGATCCATCTCACATTCTATTACCTCCAGACATTACGTTGGATGAACAACTATCCTATGAGGAGTCACTAATAGCTGTAGTGGATCAACAAGTAAAGAAGTTAAGAAATAAAGAGATACCCATGATTAAGGTCCAATGGCAAAATCATGGGATAGATGAGTGTACATGGGAAGCAAAGGAAGAGGTCGGCAAAAGCATCCTGAACTTTTCAAGAGTAGTTAGGTAAGGTTTAAATTCAAGGATGAATTTCTCTTAAGGGGGGAGAATGTAACAACTCACACCCAACCTAGAAATTTTCATGATAATTTGCTTGATTTAGAATTATTAAGGTTAAGTGTGTGCTTTTGTGAAAGTTAGTATCTATGTGATTGATGAGCATGGGACATATTAAATTAATTTTAATATGCATAATATGAGTTGCTATTATAAAATAAATGATTTATATGAAGTGTATTTGCATAAAAGAATTTATTTTAAATAAAATGAATTTTCATGTATAAAACAATTTTAAGCATAAAATGATTTTATAAGTATTTAAAATAACTTTTAAAATAAATGTTTATGGGGGAAATATTACAGAAATCATAAGAAAAATATCCTTTTTGTTTTTAATTATAATCAACCCAAAATTTAAATAAAAAGCCCAAACACTCAAAAGCCCACTACACTAAAATCCTCCTAACCTAATTTATTAAGGGTATTAGTGGAAATTGCACCCAAACCCTAATATATATACTAAAATTCAGCCAGACTAGAGTTCCAATAGCTATCACCTTATTTTTTTCTATATCTTGGTAGAAAAATTCTCCAAAAATATTTCTCTTTACTAAAATTAAGAAAACACCTTTTCATTTCGCGATTTCTTGACCGTAATCATAAGTTTTTCTTCTCTTTCAATTTCTAAACTAATTTCTATAAAATAAATTATGGGAAAATTATTTTGAACTATTTGATTACTGATTTTTATAGATTTAATCCTTTTTGGGTGAGTTTTTGGGAGAGAAAATCTATTTTCTACCGAAAACACAATTCTTTCCGCGAGATTTCTCCAAAGGTGAATTCTATAACTTAAAATCACAATTTTTATGCATAAACATCATTAGAGGGGGGAAATTTGTGCATTTTTGTTTTCTAAATTGATTTTTGATCTGTTTTGATGAAAAATATTTGATTAAATAATATTTCTGCATATTTTTGTGATAACCAAAAAGTTTCAGAAAACAAAGGAGTTCAAGGTTTTTGTGCTAGAACTTAGAAGTTAGAAAATTCTCTTTCTAAATTAATATGTGGCTGCCAATTTGTGTGAGAAATTATTCTAACATGATATTTGTTCTGTATATTGCTGTAATGAATGAAAAGCGCGAAAACTCATGATTTTTCACCTAAACCTTAAAACTTGGAATTTTTTTTGTATAAATACTATCTATGACTGCTGAATCATATAGGGACATGTTCTAAATTGATATTTGCGATGATTGAATGAAAAATAATAGTTTAAACAACCTATTTACATATTTACGAAATGACCGAAAAATACTGAAAATAAGAAAACTCATGGTTTTGTGCTCTATAAATCAAAAGTTAAATTTTTATGTATGAACAATGCTAAGTGGCTTGATTCACATGAATTAATACTTTAAAAAGATTTGTGTTGTATTTACATAAAAAATCTTAGTTTAAACCATGTTTTTACATATTTCTAAAATAGATGGAAAGTGCAAAAAGAAAAAGAATTTAGCTTTTACTTTGGTGATGCATTCGGCCTACATAAATATTTTTGTCCCAATGTTTATAATTTTTATGTGATGTGTTTTGATGATTATTGACATGTACGTATGTATAATAAATGATAAAATTACATGTTAGTTAAAAGTATGACCCTAAATAAGCTTAAATGCATTTTGGTATACTTAGGTATACTTAAGGTATCTTAACCTTATATTGCGTTTAGAATGCAAATGTGATTGGGAAATTTGGAACTAGATGTTATGATGACTTGACGAACACATGTTATGAGTTGATGAAGTGACAATTGAATAAAAAGGATCATAGGAGTTAAACATGACACTTGAAAGGTTGATTGTTAAGTTCACATGTATTAAAGGGTAAAGTGTATTAAGATGATTGTTAAAGTAAATTCATATTGAGGTAAAATTATTGTGATGATATTAGAAAGGTATAGATGTGATTGCCATATGTTTTCATATGAGCCTATAAGGCCTAAGTATGCATGACTTTTAAAGTCAACATATTATGTACAAGTGATGAGTACACCTTTAGGTGGACTCTAAGTGTATATGTACGCTATATGTGCATGGGTAGTTATGGGATAGGAGCATCATGAGTAAATAAATACTAAGTATTAAATCAAATATTATGTTAGAGTTTGAGGAGCTTTAGAAGTGCAAAGGGACTACATATGCTAGAAGCAAAGGAACCCTAAGGTGAGTAAACACTATGTTCATGTTACAAGTGTGAGTAAACGTTGTATTCGTTCTACAAGTGCAAGTAACATTTTGGTTGTGTTACAAATATGTGATATCATGTTATACAAGCCTTTGTAATCTTTGAAACCCAAGTTCTTTCTATTCTAAAATATTATTATATGATTTCTTTGACAAGCTTAGGTTGCCAAAGGACATTTGGTCCAAAACTATTTTGTTTATCCAACGAGAATTTCTTGTGATTAACACTCTAACTTATATTCTTTATAGAATTAAACTATTATTGTATCTTTTGTTCAAAAGTTAAACCACTATTGTTATTGGGATACAAATTATTATTGCCTTATGTGATATTATTATTTGTGATTACCATTAGCCCTAGCTATGGTACCTTTAACCCTTTATGCAAAATCCTCATGCCAAAACGGGTAATCATCGGAACCTATGCACACTATCTTAACCTAATGGATAGGGGTAGTGTATCCACCTCAGTTAGAAAGGGGTGGTTCTAGTCGTGCAGCCTGATCAGCTTCATGCCTTATAAGTGATAGGCATTGGAATTTGGTGTAAGGCCACCTCTCCTTTATAAGTTCGAGTGATAGAGCAATAGCCTTCACTCTTTATAAGTTATAAGTGTGATTTCTGCAAACTTGCCAAATTGAACCCTTGCTAAATTGTAACTTGATTCATGAATTATAAATCATGAACTATGTGTATAAGCTATGTGTTTCCTTTTCGAAGGAATATGTGATATGTATGTGTCTTATCGTTTACTCATTGAGATCATCTATCTCACCCCTTTTTCCTTGTGTGGTTCTAGGTGAGCAAATGTCAGGAGGCAAGGTGAAGGCTCAAGCATTCTACTTTGCTTAGGCAATTCCTTGTCCAAGTTATCAATAATACTATTTTATGAAGTCTTATGTCATTAGATGCTCCGAAAATATTGATTGATACTCATTTGAGATATATTATTTTCCTTATGGATTTTATGTGTAATGTTTAGTTATAGACTTCTGTAATTAAAGGTATTCATCTATATGTTTTAAATGAGTTATTATAAGGGATTGGGTAAGATCCTAGGCATGATTTGTTTATGTGTAAGTGGGTTCTACGGGCATGGGTGACCTTATGTCTCCCCATGTTCTAGGACTGTCATATCTCAAAGGTTAGGATGTGACATAATTCTTTTTGGGAAAACCATATGTGATGTTATACTCAAAAGAGTAAATTATAACATATATGATTTGATGTAATAGATGATGAACTATAAAAGTTTTTATTTATTTCCTTTTGGAAATTTACAAATAATAGCATAATATTGTTAAATAGAATTTTCACCAAAGTCTATCTAATCCTAATTCATATATGATATGATATGGATAGATATTAGAATTCTTACTCGCATTTTGATTTGAAATATTCTAGCTTATTTGATAAGCTAAAGTTAGACTATTGGAAGATAATTCTAATTAAGTCATGGTTTATTTGATATCCTAAAGGTAGTTTAGGATAGTATTTCTATACTTTTGCATAATAAAGAGCTATTAGCAAAGATGTAATTTCTCGATAAAGTATTTATTCAAGAAAGTGACATATTGAGAAAGATAAAATGATTAGGTGAATGTCATCCAATAATATCAAATAAAATGATTAAAGTAAAATTTGATCAACCCTGTGAAAGGTTTAAAACTAGCTAAATGTTTTATTCTTATAGGTTATAAAAGGTTTAGTAGAATATCTAATTTTTCTTTAAGATATGATTTCATTTATATGAATACACAATAGTTATAGATTCGTGATGAAGTGAATCATGAGATAGTAAATTATCTAATCTTAAGAAAATACAATTTACTTTACATGAATGCACAAAAGTTGTACATTCGTGATGAAGCAAATTATGAGATGATTCTATTATAGCTAAATATGATATAGCAATGCATAATGATTATGAGTTTAACATATAAATATCAATACTAGTTTTATTTCTCTAGAAAAAAAAAAAAAAACATAAACATGGAATAAATCTAAAGGCTTAGAGTCTTAAGAAAATTCCAAACTATGTAAAACTTAATAAGTTGTATCATCGCAAGATGAATCCTTAATGTATAAAAGACTAGTGGGAGTCTCCTCACTTTCAAGTTTTGTACATAGATAACACATTAGTTTGTAAAAGTATTGACATATTTGCATTTGTAGAATGGTTTTACCATTACTTTCTTTATTTAGACTTGAGATAAATATTTACATTCTTG
This sequence comes from Reutealis trisperma, assembly GCA_947687605.1. Lineage (NCBI taxonomy): Eukaryota > Viridiplantae > Streptophyta > Magnoliopsida > Malpighiales > Euphorbiaceae > Reutealis > Reutealis trisperma. The sequence goes on along the minus strand of CANTUT010001259.1, from coordinate 242,435 downwards.
TAATTCATATCTATAGAGACAGAATGAAGAGAATGTTAAATATGTCTAAATCAATATTTGGAAAAGATGTTAAAGAGTTCAACATGCTAATTCCAAAAGTTTTATTTTTAAAGATTTTGATATCCACTTTTTGATGGTTGATTCCTTAGTTACCCAAAGAAAGTATGGCATGGAATCTTTATAGTATGACTATAAGAAATCTAAATTATATAAGAGTTGTATAATGAGTCAGACATCGAGAATGTTGTTATTATGACTAATAGATTCTAATCCTATCTAGGATTAAATTATTGGAAATATAATCAAAACTATTCTAAAGTACTTGAGAAGTATTTAAGATTTAATTTTGACAAATGAATAATATTACTACATAAATGATAGAGATTCTATGATTGGGATTGTTGTTATCTATGATGAAGAAATAATTTGCTAGAAAAATTATGAGCAAATTATTATTACCAACTTCATTATAGAAGCCGAATTTGCTATATAGAATGTTGCAAATAAGAAACTATTTTGGATTTAGTAGTTATAAATGGTTTAAGAGTTTCTCTAGTACATCACGAGTATCTCTCTGCTATGATAATAATGAAGCCTTAGCTTACAGCATGGGAACTCAAGTCTCACACTGAATTCCAGAATATTTCAAAAGGCATTAAGATATTGTCAAATCAATTTTTAGAATAGGGTGTTCTAGGTTTGCAAAAAGTAGCATTAACCATTAACTAAATTCAAAAATTAGTAATAGTTAAACTTTATCTTCGGAAGATGAGTTTCTGATACTAAGCAAAATGGCTCTAATGCAAGTGGGATATTGATAGTAGTATGTGCCCTAAGAGCCATATAATAGTTATGTAATTATCGATATTAATTCCTAATGGCATAATATATATTTATAACATGAAAAAGGTTTTTATATTATTGAATATAGTCTTTAAGTATTTATAAGAGCATCAATTTCCAAGTGTTGAGAATATGGGAGATAAATCACTCTTGTACAAATATTTTAAATATGCTTATGGCTATAAGATTAATGACTGGGCATCATTAATTTTAGAAGACCATCACCTCTCTTTGTTTTCTATAATCAGTATATGATATAAATGATTATAAAGGCAATGAATCTTATACTGCTGGGCAAGTGATGTCGATTCAAAAAAGTGGATATTCATAGGATGAATAGTCGAACTATCACCTAAGAAAATAATAATATGGGATTTTACTATTTGTCAATTATTTATCAACTAGGTCATAATAGTACATTTAATCCTTTGACTTGAGGGATACTATATGTCATACATAGGTAGTTAGGATTTATTACTGCTCATATAGACGTACTATTCATGAACAAATATATGGCATGTGATAGCTCTAATTTGTTATATATGGAGATAAGTAATCACCAAGATAGATCCTATGCTATTTATTTATTCTTGATAATTAAAGCTCTTGGCCAGGATAGACAAATTCACTAGAAAGAGCTTTTAGAATGAATCTAATCTCATTAATAAATAGAACCAAGATAAGGACATGGAATCGAGACACATTGGGGTTTAACATAAACCATTATCCTAGCTGAGATTGGGATCTTTAATGAAGGGATTATAGTGCATGATAATTTATGATCAATGGTCCATGTGATGTTTAAAGTTATCAACTATAAACATTTATTTCTAATTAGGTAATCATGATATGGAATGCTAGCTGTCACTGATGACTTCTGGGACTAAATGTGAAGTGGGGATTTCACATTAGTAGAGAAAAATGTTTTCTCATTCCAATTGCTAATTAGACATCAACCTAGAAAGTCACACACCCAATAGTGATTGTCTTCCAAGCATAAAAGGTTTACCATAATAATTAATTAAAGTGTTTAATTAATTGATTGTTGTAAAATGATTATACATGTAATTAAATTTATAAGGACTGTAGCATGTTCTAATGTTTAATCTAAAAAGGTTTCGATTCAATTAAATCTTCATTTTTATATGATGCAAATGAGAAAGATTGAATTTAAAATGATTTTGACTAAATCAAAGACTTAATTTTAAGCTTAATGAAAACCCTAAACACATGAGATGTGGTCTCAGCCCATATGTGATATGGAAAAGAGGCAATTTAGGAATTAGATAAAATTCACTATTCATAAGCCTATGTGATGGGTTTAGGGGTTAGAGAATTTTCTACTAAGGTTAAAATTGTAATTACATCTTTTTATATAATGGAATTGTCCATTTTTCTACATAGGCAATTTTACCCCTAAAGGATAAAACGGTCATTTCACCCCTAAAGGATAAAATGGTCATTTCACCACTTGAAAAAGCAAAGTCCACCTTTGCTCCTTCATCAAACGATGTGCTATTTGTCTTTGTCAAGACTTAAGGGTTAAGTCAGTTTTTATGTTGAAATAAAAAGTAAACATCATTTTTCCAATTTGAAGCTTTTAGAGAGAGAAGTGGGAGAGAGAAAGAAAAGATGTATAAAGTGTTTCTTCAATTTTTCTTTTAATCTTCAATTCTTTTCTTTATTCTTTGTGAAAGAACAATTTCTTACAAATTGAAAATGAGTTTAGTCCAAAACAAATGAAAGAGAAACCTTAACTTCCTAAAGGTTTTTTAGGGAAAATCTTAAATCAAATTTGGGCAACTAAAAGAGGGATTCAAGAATACCAAGGAAACCAAATGGAAACTGAAAGGTGACCCAGGTGTGGATGATGTAGAGGCTTCACAATTAGGAAGCTCTTTGTTAAAGAAAGAAGGAACCTTCAAGAGGTAATATGATTACTCTTCCTTCTTCTTTTTATGTATATGTGTTTTACACTCAAATTAATTGATTGCTTGAATGGATGTTTGGACCAAAAATTAGGTGAAGTGAAATTTTAAAATGTTTGAAATTTCACCCCACCACCTTTCTTTTGCTACTTTTGGCTCCACCATTCCTTCATTTATAAAACCAAAAACCAAACCCTAAAAGAAGTCCAAAGCCTAGACTACCCAATTAAGAACCCAAGCAACCCAACTAAGCTAGCATCACAAAAGGAAACATTGGGCCATATGGAATGAACCATAAATCTCTATCATTTATGATAACCTATAAATGCCCTCATAGCCTTAAGCTTCAAAAATGTAACAAGGAGTAAAACATCAACACCCTATTACCAAAACTAATCGTCCCTCCAAAGTTTTAGGATGTCTAATCAAACAAATTCCCTTATGAACTTCAAATAAGCTTCTTGCCTTCTAAATCCTAGTTATCCTACTATTATGATAAGTCAAACCCATGTCAAAATTACCAAATTATTGCCCTCTAAAATGGGGCATCTCCCTAAAATCACCTTTTCAGATAGCCAATCATTAGTTCAACACATCTATCTTGCATAAATGCCTTTCTGCTTAGGGTCTAGAATACCTATCATTGTCATTAATAAAAAACATCAAAAAATTGTTAGACCTTCCTAGGACAATCTTATGGATCCACCAAAAAAATAAATCAAAATAATCATCTCATAACCTCTAGGCCACTTTTAGAAGTCAGCATTGCATCCAAATTGCATTTATGACATGCACATAACAAACTCGTGAATCCACCCTTTTGCAACCATACATTCATCCATTACATGCATCATCACAAATCATACATAGCGCACAAACCATCCATAGTGTGAAAGTTAAACAAAATACCCATAAATCCTAAAGTATACGTACATAAATGTGCACCTTAAAATATACTATCCAAAAGCAACCCACAAATATACAAGGCAATTATAGTATTTTGGAAGCACCCAAGGCCTTATCACTTAAAGAATTACAAATGGAAATCACTTGTTTCTTTTTGAAGCAAAATTAAATGTAAAAAGGCTTTTTTGTTTTGAATTTGAAATGAAATAAATAATTGCAAAATAGGAAATTAAAAGAAAATGTTGATTAAAATTCTATAGGTTTAAATGCAAAGAATTAAGGATGCCTAGGGTTTGTATGCAATTTATCAATCCTATATGTTTATAAATATACACAATTTATTATGCTAAAGCCTTACTTTCTAACAATTCAAAGGATATTAATCAATCTATTAGCAATCGCATTCATAGAAATCATTTTATCAAATCATAAATCAGAAACAAAAACCTAATCTTAAAACTTATATTTCTAATTCATTTTAAGATCCTAAAAGAATGAAATCTAGAATTGAACTTCAATTCTTGATCCTTCATTCAAAACCTAAGTCAAATAATTGATAGCTAAGCAATTGTTCATTACCAATTAATCAATTCAATTAGGAATAACAAAAATCATTAAATGAGATTTAATTCAATTCCATATCATGAACAAAGCATATAAACCCTATACAATATTGAAATTAGTTCATGAGAAATATAATAACAATCTCCAAATTATCAAAATCAAAAGAATCCATTGAATTAAATCTTTCAATTTAATAATCCAAAGATGAAAATAACAAGGAAATTAAACTTACAAACCAATTGGATGTTCTAACCCAATCTCTTGGGTTCTTCACAAAGAACTCCCAAAATAATTAAAGTCAATCTTATCTAAGTATGAAACCTAAAAAACTAAAATTAAGAAAATAAAAGCAGAAAATAATGTCAAAAATCAAATGAACAATGTCTTCTCTCCTTCTCCAAATGGCTCTATCCAAATAATATGTTTTCCTTTCTATTTATACTTTTCAAAATAAACTAGGGTCCAAAAAGCCCTTAAAAACTCCAATAAAATTCAATAACTGCTCAAAAGTAGTGTAGCGAGATGCCAGGGGCCTACAGCGGGCGCTGGGGCTATTTAGGCTATAAGTAGCACTCAGCTGCGCACGCTGAGTCTTTGTTGCGAGGTGCTACTGAGGCATGCCTACAAGTTAGCTGTTGTTGCAAGTGCTAGGTCTCGCTGCGACACGTTGGCACTGACTGTAGGTTGCTGCGGGGTAATGGAGCTTGCTTCCATGTGATGACATTCCTTTTGTAGTGCAATGTTCTGCCGATTTTTTTGTTTTTGCTTCAAACTTTTGTTTTCAAGCCTAATTCCTACAAAACAAGATTAAACCTTCCTTAAACCTAGAAAGAGGAATAAAATAACACAATCTAACCTATATGGACATGAATTAAACACAAAATGCCTAATTTAATATGAATAAAAACCATGGAAATATGCCATAAACAACTTCCCCCACACTCACCTTTTACTTGTCTTTAAGAAAAATTGTACTCAATAATTTTCCTTGGTTAGCATCAAGAACCTTATAAACTTAAGAAACTATAGTGTGTGCCTCAAAAGATGAATGTTTGAATAAGAGTGTAACAATAATTGCAGAATACTCAACACAATTTACCTAAAATCACCATAAATCCACCAAGTACCAATCAAATCTTTGCAAGGATTACTAGAAAGAAAGCTTGTTGCACTTCATGATAGGATAAACACTCAATATTATTAAAGAGAATCTCTAATCAAAAGATTTATATCCATGCATGCTCATCCACCTCATAAGCACACTAACCAATTTTAACTCTACTAATGGAGTTCACAAAGGTCAAAAAGATCAAAAGGTCTTTATTAAGGTCGTAACAAGGTTTAAAAGTTAATGGGCTAATCAAGAAACAAGTTAAAATGAACAAAAATTTTCTTTGAAAATGATGCAAAACACAAACGAACTTTAATAGTAACCACTTCTCTCTTTTAAGAAAAACAATGGAGCAATAAGCACTTTAAACTTCAAACTCTTTTGAATTATGACCCTTGAAAAGGGAAATATCTTTTTTTTTTCATAGTTTCTCCCACACTTATTTTTGTGCAGGAGTTTTATTAGTTTTCCATCACACCACTCAATTGTAAACAATATTGAAAAAGTTACTATCTTCACCAACTTTGCATTATTACTCAAAGAAAACACAAGGATGGTGACAATGTGGTTGAATTATGCAAAGATACTAAAGTTTAAAATATACATGTTAATGTATTTATTTGGTTCAAATGGCTAACTAGAGGTAAACACTTAAAACAGGTAGGTATAAGGATTTGGTTAAAACAAAGAAGTGCCTTAATCATTTCTTCCTTCCTTAAGTGAACTTAAAATTTCACTTTGACTAATTGGCTAGCATGTTCTAAGGTAGGCAAGATTGATCAGTGATAACAGGTTGTATAAGCCCTCTCTAAGTTTAGCATACATAAGCTTCTTACGGTAATTCAAACAAATCAAAGATTTAACTCAAATGTAATGATCTAGCGCAAAAAGAGTTTAATATCTATCGCAATTGCAAATAATCTAATGCAAACACAACTTTATTATATAATTGGCCACACTTAAATTTCAATTCCAAAATCAACACCTTAAGCCAAACCAAATGAATAGTCAAGTAAGCTTAACAAAGAGGCAAAACAAAGGTATAACTCAGTAACTCATAAAACATTTACACAATATGCATAACATTAAACAAAACAATACACAAATTAACAATGAAACAAAAAGAAATTACTCCCCCCCACACTTAAACTCCACATTGTCCTCAATGTGGAAATGCATGCATCTAAACACAAGGGACTACTAAACATAAGATACTACAAATTAAATGCTAAAATAGGAAGGTTACCTTATGCATCCACTTCTGATGGTGAAGGAGGGGGTGATTCCAACATAATGCCATACTGCTTATTGATTTGTGCTAACTTATGCCTTTGAGACTTCTATTCTTTCTCCAACTTGTCAAATCTTTTGTTTATTTCAGCTATGCTGGCCCAGTTTTGCTCTTCCATCAAATCAAGTTTGCTCAAAACTAGTTGCCACCCTTCCAACTCAGCATTTGGCTCCATAGGAGGAGCTATCTCAACGTCATGCTCACTCTCAGGATTACTCGACGAGGACCCTCTATACAACACATTTGGTGGCAGGTTATTGAGCCAATGGTCCCTCTAACATTTTTGAGTTTCTAGTTCCCTTAGACATCATTCCACAGTAATCACCTCAAACTGAATCCATGAATCCACAGTGAAATTCAATTTTGGTAATGGTTATAATTCTCTAGAGTTTCAATCAATAAGATAATAGGAAAATACTATTGCTGAAATAATGTGCCCTATGTTCAAATTATACTGTTTATGAGTGATCATATCCATCATTGTTTGATGCAACAAAGAGGCCGTGTCAATCTGTTTCTTGTTTGCCAAGCACCATAACACACACAATTCCTTATGTGAAACTTTACTACTCTTTGATTTTCCAAACACAACATGGCACATGAATTTGAGCAAAATGAGAGTAGCATGATGTTTGATAAACCCGTTAGGAGCCTTGTTCTAATAAAAAATTTTGACCTTAATTAATTGTTCCCAAAATTCATTCACGTTAAACTTACTCTCTATACAATCATAACCCTCCTTAAAAAATCCAAAAACCTCATAAAATTTTTCATTCCTAAGTCTATACTCCTTATCTTGTATTCTAAAGTAAATTTGATTTTCATCATCAATTGGACAATATGAAGTAAAAAATTCAAGTGCAATCTTAGGGTATACATCATAATCAATCTTTATAAATTCCTCCTAACCCAAAATTGCATTCAATCTTTCAATCTCAACATCTAAACCTAACTCTTTCAAATTATCAAAATTAGGGTACTAACAAGGTTAAAAGAATGATTAGTTTGAGTAAGTGCCTCATACCTTTCTCCTTCCACTTTTGTGAGAATTCAAAATGGAGCTCTATAATCATCTCTCAAATCCTCCACATCCTTCTTTCCTTTGCTTCTAGTCTTAGAACCTTTCTTTCCCACACTCTTGCCTTTCTTAGACATGACTTACTTGATTAAAAGAGATTATACGAGAAAATTGGAGTTTACGAAGATGGGTAATGATCTTGTTGTAGTACTTTGGAGAGGAGAATGAATTTTGAAGGATGGGTCTTGTGAAAAGAAGAGATAGGGTTTAATGGGAGAGGTTATTGGCATGAGACTTTGATGAGAATGAGTAGATGTGATGAATTTTTTGGGTTTAATTGAAGTGCTGGTGTCCAAAATTCTAAAAATGCCCCTCCTAAAATGCTACAATAAGGCCCATAGCGTGCTCCAAGGAAGTGCTATAAGGCATTATTGCATGCACTAGGGAGGTGCTACGAGGCATTACTACAAGCTCCTTGATGGCCAGTTGTTGTGGCGCATGCCATGGAGTGCTGCGAGCTTCCTGGCAGCCTGTATGCTCTTGCACGCTCCATGGCTACTCCTGCGCACGCCACACTTTTTTTAGTACCTGACACTTTGAATTTGCATCCCTATTTTGCACCAACTAGACTCCTATAACATTTAAGCTTTTATTGCATAATTCCTAGCACCTGAATACCATAAAAATCATAACCAAACCATCTTATAAACCTGAACTAAAAACGAGTAAAAATAATTCAAAAATGAATACTAAAAGGAGCAAAACAAACACTTTTAAACTGATTTTATTTTATTTTATATTATATTTTTATATTTATTTATTTTTATTTATATGAAAATAAACTAGGATCAACAAAATGAAAGTAACTAACTTGGGGTGCCTCCCAATGAGCGCTTTTTTTAATATTGTCTTAGGTGGATGTTGTGGAAGGATTTAAGGGTCCTCGAGCAAAATGCTCTAAATTTCCTTAAACTCTTCCACACCCTCATAATATGACTTAACTCTCTGACCATTGACTCAAAAATTTTCATTTGTATGAGAGTTAAACAATTTAATAGCTCCAAAGGGAAATACCACATTAACAATAAAAGGATCACTCTAGCGGGTTTTGAGTTTACCAGGAAATAGGCACAATCGCGAATTAAAGTGTAAGACTTTCATACCCGATTTAAGGGTCTTTCGAACAAGGTTCTTGTCATGTAAAGCCTTAATCCTTTCCTTGTAAATCCGACAGCTCTCATATGCTTCATTTCGAAGCTCATCCAATTTTGACATTTATAGCATCCTTTTCTCCTTTACTTTCTCCAAGTTGAAATTTAAGGCCTTGATAGCCCAATATGCTTTCTACTCCAATTAAACTGGTAGGTGGCAAGCCTTTCCAAATACAAGTTGAAATGGACTCATCCCCAAAGGAGTCTTATATGTTGTCTGGTATGCCCACAGTGCATCGCTAAGGTAAAGCGACCAATCCTTCCTAGACAAATTCACCGTCTTCTCCAAAATCCCTTTGATTTGCTTGTTGGAAGTCTCTACTTGCCCTAAGGTTTATGGATGGTAGGGAGTTGCCATCTTATGCTTTACTGCTAACTTTTGCTTTAGCTTGTTGTAAAAATGGCTTCCCCATCACTAACAATCACCTTAGTGTGCCATGCCTGCTAAGAATATGGTCTTTCACAAATTTCACAACAACATGATCATCATTAGTTTGGGTAGGAATTGCTTCCACCCACTTAGAAACATAACCCATAACAACCAATATAAATTGAAAACCAAAGGAAATGCAGAAGGGCCTCATAAAATCAATACCCCATACATAAAATATCAGCACATGCTAGGGTCCTCATAAATTTAATTATATGCTTAATCATTTTACCACTAATCAATTAATTAAACACTTTAATTAATTATTATGGTAAACCTTTTACATTTGGAAGGTGATCATTATTAAGTGTATGACTTTCTAGGTTCATGTCTAATTAGCAATGTGAATGAGAAAACATTTTTCTCTACCAATGTGAAATCCCACTTCACACTTAGTCCCATAAGTTATGAGTGATAGCTACCATTCCATATCATGACTACCTAAGTAGAAATGAATGTTTATAATTGATAACTTTAAACATCACATTCACCATCGATCATAAATTATCATGCACTAGAATCTCTTCATTAAAGATCCCAATCTCGGCTAAGGTAATGGTTTATGTCAAACCCTAATGTGCCTCTATTCTATGTCTTTATCTCGATTCTAATTCTTGATAAGATTAGATTCCTATTAGAAACTCTTCTTAGTAAATCTTACTTTTCAGGCCATAAACTTTAATTATCAAGAATAACTAGATAGCATAGGATCTTAGCCTCATTTACTCAAGCTAATCAATTCTATCTTGCCGATAACTTACCTCTATACATAACAAATTAGAAATATCGCATGCCATATATTTGTACATGAATAGTATGTCTATGAAAGCAATAATAAATCCTAACTACCTATGTATGAGATATAGTATCCCTTTATGAGGCTTTGCCCGTGCACCAGTCTGATCCACTAAAGGGGATCGAAATGCTCATTTGGGAGAAACATCACAATTAGAACCCACTATAAGTTCATAAAATTGTATTTTGTAAGTTGTAATTTGCAAAAGGAGTTGCCACTTTAATTTTGTTTATTTTAGTAGGGAAAATTAAAGGAAAAACCCAATTTGATTAACTCCAAAATTATACCATTTATCCCAAGGAAAAGCACTAGTCCTTGAATGACCAAAGAGGGTTCTAGGACTAGGTTTTGGTGAAAACAATAAAAAAAATTAGTTTGGCTTAAATACAAAATAGCTTTAAAAAAGAAGTTTTTATGTATGCATGAATAGATATAATATGATGCATGAAACAAATATTATTTGGGCAATGCATGGTAAAATATAAGATAATGACTATTATAAAATGCGAAAAATAAAGGAAAAATACTTAAAATTATTACAAGTTAAAATATCAAATCAAGGGATCTTTCTCTAGCCCCTATGGGTCATAAGAAAAGCACACATTTCCATATAAAATCTAAACAACTAAAATAAGAAAAATAATAATAAAACAATTGCAATAAAAAGAACTAAAGTTTTAACTTTTATTTAAGAAAAACAATTTCGATCCTAGACTATATGAAGAAGGTCATAGAGAGAAGAAGTTGTTAATTTTAGCAGAGTTGAATGCCTTAGAGACTGCAAGCCTGCATATCCCTATGAGTGGGAATCAAACCCCATGCAATTCTTCCTTTTTGTGAAGGTGGAGTTTTTAAGTTATTGCCTTTGTTATCATGTTTTGATTGATTTTAAGGGCTTAGGGATTTGTTAATTGGGTCAGATTTTAATTAACAAAAATTAGATCTTGAAATTAGAATTGAAAAGGAAAAGAAAAGAACTTTTACCTTTGGCTTTCGGCAACAAGGAATGTAAGGATGAGCTTAGCACTAGATCTAAGTTTCACCTTGGCATAGGGATAGCACGAGCACTCCTTTTGGAGGAAGAAATCTTGAACTCTTTTTAGGGGGAAGGACTTTGGATCACCCTTGCTTGAGTACCATGAATTCTCTTAAATTGCACCTTTTCTTAATTAAGCAGCTTAGAGAGATGATTTAAAGTGATTAAGAAGCTTATGAATAAGGTTTAAGATGATTATGAAGCTTATGAATAGGGTTTGAGATGATTAAGAAGCTTATGAATAGGGTTTGAAGTGATTATAAGATTTATGAATAAGGTCTTATGTGATGGAGGAGGTTTTGGAATGGGGTTTTAGAGATTTTGAGGTTTATAAAGAGAGTTTTAATGATTGGAAGGCTTAGGAATAAAGTTTTAAAAGCTTTAGGAAGAGGATAGAAGCATGTCATTGTATGTGGAAGTTATTATGAGGTGCAAGGTATTTATAGGGGAAGTTTGGGGGCTCAAAACTTTGAATTTTTGGCATGGAAACCAAGAAAAATGAGATGCAGTAATTTATCCTAGGCTGCGGTAATCACAAAACTCTCTGCAATAGCCAAATTGGCTACGATAGATACAAGGAACCTACAATAACCCAAGGGTGGCTGCATTTACCACAGCCATCTATAAGTTGTCGTAGTTGGCTCGCAGGTCGTCGCATCTCATTTTTGTCATGTTCTCATATGTTTTTGTTTTGATTTGGGCCCAGTTTGATTCTATGGGTTCATAATTGAGTATTGGTCATCCGAAGGTGCAAATTGGAGTGTTCATAGCTGCCCCCTCATTAGAATTGGCTTTAAGCAAAAGGCAATTCTAATGACAGTGAACCCTGAGAAGAGATACCATGTCGAACCTTAGGCTTGTGCTTATGCCATGTTAGATTTTTTGGCTTATGCATTATGCCATGTCAGATTTTATGCTTATGATATTTGCTTGTGTTTTTCATACATATGGGCATTCATACTTGTGCAAATTGAACCTTGAACCTTGCAAAGGATAAATATGGTATAAGAATACAAACCTTTTGGGAGGAGGCCCTTAGGATAAATGAGGTTTTGTCAATGGCTATTGGTTAGACCTTGATGTTGGATGTGAGAATAGTCTTAGTGAATTTCAATCAAAGCCATCAGTCTAGCCTTAATGTTGGAGGTAAAGATGGTTTGGAGAATTTTAATCAAGGCTATCTATCCAGCCTTAATGTTAAAAGTGAAGATGATTTGATGAATTTCAGTCAATGCTATCTGTCCAACCTTAATGTTAGAAGTAAGATGTTTTAATGAATTTCAATCAAGGCTATCTGTCCAGCCTTAATGTTAGAAGTAAAGATGGTTTGATGAATTTTAGCCAAGGCTATCTATCCGGCCTTAATGTTAGAAGTAAAGATGGTTTAGTGAATTTCAATCAAGGCTATTTGTCTGGTCTAGACTTTAAGATTTAGAGATTTGGTCCACCTAGAAGGGTAGATTTGGGAATTCAAAATGGTTACCAAAGCCAATTGTTTGGCCTTACTTTTAGGGAGATCGTAATCAAAGTTATCCATTGGGTTTTGATGTTTGGGAGGATTGGGATCAAAGCTATTTGTTTAGCTTTAGTGATTAGGAGGATTGGGATTCAAGTTGTCTGTTCAGCTTTAGTGTTAGGAAGATTGGGATCAAAGCTATCTATTTGTCTTTAGAGTTTGGAAGATTAGGATCAAAGCTACCTATTTGGCTTTGGTGTTAGGAGGATTGGGATCAAAGCTATTTGCTTGGCTTTGGTATTAGGAGGATTAGGATCAAAGTTATTTGTCCAACTTTGATGTTGGAAAAAATTTGGATCAAAGTTATCTACTTGGCTTTGGTGTTTGGAGGAATAGGATCAAAGCTATCTGTTCGACCTTGATGTTATGGGATTTAGAATAGGTTATGTCTCTAAAAGACAAGGGGTGTGGGAATGTCATTATAGGTGGCTCGACTTAATTTGCCCATAGAAAGTTACTATTGAGGATCAACCCTTATAGGGAAAGGTCTTGGCTAAGGATTGGTCATTGGGATGGTAGGTAAGGTAGGTCCTTTGAAGGATAGATTGGTCTTGAGATGTTAGATCAGGTTATGTTAGGTTCCAATCTAGTCATGAACTATCACTTGAAGATTAAGGTTGCACAATTTAAGAAAAGATGGTTGAACCAATACAATGTCTAAGATAGTGGATTCATTAGTTGATCTAACTTGATAAAGAGACCTTGGGTTTAAAGAAGACTACAAGAATTGCTATGGGAGGTAGTTTATCTAAGAAACTTAGGCTTTAATGATGGTGGGCCTTAGTTCAGCTGATGTGCGTAATTCATGAAATTTTGTCAAAAAATTCAATAATAATATGCCTAGGATGCATAATCTTTGGAAGGAATTAGGGGTAGAGGTGTTTTAAAGGAGATAGGTGGCATGCCACCTTGTAAGTTGATTTAGCAAGTTGGACACATAGATTAGGAGGTGAGACTAGACTTCAACTGATGTGTTAATGGTAGCATGAGACACGAGAGGGTTAAAACTCTAAGTGAAAGTGATGAAAACACTGAACATGGTACAAATGTAGAGAAACATGACTCTATGAAAGGTAAGACTAACAGAATGACTATCTTTAGATGTGATATGATGCAAATATGTATACCTAAACTAATCAATTAATAGTTAATTTTGTGTTTTGATGCATGAATTTTATCTTTAATGTGGTGCTTTTAATCTTGTTTTTAAGTGTTCTTTAAGTAATCTAGGTAACTCTCAAAGGATCAAAGGTTCTATACATGAAAGGGAAGAAGTTTTGCAAGGACTAGCCAAGACAAGCTTGTGCTGACTCGTGCCCTTTAGTGCCGAGTCATGCCAGAAGCCACATGGTGCCAACTCATCCTAGCCTGTCTTGAGTAGTTATGGTGCCTTTTCATCAAAACACTTCACAAAAGGCTCCTTTTTACAAAGGACATGATTTGGGACACCTAGAAAACTATAAATAAGAATGTTTTATAGAATTTTAGACATGTGATATTAGTATTACTCATATATTAAGTTAGTAATTAAAAGTGTAATTTAAGTGTTCAAAAGTTAGAACAAGATTGAAGAGTCACCAAGGCATTTAAACAAAGCATTCAAGGACACTTCTTCAAAGTAAATTTCTGGAGCAAGGATTAAAGAAAATATCATCAAAGTTTCCTTTCCCTTGTCTTTTTTATCTTTGTTCCTTGATGTTCATCTTGTCTTCTTGTCTAAACTTTGTCATTTACACTATGAATATACACTAGTTTGGTTTCTTTGAATTGTAATAAAGTGTTGGTTTTAATCATTCTATTTCTTATATGCTTTGCATGATTTAGTTTTAATTGTGTGCTTAATTAATGTTGTATGTGCTTGATCACCATGTATAACATGATAGTCAAATTATTCACAATGAGAGTTGGGATAAATTGATGGAGAAATAATTAAAATTACTTAGAGAATAGGATAAGCACTTGGAGACAAGCAAATCCACTCTAAGGGGAATTATAGTATTGGCATGAATATTTATGGTTTTGTTCTATCTCTATGATGACATGAGAATGCTCATAGACTCTAGATCAAACACTTCTAATTGACAACAAGAGTTGCTTTTAGGAATTATAAACTATACTCTCAATCATTGCATGCATATAACACATCTTATTAAAATCAATTCTGATTTGTAATTCAATCTAATCAACATCCTTAATCATAATATTAGTATAGTAGCACATAGTTAGTTTTAAATCTCTTATTTAATATCCTTACCTATCCATCCTAGTAACTGTCTAATTAATATGAAATTTCCAAGTTCCCTAGAGTTCGACACCCTACTCATCCTATACAATCCCTTTGGATTTGGGTCACCATAGTAGGGTTAATAAATTTTTGGCGCCGTTGCCAGGGAACTTGTTGTAATTTTTATTAATTTAGGATAGTGAAAAGTTGTTTTAGGTTTTTGTTTTTGTTTTATACTTTTTATTTTTTGTTTTAATTTTAGTTGAACATGCAACAAAGTAGAAGCTCTAATGATCTTCTATTTGATCCTGAAATTGATCAAAATTTTTATGCTTTGCATAGGAATCAAAGACAAAGAGAAGAAGATCAACACAACTTAATGATCGAAGAAAGACGAATGTTAGGCGACTTTGCCATGCCTAACATCACATATTGTATAGGGGGTATAATGGCTCCTTCAATTGCAAACAACAACTTTGAAATCAAACCTAGCATCATTCAAATGGTGCAAAATAATCAGTTTGGTGGTTTGCGAGGGGAGGATCCATATGCACACATCTGGACATTCTTGAACATATGTGTAACATTTAAAATAAATGGAGTATTGGATGATGCAATTTGATTGAGGCTCTCCATTTTCAGTCAAAGAAAAAGCTCAAATATGGTTGGCAAGTTTACCAAGTGAATCAATCACCACTTGGGATCAATTGAAGCAAGCATTCCTTCAAAAGTACTTCCCTCCACAAAAGATTGCAAAATTCCATAATGAGATCACCACCTTTAAGCAAAATCCAAATGAAATAATTTATACTTCTTGGGAAAAATTTAAGGAACTCCAAAGGCAATGCCCATATCATGGATTGCCTGATTGGATGATTCCTCAAATTTTTTATAACGGATTGACAAATGAGAATGGCAACATAGTCAATGCCGCATCTGGAGGAAAATGGATGGATAAGACAGCAAGAGAGGCTATCACTTTACTTGAAGAACTTGCATCCCGAGGATACATGGGAGATGAGACAACTATGGCAAAAGCAAAAGGGATCTTGGAACTTAACACTATTAACATGCTAACAGCAAAGGTAGATGCACTCACCAAAATGGTAAGTAAAACTCAAATTAATTCTACTGAAAATACTGATGTTGTTTGTAAACTATGTGGAGGTCCTCATCCTTATTCCCAATGTAGTTCAAATGAGGAGGTAAATTATGTCCAAGGGGGGTATAACCAAAGAATAGGTATGAACTTAAACACATACAACCCTCAATGGAAGAACCATTCTGGTTTTTCTTGGTCTAACCCATCCTCCCAATTAAACCCACCAATTAACCAAAATCTCAAACTAAATAACCCACCAGGTTTTCCCATGAAGCAACCCTCTACTCCTACACCACCTAAATCTACTCTAGAGACCCTTCTAGTGCAGTTTGTAGGAACACAAATATCCATTAATAAACAAACTGAGGAGCAATTTAAACAACTTAATTCCAAAATTGATCAACTTGTTACTCACAACAGAATTTTAGAAACTCAAATTGCCTAACAAACTTCTTCCTCTAACCCTAAACCTGTAGGTAAGTTACCTAGTCAACCAGAATTTGTTCAAAGAGAGACTTGCCAAGCAATTACTCTAAGAAGTGGTAAGATGGTTGAAAATACTGCTAATGAGAATAAAAATGATATAGTAGGTGATGACGAAGTAAACTTAGAAAGTAACCAAGGGAGTGGGATTAAAGGTAATAATAAAAATAAAAGTATCATACCACCTAAGGTTAATGATCCTAAAGTAGATCTTAAGGCCTTGCCCTTTCCTCAAAGGTTCATAAGAAGGAACCTAGATAAGCAATTTGGCAAATTCCTAAAGTATCTTAAAGATATTACTATTACTATTCCATTCTTAGATGCTATAAGGGATATGCCAGCTTGGGGTAAATTTTTAAAAGACATGGTCTCTCATAAAAGCAAATTGGAAGATTATGGTCTAGTATCTTTAGTAGAAGAATCTAAGGCCATGTTTTCTATGTCCCCTCATAAGCAAAAAGATCCTGGATGTTTCACCGTCCCATGCATGGTTAGAGGAAAGTATTTTGATAAAGCTTTATATGATATTGGTGCTAGTGTAGGTTTAATGCCTTATTCTATTTATTTAAAACTTAATTTGGGTAAACTTAAGCCTACTAACATGTGTCTCTTAATGGCTAACAAGACTATTACCTATCCAATTGGCATTCTTGAGAATGTGCCAACAAAAGTAGGTAAGTTTATAGTTCCTGCAGATTTTGTTGTCCTAGACATGGAGGAAGACCTTGAAATTCCTATCTTGTTTGGAAGACCATTCTTAGTAATGGTAGGTGCTATCATTGATATAAAGAAAGGTAAAATCACATTTGAGGTAAATAATGAATGCATAGAATTTAATGTTCTTAAAATGATGAAATCTTCACCTATGGAAGGAGTTAGTAGGATTGACTCTATAGACTTAATTGATGAATGTACAAATGAGGTCAAATATGAATGCATGATTCAAGAACCTATTCCCCCTTACCAAGACCAAGAAGAAGAGGTAAATCTTTTAGAGACTACTTCACATCATCACTCCTTCCGACCTACTAGATTTGAACCTCTAAAGAGAAATAATGACCCAAATTCTTCTTCAAGAGAAGAAGTAAATTTTGAACTCAAGCCTTTGCCATCAAATTTAAAATATGCATGTAACAACCCACACCCACCCTAGGAATTTTCATGATAAATTGCTTAATTTAGAACTAATAAGGTTAAGGGTGTGCTTGTGTGAAAAATTTATGATCTAAGTGATTGATGAGTATGTGGCTTATTAAATTAATTTTAATATGCATAATATGAGTTGTTATTATGAAATAAATGATTTACATGAAGTGTATTTGCATAAAAGAATTTATTTTAAATAAAATGAATTTTCATGCAAAAGACAATTTTTAAGCATAAAATAATGTTATGGGTATTTTTAAAATATTTTAAAATAAATATTTTTGAGGAAAAAGTTCCAGAATTAATAAGAAAAATATTCTTTTTATTTTAATTCTTATTCAGCCAAAAACTTAAAGGAACAGCCCAAATACCCAAAAGCCCACTACACCAAAATCCTCCTAACCTAATTCATTAAGGGTATTAGTGGAAATTCCACTCCAACCCTAATATTTATTCTAAATTTTGGTCAAACAAGGGCTTCCAGTAGCCATTCTCTTATTCTTTCTATATCTTGGCAGAAAATTCTCTCAAAATATTTCTCTCTACTAAAATATTGAAAACACCTTTCCGTTTCGCGATTTCATGACCGTAATCATAAGTTTTTATTCTCTTTTGATTTCTAAACTGATTTGTATGAAATAAATTATGGGAAAATTATTTTGAACTGTTTGATTACTAATTTCTACATATTCAATTCTGTTTGAGTGAATTTTTGGGAGAGAAAATTTATTTTCTACCGAAAACACGATTCTTTCCGCAAGATTTCTCCAAAAGTGAATTCTATAACTTAAAATCAAAATTTTTATGCATAAACATCATAAGTGGGGTGATTTATACATGGTTGTATTCTAAACTGATTTTTGACTTGTTTTGATTAAAAATATTGGATTAAATAATATTTCTGTGATGACCGAAAGGTTTCAAAAAATAAAGGAATTTAAGGTTTTCGTGTTAGAACTTGGAAGTTAGAAAATTTTATTCATGGATGGTCATAAGGCTGCCGCTTTGTATGAATAAATATGCTAATATGATATTTGATTTATTTAGATGAAAAATAATGATTAGAATCATGTCTCTATTTATCGCTGAAATGAACGAAATGCGCAGAAAGTGCGAAAACTCATGATTTTTCACCTAAGCCTTTGAACTTGGAATTTTTTGTATGAACCCTATCTATGGCTGCCGATTCATGAAGGAATGTGTTCTAAACTGATATTTTCTATGATTGAATGAAAAATAATGGTTTAAACAACCTGTTTACATATTTTTGAAATGATCGAAAAATACCGAAAACAAGAAAACTCATGGTTTTGTGCTTTATAAGCCAAAAGTTGATTTTTTGTGTATAAATAGCACCAATATTGGCTGATTCCTATGAATTTAAATTTTAAAATGATTTTTGTTGTGTTTATATGAAAAATCTTGGTGCAAACCATGTTTTTACATATTTCTGAAATAGACGGAAAGTACGACAATAAGAAGAATTTGGTTTTTACCTAGATGATGCATTCTACTGTGAGGCCTCTCCCGAGCACCGACCCGGTCCACTAGAGGGAATCGGGATGCTCATTTGGGTTTAGACTCACGATGGAACTCTCGAGTTCAGATTTAGTTGATTTTGAAAATGATTTTTAGGAGTCGCCATCCTAATTTATTTTAAATGGGAAAAATTAAGGAAAAACCCAGTTGACTCCAATTTATTAATTTTGCAATTAATTTACCCAAGAATAAAAATCACTAATCTCGAACCAGGTTGAGTTTGGGGACTAGGTTTTTGGTTTTAAATAATCTAAATTTGGCTCTTAAGTTTAATTTGACTTGAAAATTGGATTTTATGAATGACATTTATAAGATGATTTTAAAGAAAATGCATGAATATGGCAAAATATGAATAAATGGTGAAAATAAAACATTTACAAATTAATTTTAAAAAAGGGAAAAGAGATTGATTGGGATTTGGATTTGAGGTTTGGATTTAGATTCCAAACATGCCTACGTACCCCATTGAATGGGGATCAAAACCCACGCAGTTCATTCCACGGTTAAGTGGAGGGGTTTAGGAGTTGATCAGATTGATTTTGGTTTGGGTGTGTTGAAAGTGAGGAAAAAGGCTGATACCTTGACTTTTGGTTGGCGAAGGTTTTTACCGGATCGAAGTTCTGTTTTATCGGGACCAGGTGATTAGATGGATTCGAAGATTAATTAATTAATTAAAATAATTAATTAATTAATTTGGATGAAAGGTGGACTAAGAAAAAAATTATTTTGATTTTGGAAAAAAAAGTGATTAATTAATTAAAAGGATTAATTAATTAATTTGGATGAAAAGTGGATTAAGAAAAATGATTAATTTGATTTTGGAAAAAAAGTGATTAATTAATTAATTAAAAAGATTAATTAATTAATTTTAATTAAAAAAAGAGTTTGAGTTAATTAAAAAGATTAATTAACTTGGTTAGGGTGAGATAATTAATTAATTAAAAAGGTTAATTAATCAATTAGAGAGTAACTGGAGGGAGAATAAGAGAGGAATTTGAGGATAGCCATCTATCCAAATTCAAGGATGTGTAAAAATGAGGGAATGGGAGCCTATTTATAGGCAAAAGGGTGGAGAGTAGTTTAGGTAATGGAAATGCAAAAAGACCATGGGAATAGGGTCAGAAAATGGCTGATAACTGGATAAAGAGGGGTAAAAAGGTCATTTTACGCATGTGGGGCCCACTAGAGCAGAATGGGAGCATGCCCTGGTGCGGCGCCGCACCAGGCCTGTGCGGTGCCATGTTAGGCCTTTGCGGCGTGCCGCAAAAGGGCAGCACAGTACCGTGCAAACCTAATGCGAGTCGTGTGGCACGCCATGTGGCATGGCATGCTTCTCGAGGTGGTTTTTTTTTTTTTGGAGATTGGTTGTTGGTACGGAGTTTGAAAAGTTTGAGAAATATAATGGGACCACCGTAATAGCTCCGCGTAATGAGTTAAATTCAGCAAGTGCTAAGGCTGCGGTTGGATGCTAAGGGTGTAAAATTGAGGGTTCACATCTGCCTACATGAACATTTTTGTCCCAATGTTTATAAATTTTATGTGATGTGTTTTGATGCTTATTGACATGTATGTATGTGTAATAAATGATAAAATTGCATGTTAGTTGAAGGTATGATCCTAGATAAGCTTAAATGCATTTTGGTATACTTAAGGTATCTTAACCTTATATTGTCATTAAAATGCAAATGTGGTTGAGGAATATGGAACTAGATGTTATGATGAATTGATGATGAACATATGATTATGAGTTAATGAAGTGAAAGGGATCATAAGAGTTAAGCATGACACGTGAAAGGTTAATTGTTAAGCTGACATGTATGGAAGTGTAAAGTGAACTAAGATAATTGTTAAAGTGAATTGATATTGAGGTAATAATATTGTGATGACCTTAAAAAGGTATTTATATGATTACGATTATAATGTGTTGTCATGAAAGCCTATAAGGCCTAAGTATGCAAGACTTTTAGAGTCAACGTGCTATGTGCAAGTGATGAGTACACCTATGTGTGGACTCTAAGTGTATATGTATGTTATATATGCAAGGGTAGTTATGGGATAGGAGCATCATGAGTAAATAAATACTAAGTATTAAATCAAATATTATGTTAGAGTTTGAGGAGCTTTAGAAATGCAAAAAGGGACTACGTGTACTAGGAGCAAAGGAACCCTAAGGTGAGTAAACATCGTATTCATTCTATAAGTATGAGTAAACACTATGTTCATGTTTTAAGTGCAAGTAACATTTTGTTATGTTACAAATGTGATATATTATTATGTGAGCCTTGTGATCTTTGAAACCCAAGTTCTTTCCATTTTAAATATTATTATATGATTTCTTTGTCAAGCTTGGGTTGCCAAGGGACATTTGGTCCAAAACTATTTTCTTTATCCAATGAGAATTTCTTGTGATTAACACCCTAACTTGTATTCTTTCTG
The DNA here is from genome assembly GCA_947687605.1 of Reutealis trisperma. Lineage (NCBI taxonomy): Eukaryota > Viridiplantae > Streptophyta > Magnoliopsida > Malpighiales > Euphorbiaceae > Reutealis > Reutealis trisperma. The sequence continues at coordinate 220,855 of CANTUT010001259.1, read as the reverse complement.
GAACTACACTATCATTGTATCATTGTTTAAAAGCTAAACCACTATTATTATTGAAATACATGTTATTGTTGCCTTATGTGATATTGTTAATTGTGATTACCATTAGCTCTAGCTATGGTACCTTTTACCCTTTATGCAGATTCCTCATGCTGATGCGGGTAATCATCGAAACCTATGCACATGGTCTTAACCCGATGGATAAGGGTAGTGTATCCACCTCAGCTAGAAAGGAGCGATTCTAACCGTGGGGCCTGATCAGCCTCACGCCTTCTATGTGATAAGAGTTAGAATTTGGTATAAGGCCACCTCTCCTCTATGTGTTCGAGTGATAGAGCAATAGCCTTCACTCACTATGTGTTATAAGTGTGATTTCTGCAAACTTGCCAAATTGAACCCTTGTTAAGTTGCAACCTAATTCATGAATTATAAATCATGAACTATGTGTATAAGCTATGTGTTTCCTTTTCAAAGGAATATGTGATAATGTATGTGCCTTTCATTTACTCATTGAGATCATCTATCTCACACCTTTTTCCTTGTATGGTTCCAGGTGAGCAAATGTGAGGTGGCAAGGTGATGGCTCAAGCATTCTACTTCGCTTGGGGAATTCCTTGTCCGAGTTATCAATAGTACAATTTTATGAAGTCTTGTCATTAGATGCTCCGGGAATGTTAATTGACACTTATGGATACATATTATTTTTCCTTACGGATTTTATATGTAATGATTTATTTTAAGTCTTCTGTAATTTATGGTATTCATCTAAATCCTTTTAAATGAGTTAATGTAAGAGTTTGGTAAGATCCTAAGTATGATTTTTATATGTAAATGGGTTCTACAGGCGTGGGTGACCTTATGTCTCCCCGTGTTCTAGGACCGTCATATCTCTAAGGTTGGGATGTGACAAAGGTGGTATTAGAGTCAGGTTTTTAAAAGTCTAGTTTAGGCTTATTTTATATGAGTTGCTTAAGTAAAATCTTGGAGCATAGGAATTTTCCTGTCATGTCACTTATAGTCTATCATTAGCATAGTTACGCGAAATCCTAGTAGATTTTAGTAATCCTTGTTATTTTTTGCTTGCCTCATGATTCTTCTGACAAATGACTAGGAAGATTACGCTTGCTCGAGGACCATGACCCATAGCACCCCGTGTGACCTGTAAGAGGACTTGGCCAGAGATGCTCGAGAAAGTTATAACTGTGATTCGCCCCATGAAAGAGAAGACCCCTGATGAAGAGGAGGACCCCAAGGAGCACTTAGATCCTGATTGGGTGTATAGTAAGGTTCAAAAATTGGAGGATAACTATTCATACTTGAAGGAGGAAAACTGACATCTTAAGGTAATGATTCATACACTAAGAGAGGATATGGAGCAACTCAAGTAAGGGATTGTTGAGCATAAAGGAGATTACTCGCCAGTGAGGTCTACATCTTTAACTAATCGTGATCAAGATAGAAATCTTCTTTGCTACCGATGTGGCAGCAATGGCCATGTCACTCTTGATTGCTCTGGAGGTGGACACGATAACTAGGTCGAATAGATATGATGATCAACGTAGCGGCATAGCACTTTATATGATATGAATGATTTTCCTTGATTGCTTAGTTACCTAGGATGAGATGATTTCCTTCATTATTATGCTATAGTATGATATTATGAGATATATGCTATATGATTATGATATGTGATATGTGCAAAACTATGTGATATGCGATTCATACATGACATGTGCTTAGTGATGTGACATGGTAAATGCATGATAATGTGTGCTAGGATAAGGGAGAGGTTAAATGGGTTAGAATAGGGGATTAGTACTAAATTCCCTTATTATGATAGACATAATGCCTCCCAAGAAGAAGGTTCGCACAGTCGCCCAATTTGTTAGGGCTAACGATGATGTTATATCGGACACCGCATCAAATGCTACCTCTGCACCTATACGGTCAAGAGAAAGATCCAACTCGAGGGCACCGACTATGGGCTCTAGTGAGCAAGCATCTTCATAAGAAATGCACGCCATGGTGAAGAGATGAGAGACTTGCGCAAAGAATTGGATGAGCTGTGAGCTTAAATGCGAGAAGCGCCACCGACTCAAGAAAAGAATGGAGTTATGCCACCTGCTATAGTGACACCTGCTTGGAGAGAGAGGAAATAGCTAACTGATGAGGGAATGACCGTGGCAGAGTTTAAGAAGCTGCAACTGCCTACCTTTTATAGTGAGGAAAGAGATGACCCTCATGAATTTTTAGATGAGATGGATAAGCTAGTCCGTCGTTTATCTTGCTCAAATGCTCGAGTGATTGAGTTGGTAGGACTCTAACTCAAGAAAGAAGCTTGGTATTGGTATGAGAAGAGTATTGAAGAATGACTTTATGGGGCTGACCCACCTACGTGGGCAGAGTTTAAGCAAGAAGTAATGGACCAATTCTTGCCATAAGGAGAAACGCAAGATAGGGCATTGCAATTTGAGCAACTAAAGCAAAGGCTAAGAAAGTCCATGTCAGATTATGCTAAGGAGTTTAAACGACTTAGTTGATTCACTGTCAACATCATTCCTACCGAAGCAAGTCGCGTCAATTATTTCCTTAGAGGACTGATCACACCTCTATTCAATTCATTAGTAGCAACCGAATTTCCAACCCTAGCCAAGCTTGTAGATAAGGCTAAGGTCATGGAGAAAAGATACAAGGCGGAGAGAGTCGAGCGAGCTGAATGACACCAGAAGGGAAGGCATAAGAACAAAGGTCATAAAGGACAGCATGGAAATAGAGGAGAATAAAAGAAGGAGTTTTCATCATCTAGACTACGAAATGGTCAAACTAAACAAGAGATCCCCACTTTCGACAAATGTGGAAAGAAAAATTCTGGAATCTGCCAGAAAGATACTGGCACTTGCCTTAGGTGTGGGCAAATGGGGCACTTCATAAAGGACTGCCCTCACATGAGGATTCAAGGGAATGGTACCACAATGCGATCACAATCTAGGCCATTCCAAACACAAGGACAAGGAGTTAAGGATAAGGGACAAATGGTTGGGAATGCACTGACGACAGAAAATAAGGGCAAAGGTCGAGTCTTCGCATTAAATCTGCAAGAGGCTTGCGATTGACATACCGCCATCACAGGTATCATCCCCATCCAAAGTTCTAGCGCAAAATGTTTAACTGATTTTGGTGCTACCCATTCTTTTGTGTCGCCTAGTTTTGCTAAGTATTTGGGTATAGATAAAGAATTGATGAGTGAACCGTTAGTAATAGCAACTCCTTCAGGGGAAGTGATGGAAGTAAAGTATAAGTATAAGGGCTGTGATGTAGACATTAATGGGCAAACACTTTCGGTAGTGTTGCTAGAATTGGACATACCAGAATTCGATGTGATATTAGGGATGGACTGGTTGTATGAGCATGGAGCTTGTATCGACTGTAGGAAGAAACTTGTCGAGTTTTGAACTAGAGATAGGAAGGAGTTTGTGTACTAGGGAGATAGGAATGAGAATCCTCTGAACTTGATATCGACCTTAAGAGCGAGGCAGATGTTATGGAAAGGATGCCAAGCGTATCTAGCCCATGTAATCGACACTAGCAAAGAAGCTGCCATTTGAGATGAGAGCATTCCAGTAGTGGACGAGTTCATGGACATTTTTCCCAAAGATTTACCTAGATTACCCCCTGATTGTGAGATCGAGTTCAACATTGAATTGCTACCCGGTACGCAATTGATATCGATACCGCCATATCGTATGGCACCAATGGAGCTGAAAGAGTTAAAGACGCAATTGCATGACCTGCTCGATAAGGGCTTCATCCGACCAAGCAGTTTGCTATGGGGCACTCCAGTGTTGTTCGTAAAGAAGAAAGATGGCTCGTTCCAAATATGCATCGACTATCGTCAACTTAACAAAGTCACTGTGAGGAATAGATACCCATTGCCGAGGATCGATGATCTTTTTGATCAACTGCAAGGAGTTGGTCACTTCTCTAAGATTGACTTAAGGTATGGCTATCATCAACTAAAGATATAAGGAGAAGATATTTGCAAGACTGCCTTCCATACTAGATATGGACACTACGAGTTCATGGTTTTGCCATTTGGTTTGACGAATGCTCTTGCTACTTTTATAGACTTGATGAATCGAGTATTCAAGCCATTCCTTGACAAGTTCATGATTGTGTTCATCGATGACATCCTGATTTACTCAAAGAATAAAGAGGAACATGAAGAACATCTGAGGATCATGCTTCAAACGTTACGTGATCACCAACTCTACGCTAAGTTATCTAAGTGTGAATTTTGGATAGAGTCGATCAACTTTCTTAGACATATAGTAAGTAAGGAAGGAATTCAAGTTGATCCTAAGAAAGTTGAAGCAATAGCAAATTGGCCAAGGCCCACAACAGTTTTAGAAGTATGAAGTTTCTTGGGCATGTCGGGATGTTATCATAGATTCGTATAAGACTTTTCTAAGATAGCGGCCCCATTGACCAAGTTGATAAGAAAACAAGTTAAGTTCAATTGGGAAGAGTCCTGTGAAAAGAGTTTTCAGAAGCTCAAGGAGTGTTTGGTATCGGCTCTAGTTTTGACATTACTAGAAGCAGAAGAAGGATTCACTATCTACTACAATGCTTCGAGAGTAGGACTTGGGTGTGTTTTAATGAAAAATGGTAAAGTCATCACCTATGCATCACAACAACTAAAGAGACATGAAGTGAATTACCCTACTCACGGTTTAGAATTAGCTGCAGTAGTGTTTGCTTTAAAGATCTGGAGACATTACATGTATAGAATGAAGTGTGAGATCTACACGGATCATAAGAGTCTTTAGTACATCTTGAGCCAAAGAGACCTCAATCTAAGACAAAGGAGATGGATTGAACTATTGAAGGATTATGACTGTCAGAACTTCTATCATCCCAGAAAGGTGAATGTAGTGGCAAATTCCTTGAGTCAAAAGTCGATGGGAAGCTTAGCCCATGTGGATGTGAGAAAGAGGCCGATTATGAAGGAACTAAAGGAATTGTTTAATCAAGGATTGAAATTGGAGATTGGAGGATCAAGAGTTTTGTTGGCTCATTTTTAAGTAAGATCTAAGTTAATGGAAGAAATAAGGCACTCTTAAGATAGGGACCCATACATGATGAAGTTAAAGGATGAGACGAGAGAAGGAAAGAACTCTGAGTTTGAGATAGTCAATGGAATTTTAAAATGCAAGAATAGAGTATGTGTGCCTAATGTGGATGGACTAAAGGAAAGGATATTGAATGAGGCATATCAGACACCTTACTATGCTCATCTTGGAACTACCAAGATGTAACATGATGTGAAAGCTAACTATTGGTGGCCTGGATTGAAGAAAGATGTAGCTAAGTTTGTAGCATCCTACTTGACTTGCCAGCAAGTCAAGTATGAACATCAACGACCCTCAGGATTACTATAAGAGATTCAACTACCTGAATGGAAATGGGAGCACATCACTATGGACTTCGTTGTTGGTTTGCCTAGAACCCCCAAAGGACATGACTCTATATGGGTCATAGTAGATAGATTGACAAAGTCTGCCCATTTTCTAGGAGTTAAGACTATACATTCTGTAGCTCAATATGCACAATTGTATATAGATGAGATCGTGAAACTACATGGAGTGCAAATTTCTATTATCTCAGATCAAGGAACTCAATTCACCTCAAGGTTCTAGCAGAAGTTACAAGAAGCGTTAGGAACACAACTAGATTTTAGTACGGCATTTCACCCTCAAACGGATGGCCAGTTTGAAAGAACAATTCAGACACTTGAGGACATGCTAAGGATGTGTGTCTTGGACTTTAGCGGTAGCTGGGATAAGTATTTACCCTTGATTGAATTCACCTACAACAATAGCTATCATTCGTCCATTGGCATGGTGCCATACGAAGCATTGTATGGGAGAAGATGTCGTTCTCCAATTTATTGGATTGAGCCTAGAGACAAGCATGTAGAAATGCCCAAATTGCTTAAGGAGGCTACCGAAAAAGTACCAATAATTCAAGATCAGTTGAAGACGGCGCTCAGTCGACAAAAGAGTTACGCGGACCCTAAGCGAAAAGAAGTCCAATTCGCCGTGGGAGATCACGTATTCTTAAAGGTCTCACCAATGAAAGGAGTTATGAGATGTGGCAAGAAAGGGAAATTACCACCTCGTTTCATTGGTCCTTTTGAAATCTTAGATAAGGTTGGAGAAGTGTCTTATAGACTTGCCCTACCTCCAACTTTGGCACATGTACACCCAGTGTTCCACATCTCAATGCTAAGGAAATATGTGTCAGATCCATCGCATATTCTTTTACCTCCAGACATTACATTAGATGAGCAACTATCCTATGAGGAGTCACCAATAGCTATAATAGATCAACAAGTAAAGAAGCTAAGAAATAAGGAGATACCCATGATTAAGGTTCAGTGGCAAAATCATGGGATAGATGAGTGCACTTGGGAAGCGAAGGAGGAGATGCGATAGAAGCATCCTCAGCTTTCCAAGAGAAACTAAGTAAGGGTTTAAATTTGAGGATGATTTTCTTTAAAGGGGGAGAATGTAACATCCCACATCCACCCTAGGAATTTTCATGATAAATTGCTTGATTTAGAACTAATAATGTTAAGTGTGTGCTTGTGTGAAAATTTGTGATCTAAGTGATTGATGAGTATGTGGCTTATTAAATTAATTTTATTATGCATAATATGAGTTGCTATTGTGAAATAAATGATTTACATGAAGTGTATTTGCATAAAAGAATTTATTTTAAATAAAATGAATTTTCACGCATAAGACAATTTTTAAGCATAAAATAATTTTATGGGTATTTTAAAAAAATATTTTTGAGGGAAATGTTCTAGAATTAATAAGAAAAATATTATTTTTATTTTAATTCTTTTTCAGCCAAAAATTTAAAGGAAAAGCCCAAATACCCAAAAGCCCACTACACCAAAATCCTACTAACCTAATTCATTAAGGGTATTAGTGGAAATTCCACTCTAACCCTAATATTTATTCTAAATTTCAGCCAAACAAGGGTTTTTAGTAGCGATTCTCTTATTCTTTCTATATCTTGGTAGAAAATTCTCTGAAAATATTTCTCTCTGCCGAAATATTGAAAACACCATTCCGTTTTGCGATTTCCTGACCATAATCGTAAGTTTTTATTCTCTTTCGATTTCTAAACTGATGTCTATGAAACAAATTATGGGAAAATTATTTTGAACTATTTGATTACTGATTTCTACAAATTCAATTCTATTTGAGTGAATTTTTGGGACAGAACATTTATTTTCTATCGAAAACACGATTTTTTCTGCAAGATTTCTCCAAAGGTGAATTCTATAACTTAAAATCACAATTTTTATGCATAAACATCATAAGGGGGGGCAATTTGTGCATGGTTGTATTCTAAACTATTTTTGACTTGTTTTGATGAAAAATATTGGATTAAATAATATTTTTGCATATTTCTGCGATGACCGAAAGGTTTCAAAAAACAAAGGAATTCAAGGTTTTCGTGTTAGAACTTGGAAGTTGGAAATTTTATTCTTGCATGGTCATATGGCTGCCAATTTGTATGAATAAGTATGCTGATATGATATTTGTTTTGTTTAGATGAAAAATAATGATTAGAATTATGTGTTTGTTTATCGCTGAAATGAACAAAATGCGTAGAAAGCGCGGAAACTCATGATTTTTCACCTAAGCCTTTGAACTTGGAATTTTTCATATAAACCCTATCTATGGCTGTCGATTCATGAAGGAATGTGTTCTAAACTCATATTTTCTATGATTGAATGAAAAATAATGGTTTAAGCAACCTGTTTACATATTTCTGAAATGACTAGAAAATACCGAAAACAAGAAAACTTATGGTTTTGTGCTCTATAAGCCAAAAGTTGAATTTTTGTGTATAAATAACACCAATAGTGGCCGATTCCTATGAATTTAAATTTAAAAATGATTTTTATTGTGTTTACATGAAAAATCATGGTTCAAATCATGTTTTTACATATTTCTAAAATAGACAGAAAGTATGAAAAGAAGAAGAATTTAGTTTTTACCTAGATGATGCATTCTGCCTACATGAACATTTTTGTCCCAATGTTTATAAATTTTATGTGATGTGTTTTGATGCTTATGGACATGTATGTATGTGTAATAAATGATAAAATTGCATGTTAGTTGAAGGTATGATCCTAGATAAGCTTAAATGTATTTTGGTATACTTAAGGTATTCTTAAGGTATCTTAACCTTATATTGTCATTAGAATGCAAATGTGGTTGAAGAATATGGAACTAGATCTTATGAAGAATTGATGATGAACATATGAATATGAGTTAATGAAGTAAAAGGGATCATAAAAGTTAAGCATGATGCATGAAAGGTTAATTGTTAAGTTGACATGTATGGAATTGTAAAGTGAACTAAGATAATTGTTAAAGTGAATTGATATTGAGGTAATAATATTGTGATGACCTTAAAAAGGTATTGACATGATTATAGTGTGTTGTCATGAGAGCCTATAAGGCCTAAGTATGCAAGACTTTTAGAGTCAACGTGCTATGTGCAAGTGATGAGTACACCTATGTGTGGACTCTAAGTGCATGTGTATGCTATATATGCATGGGTAGTTATGGGATACGAGCATCATGAGTAAATAAATACTAAGTATTAAATCAAATATTATGTTAGAGTTTGAGGAGCTTTAGAAGTGCAAAAAGGGACTACGTGTACTAGGAGCAAAGGAACCCCAAGGTGAGTAAACATCGTATACATTCTACAAGTGTGAGTAAACATTATGTTCATGTTTCAAGTGCAAGTAACATTTTGTTATGTTACAAATGTGATATATTGTTATGTGAGCCTTGTGATCTTTGAAACCCAAGTTCTTTCCATTTCAAATATTATTATATGATTTTTTTGTCAAGCTTGGGTTGCCAAGGGACATTTGGTCTAAAACTATTTTCTTTATCCAATGAGAATTTCTTACGATTAACACCCTAACTTATATTCTTTCTGGAACTACACTATCATTGTATCATTGTTTAAAAGCTAAACCACTATTGTTATTGAATTATATGTTATTGTTGCCTTATGTGATATTGTTAATTGTGATTACCAATAGCTCTAGCTATGGTACCTTTTACCTTTTATGCAGATTCCTCGTGCCGATGTAGGTAATCATAGGAACCTATGCACACAGTCTTAACCCGATGGATAGGGGTAGTGTATCCACCTCAGCTAGAAGGGGGCGGTTCTAACCGTGGGGCTTGATTAGCTTCACGCTTTCTATGTGATAGGAGTTGGAATTTGGTATAAGGCCACCTCTTCTCTATGTGTTCGAGTGATAGAGCACTAGCCTTCACTCACTATGTGTTATAAGTGTGATTTCTGCAAACTTGCCCAATTGAACCCTGCTAAATTGCAACCTAATTCATGAATTATAAATCATAAACTATGTGTATAAGCTATGTGTTTCCTTTTCAAAGGAATATGTGATAACGTATGTGCCTTTCGTTTACTCATTGAGATCATCTATCTCACCCCTTTTTCCTTGTGCGATTCCAGGTGAGCAAATGTGAGGTGGCAAGGTGATGGCTCAAGCATTCTACTTTGCTTGGGGAATTCCTTGTCTGAGTTATCAATAATACAATTTTATGAAGTCTTGTCATTAAATGCTCCGGAAATGTTAATTGACACTTATGGATACATATTATTTTTCCTTATGGATTTTATATGTAATGATTTATTTTAAGTCTTCCGCAATTTATGGTATTCATCTAAATGCTTTTAAATGAGTTAATGTAAGAGTTTGGTAAGATCCTAAGTATGATTTGTTTATATGTAAGTGGGTTCTACGGGCGTGGGTGACCTTATATCTCCCCGTGTTCTAGGACCGTCATATTTCCAAGGTTGGGATGTGATAATGCATTCCTTGATTCTGAATTTAAATTCCCTTTTATTGTGAATTCATTATTGTCTTTAGAAAATATCAATCTTTTGTGCAATGTGTTGCTTAAATAAAGAAGTTCCATTGGTTACTCTTTGAATGATCTAAAAGTTATTAGCCTTAATATTTGCATGCACAGGATAATCTTAGAGGATAATTCTAAGCCTTCCATTAAAGGTCAAAGGAGACTTAATCCAACTCTTAAAGAAGTGGTAAGAAAAGAGGTCACAAAATTACTTGATAATGGCATCATATACTCAATTAGTGATAGTAAGTGGGTAAGTCCTATTCAAGTTGTCCCTAAAAAGGGTGGCTTGACAGTTATTAAAAATGAATCAAATGATTTAATCCCTATGAGGACTATCACTGGATGGCGTATATGTATAGACTATAGAAAATTGAATAAAGCAACTAAAAAAGATCATTTTCCACTTCCATTTCTTGACCAAGTGTTAGAAAAATTAGCAAATTATTCTTATTTTTGTTATTTGGATGGTTTTAGTGGTTTTTATCAAATACCTATCTACCCCAAAGACCAATCAAAAACCACTTTTACGTGTCCCTATAGAACTTTTGCATTTAGATGCATGCCATTTGGTTTATGCAATGCACCTGCAATGTTTCAAAGATGCATGTTTTCTATCTTTAGTGACTTGATAGATGGTTACGTTGATGTTTTTATGGACGATTTTAGTGTTTATGGAACTAACTTTGAAAATTGTCTAGAAAATCTCTCTAAAGTTCTTGATAGGTGTAAGGAGCATAGACTAGTACTTAATTGGGAAAAGTGTCATTTTATGGCACAAGAAGGAATAGTACTAGGGCATATGGTATCCAAAAGGGGTATTGAAGTGGATAGAGCCAAGGTTGAAGTGATCACAAATTTGCCACAGCCCAATTGTGTTAAGGACATTTGAAGTTTCTTAGGACATGCCGGGTTCTATAAATGGTTTATCAAGGATTTTTCCAAAATTGCCAAGCCATTGTGTAATTTGCTTTCGAAGGAAGCTACTTTTGAGTTCAATGAAGCATGTCATAAAGCTTTTGAGACCCTAAAGAAAGCTCTTACATCTGCACCGATTCTACAGCCACCTAATTAGGAGCAACCTTTTGAAATTATGTGTGATGCTAGTCGTTTCCTAGTTGGAGCGGTCCTTGGACAAAGGAAAGAAGGTAAACCTTATGTAATTTACTATGCAAGTAAGCTATTTGATGATGCCCAAATCAACTATACAACTATGGAGAAGGAACTACTAGCCATAGTTTACGCATTTGATAAATTTAAAGCATACTTGGTAGGTCAAAAGGTAATTGTATATTCTGACCATGCTGCTCTAAAGTACCTCATATGTAAAAGGATGCTAAACCTAGGCTACTAAGGTGGATTCTTATGCCCTAAGAGTTTGATTGGGAAGTAAGGGATAAGAAAGGGAGTGAAAACCTTGCGGCGAACCATCTCTCTAGACTTGATCAAGAAGGTTTAAGGAAGCTTGATGATGGAGTACTAATACATGAGACCTTCCAAAGTGAGCATTTGTTTAATATTGCATCGCAAGAAATTCCATAGTATGTTGACATTGCTAACTTTCTTGTAAGTGGGATTCTTCCTTATGGTTTAGATTATAGGCAAAGAAAGAAATTTTTGCATGATACTAAATATTATTATTGGGAAGAACCTTTGCTTTATAAAAGATGTGCAAATGGGCTAATAAGGAGATGCATTCCTCAAGGTGAGATTCAAGATGTTTTGAAACATTGTCATTCCTTAAATGTGGGTGGACACTTTGGTGCAACAAAAATGGCTTCTAAGGTATTACAATGTGGTTTTTGGTGGCCTACTTTATTCAAAGATGCTAGAGAATTTGTCCTCACATGTGATAGATGTCAAAGAATGGGTAATATATCTAGGAGAAATGAGATGCCCTTAAATGGCATTCTTGAGGTAGAACTTTTTGATGTATGGGGGATGGACTTTATGGATCCTTTCCCTAGTTCTTTAGGCTATAAATACATCTTAGTTATGGTAGACTATATGTCTAAATGGGTTGAAGTAATACCTACTATTACTAATGATGGTAAGGTAGTCAAGAAAATGCTTAAAAAAGTAATCTTCCTTAGGTTTGGTACTCCAAGAGCTTTGATAAGTGATGGAGGTTCCCATTTCTATAATAATATCATAGAAAGTTTTCTTAAAAAATATGGAGTTAATCATAAAATAGCTACTCCTTACCATCTATAAACAAGTGGACAAGTTGAGGTAAGCAATAGGGAAATTAAGTGGATTCTATAGAAGACTATTTCTTCTTCTAGGAAAGATTGGGCATTAATGCTAGATGATGCCTTATGGGCATATAGAACTGCTTTTAAAACTCCCATTGGCCTTACCCCATATCAATTAATGTATGGTAAATCTTGTCATTTGCCCATTGAACTAGACCATAAAGCGTATTGGGCAACTAGGGCTTTGAACTTTGATATGGATAAAGTAGGAAAGAAAAGACTTTTGCAACTCAATGAACTAGAAGAACTAAGGTTAAATGCATATGAAAATGCAAAGTTATATAAAGATCATACTAAGTTATGGCATGATAAGAACATTCTCAATAGGGATTTCCAAGAAGGTGAGCTTGTTTTACTCTATAATTCAAGGTTAAGACTATTTCCTGGAAAACTAAAATCAAGATGGTCTGGACCTTTTAAAATTATTAAAGTTCATCCATATGGAACTATTGAGATTGCTAATGACAAAGGTGAATCTTTTAAGGTAAATGGCCATCATCTTAAACCTTACTTTGCTGGTGCACCATTAGAAAAATCAAGGTCGGTAACCCTCTCTACTTAATAGTATGTTTATTTACTACATAGTATATTTATTTTAAAATTTTATGTTTGTTTATTTTAAATTTCATGTTTATTTAATATAATGTTTAAGTTTTGATGGTTAATATTAATTTTATTTTAACACATACACATGATATGTATATATATATAAAAAAAAATTGGACTGAGTTCATGCCGAGTCGTGCCCATAGGACACGACTCATGACAAAACCCACCCATGCCGAGTTGTGCCCTATGGTGCCGACTCGGTACAATTGACAGAATTTGAAATACTCAAAAATTTGAATTTCTACGCTAATTTTTCTTTTCTTTTCATTCCTAATTCAATTGTAATCTATTTTATTCTTACTTTTGGTCAAAAACTAACTTATTCAACACTCCTTTCCCAAAACAAATCAATGAAAAGTTGTTTCTTTTCCAAAACGAATCACACCTCTTCCCAAAATATATGACTTTTCACATCACATTCTTACACACCTATATAACCTTAACCCTTACAACACCACTCCCCTACCCTTTCTTTTCAGATTTTGAAAACACAAATCCTAAGATTTAAATAATTCTTTCTTCTATTTAAACATCATCTTCTTTTTTTCATCATTCACACTACACTATATTCACTCATAGTTGCAGAAATTTTTTTCTATTTTTCTTCTCTATTTTCTAACTATGGGCAAGACCAAAGGATCAACTTCTTCAAGGCCTCAAGAAGAGCAACAAGAGGAAGATCTTGCATCAATGTATGAGTCCTCCTTTCTCATTCACTCACATGAAGAAGGAGCCAAGTTCTCTAAAATCAAACATAGAGAAATTGTATCTTGTAAGTATATTCCTCCCTCTTTAATTCATGATGTTGGCATGGAGGAAGTATTTAATCAAGTTCTTACGTCTTGTGGTTTGAAAAAGCTTGCAAGACTCCTCAAAATAACATTCACACTTTATTATGCATCAATAATCAAAGAAAATAACAGGTTGGTATTAAGATAGCTAAGCAACATCAAGGAAGTTCAAGTTAAACATATGCATATTAATGCATTTATTTATCTCAAAGGGCTAACTAGGGAAAAACACATCAAATGGGTGGATATAAGGATTTGGCTAAAACAAGAAATGCCTTAATCATTTCTTCCTTTCCTAAGTGGACTAAACAAATTTCGCTTCGACTAATTGGCAAGAATGTTCTAAAATGGGCGAGACTACTCGGTGATAACACGTTGCATAAGCCCTCTCTAAGTCAAGCATACACAAGCTTCTTTTGGCAATTCACACAAATCAATGATTTCAGCTCAGCATAAAAACAAAATCTCATGCAAAAGAGTTTCATATCCTTAGTAATTGCCAATAATCTACTTCAAACACAATCTTTATATATCATTGGCCACACTTAAATTTTAAGTCCTAAAATCAAGATCTTTGAGCCAAACCAAGTAAATAGTCAAGTATTTTTTTGACAACGAAGATAAAACAAAAACAAAACAAAACAACAATAAAGAAATTACTCCCCCCCCGCCCCCCCTACAATTAAACTCCACATTGTCCTTAATGTGAAAATGCATGCAATGATGGACATAAAGGAAAAACTAAAAAAATGAAACATGAAAAAATACTAAACCAGTAACTAACAGAGAAAGGTTACCTTTAGTGATGAGCTGCGGATGGTGAAGGAGGAGGTGATGTCATATCGATACCATACTTTGCACCGATTAGTGCCAACTTATGCCATTGCGACCTCTACTCTTTTTCCACTTTATCGAACCATCTACTCACTTCAGCCATCATAACTCGGTTCTACTCCTCCATGGACTCAAGTTTGCTCAAAACTTATCTCCACCCTTCCACCTCTCCTGGTGGCTCTGTAAAAGGAAGAGCCGACAAGTCAGGTTGTGCATTTGACGAGGAGCCTCGGTGAAATGCAGTTGGTGGTGGATTCTTGAGGTGATAATCCCTCCAACATTTATGGGTCTCAGGTGCCCTCAGAGTTTGGTCCAAATTGGCCACCTCGGATGAAATCCAAGAATCCATAGTGAAAGTCCACCTTGGTAATGGTTCAAACTCTAAAGAGGTAGAGTCAATGAGCTCATAGGAAAATGCTAAGGCGGAAACAATATGTCCCATATTCAAATGGTACCTTTTATAGGTAATCATATCCATCATTGTTTGATGCAATAAAGAACCTGTGTCAATTTGTTGTCCGTTCGCCAAACATCATAGCACATGTAATTCCTTATGGGACACTTTACTACTCTCAGATTTCCCAAACACAGTATGGCACATAAATTTGTGTAACACAAGAATAGCATGATCTTTGATAAACCCATTCGGTGCCTTGTTAGGATCGAATTTCTTAAGCCCAGTTAAATTTTCCCAAAATTCATGCACATTAAACTTACTCTCCATACAATCTACCCCATTTGTAGGAAATCCAAATGCTTCACAAAATTTTGCATGCCCAATTCTATATTCTTTATCTTGCAACCGAAAGTAAATTTGGTTGTCCCGTTCAAGTGCACAATAGGAAGTAAAGAATTCCAAAGCAATAGGGGGATATACATCACAATCAAGCCTAATAAACTCACTCCAACCCAAGATGGCACTTAATCCCTTAACCTCATCATCCAAACCCAAAGATTGCAAAATATCAAAATTAAGAAATCTACAAGGTTTATAAGTGCGATTAGATTGGGTGACTGCCAAATACCTTTCTCCTTCTGCTTGTGTGAGAATTTGAAATGGAGCCCCATAATCCTCTCTCAAATCTTCTACACCTTGCTTGCCTTTGCTCTTAGGTTTGGAACCCTTATTGCCCACACTCTAGACTCTCTTAGACATTGTTTGCTTGATTGAAAGCAATTAAGGAGGAGAAATAGAGTTAGGAAGAATGGGTAATGATCCTTATGCAGAAATTTGGGGTTGAAGGGATGGAGACTTGGGGATTTCTGGTGGGGTTTCAAGAGAAAAGAAAGGGAAAATCGAATGGAGAGAGAAAGCAGTAAGTTAAAAATTTTGTTTTTTTTTTTCCTGTTTTTGTTTGTGCAACGGGACACTTAAATGTGAAAATTCCAAGTATGCCCCCTGGACATGTGCCTATAATGCTGCAGGGGGCCTTCTGTTGTGCTCGCTGGGCTTACTTGGCGCACACTGCTGGGTGCTTCTTGTCGTGCTGGTTACTGCGCACGCTGTAGGCTGGCAGCGCACGCTACTGCTTGAGCTGTTAGGAGGCTTCTGAAGCTGCGGGCTACTGCACACTGCTGCGCACGCTGCAGGCTTGCAGCGAACGCTGCTGTGTATGCTGCTGGACTGCCTATGGTGGGTATTGCTGCTGCGCACGCTGTGGCCTGTAGCTGCCGCTGTTGGCAGGCTGCCTGCATGCCAATTGCTAGTTGTGCACCAATTCTGCAATCTGATTGCCAATTTGTGCACTGATGCTTTGAATTGCACATTTCCTAACTCCTGAGACCAACACAAATTCACAGCAAAACCACAGCATAAATATGAACTAACAGTATTAAAAGTAACAAAAAATAAAGCAAAGACCCCCCCCCCCCTTTTTTTTTTCTTAGATTGACAAATAAATCAGGAACAATAAAAGGAAAAATAATTGATTTGGGTTGCCTCCCAAAAAGCGCTTCTTTAACGTCGTCTTAGCTAGATGCTGCGGAAAGATTTAAGGATCCTCGAGCAAAATGCTTTGAACTTCCTTAAACCCTTCCACACCCTGATAGTATGGCTTAACTCTCTGACCATTGACTCAAAAAATTTCATTTGTTCGAGAGTTAAATAATTCAACAGCTCCCGAGGGAAATACCATTTTGACAATAAAAGGGCCACTCTAACGGGATTTGAGTTTACCTGGAAAAAGGCGTAACTGCGAGTTGAATAGAAGAACTTTCATACCCGGTTCAAGCACTTTTCGAACAAGGTTTTTGTCATGCAAAGCCTTAGTCTTCTCTTTGTATATCCGAGAGTTCTCATATGCTTCATTTCGGAGTTCATCCAACTTGGACAATTGCAGCATCCTTCTCTCCCTTGCTTTCTCCAGGTTGAAATTCATTGCTTTGATAGCCCAATATGCTTTATGTTCCAATTCAACTGGCAAATGGCAAGCCTTGCCATACACTAGCCGAAATGGACTCATCCCCAAAAGAGCCTTATATGCTGTCCGGTATGCCCATAATGCTTCGCTGAGACGAATTGACCAGTCCTTCCTTGAGACATTCACTGTTTTCTCCAAAATCCCTTTTATCCGGTTGTTGGATGTCTCTACTTGCCCAGAGGTTTGTGGGTGATAGGGAGTCACCACCTTATGCTTTACTCCTGACTTTTGCATTAGTTTCTCAAACAGCTTGTTGCAGAAGTGACTTCCCCCATCGCTAACCATCACCCTTAGTGCCCCATACCTGCTGAGAATAAAATCCTTCACAAACTTAACAACAACATGAGCATCATTAGTTCGGGTTGGAATCGCTTCCACCCACTTAGAAACATAATCTACAGCAACCAAAATATATTGAAAACCAAAGGAGATAGGGAAAGGCCCCATAAAATCAATACCCCATACATCAAAATTTTCAACAACAATGTAGTTAGTAACGGGCATTTCATTTCTCTTTCTGATATTACCTACTCTTTGGCACCTATCACATTACTTACAGTAATTGTGAGCATCTTTGAAAAGAGTAGGCCAATACAAACCACTTTGGAGAACTTTTTCAGCTGTCTTCTTCCCTCTAAAGTGCCCACCATAACTGAGATCATGGCAAAATTTCAGGACACTTTGTTGTTCATCCTCTGGAATACACCTACGAACAATCTCATCTTTGTAAATTCTAAACAAATAAGGTTCATCCCAAAAATAATACCTGCACTCATGCAAGAACCTTTTCTTTTCTTGATAAGACATTTCAGTTCGCAATACATCATAGGTAAGATAATTAGCAATATCAGCAAACCATGGGACTTGTCATACCCCAAACAACTGTTCATCAGGGAATGACTCCAAATCATTATGAGTCTCATTTGATGCAAGTTCATCATTTGAAACGGGTAACCTAGATAAGTGATCAGCCACCACATTTTCACTCCCTTTTTTATCCCGAATCTCACAATCGAATTCTTGCAAAAGTAAAACCCACCTAATTAAGCGCGTTTTAGCGTGTTGTTTAGACAAAAGATATTTCAAAGCAGCATGATCAGAATGCACAATTACTTTAGACCCAATCAAGTATGCCCTAAACTTGTCTAATGCAAAGATAGCAGCTAACATTTCCTTCTCAGTTGTAGTGTAATTCACTTGAGCATCATTAAGGGTTAAACTAGCATAATATATGACTCTTAAGAACTTTTCAACCCTTTGTCCCAAAATAGCCCCTAATGCATGATTGGATGCATCACACATGATTTCAAAAGGTAAGGCCCAATCAGGGGCAACAATGACAAATGCAGTGGTTAGCTTTTTTTTTTCAGAGTATCAAAGGCATGCATGCATTTATCATCAAAATCAAAAGGAACATCTTTTCCTAGTAACCTGCAAAGAGGTTCACTTAATTTGGAAAAATCCTTAATAAACCTCCTATAAAAACCTGCATGCCCTAAAAAACTTCTTATCCCCTTAACAGAGGTGGGAGGGGGTAAGTTTGCAATCAAGTCCACTTTGGCCTTTTCAACCTCTATACCCTTACTAGATACAACATGTCCCAACACAATGCCATGAGTTACCATGAAGTGACTCTTCTCCCAACTCAAAGTAAGATTGCACTCAATACATCTTTCAAGCACAAGCACCAATTTATTGAGACAATCATCAAATGAATTACCAAAGACAAAGAAGTCATCCATAAATACCTCTATGAAATCATCAATCATGTCAGAAAATACTAACATCATGCATCTTTGAAAGGTTGCTGGGGCGTTGCATAGCCCGAATGGCAACCTTCGAAAAGCAAATGTCCCAAATGGACATGTGAAAGTGGTTTTTGCTTGATCTTTCGGAGCTATTGCCACTTGATAGTAACCTGAAAGTCTATGAAGAAAACAGTAGTAAGAATGTCCAGCAAGCTTATCCAACATTTGATCAATAAAGGGTAAGGGAAAGTGATCCTTCTTGGTGGCATTGTTCAATTTCCTATAATCTATGCACATTCGCCACCTAGTAACAGTCCTGGTTGGGATTAACTCATTGTTTGCATTTTCCACAACTGTGATTCCTGATTTCTTAGGAACCACATGAATAGGACTCACCCAATCACTATCCGCAATAGGATAAATCACTCCCTCATCCAGCAATTTCAGCACTTCCTTCTTCACTACCTCTCTCATATGGGGGTTCAACCTTCTTTGCATCTCCCTCTTAGGCTTAACTCCCTCTTCTAATGTTATCCTATGCATGCACATGGAGGGACTGATTCCCTTGATGTCACTTAACCCCCAACCTATTGCCTTCTTTAACCTTTTCAATTCACTCACTAATCTTTCCTCTTCTTTTTCACTCAATAAAGCAGAAATTATCACAGGTGAATTCTCTCCCTCACTAAAGAACACATATTTCAGGTGCTTAGGCAGCTCTTTAAGTGCCAGGGTTTGTGAAGGTTTTTTCTCTCCCTTTTGAATCAAAGGCAACTCCACAATCTCCTCATTTCCTACCTGTCCTACTTCCACTGCATCTAAATCCTCAATGTAGTTCACTATTTCAGGAACATAGATTTTAGCTCCTTTGTCAAGTGTGATTGCTAGTTCCAGCTTATCCTCGAAAGCATCCCGCAAGAAAATTTATTGAACAGCAGCATCAATATAGTCAATAAAGGAACATTCTTCATGCAATGATGTGCTCAACACAGTAAGATTATTAAAAATAGAAAACTCAACAGTTTGACCCAAAACAGTCATGGTTAACTTTCCATTTTTAACATTAATCAAGGTATTAGTTGTTGCCATGAAAGGGCGCCCTAACAAAATATGCAATTCTGGCCCATTGGATAACTCGTCCCCCATGTCCAATACAACAAAGTCAATAGGCACAATTAACCCTCCAACTTGCACTAGCACATCCTCTATAATTCCCTTAGGGAATCTCAAAGACCTATCAGCTAGTTGCAGACACATTTTAGTAGGCCTCAGTTCTCCTAAATTCAATTGCAAAAACAAAGCATAGGGCATCAGGTTGATACTTGCACCTAAGTCTAGCATGCCTTTAGCCTCTTCCCCATTACCCATACTAATGTCAATCAAAAAACTACCAAGGTCTTTAGCTTTGGGAGGTAACTTATGTTGGAGTACAGCATTAGCCACCTTAGACACAACAATTTTTTCTTCCATTTCCAACCTCCTTTTTTTTGAATTCAGTTCTTTGAAAAATTTAGCATAAGAAGGCACATTCTTTATCACATCAAGTAAAGGCAAATTAACACTTACCTTGAATAGCATTTTGAATAGCTCATCAAATTGCTTATCCTACTTACCCTTTTTCAGCCGACTTGAAAATGGAATAGGCTGTCTGTAAGGATCATCCGCCTTGTGCAATTGAGGAGGGGAAGCTGGCGTCTCCATAGCTGTCTCCTTCTCTCCATACTTTTTATCGCTCTTTTCCCCTTCAAGTTGATCAAGATCGACTCCTGCATTATCAGAATTATCACCAACAGTCTTATTAATTACCTTACCACTCCTAAGGACCGAGATTGCTTTAGCTTGCTCCGGTTGGATAGGAAGTTTCCCTTGTTGGTGTGCTTGCATATGATTTGCAATTTGCCCAACTTGAGTCTCCACCTTTCTTACTGAAGCTTCCAGAGAATCAAATCTCCTATTGTTGGCCTCCTGATTTTGAGTACTAACTTGAATAAAGGCATTCAAGCTATCCTCTAGAGAAAACTTCCTTTGTTGTTGGCTCAATGCTTCTCCTTGGTGGTTGCCTCTTTGCATCATTTGGAATTAAGGCTGCTGTTGCTGTTGGTTGTTCTTTCTCTAGGAAAAGTTTGGATGGTTTCTCCAACCTTGGTTATAAGTATTGGAGTAGGGGTCATTCCTCGCCCTAGGTTAGAAACCATCCAAAGCCTGTGCTTGCTCTGGCTCACTTGCATAGACATCAAAACTAGAGGGACAAATATTAGCACTATGGCCAAAAATTCCACAAACACCAAATACCTCTTGTTGTTGAGCTGATGTGCTTCCCTTCATGGATAAGAGCTTGACTTGTTTGGTAAGCTCAGCTAATTGCATGGCCACATCTTTTACAGGAGCTCCTTCTTGTATTCCAACTCTTCTTCCTCTTACACTTTTCTACTGAGAATTAGCCCCAAGCATCTCATACAAGTCATATGTCTCATCAGCAGTTTTCTCCCCCATTGCCCCTCCAGCTGCATTGTCAACTATACTTTGGCTCTGATATGTAAGCCCATCATAAAAGAATTGGTTGAGCAACTGCAGTGGATAGTGATGGTGGGGGCACTGGATTTACAACATCTTGAACCTCTCCCATGCTTCATGAAAAGGTTCTCCTTCCATTTGTGTGAAGGTTGCAATCTTCGATCTCAGTTCAGCTGTCTTTTGGTGAGAGTAAAACTTCCCCATAAATTTGTTGTACACCTCTTCCCAGGTAGTCAATGAGTTGGGAGTAAGTGTCATCAACCATGATTTAGCTGCATCCTTCAAAGCATAGGAAAACATCTCATCCGCAGCTGATCTTCAGTCAGACCTTGTAAAGGAAAAGTCTGAATGGTGGCATAGAAATCTCTGATGAAATTCAGGGGGTATTCATTTGCCACTCCATAGAAGGATGGGAGCATGCTATAATGTATGTTCTTCAGCTCATAATTCCAGGCAGCTGCATCAAGCCTGATACATGATGTCGCGATGCCTATGATTGGTCGGGCATACTCCTTCATGGTTCGGCGTTCCTGTGCCATTATGTCTTATTGATCGACTTGTTCTTCTTGTTCCTCTTGATTCAATTTCTCTTCTTGATCAACTTCTTCTTCAATTAGATCCAGCTCTCTTCTTTCTCTGCCAACCCTGTGAATGTTATCAACAAAAGGGACAATCTCTCCTTCCAGAGATCTTCTCCCTTGCATAAAATTTCTGAAAACAAATAAAAGCAAAATCTAGGAACAAAAATAATTACAATGAAACAAACAAATTCGCCTTGCAATTCCCTGGCAACGGCGCCAAAAACTTGTTCGCCTCAAAATATACTGTCCAAAAGCGACCCGCAAGTATACAAGGCAATTGTAGTATTTAGGAAGCACCCAAGGTCGTATTCTCTCAAGGAATTGCAAATAGAAATTACTTGTTTCTTTGTGAAAGCAAATTAAATATAAAAAGATTTGTTTGATTTTTGAATTTTAAAAGAACTAAAAGCAAAACAATAAATTAAAAGAAAATGCAGATGTAATTAAGTGAAAATTCAATGAATAAATATAGTCCAGGGTTTGCATTCAGTTTATCAATCCTCTATGTTCAAGAATAGTCCCAATTAATTATGCTAAAGTCCTAATTTCTAATAAATCAACGGATAAAAATCAATCTATTAGCATTCGCATTCATAGAAATCATTCTATCAGGTCATACATTAAAAACAAGAACTTAATCGTAAAACTTATATTTCTAATTCATTTTAAGATCTTAAAAGAGTGAAATCAAGAATCGAACTTCAACTCTCGTTCCTTCGTTCAAAACCTAAGTAAAACAATTGGTAGCTAAGCAATTGTTCTTAAACAATTAACCAACTCAATTAAGAATAAAAAGAATAATTGATTGGGATTTAACTCAATTCCATATCATGAACACATCATACAAACCCTAGACTAAAATGAAATTAGCTCATGGAAAATAAAGAAATCATCTCATTCTTAATATAATTAACTGAATCCATCAAAACAATACTATTGATTTAATTAACCCAGAATAATTAAATTGGAGAAATAAGAATCAATCCTCACCTTACAACCGAATTGATTAAATTCAATCTCTTGAATTTTTCCAAAGAAACTCCTAAGAACAAAATTTGGAAGCCTAATCTCAAAATGATTTCTGGAAAATTTAACTAAGAAAATCAATTGAAGTTTTATGCCAATTTCAATTCGTGAATCTAGAACTCCCGACCCCCTTTTCAATCCCTCTTTAAGATCTATTTATAACCTCTAAAACAAAAAACCTAAATGGAAAAGGAAACTAGAAATTTGGATTAGCATTCCTAAAACTGATCAGATCTTCACAGTGGGCACTGGGACTGTGCAGCTGGGCGCTGGGGCTGGGCAGCTGATGAGTTTGGACTGAAATCTTCATTGGTAGCGGACGCTGGGACTAGGCAGCTGGCGCTGCTAAACATGGCCTGCTGAAAAAATAGCCCGTTGCGCGCGCTGGACGACCGTTGTGGGCGCTGCTGGAGTGCTACTGCTGCTGCCTGCTGAAGAACAGCCCGTTGCATGCGCTGGATGACCATCGCGGGCACTGCTGGAGTGCTGCTGCTGTTGCCTGCTGCTTGGCTTGCGCTGGCCTTTTGGCAGCTAGCGTTGGGGGGCTGGAAAAATTGGGCAGTTGCCCTGTATGCGCTGACTAGGCTATGTGCGTGATTATTCGGGCCCGTTACACATGCTTCTGCCCAAATTTCATTCTTTTGCTCCATTTAATGCTCAATTCCTGCAAAATGAACTAAAACCTTCCTCAAACTAAAAAAAGTAAAATAACACATTCTAACCTACATAAACATGAATTAATCACAAAAAACCTAAATTAACACACACAAAAAACCATATACATATGCCACAAACACAAGTATGCAAGAGCATTCCTATGGCAATCTTGTTTATGAGTTTTTTAGTACACTTGATATCAATGATACTAATTCTCAAATTCTGGAATTTGGATTGCTTGGCCAACCTAACCAATTAACTTATAATTTTATGCAAAAAGTTTTTGGTTTTAAAAGAAGTGGTGTTTGTGATATCACTAATGATTTTAATGTTAATGACTTTTGGACTTTCTTAACTGATATAGAAACCCCTTTTGAACCTAAAAAGGGGAAAGTAATGTTCATTAAGGATTTGAAATTCTAGATGTTGCATAAAGTCATTGCATGTGTTATTTTTGGTAAAACTAAAACTAATAGAGTAACTGTTCAAGAGCTCTTTTTAATGTGGTGTGTTCATAAATCAAAGCAAGTGTATTGGACATATTGGATTTTTAATCAACTCCTCATGTGTGTTACATGTAAGGAGCATCCATTAACACATGGTCATATTGATTGCTCAAACTTTCCTTATGTTGTCAAATACTCATATTTCACAAAGCAAGCCTTTGTAAGAGGTGAGGTTGTGGATGGAGATTTTAACCATGTTGTAGCTTACACACGATCTTGTTGGAAGGGGTTATGTCACCTTATTTATAATTCGGATGAAGACTTCGATGATGATGTCCCACTACCAAAAGCCCAATCAACGATTCAACTTGCATTACCACCGTCATCCTTTACTCAATGAGAAGTAAGTGGCTCCACTCTTAGTGACCACCAACTTTTAGAGGAGATTTTGGCAAACCAAAAGAGCATGCAACATCAACTTATCACTTTAGAGGCTAGGACCCAAAGGATGGTGCGCACGCAATATAGTATGGACTATAAATTGCTTAAGTTCTTTAGCTACTCCGGGTATGAAATTCCTTCACCACCACCACCCGATGATCAATGAGGTATGTTTTTCTTCCCTTCTCCATCATCTTCACTTTTCTTCACATTGGGGACAATGTGAATTTCAAGTATGGGGGAGGGATAAAAATGATGAAATTTGAAGCTTTCTATTTACTTTTATGTTTTATTTTATTTTTCATTTTCTGCATTTTTAATATATTTCGCATGATGATTGTTGTTTAGTTTAGTATTTTACAATTTCCATCAAGAATTTTGTCCTTTTACTTGAGTTTCTCCATATTATTATATCTTGATTAAGTTTTCTCATTCTATTTTCTAACTAATTTGATGATCATTCTTGATAAATGCCCAATTGGTAAAATTCTTAAGTCTTTTTCTAGTATTTGTTAAGATTTTGTCTTTTTATCTCACTCTTATTACTTCTAAAGATTTCTAATTATCTAGTCAATTTTCTAATTTTGCTTAATTGTCAAAATTGATATAAGTTAAGTCTTTGAATTTGCATGATTTAAGTTGCCTAAAGGAAACTATAGCCATAATACGAGTTATGCATTAGTCAATAATGGATGAGGATACTAAAGAACTATATTTGTTTGCTAATAAAAATACATATTGAGTAAGTTGTGTGCAAATGAGTTTGCTCCTTAGTTGCATTCAATTTGAAAGATATGTATGGTATGCCTATTAAATATGTACATTAAGTAAGTCATGCAAGAATGAGTTTGCTCCTTAGTCGTGTTTGATTCGAAAGATGTACCTTATTTAATCAACAAGAAAAAAAAAGAAGAAGAAAAAAAAGAATAAGCAAACTATGTGTCTAAAAATGCCATGAGACTTATTGCATTCTTGCGTGTGCTTTCTCTTGTCCCAAAGAAGGCTACTTGAATTTATTGAATTCTTGACTTAATGCATAGATACTTTGACTAGAAAAGTGTGATTAGGTCCTTGACTAAATAATTGAATAACTTTGTTACTAATAGGGACGAGATAATTAGACAAAGCTCAAAATTTATTCTATAAGACTTGTCATCCTTTATCATTGTTAGGCACTAAGAACTATATCATCAAAATATTAGCCATATACTCCTTAAATAAATTTTAAAGATTGTTTAATCATGATTGTTTCATAGTTATCTTGGAGAACTAAGTAATTTCTTTGTCTCTTCCCTCTTTGTTCTTACTTAAGGGCAAGCAAGGTTTAAGTATGGGGGAATTTGATATGATGCAAATATGTATGCCTAAACTAATCAATTAATAGTTAATTTTGTGTTTTGATGCATGAATTTTATCTTTAAAGTGGTGCTTTTAATCTTGTTTTTAAGTGTTCTTTAAGTAATCTAGGTAACTCTCAAAAGATTAAGGGTTCTATGCATGAAAGAGAAGAAGTTTTGCAAGGACTAGCCAAGACAAGCTTGTGCCGACTCTTGCCCCATTGGTGCCGAGTCATGACAGAAGACTGTGGTACTGACTTGTGCCCTTTAGTGCTGAGTCACGCCAAAAGCCACATGGTGCCGACTCATCCTAGCCTGTCTCGAGTAGTTATGGTGCCTTTTCATCAAAACACTTCACAAAAGGCACCTTTTTGCAAAGGACATGATTTGGGACACCTAGAAAACTATAAATAATAATGTTTTATAGAATTTTAGACATGTGATATTAGTATTATTCATATATTAAGTTAGTAATTAAAAGTGTAATTCAAGTGTTCAAAAGTTAGAACAAGATTCAAGAGTCACCAAGGCATTCAAGCAAAGCATTCAAGGACACTTCCTCAAAGTAAATTTCTGGAGCAAGGATTGAAGAAAATATCATCAAAGTTTCCTTTCCCTTGTCTTTTTTATCTTTGTTCCTTGATGTTCATCTTGTCTTCTTGTCTAAACTTTGTCATTTACACTATGAATATACACTAGTTTGGTTTCTTTGAATTGCAATAAATGATTGGTTTTAATCATTCTATTTCTTATATGCTTTGCATGATTTAGTTTTAATTGTGTGCTTAATTAATGTTGTATATGCTTGATCACCATGTATAATATGATAGTCAAATTATTCACAGTGAGAGTTGGGATAAATTGATGGAGAAATAATTAAAATTACTTAGAGAATAGGATAAGCACTTGGAGACAAGCAAATCCACTCTAAGGGGAATTATAGTATTGGCATGAATATTTATGGTTCTGTTCTATCTCTATGATGACATGAGAATGCTCATAGACTCTAGATCAAACACTTCTAACTGACAACAAGAGTTGCTTTTAGGAATTATAGACCATACTTTCAATCATTGCATGCATATAACACATCTTATTAAAATCAATTCTGATTTGTAATTCAATCTAATCAACATCCTTCTTGTGTTGTTGACTCATTAGGTGGCTTGAAAGATTGATGGGTATAAGAGGTTTTTATTGCCAATGAGGTCTTGGGCTGATTCTAGACAGGTCAGTTTAGCTAGAGTCAAACTCTTCAATGGTGGTAATCTTTGATTTTGCTTTGAAGGTGATCCTCAATCTTGGATATAGTTGCGATCAATACTTTCAAAGTGGGTAGGTATTGTGTTAACAAGGGATCTTGGTAGTTCAAAAATATATTCTTGATGAGGATATCCACTTATTCTTGCTCAATTGGCCTATTTACCATTAGAGTAGCATTGGCCCTCCACCTTGTAAGGAAAGCAGAGAAGGTCTCATTCAAAAGCTGCTTAGTGCTTTCTAAATCCCTTATTGTAATGTCCACTTCAATATTTTAGTGGTACTGTTTGATAAATGTTTTGTGAATGCCCTCCTAAGTCTGTTTCTAGGTGTTATCCAAGTTAATAAACCATCTTAAGGTAGTATCAGTAAAGGTTTGCTGAAAGAGTTGAGTAAGGAGCTTGTTGTTGATACCTGTAACAACCCACACCTACCCTAAAAATTTTCGTGATAATTTACTTGATTTAGAATTTATTAAGGTTAAGTGTGTACTTTTGTGAAAGTTAGTATCTAAGTGATTGATGAGCATGGAACATATTAAATTAATTTTAATATGCATAATATGAGTTGCTATTATGAAATAAATGATTTACATGAAGTACATTTGCATAAAATAATTTATTTTAAATAAAATGAATTTTCATGCATAAAACAATTTTAAGCATAAAATGATTTTATGAGTATTTTAAAATAAATATTTTTGGGGGAAATATTATAGAGATCATAAGAAAAATATTCTTTTATTTTTAATTATAATCAGCCCAAAATTTAAATAAAAAGCCCAAATACCCAAAAGCCCACTACACTAAAATCCTCCTAACCTAGTTCATTAGGGGTATTAGTGGAAATTACAACCAAACCCTAATATATATTCTAAAATTTGGCCAAACTAGAGTTCAAACAGCCATCGCCTTACTTTTTCTGTATCTTGGTAGAAAATTTTTCTTAAAATATTTCTCTCTACCTGTGAGACCTCGCCCGAGCACCGGTCCGATCCGCCGAGGGATCGAAATGCTCTTCGAGAGAAACTCCACAATTGGAACTCACTGTGAGTTCGGAAAATTGATTTTTGTATTTTGAAGGTTGAAAAGTGAGTCGCCACTTTAATTTATTTATTTTAATTGGGAAAATTAAAGAAAACCCAACATGATTGACTCCAAAATAATTTGGTTTATCCTAATGGAAAAGTGCACCAATCCACGAGTGACCAAGGAGGGCTCGGGGATCAGGTTTTGGTAATTACACAATTTAAGAAAAATGTTATTTTCTTTAGTTTGGCTTGAAATGCAAAATAATTCTTTGAAAATGGATTTTTGTGTATGCATGAACAAGAATATAGTGATGAATGAGACACATATATATATATGAGGTGATGGAATGACAATAATAAATAAATAGGAAAGGTAAATCCTACTTAATTATTACAATATCAAAACAAATGAAATAAAGGGGATCTTTCCTCTAGCCCTTATGGGTATTAGGAAAAGCACACATTCCCCAAAATAAACTGAAAATAAAATCACAAAATAAAGGATTAATGTGAATAAATCAAAATAAAAAAAAAAGAAAACAATATTAATAAAAAGATTTTTGGAGTCGATGCCCTTCAGAATGGCAGCCTGCGTATCCTATTGAATAGGAATCAAACCCCACGCAGTTCTCCCTTTTTGCGAAGGAGGGGTTTTAGAAATGTGTTGATTTGCTTATTAACTTAATTCTGATTCTTAAATTAATAAGTTTTAGATCTTTTCAGTTTTAGACCTAAAGAGAATTCTAGATCTGAATTTAGAATTTTAAAATAAGAAAGGGATTATACCTTTGCTTTTCTTGGTTTTCAAACGAATGGAACTAGTTTGGCTCCGGATCTCAACTCCACCTTGAATTCAAAGGAAGCTTGGAATCTAGATCTAGAAGCAGCAACTGTGTGAGTATAAGAACAAAAAAATGTGCCTGAATTATTTTGAAATGCTTTAAAATGCTTTAGAATCTGTTAGGAATTATTGGAATTTGTGTGAAACTGTGTCAAATGAGGCTGGAGGAGGCTGCTATTTATAGAGCTGACAAAGGAGGTGCCGGCGGTACAGACGGCGGCATCGGCGGCAGGCACGGCACGGCTGACACGCCAGCCGTCTGGGTGGCACGCAAGACATGCTGCCATGCCGGCGGCATGATTTCCATACCGCACCGGCGGCATGGCATGCGTGCTGCCTCCTAGGCGGCACGAGCGTCATGGTCATTTCCCGGCGGCACGGCATGCGTGCCGCCTCCTGGGCGGCATGAAAATCGTGCCTCCCTGCGCCACTCGTGCGGCTCAATTTGTTTCTGTCCGTTTTGGGCCCGTTTCAGCTCTGATTCGAGCTCTGCTT
The DNA here is from genome assembly GCA_947687605.1 of Reutealis trisperma. Classification (NCBI taxonomy): domain Eukaryota; kingdom Viridiplantae; phylum Streptophyta; class Magnoliopsida; order Malpighiales; family Euphorbiaceae; genus Reutealis; species Reutealis trisperma. The sequence goes on along the minus strand of CANTUT010001259.1, from coordinate 191,581 downwards.
GATTCTGTGGATTCGTAATTGAAAGACGATCCACTGGAGGTGCATTTTTTAGGGTTCACAGCTGCCCCCTTATCTGATTTGGCCGGACAGAGGCCGAATCTGATAAGTGTGAACCAGAGGCTTAGGATGCCATTCCGAACATTCTGAATGTCCCTTTTAATATTGGGATTTATGGAAGAGCTTCATGTATGATCTTTGGCTGTTCTGATTCAGTTTGGACTGTTTTCCAATTTTTAGGCTATTTTTTAATTTTTAGTTTTTTCACAATTTCTGGAGATTCTGGACTCCGATCGGGACTCCATCTTTCCGGGAGATGGATAAAAATCCTACGGATTCACTGCTTTAGACGGCACTGAATTCTGACTTAAAATGAGCTTGTTATGGCAAAACCACGTGAATTGGACCCTAAGAGGAATAAAGGTGGATTGGGAATTTTTGCGCGCCTATTTGCGCTTTTGGGATCCAACTGCCCATGTCTTCAGGTTTGGGGCATCTATGGAAGAGATGTGTCCTACATTTGAGGAATTTTCTGTACTGCTTGGATATGATCCAGGGGCTATGCTGGCTACTCCTATAGAGAAGGTAGGGTATTTCAACTCTTTCAAAGGACTTCTTGATTTGAGCACTGAGGCTGCTAGTCCCATTATGGTGGATGACTGGGTAGATCTGAATGCTGTGATAGCAGACTTTCATGATCCCAAAGATTTTGAGGATGATAGGTGGTTCCATTTAAGGATGTGGGCTTTATCCTTCTGTCTGACTACCGGATACATTTTTGTAAGCCCTACTGGTTGGGGTGATGCTAGAGTTACTGAACTGATTCCGCAAATGGAAGAGGGGAGATCCATTGCAGCTATAGTGCTGGCTGAGACCATCATGAGTTTAGACAGGTCTTGTACTTCTGATGGGCCGTGGTCAATTAGCCCTATTATCCTTGAGGTTAGTTGAATTTCTGACCTCTGTATTTCAAATCAACTACCTTTTGTGTTTATGCTTATCTCTTCTGCACTTTTCAGATTTGGCTGAGAGACCATCTCCGGATAGTTGGACCTCCCACAAAGAAGGACTATTTTGCTTCATGGTATAGAACTCGGACCATTGTGATAAAGTGAGATTCTGAGAAAGAATGGACAAAATGGTTGATGGAGCTAGACTCTGATGACCTGCTGTGGAGGTGTGAATGGTATAAAATCAGAAGATTCATGACCATGAGTTTTGGCTACAAAATGGTCTATTTGCTGGGATTGAGGATGGTGACCTTTTACCAGGCTACTAGATTTATGCGTCAAATGGGACACAGTCAGGGCATGCCCCCAGATGGCACTTTGTTTGAGTCTGCTCTGATTACCGAGACTGTTGCCCGAGCTGTAAAAAATGGATGGGTAAGAGGTTTTCATGCTGTTCACCCTGCTGACCAAGGCAGTAAATCCATGCAATATATTGATTGGTGGATAGCCAACTCTTGGAAATCAGAGAAGGCTAACAGAGCTGCTATTCTTGAAGAGACAGAAGAAGAAACATGATTATTGTTTTAGCCTAGGACAAATTTTTGACCATGTCTGTATTTTCTTTTAAATGTTCCAAAGTTTAAATGAGATAAAATAAGACATCATTATTTCATTTTTTTTCTTTTGTTGCTCTAATTTTTGCCTAAGCCGCCCTTTCGGGTTTTCAATTTAGCGAGCTTTTCATTTCATTTTTCTCAATGACACAATTAAGAGCCGAATGATCGTGAAAAATGAAAAATGTTATTAATGAATTGGACCGAACCCACACGGGCTGCCTACATATCTCCTTACAATGACTTATGATTTTTATTTCCCTTTTTTCCTCTTTATGGAGAATCAGGTCCACATAGTTCTGACTTTGAGGAAAATGAATGCTGATCATGATTTGCAAATGCTATGCATGAGTTACAAGGATGCTTTATGCAAAGTATCTGTTGAGTTGATCCAGGTTGCATGGGCTAGCAAATTCTATGCCATCCAAGTCTGTCAGGATTGCCGCTCCTCTGGATAAGATCTTTTTGATCAGGAATGGACCACTCCAGTTAGGTCTGAATTTTCCTCTTGGATCATGAACAAGTGCCCTTATTTCTTTCAAAACAAGGTGACCCTCTTGCAATCCTCTGTCTCTGACTCCCTTATCAAAATGTGAAGCCAGTTTTTGTTGATAACCTTGCATCTGATATAAGGCATCCATTCTCTTTTCATCAATGGCTAGAAGTTGGTTATGGTAACCTTTTGCCCATTCCACTTCGTCCAACTGGCTCTCCCTCAAAATGCGAGCTGACCTGATTTCTACCTCGATTGGTAGGACGGCCTCCATCCGATACACCAAAGAGTAAGGTGTGGCACCGGTTGGAGTATGCACTGTTGTTCTGTATCCCCATAAGGCATATGGCAAATGTAGGTGCCAATCCTTATGGTTGTCAGCCATCTTTTGCAGTATACTCTTTAGAGTCTTGTTTGCGGCTTCAACTGTGCCATTTGTCTGTGGTCTGTATGGAGAAGACTTGTGGTGTTGAATTTTCTCCTTCTTTAATAACAGAGCAACCTCCTTTTGAAAGTGAGATCCATTATTAGCAATGATCTCAAAAGGGACTCCGTACCTACAAAAGATGTTGGTACAGGGATCAAAATGCTCTTCGGGAGAAACTCCGCGATTAGAACTCGCTGTGAGTTTGAAAATTTGATTTTTGTATTTTGAAGGTTGAAAAGTGAGTCGCCACTTTAATTTATTTATTTTAATTGGGAAAATTAAAGAAAACCCAACATGATTGACTCCAAAATAATTTGGTTTATCCCAATGGAAAAGTGCACCAATCCACGAGTGACCAAGGAGGGCTCGGGGATCAGGTTTTGGTAATTACACAATTTAAGAAAAATGTTATTTTCTTTAGTTTGGCTTGAAATGCAAAATAATTCTTTGAAAATGGATTTTTGTGTATGCATGAACAAGAATATAATGATGAATGAGACACATATATATATATGAGGTGATGGAATGACAATAATAAATAAATAGGAAAGATAAATCCTACTTAATTATTACAATATCAAAACAAATGAAATAAAGGGGATCTTTGCTCTAGCCCTTATGGGTACTAGGAAAAGCACACATTCCCTAAAATAAACTGAAAATAAAATCACAAAATAAAGGATTAATGTGAATAAATCAAAATAAAAAAAAAGAAAACAATATTAATAAAAAGATTTTTGGAGTTGATGCCCTTCAGAATGGCAGCCTACGTATCCTATTGAATATGAATCAAACCCCATGCAGTTCTCCCTTCTTGCGAAGGAGGGGTTTTAGAAATGTGTTGATTTGCTTATTAACTTAATTCTGATTCTTAAATTAATAAGTTTTAGATCTTTTCAGTTTTAGACCTAAAGAGAATTCTAGATCTGAATTTAGAATTTTAAAATAAGAAAGGGATTATACCTTTGCTTTTCTTGGTTTTCGAACGAATGGAACTAGTTTGGCTCCGAATCTCAACTCCACTTTGAATTCAAAGGAAGTTTGGAATCTAGATCTAAAAGCAGCAACTGTGTGAGTATAAGAACAAAAAAATATGCCTGAATTGTTTTGAAATGCTTTAAAATGCTTTAGAATCTATTAGGAATTGTTGGAATTCGTGTGAAACTGTGTCAAATGAGGCTGGAGGAGGCTGCTATTTATAGAGCTGATAGAGGAGGTGCCGGCAGTACGGACTGCGGCAGGCACGGCATGGCTGACACGCCAACCGTCTGGGCGGCACGCCAGATGTGCCGCCATACCGGTGGCATGATTTCTATGCCGTACCAGCGGCATGGACATTTCCCGGTGGCACGGCATATGTGCCGCCTCCTGGGCGGCACAATTTCCACGCCGCACCGGCAGCATGGTCATTTCCCGGCGGCACAGCATGCGTGCCGCCTCCTGGGCGGCACGAAAATCTTGCCTCCCTGCGCCACTCGCATAGCTCAATCTGTTTCTGTCCATTTCGGGCCTGTTTTAGCTCCGATTCGAGCTTTGCTTGATTTTGTGGATTCGTAATTGAAAGACGATCCACTGGAGGTGCATTTTTGAGGGTTCACACTACCGAAATTAAGAAAACACCTTTCTGTTTTGCAATTTCTTGATCGTAATCGTAAGTTTTTCTTTTCTTTCAATTTCTAAACTGATTTCTATAAAATAAATTATGGAAAAATTATTTTGAACTCATTGATTATTGATTTTTATTGATTTAATTTTGTTTGGGTGAGTTTTTGGGAGAGAAATTCTATTTTCTACCGAAAACACAAATCTTTCCGCAAGATTCCTCCAAAGGTGAATTCTATAACTTAAAATCACAATTTTTATGCATAAACATCACTAGAGGGGGGCGATTTGTGCATTGTTGTCTTCTAAGGTGATTTTTTATTTGTTTTGGTGAAAAATATTGGATTAAATAATAATTTTGCATATTTTTGTGATGATCGAAAAGTTTCGAAAAACAAAGGAGTTCAAGGTTTTTGTGCTAGAACTTAGAAGTTGGAAAATTCTCTTGCTAAATTGATATGTGGCTGTTGATTTGTGTGAGAAAGTATTCTAACATGATATTTGTTTTTGTTTTGATGAAAATAAATGGTTTGAATCATGTGTCTGCATATAGTTGTAATGAACGAAAAGCACGGAAAGCGCGAAAACTCGTGATTTTCACCTAAGCCTTAAAACTTGGAATTTTTTTCTATAAATACTATCTATGGCTGTCGAATCATGTATCGACATGTTCTAAACTAATATTTGCTAATATTGAATGAAAAATAATGGTTTGAACAACCTGTTTACATATTTCTGAAATGATCGAAAAAAACTGAAAACAAGAAAACTCATGTTTTTGCACCCTATGACCCAAAAGTTGAATTTTATGTATGAATAATACTAAGTGTGGCCAATTCACATGAATTAATACTTTAAAAAGATTTTTGTTCTATTTACATGAAAAATCTTGGTTCAAACCATGTTTTTACATATTTCTAAAATAGATGAAAAGTGCAAAAAGAAAAAGAATTTAGTGTTTACTTTGGTGATGCATTCGGCCTACATAAATATTTTTGTCCCGATGTTTATGATTTTTATGTGATGTGTTTTGATGATTATTGACATGTATGTATGTATAATAAATGATAAAATTACATGTTAATTGAAGGTATGATCCTAGATAAGCTTAAATGCATTTTGGTATACTTAAGGTATACTTAAGGTATCTTAACCTTATATTATAATTAGAATGCAAATGTGATTGGGAAATTTGAAACTAGATGTTATGATAACTTGATGATGAACACATGTTATGAGTTGATGAAGTGACAATTGAATAAAAAGGATCATAAGAGTTAAGCATGACACTTGAAGTGTTAATTGTTAAGTTGACATGTATGGAAGGGTAAAGTGTATTAAGATGATTGTTAAAGTAAATTAATATTGACGTAATAATATTGTGATGACCTTAGAAAGGTAATGATGTGATTGCAATGTGTTTTCATGTGAGCCTGTATGATGAAAACAACAAAGCATACAAAGGCAAGGATCCAATTCAACTTCCCAATGGTCCCATTACAAGAGCAAGAATGAAGAAATTCAAGGAAACACTAAATGGGATGATTCAAGGCTTGTGGAATGATCTTGCCATAATTCAAGAATGCAAGAATGAATCATTCATCAAAATGGGGATTCAAGACTCAAATCAAAGTTTGGTGACAATGATTCAAGTGGAAGAAGGCCAAAACATGGGCATGTACCTAGTCCTTTAGTTTGTTTTTGATGTTTTTGGGCCCTATCAATATGATATAAGCCCAAGTTCAAATAAATTAAGTGTGCTTATGTAATTAGTGAGTTTTGGGCCTATTTATGTTAAGTATAAAGCCCAAAACGAGTTTAGATTTATTTCTTGTTTAGGAATCAATTTCTAACTAGGAAACTTCAATCCTTGTTTAGGAAGATTCCCTAGTCTATATTTTATTCCAATTTAGGATGAACTTATAATTATTAGTTGTCTAGGAATCAATTTCTAACTAGGAAACTTTAATTCTTATTTAAGAAAGATTCCTTAGTCTATGTTTTATTCCAATTTAGGGTTGAACCTATAATTATTAGTTGTCTAGGAATCAATTTCTAACTAGAAAATTTTAATTCTTGTTTAGGAAAGATTCCTTAGTCTATGTTTTATTCCCATTTAGGGTTGAGCCTCTACATAAACTCAACCATTCATGTAAAATGGAGTTAGATTTTGATAAATAAAAAATTCAATTTTTTCTTAAGAATGTTATCTCTTGTTTTTTATTCTTGCTTGAATCAAGTTCATACAATCAAAGCTAATTACTTTGTGCGTATTTATTCCAAGGTTCTCTTTCATAAGTTGGTATTGTGTTGCGGAGATCATCATCCAAAGGTGATCATATTCTAAGGTGCTCTATCATGGGTTGGAATTGGGTCATGGGCTTGGGAAAAATCTGATTTAGCTTTCCAAGGAGTTGCTTCCAAGCATAAAGATATTGGGTATCAAGTTTAATATACTTGAAGTTCGTATCAGTTTGGTATCAGAGCTTACGCTCTAAATTAGGTTATATCTTTCCGTTTCATTTGTATTTTCCATTTTTTTCGTTTCTTTTTTTTTTTTGTCTATTTTCCTTTTTATTAAATTCCTTTGTTTTCACTTTGTTAATTTTGTTTGCTATTGTTTCAAGTCAAAAATTCAAAAAAAAAAAAATCCTAAAATCGTCTACCTTTATTAGTGTCTTATTATCATCTTCTTTAGTTTGTCTCTTTGTTTCCTACCTTTTCGTATTATTTTTGTCCCATTTCTATTCTTTGTGTTTCATTAAAAATCAAATGTTGGAAGGTCATACCTATTGCAATCATTCAAATTCAAGAAGTTAAGAAGGAAGGAATCAGCTCCTAAATTGTCAACTTTATTTCGGTTTGGATTTTTGTACTTGATCTTCAATTTATCTTGTTAATCTTCAGTATTTGTCCTTAAAATTACTTGCTGCAATTAATTTAAAAAAAAAAAAGAAGAAGAAGAAGAGTAAAGAAAATCACAATTTAAAAAAAAAGAGAAAAAAAAGTAAAAAAAAAAAAAGAAGAAGGAAAAAGAAAGAAGAAGCAAAAAGTGTTGAAATCTGACTTTTTGGAGTATTTATAGAAGTTATTTAGTTCCTAGAGTGAAGAAGACAAGGAAAGAAGCTGATTTTTTTTTTTCAAGAATATACAAGGAGAATCAAAGATTTTAGCAGTCTACAAGGAGTTTGACTAAAGTCTAAGCATCCTTCCAAAACAAGCTAAGATTGTTTTCCTACTCCTTTCCAAATTTTGGTTTGACTTTTCTAATCCTATTTTCATTCTGATTTCTTATTTCCTTATTTGTTTTGGTTTTTCCTTTTCGTATTTAATTATCTTAATTCGTGTCTCATTAGGTTTCCTAATCCCATCAGGATTCCTATATTGTTTTCCTAGTTCTATTAGGATTTCTAGTTCTTGTTTCATTGAGTCTTTAAACTTTAGATTTTATTCACATTGTAATTTAGTAAAAATCGTATTAATTTGATTTTTGCAACTAATCTTAGCAAGAGATTGAGTGGAAAAAGGCTAAGTGTGAGCACATCTAGAGAAAAGCCATTGATTGCATGTAAAACTAAACACGAGTGAACTGGAGTGTCAAAACTACTTGAGTGAAACACGTGAGCGAGTGAAGTGAGGAAACAATTCTCTACTTTACTAACTTTGTTTTGCAGCTTCAAGATGAGTGGAACCTAAGGGAATCCACATGGGGAACTAGATAAATTCCAAGCCTTGCATGACTTACTCCAAGCTATGGAGAGAAGGACAAATGATAGATTGGATCAAATGGAGTGAAGAAGCAATGAAAGGATCGAAAGATTAGAAGTTTTAGTTACAAGGGGACAGCCACCCAATGCTCCTAGGCAAGCTAGGCGAATCCAAAGAAGAGTATGGAATGAAGATGAGGATGAAATCAAGTCGCTTGGTGATAATGAGGAGGAAGAAGAAGTAAGGCCAAGAGCTAGATAAGATAACAGCAATGGTGGAATAAAACTAAAAATTCCAACATTTCATGGACGAATAGATCCCGAAGCATACTTGGATTGGGAAAAGAAGATTGAGTTGGTGTTGATTGTCATAACTACACCGAATCTAAGAAGTTGAAGCTTGTTGTGGCTGTATTTGATGGATATGCCATTACTTGGTGGGATGATACCAACCAAAAGAGGAGAAGAAATAGAGAAAGACCTATAGAAGAATGGAGGGACTTAAAGGCAATCATGAGAAGGAGATTTGTACCAAGCCACTACTATAGGGAGCTATACAATCGTCTTCAAAACCTATCTCAAGGGTCCAAAAATGTTGAGGAATACTACAAAGAGATGGAGGTAGCCATGATTCGAGCAAATGTGGAAGAAGATAATGAAGCTACAATGGCAAGGTTCCTCAATGGGTTGAATAAGGAGATTGCAAATGTGGTTGAGCTGCAACCATATATGGAGCTTAAAGAGTTGCTTCATCTTGCTTTGAAGGTTAAGAAGCAGTTGAAGAAGAGGAGTACCAATCGGCTATCTACCTCTTACAATGCAACATTCAAATCAAATTGGAGAAAAGATGACAAGGCTTTTTCATCCAAGCCTAGAGCCGATTCTAAGGAAGCTCTAAAGACACCCATCCCAAGCAAGGACAAAGGTAAAGCTACACCTTCTAGTTCTGGAAATATTATATACTTTAAATGTCAAGGTGTAGGTCACTACAAGAAGGATTGTCCAAATAAAAGAATAATGATCATGGTTGATGGGGAGTACTATTCGGCTAGTGAAGAAGAAGTTGAAGAAGAAAGAACACCACCTCTTAAGGATGCAAGTGACAAAGAGGATGACAACCAACCAGAAATAGCCGAATGTGGGAGGTCTCTTGTGACAAGGAGATCGTTGAACATGCAAATCCAACATGATGATAATGTGCAACAAAGGGAAAATCTGTTTCAAACTAGATGTTTTCTAAAAGATAGAGTTTGTGATGTAATTATAGATGGGGGTAGTGTAACCAATGTAGCAAGCACCACTTTAGTTAAGAAACTAAGGTTACCTACTACTAAGCATCCTCACCCTTATAAACTAAAATGGCTTAATGATTATGGGGAAATTAAGGTGACAAGGCAAGTTCTAGTAGCTTTCAAGATAGGCAGGTATAATGATGAGATTTTATTTGATGTTGTGCCTATGCAAGTAGGTCATCTATTGTTAGGACGCCTTTGGCAATTTGATAGAAGGGTGATGCATAATGGCTACACCAATCACTACACTTTTGAGAAAGATGGAAGAAAGATAACTCTTGCACCACTTTCACCTAGAGAAATCTATGAGAATGAGCTAAAATGTACCAAAAGAAAGAGAGAGTGCAAAAGAAAAAAGTGGCAAAAATCTTGAGAAAGGAAAGAAAGTGAGCTCGAGTGAGAAAAATGAGGGAAAAGAAATCGTTGAAAGTAAAAAGAAACATGTGAACTTTTATGCAAAGGGAAGTGATGTTAGGGAAGCTTGGTTTTCAAAGAAAAGTATACTTGTACTCATGTACAAGGAGCTTTATTTTAACACTAATGACCTTAATGTTTCTTTGCCTAGTGTTTTTGTTTCTCTTTTACAAGAATTTGAGGATGTCTTTCCTGAAGAGATACCCAATGGATTGCCACCCATTAGGGGTATTGAGCATCAAATCGATTTTATTCCTAGTGCGTCGATTCCAAATAGACCAGCCTATAGAAATAACCCCGAGGAAACAAAGGAGCTTCAAAGGCAAGTTATGGAGTTGTTAGCTAAAGGACATGTTAGAGAAAGTATGAGTCCATGTGCTGTGCCCATTTTGCTAGTACCTAAGAAATATGGTTCTTGGAGTATGTGTGTTGATTGTCATACAATTAATAACATTACGGTAAAGTATCACCATCCTATTCCTAGGTTAGATGATATGCTTGATGAGTTGCATGGTTCTGCTATCTTTAGCAAAATTGATTTGAAAAGTGGATATCACCAAATTAGAATGAAGGAAGGTGATGAATGGAAAACTGCCTTTAAAACAAAATATGGTTTGTATGAATGGTTAGTTATGCCTTTTGGCTTGACTAATGCACCTAGTACTTTCATAAGACTTATGAACCATGTTTTGAGAAATTTTATTGGTAAGTTTGTTGTTGTATATTTTGATGATATTCTTGTCTATTCTAAAAGCATAGATAAACACTTAGAACATTTAAGGTGTGTGCTTGATGTGTTGAGAAATGAAAAATTGTTTGCTAATCTTAAAAAGTGTTATTTTTGTTTAGATAAGATTGTGTTTTTAGGATTTATGGTTAGTGCTCAAGGTGTTGAAGTTGATGAAGAAAAGGTAAGTGCTATCAAAAATTGGCCTATTCCTACATTGGTAAGTGAGGTAAGAAGTTTTCATAGTTTGGCTACTTTTTATAGACGTTTTGTAAAAGATTTTAGCACCGTAGCTGCACCTCTAACAGAGGTAATTAAAAAGAATTGTGTTTTTAAGTGGGGAAAAGAACAAGAAGATGCATTTAATTCATTGAAAGATAAGCTATGTAAGGCACCCATTCTTGCTTTGCCTAACTTTAATGATATTTTTGAGATTAAGTGTGATGCATCAGGTGTTAGTATTGGGGCTGTCCTTATGCAAGGAAAAAGGCCAATTACCTATTTTAGTGAAAAGCTACATGGTGCCTCATTGAAATACTCCACTTATGACAAGGAGCTCTATGCTTTGGTTAAAGCTTTGGAGACTTGGCAACACTACCTTTGGCCTAAGGAATTTGTAATTCACACCGACCATCAATCCTTAAAATTCCTAAAGGGGCAAGGTAAGTTGAACAAGAGGCATGCCAAATGGGTTGAGTTCATTGAGACCTTTCCATATGTGATCAAATACAAGCAAGGTAAGGAGAACATTATGGCTGATGCACTGTCAAAAAGATATGCTTTACTTAATGCTTTAGATGCAAGAATGCTTGGATTTGAAAATATTAAATCTTTGTATGTTGATGATTCTGATTTTTCTAGCATTTTCAAAGCAAGTAAGAAAGTTGCATTTGGTAAATTCTATAGAATGGATGGGTTTTTGTTTAAAGAAAATAGACTTTGCATACCTATTTGTTCTATGAGAGAACTACTTGTTAAGAAACCACATGGGGGAGGATTAATGGGACATTTTGGCATCACTAAAACTTTAGATACTTTACATGAACACTTTATTGGCCTAAAATGAAAAGGGATGTACATAGAATTTGTGATAGATGTGTTGTGTGCAAGCAAGCTAAATCTAAAGTTTTGAATCAAGATTTGTACACTCCTTTACCTGTTTCTAGTAGCCCTTGGACTGATATTTCCATGGATTTTATTTTAGGGTTGCCTAGATCAAAAAAAGGGAAAGATTCTATCTTTGTAGTGGTTGATAGGTTTTCCAAAATGTCACATTTCATTCTTTGTAATAAAACTGATGATGCCACCAACATTGCTAATTTATTCTTTAGGAAAGTGGTACGTTTGCATGGCATTCCTAAAACTATTGTTAGTGATAGGGATGTTAAGTTTCTATGTCATTTTTGGAAAGTTTTGTGGAGTAAAATTGGAACCAAATTGTTGTTTTCTACTACTTGTCATCCACAAACTGATGGTCAAACTGAAGTTGTTAATAGGACTTTAGGAACTTTGTTGCATGCTATTGTCCAAAAGAACTTAAAGAATTAGGAAGAATGCATACCATTTGTTGAGTTTGCTTATAATAGAGTTGTGCATTCTACTACCGGTTTCTTACCTTTTGAAATTGTTTATGGTTTTAATCCTCTAACCCCTTTGGATTTAATGCCTTTACCTTGTAATGAAAGGAGTAGTTTGGATGGGAAGAGAAAGGCAGATTTGGTAAAGAAACTACATGAGGAGGTGCGGAAGACTATTGAGAAGAAAAATCAACAAATAGCAAGCCAAGTGAATAAGGGAAGGAGGCATGTTGTATTCAAACCAGGTGATTGGGCTTGGGTGCATATGAGAAAAGAAAGATTTCTAACTCAAAGGAAGACAAAGATTCATCCAAAGGGAGATGGACCTTTTCAAGTAGTTGAGAAGATCAATGACAATGCATACAAGCTGGACCTACCTGGTGAGTATAATATGAGTGTTACCTTTAATGTTAGTGATCTTTCTCCTTTTGATGTAGGTGCTGGAGATTCATGAACGAATCATCTTGACGAGGGAGGGAATGATGCAAACAATAAAGCATACAAAGGCAAGGATCGAATTCAACTTCCCAATGGTCCCATTACAAGAGCAAGAATGAAGAAATTCAAGGAAACACTAAATAGGATGATTCAAGGCTTGTGGAATGATCTTGCCACAATTCAAGAATGCAAGAATGAATCATTCATCAAAATGGGGATTCAAGACTCAAATCAAAGTTTGGTGACAATGATTCAAGTGGATGAAGGCCAAAACATGGGCATTTACCTAGGCCTTTAGTTTGTTTTTGATGTTTTTGGGCCCTATCAATATGATATAAGTCCAAGTTCAAATAAATTAAGTGTGCTTATGTAATTAGTGAGTTTTGGACCTATTTATGTTAAATATAAAGCCCAAAACGAGTTTAGATTTATTTCTTGTTTAGGAATCAATTTCTAACTAGGAAACTTCAATCCTTGTTTAGGAAGATTCCCTAGTCTATGTTTTATTCCAATTTAGGATGAACTTATAATTATTAGTTGTCTAGGAATCAATTTCTAACTAGGAAACTTTAATTCTTATTTAAGAAAGATTCCTTAGTCTATGTTTTATTCCAATTTAGGGTTAAACCTATAATTATTAGTTGTCTAGGAATCAATTTCTAACTAGAAAATTTTAATTCTTGTTTAGGAAAGATTCCTTAGTCTATGTTTTATTCCCATTTAGGGTTGAGCCTCTATATAAACTCAACCATTCATGTAAAATGGAGTTAGATTTTGATAAATAAAAAATTCTGTTTTTTCTTAAGAATGTTATCTCTTGTTTTTTATTCTTGCTTGAATCAAGTTCATATAATCAAAGCTAATTACTTTGTGCGTATTTATTCCAAGGTTCTCTTTCACAAGTTGGTATTGTGTTGCAGAGATCATCATCCAAAGGTGATCATATTCCAAGGTGCTCTATCACGGGTTGGAATTGGGTCACAGACTTGGGAAAAATCTGATTTAGCTTTCCAAGGAGTTGCTTCCAAGCGTAAAGATATTGGGTCTCAAGTTAAATATACTTGAGGTTCGTATCACTATAAGGCCCAAGTATGCAAGACTTTTAAAGTCAACGTATTATGTGCAAGTGACAAGTACACCTTTAGGTGGACTTTAAGTGTTTGTGTATGCTATTTGTGCATGGGTAGTTATAGGATAGGAGCATCATGAGTAAATAAATACTAAGTATTAAATCAAATATTATGTTAGAGTTTGAGGAGCTTTAGAAGTGCAAAGAGACTATGTATACTAGGAGCAAGGGAACCTTAAGGTGAGTAAACATCGTATTCATTCTACAAGTGTGAGTAAACGCTGTATTCATGTTAGAAGCATGAACAACATTTTGTAGTATTATAAGAATGTGATATACTGCTATGTAAGCCTTTGACATTTTTGAAACCCAGGGATTTTCTATTCTAAAATATTATTATATGAATTCTTTGATAAGCTTGGGTTGCCAAAGGACATTTGGTCCAAAACTAGTTTGTTTATCCAATGAGGACTTCTTGTGATTGACACCCTAACTTATGTTCTTTCTGAAACTACACTATTATTGTATCTTTTGTTTGAAAGTTAAACCACTCTTGTTATTGGGATACATGTTATTGTTACCTTATATGATATTGTTATTTGTGATTACCATTAGCTCTAGCTATGGTACCTTTAACCCTTTATGTAGAATCCTCATGCCGATGTGGGTAATCATCGGAACCTATACACACGATCTTAACTCTATGGATAGGGGTAGTGTATCCACCTTAGGTAGAAAGGAGCAGTTCCAGCCATGGAGCCTGATTAGCTTTATGCCTTATAAGTGATAGGAGTTGGAATTTAGTATAAGGCCACCTCTCCTTTATAAGTTCAAGTGATAGAGCAATAGTCGTCACTCTTTATAAGTTATAAGTGAGTTTTCTACAAACTTGCCAAATTGAACCCTTACTAAATTGTAACTTGATTCACGAATTATAAATCATGAACTATATGTATAAGCTATGTGTTTCCTTTTCAAAGGAATATGTGATATGTATGTGCCTTATCGTTTACTCATTAAGATCATCTATCTCACCTGTTTTTCCTTGTATGGTTCCAGGTGAGCAAATGTGAGGAGGCAAGGTGATGGTCTAAGCATTCTACTTCACTTGAGATATATTATTTTCCTTATGGATTTTATGTGTATTGTTTAATTATAGACTTCCACAATTAAAGGTATTCATCTAAATGTTTTAAGTGAGTTATTGGAAGAGATTTGGTAAGATCATAGGCATGATTTGTTTATGCGTAAATGGGTTCTATGGGTGTGGGTGACCTTATGTCTCCCTATGTTCTAGGATCGTCATATCTCTAAGGTTGGGATGTGGCAATACCAAGAGGATGCATTGCCCCCACATACCTCTTTAAATGGATCTTAGGTAGTACCATCAAATCTGTCTAAATTTGGCATCTTGAACTTTGGTGGTAACTGAGCATTGGGGAAAAGGCTTAATAAACTTGTATCAACCATGTCTTCCCTCTTCTTTAGACTTCTTACTAACTTTTCCATGGCTTCTAGTTTGGTTAGGAAAATTACCTATAGTTCTACTCCATTGGGAAGGATCCATAGGAATGGATGTGATTTGTGGTTGTTTAGTAAGTACTAGATGAGAGAGAATGTTTGTTTAAAGGATATTAAATGAGGGAAATGAAGGTAAGAGTATAGTTTTAGACGTTAGCTTGGTGGGGCAAGTAGAAGCATGGGCTTGAATTATGCTCAGATTTTGGCCTAGGTTGAGTGGATCTTAAAACAAAGGACGTGGGGTTTGGTTTATAGCGGCCCGACTTAGCATGTCTTGGGCATCATTTAGTATGGCCTTCCTTTGGGCCTGAATTTGGGCAGTTTGTATCTTGAACATCTCTTCTTGTTGCTCCAATAGTTTGGCTAGAATATTATCCATGACATCTTTGTTGAATCCAATAGACATCTTGCAACCTTATGAAATGGAAAAGGAATTAGGTTAGTATCAAGCTTTGGGAAAGATGGTTATGGTAGGGTATGATGAACCAAGGACCTCAAGTTTAATGGCAATGGATGATGGTGTCTTATGATTAGGTTGATGGTGTATGGGTAAAGATGAGAGTGGAGGTGTATGATGTTAGCTAGGTCGGTATTTAGCTAGGGGAGCTAGGTCAGATTTTAGCTTTGAAAACTAGGTTGGCATTTGGCTTAGACTGGCTAGGTTGGATTTTAGCTTTGAGTAACTAGGTTAAAAATTTAGCTTTGAATGGCTAGGTCAGAATTTAGCTTTAAGTTGCTAGGTTAGATTTTAGCTTTGGGTGGTGATGTGCCAAAACGCACACTAACAAATTGCAAGTGCACAGGTCGTTATCAAGTAATAAAGTAGTGAGTATGAGTATCATCTCCACAAGGATAGTATATAAGTAATAGTGCAAACTTCAACTATTATCTAGTGAATAGTTAAGATAAAGATTAATTAAACTAAGCTAAATTAACAAAGCTAACCTAAGAAAGCAAGTAAATCATACTGATGGAAATAATCTATGCAAAGCTAGTCTAAATATAAATCCCCTTAGTTGCTTATGCATATCAAACAATGGATTGAACAAGATTGTCACTAAATTAGATAAAAACCTTTCTCAAGTGATTAAATCCCTAACTTCCTAAGTATTATAGGGGAATCTCTTCTCAACCTATAATCAAATAGGAGCAGCATTAAGTTCAAGAGATTAACATCCAATGAAGTTTTGTAGGTCTATCTCTAGCACCCCAATCAACTCTCTATTCCTATGAGTGATCTATCTATATCAGGGTATCTTTACTCATCCAATATAGAAACAATATCCAATCAACAAGCTAGCAATTGCTAATTGGAATAATAAGATTTATCATGAAAATAAAACAACCAAAGAAGAATTGATTAGAGTTTAAATCCTTCAATCTATACAATCAAAACTAGGGTTCATTACAAACATAATTAGTTCATATTAAAATTAAAGAACAAAGATGTAAAAAATAAAGGAGAAAGAAATCTCAAATAGATCTTGAAGATGTTTTTTTAAATCTTCTCTTTAATCTTCCACATCCACTTGGATCTTGGTCTTTGATTTGATTAAATCATCAATATCTCTAGTTGTTAAGCCTCTCCCATGACTCTAGGGCTTAGCCAACCCTTAAATCTTCATTTTTTGTTCTATGGCAGCTCTCCACTAGTTTTCAGCATTAGTTTCTTTATATAGGTGCGATTCTAGGTTCAAGACATGACCAGTGACACGGCCCTCTGGGCGTGTCGACGCTATGGCTGCGCACCATGGCTGTGTCTCAAGCCATGTGAAGTTACTGGAAATATTGGAATTGGCCCTTAATAACATGGGCAGAGACACGGCCATGTCACTGGCCTTGTCACAGAGATGAGCTTCAATCCTTTGCTCGTTTTCTTCTGTTTTTGCTCGTTGGCTTCGTAGCTTCTTCATAAATTGATCCATGGCCCCTAAAAACATAAAAGAACTCTGAAAATGCACTAAACAAACAAATATAACTCAATTTAAGGATAAAATACATTAAGAACAAGGGGTAAAATGTAGTTAATTAAACACTTATCAGGTGGCTAGGTCAAATTTTAGCTTTGAGTGGCTAGGTCATAATTTAGCTTTAAGTTGCTAGGTCAGATTTTAGCTTTGGGTGACTAAGTTAAATTTTAGTTTTATGTGGCTAGGTCAGAATTTAGCTTTGAGTGGCTAGGTCAAATTTTAGCCTCAATGAAGAAAAGAGTAGGAAGGCTAGGTTAGAGTTTAGCCTCGAGTAATTGGGATTGTGATTTATGAATGGTTCACCATGGGCTTAATGATAGAGTGACCATGGGTTTTGAGATTGGATGTATTATAGATTTAGATGTTAGGTAGACCATGGGTTTAGTGATAATTGGATAATAGGTTTGATTGGACTGGACCATGGGTTAGATGGGCCATAGGTTTGGATAATAATGTAAAAGATGAAACAAAGTTAGCATTTATTTTAGGTAAGGACTATGGATAAGAGTGAAGCCAAATTAGTGTTTAGCTTTGGTAAGGATTGTTGAAGATAAAGCTAGGTCAATGTTTAGCTTGGGTAAGGACTACAAAAAATGAAAGCTAGGTTAGTGTTTAGCTTAGATAAAAATTAAGAAGGATGAGGCTAGAATAAAGCTAGGTCAGTTTTTAGTTTAGATAAGGATTATAGATTTGGATGGGGTACCATATATGGGTTTATTTTCACTATGAGTTTAACATGGGTTTGGGTAGGACTGGACCATGGGTTTAGGTGGACCATGGGTTTTAGGTTTTGACCCTAGGTTTAGGTGGACCATGAGTTTTGCATTTTGACCATGGGTTTGGTGCACCCATGGGTTTTAGGTTTTGACCATGAGTTTAGGTGGACCATAGGTTTTAGACTCTTCACAAGGTTCAATCTATGCATGCATATATGAATCAGTAATTGAAAAAGGTTTCATGAAATACCAAGTTCAATATTATGGTTCATAAAATCCTAAAGGAAGGTTCTATGAGTCATTACATGAAAGGGTGAGGGTGGTTTGAAAGGAACCCATCACACTAGAGATGTAATATACCTAACCACATATGAGTCAAGGAGCCTCGCGTGGGTCTAATGGTACATGCATACTTATTACATCTCTAAAAGGATTAAAGGATACATCATGGGTTGGACGATTTCACTATCGGCAAGTAAACCTAAGGAAGGTTGCCTACTCATTGTTACTTTCTATCCTTTGTTTTCTTAAGAAACTAGGGTTTTGGATAAGGAGCCCAATATAGTGATGCACAAAAAGCAATTTGTACTAAAAAGCTAAACTTTTTGTTTTACTAAGAGTAGTCCACTTTCATCTTTTATTTTCAAAAAAAGAAAAGATTTTGGAGTCCCCAGTAGAGTCGCCAATTGTCAGGCATTGCCTGAGCACCAGTCCAATCTACTAAAGGGAATTGAAATGCTCATTTGGGAGAAACATCACAATTTGAATCCGCTATAAGTTCAACAATTGTATTTTGTAAGTTGTAATTTACAAAAGGAGTTGCCATTTTAATTTTGTTTATTTTAGTTGGGAAAATAAGGAAAAACCCAAGTTAATTGACTCCAAAATTATCCCATTTATCCTAAGGAAAAACACTAGTCCTCAAATAACCAAAGAGGGTTCGGGGACTAGGTTTTGGCTAAAATAAAAAAAAAATTAGTTTGGCTTAAATACAAAATAACTTTTGAAAAGAAGTTTTTATGTATGCATGAATAGATATAATATGATGTATGGAATAAATATTATTCGTGCAATGCATGCTAAAATATGAGATAATGACTATTATAAAATGCAAAAAATAAAGGAAAACTACTAAAAATTATTATAAGTTCAAATATCAAAATCAAGGGATCTTTCCTTTAGCCCTTATAGGTTCTAAGAAAAGCATATATTCTCCAAATATAATCTAAACAACTAAAATAAAAAAAAATAATAAAACAATTATAATAAAAAGAACTAAAGTTTTGACTTTTATTTAAGAAAAATAATGTCAATCCTAGACTATATGAAGAAGGTGATAGAGAGAAGAAGTTGTTAATTTTAGCAGAGTTGAATGCCTTAAAGACAATAAGCCTGCATATCCCTTTAAATGGAAATCAAACCCCACAAAGTTCTTCCTTCTTGTGAAGGAGGGATTTTTAAGTCATTGCCTTTCTTATCATGTTTGGATTGATTTTAAAGGGTTAGGGATTTGTTAATTAGGTCAAATTTTAATTAACAAAAATTAGATATTTTCAGATTTAGATCTTGAAATTGGAATTGAAAAGGAAAAGGAAAGAACTTTTACCTATGGCTTTCGATGGTGAGAAATGTAGGGAGCGAGCTAGGCACTAGATATAAGTTTCACCTTGGCATAGTATTAGCACGAGCACTCCTTCCAGAAGAAGGACTCTTGAACTCTTCTTAGGGGGAAGGACTTTGGATCACCCTTGCTTAAATACCATGAATTCTCTTGAATTGCACCTAAGTGATTGATGAGTATGTGGCATATTAAATTAATTTTAATGTGCCTAATATGCATTGCTATTGTGAAATAAATGATTTACATGGAGTGCATTTGCATAAAAGAATTTATTTTAAAATAAAATAAATTTTCATGCATAAAACAATTTTTAGCATAAAATAATTTTATGAGTATTTTTATAATATTTTTAAATAAATATATTTGAGGGAAATATTCCAGAATTCAAAAAAGGAAAAATATTATTTTTATTTCTAAACACTTTAGCCAAAATTTTTAAAGAAAAAGGCCCAATACCCAAAAGCCCACTACACAAAAATGCTACTAACTTATTTCATTAAGGGTAATAGTGGAAATTTCACTCCAACCCTAATATATATTCAAATTTTCGGCCAGCAAGGGTTTTCCAGCAACCACTCCCTCATTCTTTCTATATTCTACAAGAAAAACCTCTCAAAATAATTCTCTCTACTGAAATATCAAAAACACCTTACCGTTTCGTGACCGTAATCGTAAGTTTTTAATCTCTTTCGATTTCTAAACTGTTTTCTATGAAATAAATTATAGGAAAATTATTTTGAACTATTTGATTACTGATTTCTATAGATTCAATTCTGTTTGAGTGAATTTTTGGGAGAGAAAATTTATTTTCTATCGAAAACACGATTCTTTCCGCAAGATTTCTCCAAAGGTGAATTCTATAACTTAAAATCACAATTTTATTGCATAGACATCATAAGAGAGGGGGGGGGGGGGGGGCGGGGGGAGGGGAGGAGGGGCAATTTGTGTTTATTTGCATTCTAAACTGATTTTTGATTAGTTTTGATGAAAAATAATGCATGAAATAATATTTTTGTATATTTCTGTGATGACCGAAAAGTTTCGAAAAAAAAGGAATTCAAGGTTTTCGTGTTAGGATTTGGAAATTGAAAAATTCTATTCTTTCATGAATACATGGCTACCAATTTCTGTGAATTGGTGTTCTAATGTGATATTTGATTTGTTTAGATGAAAAATAATGACTTGAATCATGTGTCTGTTTATCGCTAAAATAAACGAAATGCGCAGAAACTTATGATTTTTCACCTAAACCTTTGAACTTGGAATTTTTTTGTATAAACCTTATCTATGGCTGCCGATTTGTGTGATAATGTGTTCTAAACTAATATTTTCAATGATTGAATGAAAAATAATGGATTAAACAACCTGTTTGCATATTTCTGAAATAAACGGAAAATACCGAAAATAAGAAAACTCATGTTTTGTGCACTATAATGCAAAAGATTGAATTTTTATATATCAATGGCACCAATCGTGGCTGATTCTTATGGATTTGAGTTCTAAAATGAATTTTTTTATGTTTACATGAAAAATCTTGGTTTAAATCATGTTTTTACATATTTCTGAAATAGACGGAAAACACGAAAAGAAGAAGAATTTGGTTTTTACCTTAAAGATGCATTCAGCCTACATGAACCATTGTGTCCAAATGTTTGTAAATTTAATGTGATGTGTTTTGATGATTGTTGACATGTATGTATGTATAGTAGATGATGAAAATTGCATGTTTATTGAAGGTATGATCCTAGATAAGCTTAAATGTGTTTTGGTATACTTAAGGTATCTTGATATCATATTGTGGTTAGAAAGCAAAAGTGATTGAGGAATTTGGAACTAGATGTCATGATGACTTGATGATAAGTATATGGCTATGAGTTAATGAAGTGAAAGAGATCATAAGAGTTAAGCATGATGATTGAAGGATTAATTGTCAAGTTGACATGTATGGAAGTGTAAAGTGAACTAAGATAATTGATAAGTGAATTGATATTAAGGTAATGATAATGTGATGACCTTAAAAAGGTATTGATATGATTGTTATGTGTTTTCATGTGAGCCTATAAGGCTTAAGTATACAAGACTCTTAAGTCAACGTGATATGTGCAAGTGATGAGTACATCTATGAGTGAACTCTAATGTGTATGCTATATGTGTATGGGTAGTTATGGGATAGGAACATCATGAGTAAATAAATACTAAGTATTAAATCAAATATTATGTTAGAGTATGAGGAGCCTTAGAAGTGCAAAGGGGACTACGAGTATTAGGAGCAAAGGAACCCCAATGTGAGTAAACTCTATATTCCTGCTTCCTGTGTGAGTAAACACAATGCTTTCGTTACAAGTGTGAGTAAACCCAATGCTTTTGATACAAGTGTGAATAAACACAATGTTCTTGTTACAAATGTGAACAACATCATGTTGTGCTTTAAGAATGTGATATATTGATATGTGAACCTTTGTGAGCTTTGAAACCCAAGTTCTTTCCGTTTTCATTTTATAACATGATTTCTTTGTTAAGCTTGGGTTGCCAAAGGACATTTGGTCCAAAACTATTTTGCTTATCCAATGAGAATTTTTTTGTGATAAACACCCTAACTTGTATTCTTTCTGGAACTACACTTTCATTTTGTTATTGTTGAAAGCCAAACTACTATTGTTATTGAAATACATGTTATTATTGCCATATGTGATATTGTTAATTGTGTTTACCAATAGCTTTAGTTATGGTACCTTCACCCTTTATACAGAATCCTCGTGCCGATGCGGGTAATCATCAGAATTTGTGCACATGGTCTTAACCCGATGGATAGGGGTAGTGTATCCACCTTAGCTAGAAGGGGCGGTTCTAACCGTAGAGCCTGATCAGCTTCATGCTTTATAAGTGATGGGAGTTGGAATTTGGCAAAGGCCACCTCTCCTCGATGTGTTTAGAGTGGATTGAGCAGTGTCTCCACTCTATAAGTGTTATAAGTGTGATTTCTGCAAAACTTGCTAAATTGAACCTTGCTTAAATTGCAACCTGATTCATGAGTTATAAACCATGAACTATGTGTATAAGCTATGTGTTTCCTTTCAAAGGAATATGTGATAATGTATGAGCCCTTTTTGTTTACTCATTGAGATCATCTATCTCACCTCTTTTCCTTGTGTGGTTCCAGGTGAGCAAATGTAAGGAGGCAAGGTGATGGCTCAAGCATCCTACTTCGCTTGGGGAATTCCTTGTCCGAGTTATCAATAATACTATGTTATGAAGTCTTGTCTTTAGATGCTCTGGGAATGTTAGTTGATACTTATAGAGATTTATATTATTTTCCTTATGGAATTTATATGTAATGATTTACTTTAAGTCTTTCGCAAATTATCGTATTTATCTAAATGTTTCAAATGAGTTAATGAAAGAGGTTCAGTAAGATCCTAGGTATGATTGATATATGTTAATGGGTTCTATGGGCGTGGGTGACCTTATGTCTCCCCGTGTTCTAGGACCGTCGTATCTCATAAGGTTGGGATGTGACAACGTGGTCATGCGGAGCATTGAAATAGTAGAAAGAATAAAGTCTTATTAAGCCTTAGTAAAGGTGAAGAGCTTTAAAGAAAAGAACAATTACAAAATGGTACATGCTGCAACTATAGACTCAGGGGCTGGGTGATAGCAGCATGTGCCCTAAGAGCCATATAATAGTTATGTAATAGTAGATATTAATTCCCAATGGCATAATAATTATATTTATAACGTGAAAAGGGTTTCATATTATTGAATATAGTCCTTATGTATTTGTAAGAAGATTTATTCTCAAGTGTTGAGAGGGAGACAGATCGCTCTTATACAAATATTTTAAATATGTTCATGGTCATAGGATTAATGACTGGTATCATTAATTCTAGAAGACTATTACCTCTATTTGTTTTCTATAATCAGTATGTGATACAGATGATTGTAGAGGCAGTAAGTCTCATATACTTGACATATGATGTTGATACAAACATGTGGATATTCATAGGATGAATACTCAAACTATGACATTAAATGGTAATAATATGGGGTTTACTACTTATTAATTATTTATCATCTAGATCATAATAGTGCATATAATCCTTTGACTTGAGGGTGTGAACCCTCCAAGATGACCAGTACTCAATTATGAACCTATAGAATCAAACTAAGCCCAAATCAAATCACAATGGAATGAGAATGGGTAGAAAACAAGGTGCGGCAACCTGAGGTGTCCCTGCGGCAACCAATTTGGCTGTCGCAAAGGCTTTGCAGTTACCGAAGCCCATAATAAATTATCGCAGCATGTTTTTCCTAGTTCCCATACTAAAAATTCATAGTTTTGAGCCCCAAACTTCCCTTATAAATACCTTGCACCTCATAACAACTTCCACACATAATGACATGCTTTTATACTCTTCCTAATGCTTTTTAAACTTTATTCCTAAGCCTTCCAATCATCAAAACTCTCTTTCTAAACCTCCAAATCTCTAAAACCCCATTCCAAAACCTATCCATCACATAAAACCTTATTCATAAATCTCATAATCACTTCAAACCTTCTTCATAAGCTTCTTAATCATCTTAAACCTTATTCATAAGCTTTTAATCATCTTAAACCTTATTCATAAGCTTCCTGATCACCTCAAATCATCTCTCCGAGCCACTTAATATGCCACATACTCATCAATCACTTAGATCACAAACATTCACACAAGCACACACTTAACCTTATAGATTCTAATTCAAGCAATTTATCACGAAAATTTCCTAGGGTGGGTGTGGGTTGTAACACACGTCTTCTACTAAAAGCATCCCCTACCTTGATGATTTAAAAGCAAGGGTTCTTAATTCTTTCTACACCTCCAAGGAAAAAAAAGTGCTACCATCTCATCTTTACAAGAAAAGATTACAATATTGTCAAAGCAAAAGACATAGTTTGATGCTTTGGTCCGCAACAAAGATAGAACCTAGTAGTATAAAAAGATTGGTAAGGATCTAGATACAACATATGAAAGAATCTAGAGCCAAGAAATAGATCACATCAAGAATTTCTTGATTTTCAAGCATCCACAAGAATAGAATTGGGTGGCAGAGTGTACCACATTAGGGGGAAGAGACTCCATCATTACAGCGAGAGGAGAGAGCTTCAAGCCTTTGACTTTAGTTCACTATGAGCTTGCATTTCTCTATTTTATTTCATGTTATTAGTTTAGAACTTGAGAACTCTTCTTGAACCATTAGGATTGTAATATTTGAACTAGATTGTTGTTCTATGATGTATGGACCTTGAATTCAACTTGTCTTTGTTTGAATGAAGGATAAATGGCTAGAGACCTGCTTATTTACAATTTTTATCCTTGGGAATGGCTTTGTATATATCACTTTATATATATACACATTGCTTCTACAGGTGAGTGGTACTTTGATGGCCATGGGATTGGCCTTGTCATTGATTTTCTTCAGGTGTTTGCCTCATTTCCAACAAAGTGGAAAGTTTTTTTTTTTTTAAGATACTTGCCATTAATGAATCTTTTGTAAGGCTCTCCTTGCAAGCTTGATAAGTAATATGCACTTCCATGCAGCACCTTGTGTACTTTAAAAGGACACTCGTAATTAGGAGACCATTTGCTAAATTATCTATCCTTGATGCCTACAAGCAAGCTAAGCTTCTAAACCATTTCTTCTTCTTAGAAAGTCATCTTTTTAGTTCTTTTATTGTAAGCCCTAGAGGCTTTTTTCTTATGTATCACCATGTGATTGAAAGCTTGTATCCTTGCTTACTTTAGGTATTCTAGTTTTATCATCATAGCTTCTTAGTAATCATCTAGAGTAAGACCATCTTGTTTAGCCACTCTCAAGGAAGGAACCACCACCTCCATTGGAAAGATAGCATCATGACCATAAGAAAGAGAAAATGGACTTACCCTTACTAAACTTCTCTCTAATGTTCTTTAAACCTATAGAGTCTCTGATAATAGTCTATGCTAGTCTCTAGGATTGCCTTCAATCATTTTTTCTAAAACGTTAATTAGTGCCTTATTTGACGCATTATATTGCCCATTTGCTTAAGGGTGGTGGGATGTCAACTTTATTAACTTAATGCCATTGTCTTCTGCAAAGTCTCTTACCTCTTTACCTATGAGTACGGTGCCCCAGTCTATGGTGATAGACTGTGGGATACTAAATCTGTAAATGATGAACTCTCTTATAAATTGTATGATATCTTTTTATTCCACCTTTTTCATAGGTATAGCCTACTTGGTAAAATAGTTTGTTGCCCCTTTGATGAAGTTGGATAAATTTTGGCAATCAAGCCATTAACCCAACCTCTAAAAGGCCAAGGCTTAATCATAAGCTGCAACTCATTTGTAGGTAGTCTCTAAATCCTTCCATGCTTTTGACATTGTTTGCATCTTTTGCATAGCTTATCTAGTATTTAAGAATGATTAGCTAAAAAATAACCTTATCTCCTTATTAGCCAGCTCATTTTAATTCCTGCTTGGTTTGCTCCATAAATTCCATCATATACCTACTTCATCACCTCCATAACCTTTAGGAATCCCAAGCTTCTCAGCAACAATCCATCAAAACCCTTTTAACAAAGTTCTTCTTCTATTAACATATAGTTTTGAGCTTAAACTTTGAGTTTGTAAAATGCTTTTATGGATGAATTACTTAGATAATTTCTAAGGGGCTACCTCTAATCTCTAGTGAGGTTAACATCTATACTAAAGGTGCTAACCAGTATCCCCCACTTCAAGATGGATGGATGGTTATGCTTCTTGATGAGAACTATTACATGCATAAGTTCTTCTATCATTTTCATATCGAAGGCTATACAAGCTAACTCATTAACTTTTTAGTTTAATTCTTTTAGTACATACATGAATGAAATATTCATGAAGTCCTTTAATAATTTAATTTCTACATTGTAGTAGGGAGCTAATGCAAGGCTGATACATTTATATTCTTTAGAAAATTGTCTCAACACCAACTATGAGTCTCCCATCACCAACGTGGATATGATGACCACCCCAGCACCTGCAGACGCTTTAGTCTTTGAGCCATCAAAATTTAGCATCCAAGGGTTCTTCTCAACTTCATAAATTGATAAGTCTAACTCTTCTCCTCCTTTTGTCTTCATATTTGGGTGGTTTGCTAAAAATTCTTGGCCTTTTACTAACTTTTGAAAGAAGTAAACTAAGGAAAGTTCTGCTAAAGCAAGTGACCACTTGCCAATACACCTAGTCATGATGGGTTGGTTTAGCATATACTTAATTAAATCTATTTGTGAGACTACATACACTCTTGATATGATTAAATAATGCTGAAGCTTGGTGCATGCAAAATATAAGACTAAGCACATTTTTTCTATTAGTGAGTATTGCACCTCTGCTGGTGTGACAAACTATTGAGATAATAAATGGATTGTTCCTAACCTATAAAATTATTTTGTGCTAGGAGACAACCAATGGAGTCTTCAAAGGCTAAAAGATATGATTTCAAAGGACTCTTGCTCTTAGAGGCATCAAGACTATAGGGTTATTAAGGTACTCCTTTATGTTCTCAAAAGCCTCTTGATTGCAGTCTTTTTAAAGAAAACCATCTTCAGACTTTAGCTTGAGTAGCTCAAAAAATACCTTGGACTTTCTAGCTAAATTGGAAATGAACCTCCTAAGGTAATTCACTTGGCTAAACAATCTTCGCAATTCTTTCTTATTTTTAGGAGGCAAAGACTTCATAAATGCTCTCACCTTATTTTTATCTATTTCAACTCCTATTTGATATGCCTACGAATCCCAAGAAGTTTCCAACCTAGACCTTAAAAGCACACTTAAGGGGTTTAACTTTAATTGGAGATCTCTTATCCTTTAGAAGCCATTTCTTAGATGCTCCATATATTCTTCAGATTTTTTGGACTTCATAACTATATCATCCATGTATACTTCCATAGACTTCCAAAGTAGATCATTGAATATTACATTTATGGCTTTTTGGTAGGTAGCACTCGCATTTTTTAGCTTAAAGAGCATGACCAACCATTTGAAGGTCCTGACGGAGCTAGGATACATAAAAGTAGTCTTTGGAATTCTTAAGCTATAAATATCTAATTATAGCTTAAAAAACCATCCATAAAGGAAAGTAACTTGTGTTTGGCTATAGCATGAATGAGAATATCAGTAATTGGCATGACATAGATATCCTTGAAAGTTATTGCATTCAAGTCTCTGAAGTCTACATAGACTCTAAGCTTCCCATTTTTCTTTGCCACAGAAACCACATTGGAAAGCCACTCACATATCTGGTGGATCTTATAAATCCAACTTTGAGTAGCTTCTCAATTGTTTCCTTTACTTCAACATCCTTTAACATACTCTTAGGGGGCTGATGGTAAAGATGATAGTCTAGCTTGATAGGCAGCTGGTGCTTTAATAACTTCCTATTTAACCTAAGCATTTTCATCATACTTCCAGGCAAACTAGTCTTTGAACTCTTATAATAATTAAATTACTTTTTTTTTAATGTAGGTTGGAACATGCCACTGATGTAGGTGATTTTAGGCTTTTCAGGAGTCCCTATGTTAACTTCCTCTAAAAGGTTGGACTTCAATCATAGTATCATCTAACTTAGGTGAAGCATTTTTCAACTCATTCAATTGGATCTCCTCTACTTTCTCAGACTGTTCCCCTTCAATGATGACTTCAACACCTGTAGTTCTTGAACTTCTTTAGCTAGTAGCATGTCTAAAGCTTGCTACACTTGTACTTTCAACAATGTGGTTGCAACTACCACTTTCTTCTCTTAGGTGAAGTTGATCATCAACCTCCTCGATGATAGACTGAGTAGTTAGCCTCCTATATATGATAAGGTACGATCGCAAACTTTTGAAGGAGATTCTTAACTTATTATGGGTAATCCTCTTTGCTTGGCATGGTAAGTGCTTTTGGCCTACCATATTTACTTTTACCTTTAAATTGAATTGGACTAGAGCTTCCATCATAGAATATTGCATCTACTACATCTGTATAGGCTTTGAAAGGCTTTCCATTAGCCCATACTATTTTCACCTCATCCCCATTCCAAAATAGGAGGAATTGGTGGAGTGAGGATGGCATACACCAGTTGGTGTGAATCTAGTCCCTTCCCAACAGAGCATAGTGGTTAGTAGTGGAGTTACCACAAAAAAGGCTATAAGGGAGGTCTTCCTTCCAACTTTGATCTTTATAGGTAAAACTCCTTGAGTCTTTGTGACTTTTATATTAAATGTTGAGACAAAAATGTCTATAGTTATAAGACCATTTTCAATCTTACCAAGTTCTAAGGCCA
Organism: Reutealis trisperma; assembly: GCA_947687605.1. NCBI lineage: Eukaryota > Viridiplantae > Streptophyta > Magnoliopsida > Malpighiales > Euphorbiaceae > Reutealis > Reutealis trisperma. Next base: position 163,122 of record CANTUT010001259.1, on the reverse strand, counting down.
TCCTCAGTGGAATGATGTTAACAACAAATCCATTGTCTATCAAGACTTTAGAGGCTGGCCTCCTATTGAGATGAGCTTTAATGTATAATGACTTGTTGCATTTTGCCATTCTTTCTACAAGTTTCTCCAAGAAGTACCTTTTTGGATCTCTAAGTTTTGTGGCCTCGATGATAACTCCATTCGGATAACAGTTTGTGCCCTAGGATCCATATAATAGTTATGTAATTGTAGATATTCCCATTGGCATAATAAATATATTCATAATATGAAAAGGGTTTAATATTATTGAATATAATCCTAAGTATTTGTAAGAGGATCTATTCTGAAGTGTTAAGAATATAGGAGACACATCGCTCTTATATAAATATTTTAAATATGTTCATGATCATAGGATTAATGACTGGGCATTATTAATTTTAGAAGACCATCACCTCTATTTGTTTTCTATAATCAGTATGTGATATAGATGATTATAAAGGCAGTGAGTCTTATGCTACTTGACATGTAATGTCGATACAAACATGTGGATATTCATAGGATGAATAGTCAAACTGTGATGTTAGATGATAATAATATGGGGTTTTACTAGTTGTCAAATATTTACCATCTAGGTCATAATAGTGCAAATAATCCTTTGACTTGAGGGATATTATATCTCATACATAGGTAGTTAGAATTTATTATTGCTTACATAGTTGTACTATTCATATACGGATATATGGCATGTGATAGTTCTAATTTGTCATGTATGGTGGTAAGTGATCGCCAAGATAGAATTCATTATCTCGAGTAAATGAGGTTAAGATCCTATGCTACCTGGTTATTCTTGATAATTAAAGCTCCTAACCAAGATAGACAGACTTACTAAAAAGAGTTTCTAGTAGGAATCTAATCTCATCAAGAATTAGAAACAAGATAAGGACATAGAATCGAGGCACATTAAGGTTTGACATAAACCATTACCCTAGCCGAGATTGGGATATTTCATTAAGGGATTCTAATGAATGATAATTTATGATCAATGGTCCATGTTATATTTAAAGTTATCAATTATAAACATTTATTTCTAATTAGGTAGTCATGACATGGAATGCTAGCTGTCACTTATGATTTATGGGACTAAGTGTGAAGTGGGGATTTCACATTAGTAGAGAAAATATTTTCTCACTCCCATTGCTAATTAGACATGAACCTAGAAAGTCACACACCCAATAGTGATCATCTCCAAGTGTAAAAGGTTTACCATAATAATTAATTAAAGTGTTTAATTAATTAATTAGTGGTAAAATGATTAAACATGTAATTAAATTTACAAGGACCCTAACATATCCTGATGTTTAATCTATGAAGGTTTATATTCAATTAAATCTTAATTTTTATACGATACAAATAAGAAAGATTAAATTGAAATTGATTTGGACTAAATTAAAGACTTATTAATTTTAAGCTTAGTGAAAACCCTTAACATATAAGATGTGGCCTAAGCCCATATGTGATATGGAAAAGAGGCAATTTAGGAGTTAGAGAAAATTCACTATTCATGAGCCCATATGATGGGTTTAAGAGTTAAAGAATTTTCTACTAAGGTTAAAATTGTAATTATAGCTTCTGGCTAGCTAATAGAAATGTCCATTTTACCCTTAAAGGATAAAATGGTCATTTCATCATTTCATGAAGCAAAGTCCAACTTTGCCTCTTCACCTAATGATGAGTTAAAGGAATACAAAATGATATTTAAGTATTTGTGAAGTCTTAAAGGTTAAGCTTGGAAAGAATATAAAAGCTATGAGTTTTATGTTCTAAAATAGAGGCAACATCATTTTTCATTTTGAAGCATTTTAGAGAGAGAAGTTGAGAGAGAGAAAGGAAAGGAAGAAAATGTTTCTTTAATTTTTCTTTTGATCTTCAATTCTCTTCTTTGTTCTTTATGAAAGAACAAATGCTTGCAAATTGAAAATATGTTTAGTCCAAAACAAATCAAAGAGAAACCTTATCTTCCTAAAGGTTTTCGACGAAGATCTTGAATCAAAATTGGGCAACCAAGAGAGGGATTCAAGAACACCAAAGAAACTAAGGAAACTTAGAGGTTAGCTAGGTGTGGATGATCTAGAGGCTTCACACTTGGGAAGCTCTTCGTTAAAGAAAGAAGGAACCTAAAAGAGGTAATATGATTACTCTTCCTTCTTCTTTTTATGCATATATGTTTTACACACAAATTAATTGATTACTTGAATGGATGTTTGGACCAAAATGGGTGAAGTGAAATTTTAAAATATTTGAAATTTTGCCCCACCACCTTGCTTGCTTTGCGTTTGGCTCCACCATTCCTTCATATACACACAATGTACTTTTTAGAGGTTGCCCCTGAGTCTTTACTTCTTCTTGATGTTCTTCTTCGTACTTTTCATCCCTAAACCTTTGAAATGAAATTGGAAAAGTGATGATTGCTATGGAACATCTTAAAGGTTCAACAATGTGGCCCATATTGATTTCTATATTTTCATTTGTTTTGTTCGCATCAAAAGTATACTACATTAAGGAATTCAGATTCTTCTTCCAAGCATCCTTAATTTTTGGTTAGGACTTCATCAAAAGTGGGAAGACTTGGATCCAAAATTAGCAAGGTCAACAACAGTAGTCTCTTAGGTTCCCACCTCTTGAAAGTAAGTTCCACAGCCTTCTTTTTCATTTTGTTATCTTCCCTTAGTAACTCCTCATATTCCATAACTTTTGTAGCCAGCTTATAAAAGTCTCTAAATTTCATTCCTGAAATTTCTTCCTAAGCTCAATGTCACGCCCCCTTTTGTGCCATCTTCACAAATTTACTTTCTGGCAAAAAGATTTTGCATCTACTTCTCTTCTTTTTGAAGCAAGCTATAGAGATATCAACAGACTCTCCACTCCATTAGGTCATCCTTAACAGCTTAGCAACACAGACCTCTAGCTCAGCTTTGAAAAATTGGGTATGAACCTTCCTTTCCATTTCTTTCTAGGAATAGATTGAAACCCTTGATAATGTTGAATACTAAGAAAATGCTTGGCCCATCAAGGAATTTAGGAGTAACTTTAATTTATAAAAATCAAAATTTTCATAGCTTACTAGATCTCCATATTGAATTGTAATTCTGGTAATGTGTTTTAATATGGGCTACCCATATTCTCTTGAGAACAAGGTGAAGTCTGTGATCTGGTATCTTTTTAGATATAGATTCTCTCCATCAATAGCTAGGGGATAAGGCTTGTGGAATTCTGCCTACTAATTTGATATAAGCTTGGACCATACAATTCTTATACCGCATCTCTAATAACCTCCAAAGTCACCTGAGGTGCAGAAGGAGCAAAATGAGCTAGAGGAAATTAAGCAACCACCACATGAGGTATGTGAATTCTTGCTTTCGCCCTTTGGTTGCCCCCCAAGCTTGAGGCTTGTGCATATATTGTTTCATCCCTATTGTATGTTATAGGATTGGTTCTTGGGTTGGTATGCCCTCAAAATTGATGTGGTAGTTACTATAAAGGCAATGGTTATAGTGGTTATGTAGGCCTATCATTGAAAAGGCACTGGTGTTGATTGTAGTTTTTGACAAACTTTAAGTCTCCTTACTTTATTGTAGTGTAGGTAGGCATTCCACTAAAGGCACACCATTAGACTTCACCAAATCTAAGGATTTCTCAAAAGTTTATCAAATGGGCTAGTTAAGACTAGAAGCAACCTATCAGAGGTAAGATTTTGCCTAGATACTACTTGAACCAAAAGAGTCTTGAAATCTACCATGATTTTTCCCATAAGACACATGTTCTTACCTATGCAGGACATGTTACTCTCTAAGGAACTTAGGCATCCATCAATGCCTTGACAAGCATAAGATACTAGCCCACAGGGGACTATGACTCTTCGCAATTTGCTCAAATATTTTAAGGTACGTATCTAACACTACTATTACAGCCACTTTCTCTACATTCTAAGATACAGTTATTTCAGCATTTTCTTTATTCTTACTATTCTTTTGATAATTGAACATATGTCTACATCCTAATCCCTACATTACCATGATTTAAGATTGAAATTAAGTTTGATTTGTGCGTTGAAGATTATTTTTCAGATCTTTTTCTATAGTGGGACTGGCCAGGAAGAAATGGAAGGAGCGCACAAGGAAGTAGTGCAAAAACGGAGGTTTTTCATAGAAAAAGAGCTAAGCCACCCAGCTCACGCCTGTAATTACGGCTGTAACATTTGGGCGTGAGTCAAGAGAGAATTTGGGAGATTGGCAGTGAGGTGTCACGCCTAATATTACGGGCGTGACCACGGGCGTAAGACACGAGAGGCTTCTGTTTCAAAGTTAGGCAGAGAAATGCAGGCTTCGTACGTTAATGATCGATCTCACGCCCAAGATTACGGGCGTGAGTGGGGGCGTAACATGGAAAAATTTCAGCAGTATAAAAGCACTGTTTCAACTAAAAAAGGGGGATCAAACTTTAGAGACGGAGGGCCGACTTCTCTGAGTAAAACCCAGAGTTTGCAACTGGGATTGAAGGTGAAGAACATAGATCCACAAGTTTTGAACCAAGAATTGAAGATTAAAGTGGAGAATATCAAATCATTCGTCATGAGTTATTTGATTTATTTTCTATTTTTCTTTTCTTTTTGTATTCTTTCTTTGAACATGAGCTAAGCTTATCTTCTACCTAGATATAGATGAACCCTAGCATGTTTGTATGGATTGATTGGTTTTGATTTCAATTAAATCATTTGATTAAGTTGATTTACCTTTATGAATTTTGATTGTTTAATTCCAAATGATAATTGCATGCTTATTAGTTGGTTGTCATTTTTCATATTCATGTCTTGAGAAAGCTTGATTTGAATAGAATAATCATAGGGGTTGAGGATTGCTTAGGGTTCTAGAGATAGACTTACAAAATCCTTTGGTTTGATTCCTTAGTCTTAATGCATGAGCTATTTGATTATGCTTGAGAAGAGATTCCTTGCATTCTAACTAGTGATTAGAGGTTAAGTCATTCGAGAGAAGTTTTAATCTAAATGTGTGGAATACCAAATTAACTTGATAAATTGATTCAATTATTCACCTGTCTGGAAATACAATTGATTGCTAGGGGGATTCAATATCTGGGTTGGTCTTCATCATCAGTTTTATTTGCAATTTATTGGCCGTTCCTTAGTTTAATCTTTTAATCCACTTAGTCATTTTAATTTCAGCAATAAACCAAACCATTAATCTGCTAAACAATAATTCAAGTTTGAGCTAGTAATTGTCCTTGTCCCCTGTGGAACGATACTTTCACTCACTACTTTATTACTTGAGCGACCCATGCACTTGCGGTTGTATTGCATAAAACCACGGTCAAGTTTTTGGCGCCGTTGCCGGGGACACGGTTTACAATATTAGCAACACAATAGAGATTATTGATTTAGCTTTATTTTTATTTGTCATTACATTTTGTTCATGGTATTGGCTGTGATTTCAGGTACTCCTTTTGTTGCATGACCAGAGCTAGTTCTTCTCATCTAGTAGAATTTGATCCTGAGATAGAAAAGACACTGAGACAGAAGCGGAAGGAAGAAGGGGAACTAGCTTTGGTGGATGAAGTGGCTGATTTAGAAGATTTGAAATCAAATCCTGAGGAAGAGTTAGAAGTGATGGCTGATCCACCACCAAGAACTATGCAAGACTTTGCCAGGCCAAACTTCAATGGGCTTGAGTCGAGCATTGCAAGGCTGGCAGTCGCTGCAAATAATTTTGAAATCAAGACAAATGTCATATAGATGTTGCAGCAGACTTGCCAGTTTGATGGCCTTCCGGATGAAGACCCTAACGCACATCTGGAGAACTTTTTGGAGATCTGTGACACGTTTAAGATCAATGGTGCAACAGATGATGTGATTAGGTTAAGGTTGTTTCCATTCTCACTGAAGGACCGACCAAAGAAGTGGCTCAAGTCTTTCTCTGCTGGCACTTTCACTACCTGGGCTCAGTTAGCTGAGAAGTTTCTGGAGAAGTACTTTCCACCATCCAAGACTGCCAAATTTAGAAACGACATCTCATCTTTTGTGCAGCAGGATGGAGAGACTTTGTATGATGGATGGGAAAGATACAATGACTTGCTGAGGCGGTGTCCACACCATGGGTTCCCATTATGGTTGCAGATCCAGACTTTTTACAATGGCTTGAACTATTCAAGTAAACAAGCCATTAACGCAGCAGCTGGAGGGTCCATTAATAGCAAAACTCTAGAGCAAGCAAGAGATCTGATAGAAGAAATGGCCTTGACAAACTATCAATGGCAGTTACCAAGAGAGCAAGGCAGAGTTGAAGCAGCTGGTTCTCATGCAGTTGATTCAGTAGTTGCCTTGACAGCCCAGCTTGAAGCTATGAACAGGAAGATTGATTCTATGGCAGCTGGGGCATTCAGGCCACAGCAGGTGATGTTTTGTGATCTGTGTGGGAGAGGACACCAGAGTCAGGAATGTGATACTGGAGGTGTCTTTGCCAAGCCAGAGCAAGTAGACTATGTGGGTGGTATGAATAGAAGCCAGCAGCAGAACAACCCATATAGTAACACTTATAATCCAGGGTGGAGGAATCATCCAAACTAGGTTTCAGCAATAATTCAAGACCTCCACCTGGGTTTCAGCAACCTCTGCAGTCACAAGCTTTAGCACCTCCTAGGAGGAACTCTTTAGAAGAAATGATGATGAAATTCATGGAGTTTAATGAGTAGAGACATAAAGATAATGAGCAGAGGCAGAAAGATATTGAAAGAGTATTCCGAAATTAGCAAGCTTCCATTCACAATTTGGAGAATCATATGGAGCAATTTGCTAAGCTGCTCAGTGAAAGGCAACAAGGGAGTTTTCCTAGCAACACTGAGGCAAATCCAAAAGAGCAGCTGAAGGCAATTACCTTGAGGAGTGGAAAGCAATTACAAGAGAGTGCTGTTGAGGAACAAGAAGTGGTTAGAGAAGAGGTTGAGGCACCAGGTGCCAAGGAACAGGGAGCTAAAAAGGAAGTTACAGTAGGAAATGGAGCAAAAAAGGAGAAAGCTATACCAGCATCTGTCCCACCACTGAAGGAGTATCGACCTCAGGTACCATATCCGACACGATTGCAGAAAGACAAGCTTGATGCTCAATTCGGTAAGTTTGTTGAACTCTTTAAGCAACTTCATATTAATATACCTTTTGCTGAAGCTATATCACAAATGCCCAAATATGCTAAATTTTTGAAAGAGCTCCTTTCTTAAAAAAGGAAGCTTGAGGAAGTGTCACTGGTGCATTTGTCAGAAAAGAGCTCAGTAGTTCTGCAAAGGAGGTTGCCAAAAAAACTGAAAGATCCTAGTAGTTTCAATATTCCATGTTTTATAGGCAACCTTGAAATTAAAAGTGCTTTAGCTGATTTAGGGGCTAGCATAAGTGTGATGCCCTATAAGGTTTTTAAGGAATTGGATATTGGAGAACCTAAACCAACACACATGACCATCCAATTAGCTGATAAGTCAGTAGTATACCCTCGTGGTATCATTGAGGATGTGTTGGTAAAGGTTGGGGAGTTCATCTTCCCAAATGATTTTGTGATTATTGACATGGATGAGGATGTGGATGTTTCGCTTATCCTTGGTAGGTTGTTTTTTAATACAGCCCATGCCCTCATCGATGTCCATGATGGTACTTTAACTTTAAGAGTGGGGAATGAACAAGTAGTTTTTCATATCATTAATGCCATGAAGCACCCACTTGCACTTGATGAGGAGGATTCATGCAATGATATTGTTGAGCATGAAACTGTTAATTTTGTTACTAATATTGTTTCCAAGGATTCCCTTGAGTTGTGTTTGGTGCAGGATCAGGTAGAGACCCAGAAAGCAAATGAGCAGTTGGCATACATGGAGTCAGGCAAGACTTGGAAAAAGGAGGCATTTGAATCCTTTGAGATGCCTAAGGAAGAGAAGATGAGGCCATCTGTTGTTGATCCGCCAACTTTGGAGCTCAAGCAACTCCCTTCTCATTTGGAGTATGCTTTTCTGGTGGAGAATGCCAAGCTGCCTATGATTGTAAATGCTAGCCTCTCTGACGAACAAAAAGCAAGGTTATTGGAGGTCTTGGGAAAACACAAGAGAGCTCTAGCATGGAAAGTTGCAGATATCAAGGGCATCAGTCCATCTTTTTGTACCCATAAGATTCTAATGGAGGATGACTTCAAGCCAGTTGTCAGCCTCAAAGAAGATTGAATCCCAAAATGAAGGAGTTTGTGAAAGCTAAAGTCATCAAGTTACTTGATGCTGGGATCATCTACCTTATCTCAAACAGTTCATGGGTGAGCCCTGTTCAGGTGGTACCAAAGAAAGGAGGAATGACTGTGGTTCCTAATGAGAGGAATGAGCTAATTCCAATGAGAACAGTCACAGGCTGGAGGGTTTGCATTGACTACAGAAAGTTGAATGATGCAACAAGGAAGGATCATTTTCCCTTGCCCTTCATTGACTAGATGTTGGAAAGGTTAGCTGGGCATGCGTATTACTGTTTCCTGGATGGTCTGTCAGGTTACTTTCAGATACCTATAGCACCTGAAGACCAAGAGAAAACGACCTTCACCTGCCCATATGGAACTTTTACCTATAGAAGAATGCCATTTGAACTGTGTAATGCACCTGCAACCTTCCAGAGGTGTATGATGGCGATATTTGATGAGCTAGTGGAGGATATCATGGAAGTTTTCATGGATGATTTTTTAGTCCATGGTGATTCTTTTGGGAAATGCTTGGAAAACTTGGAAAGAGTATTGATGAGATGCGAAGAGACTAACTTGGTGCTGAATTGGGAGAAGTGTCACTTTATGGTCCAAGAAGGAATAGTCTTGGGGCACAAAATTTCAAATAAGGGTATTGAGGTAGACCGAGCCAAAATAGAAACCATTGAAAAGTTACCCCCTTCCACATCTGTCAAAGCTATTAGAAGTTTCTTGGGGCATGCGGGCTTCTACAGGAGATTTATCAAGGATTTTTCCAAGATTGCTCGGCCCCTAACCAAGTTACTTGAGAAAGATATGGAATTCAACTTTGATGGCGAATGTTTACAAGCTTTCAACACCTTGAAGGCTAAACTGGTTGATGCACCCATAATGGTAGCTCCTAATTGGAACCTACCTTTTGAGCTGATGTGTGATGCAAGTGATGTAGTAGTTGGGGCAGTTTTGGGCCAGAGAAGGGAGAAGCATTTTCAGCCCATTTACTATGCAAGCAAGACACTGAATGGGGCCCAAGCTAACTACACCACCACTGAGAAAGAACTGTTGGTTGTTGTGTTCGCCTTTGACAAGTTTTGCTCCTATTTGATCTTGTCAAAGGTGATAGTTTATACAGACCATTCGGTTTTGCGGTATCTCTTTGCCAAAAATGATGCAAAGCCAAGATTAATCCGGTGGGTGTTACTGCTACAAGAGTTTGATTTGGAGATACAAGATAAGAGGGGAGCTGAGAATCTTGCAGCTGACCACCTCTCAAGGCTGGAGAATCCAAACATGGAAGCACTCGAAGAAGGAGACATTGATGACCACTTCCCGGATGAACAACTGTGCGAACTGGTAGGTATGGTAAGTGCTTCTAACTCTAAATTGCCTTGGTTTGCGGATTTTGCGAATTATCTAGCTGTGAGGGAACTCCCAAAAGAGTTAACTTATCAACGAAAGAAGAAATTCTTTTCCAATTTGAAATACTACTTCTGGGAGGATCCCTATCTATTTAAATTGTGTGCTGATCAGATGATCCGGCGTTGCGTGGCTTGGCCTGAAACTGTGAATATTATCAACCATTGCCACGCCGGACCAGCTAGTGGTCATATGGGGCCTAGTAGAACTGATCAAAAAGTTTTAGAATCAGGATTTTATTGGCCCACTTTGTTTAAAGATTATTATGAGTTTGTGCAACATTGTGATCATTGCCAAAGAACTGGAAATATTTCATCGCGGGATGAGATGCCTCAAAATGGTATTTTAGTTTGTGAGATATTTGATGTCTGGGGCATTGATTTCATGGGACCATTTCCAAATTCTTTTGGCAACACATATATTTTGGTGGCTATTGATTATGTGTCGAAATGGCCTGAGTCTTAGGCCTTAGCCAGAAATGATGCTAGGATGGTAGTAAAGTTTTTGAAAAAAATGTTTTCTCGATTTGGTATACTAAAGGCCATTATAAGTGATAGGGGAACCCATTTTTGTAATACTCAGCTTGAGAAAGTATTCAAAAGGCTGGGTGTTACACACAAGTTGGCTACCCCATATCATCCCCAGACTAGTGGCCAAGTCGAGAATACAAATAGGGAGATTAAAAGAATACTTGAGAAGACTGTAGAACGATCTAGGAAGGAGTGGTCTGAGAAGTTAAATGATGCTCTATAGGCTTTTAGGAAAGCTTTCAAAACTCCCCTGGGAACTACACCATATAGGCTAGTGTATGGAAAGGCTTGCCATTTGCCTGTAGAAATTGAACATAATGCATTTTGGGCTATTAAACAGATTAATCTTGATCTAGCTAGTGTAGGTGAGAAAAGGCAATTGCAGGTGAATGAGCTGGATGAATGGAGAATGCAGGCATATGACAATGCCAGGATGTACAAGGAAAGAACTAAAAGATGGCATGATGCCCGGATCAAGCAAAGGAAGGAATTTTAAGTAGGAGATCAGGTGCTTCTCTACAATTCTAAACTTCGACTTTTTCCAGGTAAGTTGAAATCTCGGTGGTCTAGTCCTTTTATTGTGAAAGAGGTATTTCCCTATGGAACTGTTGAATTGGCTCACCCTGAGAAGGGAGACTTTAAGGTCAACGGGCACAGGCTCAAGCTATATTTTGATGGTAAGATGGAACAGACTAGAGAGGTTCTCCACCTCCAGGATTTGGGATGAGAAATCATCCTAAACGTCCAGCTAAGACGACGTTAAAGAAGCGCTGGGTGGGAGGCTACCCACCATTTTTTTTTTTTGTTGATTTTGATTAAATTGTGTTCTTTTAGTTATTGTTTTTGAAATTTAAAAAAAAAAAAAAGAGAGAGAGAGAGAAAGAAATGCGCATGTGGAGTGGATGCACACACTAAATTTTCATGCATGGAATCTGTGTTGGTAGGTAGACAACCACATGTAATGTATAAGACTGTCAAGATATCATTATGAGAAGTCATTCGCTTAGCACACACATGATCCACCTCCCCAATTATCATGCAAGTGCCATGCATGTTTGTCTTTAAGAGAAATGGCAGAAAGGATAGCTCATTCTTGAAATTGAAATCTTTCCTTAATATTTTAGGCCAGTTAGTGCAATCATGAGTGCTGGAAATTCTAAGGGTCTGTATGAAGCTGGTCCTTCCTCATCCAAGGGCAAACAGAAGGCTTCTTCTCCGGATATGACTCCCGAGCAAGTGACTGCATTTTATGCTCATGCTCGAGCTTATCCCGCTCCTAATGAATACACTTTCTCCCTAGAAGAAATTGTTGAAATGGAGAAAGAGGCAAAACAAGTGGAAGCTACCCCCAAAGAGATTGAACTTGTGTATATCACTAATGATGAGGATGAAGGGAAACCAGAAAAAGATGAACAGAATGACCCTCCAAAAGAAAAGAGGGGAAGGGGAAGGCCAAGGAAGGAAAAGTGAAAACACTGAATAAGCCTAGTTTAGATTGCATATGAGAACTTTTTACTAAATAATTGTAACTCTAGACTAAGCATCTATTTTACTTGCTCCTCTTGAGCAAGCACTTAGTTACCCTTTATGTTTTATGTTTTCAATGCAGTTATGTTAATGCAGTTATGTTTTCAGATGTCCATTTATCTCATGTTCATTGCATTCATTTATTAGCACCACTCCAATTGCGCATTTTTCTTAGCAACCATAATTGAGGATAATGCACTGTTGGTATGTGTTTGGTATAGGAAATCAGAGAAGCAAGTCATTTACTGCTTTTTCAAGGCTCACGCTATGACTCACGGCTGTATGTATGGGGTGTGAGTGAAGTGACAATTGAAAGGGAGACACAGTAGCCTCACACGCCCAAACTTACGGGCATGAGGTGGGGCGTATACCAAGGGTCTTTTCATACCACAACACAGTAGCCCTACACGCCCAGACGCACGGGCATATGTCAGGGCGTCAACTAAGTGCCCATTTTTGACCGAGACACAGTAGTGGTACACGCCCAGATACACGGGTGTATATCAGGCCGTAAGCAAGGCTAGGTAAGGATGGCCTCAAAGGCGCACGAGCTACGTGCGTAAAACCGTGCTTACGCCCAAGATTACGGGTGTAAGAAAGGGCGTGACATGCCTTTTATAAAAGCTGCGGTCAGTTTTTTTTTCTCATTCTTTCATTTTCTTTGCTTTTCTCTGCATTTTCTTCTCTTTTCTCTCGACTTATCGAGGCTAAGCAAGGGGCCCAGGCCTAGATCAGTGGTTTACTTGTTGTTCTCACTTCCACACTCATCTAAGGTATGATGTTTGGTAACTTTTCTGGGTTTCTTTTCAAATTCACCAATTATTTGCATGAGATTCATTTTGGAAACTATGCTAAGTAGTTTTTGAATCAAAATCCATGAAATCCATGCCCTGAAATTCTTTATATGAAAAAAAAATGATGTGCTAATTAATCTTCTGTCCTGTATGGCTTAATATTTATTTGAAAAAATGTTTGGTAACTTTTTCTTTGTTTTTGTCAATGTATGGGGTTTTATGGACTAACAAGCAATTATGGTTGTTTGGAATGTGTATGGCTCTTTTTGATATTTTGCAGAGGAATGCCACCCCGAAAGCAACCATCTTCTGTCCTGCCTACCAAGAGGAGCAGGGGCGCGAGCAGTTCACAGCCTGCTGCGGTTCCCGATATCCAATTCATGGCAGACCATCCTAGCATCTGGCTGGCTGATAAGGAAGCGAGGGGCCATTTTGAACAGTTAGCAAACAAGGATTTCGAGCCTCCTCGAGTTCTAGATTGGGAAGCAATGGAAAATGCCGGACTGGCTGCAGAGATCAGACGCATGGTGGACCAACCGAGCTGGAAGAATTTATTTGCTATTAATGAGCCGGCCTACAGGGAGATTACATTGGAGTTCCTTTGCACACTCCAATTTAACAAGAAATCCACTAGAGTTAACAAGCCAAGGATCAAATTCCGGTTAGGAATAAGGGAGTGGCATCTGAGTATTAATGAGTTTGCCTTGCGTATGGGATTGTACACTGAAGAGCAGTTGAACTCCACAGACTACATTGGGTCCATTGTGGATTTTAATAATTCCGATGAGCGAGATCAGATTTGGAATGAGCTTGCCCCTACAGCAGGAGACTATCGGGCAGGCATATCTAAGGCCTCCAATTTCCAGTCTTTTCCTCTGCGAGTGGTCCACCACTTACTCACCAGCACCATCTCTGCACGCCGGGATAGTACAGGGCATGTCACCAAGCAGGATCTGTTCTACCTCATGTGCATGCACCATAATTAAAGGTGCAACCTTGTAGTATGCCTCATTTATTTCCTTCATGATCAGTCCAAGAGAGACAAGAAGGGGGCACTTTTTGGTGGGATGTATATCACCAAACTGGCAGAGGGGTTGGGAGTTTTTACAGGCATTCCTGCCATGACTTTGGATGGGCTGCCTAGGCGCTTGGGCATGGACACTTTGATTAGACTGGATCCCAAGAAGGCATTTATGGCATCCTAGGCAGACCCAGAAGACATTCCACCACCTGAGGATGATATTCCGACACTGCAGCAGGTCCCTCTACCACTACCGTAGGACCTTCGACCACCACATTTGATCCACAGCAGCAGTTTATGGGTTTCTGGGACTGGAGGCACCATATAGGTGAGGAAGAAGAGGAGGGATGGAAAATGACTGACCTGGAGCGACAGATGTGCCGATTGGAGAGCTCTCTGAGTCGAATTAACCTTCAGCAGCAGCATCTCCATAATATGCAGCGGGAGTTGATGCAGTTTTCTGAGCATGAGGCACAGCAATGGCGATGGATGCAGCATTCCATGATGGAGTTTTGGGAGACCCAGAATTTCAGGCCTAGTACGGCCAAACCACTTTCCCCACCATCACCAGTGCACATTTTCGATGATGAAGAGCAGGATGGGGGTGATGGCATGGAAGACTAGCTCCATTTATCTTTTCTTTTGAGTTGTGTTTATTTTTATTTCTTTTTAGTCATTATCTGTTATTCATTATATCTTGGATGACTGTATGCGTGATATTTAGGATGCTTCGTATTTCTTTGTTTGGTTGTTTATTTTGGGAATGATTGTGAACAACTGGTATTGTCACATGTTTTTTTCTTTGATGGTGTTTACTTTTAAAGGTCTGTAGCTCTATTCTAACGTGGCTTGGATACTGACACGGACACGCATCTATCTTTTCCATTCAGAATCGTCAATGCAGTTTTTCTATCTCTTTCTTGTTCTTTTCATTTTTGGTAGTAATACACATACATTGGGGACAATGTATTATCTAAGTGTGGGGGAGGGCTGTTAAATTGATTAGTTTTGGAGGCCAGGTTTGAGTTGTCCGAGTAGATTGAATTCTAATAATGGTTGTCATGAAGTTTTCTTCTCGTGGTAATGAAGTGCGGATTGTTAATTGGCAACGACTTATTGATTCGGGGTTCAAAGGAATTAGTCACCTTTTGAATGCTGAACTTGGTAGTTGGATGAGGAGGTGGATTGACATATGTAAAAAAATCCTTAGTTACATTTGTGAGCATAAAATATTCCGTGGTAAGTTTAATCGAAGCTAGTTCAATTATCAATACTCTAGGTTTGGGTGACTGCATCTCGATATACCTTTAAAAAAAAAAAAAATTTGTTGCATAAGAGCTTTGAAAAGGAAAACCTATTCCGCTATTCTCATTAAGAGTATGAATAGAGCTAGTAGCCATTTGAATTGGTGATCCTAGTTGAGTAACCGGGAGTTAGCATCACAAATGTGAACTTTAGCGTCAAAAGACTAGTATGACTAATCAAACAAGTCGAGCTCCTGTGATTTAAAAAAAATAAATAATAATAATAATAATAATAATAATAATAATAATAATAATAAAATATATATGAAGAGATGATAAGTGAAGGGAGTAGTCATTCACCTAGGGGAAAAATCTTTCTGAGATTGGCTTTGTGTTGAACCTTTTATTAGTGGAATATTGTGCTCACATTTTTAACTGCGGTTTTTAGATTTTGAGGTTTGTAGTTCTGATTATGAAAATTCCTCATTGTGCTAACCTGTTCAAAGTGTGAATTGTGGCTAAAGATTTTGAACCTTTTGGATTAGAAGTTGTTGCCAGGATGCTTGAAGTGCCATTACTTGCTTAGAGAGGGGAAGCCCATTTCTGATGATTATCTTTATTCAATTTGCTTGAGGACAAGCAAACACTCAAGTGTGGGGTAGTTTGATAATTGAACATATGTCTACATCCTAATCCCTACATTATCATGATTTAAGATTGAAATTAAGTTTGATTTATGCGTTGAAGATTATTTTTCAGATCTTTTTCTATAGTGGGACTGGCCAGGAAGAAATGGAAGGAGCGCACAAGGAAGTAGTGCAAAAATGGAGGTTTTTCATGGAAAAAGAGCTAAGCCACCCAGCTCATGCCCGTAATTATGGCCGTAACATTTGGGCGTGAGTCAAGAGAGAATTTGGGAGATTGGCAGTGAGGTGTCATGCCCAATATTAAGGGCGTGACCACGGGCGTAAGACACAAGAGGCTTCTGTTTCAAAGTTAGGCAGAGAAATGCAAGCTTCGTACGTTAATGATCGATCTCACGCCCAAGATTATGGGCGTGAGTGAGGGCGTAACATGGAAAAATTTTAGTAGTATAAAAGCTCTGTTTCAGCTAAAAAAGGGGGATCGAACTTTAGAGACGGAGGGCCGACTTCTCTGAGTAAAACCCAGAGTTTGCAACTGGGATTGAAGGTGAAGAACATAGATCCACAAGTTTTGAACCAAGAATCAAAGATTAAAGTGGAGAATATCAAATCATTCATCATGAGTTGTTTGATTTATTTTCTGTTTTTCTTTTCTTTTTGTATTCTTTCTTTGAACATGAGCTAAACTTATCTTCTACCTAGATATAGATGAACCCTAGCATGTTTGTATGGATTGATTGGTTTTGATTTCAATTAAATCATTTGATTAAGTTGATTTACCTTTATGAATTTTGATTGTTTGATTCCAAGTGATAATTGCATGCTTATTAGTTGGTTGTCATTTTTCAGATTCATGTCTTGAGAAAGCTTGATTTGAATAGAATAATCATAGGGGTTGAGGATTGCTTGGGGTTCTAGAGATAGACTTACAAAATCCTTTGGTTTGATTCCTTGGTCTTAATGCATGAGCTATTTAATTATGCTTGAGAAGAGATTCCTTGCATTCTAACTAGTGATTAGAGGTTAAGTCATTCGAGAGAAGTTTTAATCTAAATGTGTGGAATACCAAATTAACTTGATAAATTGATTCAATTGTTCACCTGTCTCGAAATACAATTGATTGCTAAGGGGATTCAATATCTGGGTAGGTCTTCATCATCAGTTTTATTTGCAATTTATTGGTCGTTCCTTAGTTTAATCTTTTAATCCACTTAGTCATTTTAATTTCAGCAATAAACCAAACCATTAATCTGCTAAACAATTGAAGTTTGAGCTAGTAATTGTCCTTGTCCCCTGTGGAACGATACTTTCACTCACTACTTTATTACTTGAGCGACCCGTGCACTTGCGGTTGTATTGCATCAAACCACGATCATCTTTCTTGGTGCCATTGCATGAAAAGGTCCCACAGAGCATGCCAAAAATGTTCTTGACAAATCCTTTTGGCTAAAAGCAATGCTAAATGTGCCAAAAGATTATTGATGCCCTTTTAGCTAAAATGATGAGCGTGCTAGAGACTTAGGGGGTCTTACCCATACTTAACTTCTAATCAAATGATTGTGAAAGAGAAAAAAGGATAATAGTCTCTTAAGGAACTTAGATTCATTGATGCAACTTCACCAATCGCCATGCATGAAACAAAAGGAAATGTGGATTTGTAACTTTTTTGTTTGTGTTACTACACTATTGAGTGCATTGAATATAAAATTTTTGTAATATAAATTGCATGGATTGTAAAAGTAAATAAAAGCCATGGAGGTTCGGACAACATGAAAGTAAATAAAGTAAAATTTTATTAGACTTGTACTCTGTGATTTGTGTATTGATTGTTGTTTTATGTTTGATTGATTGTTGGTCCCTTGTTTTATAGAGCTTTTTTGTTTATATAGTGATGGTAGGTAGTTGGTTCTCCTAAATTTAAGCTCTATTTATCCACTAACCACCATTACCTTTCTTTTGCCTTAAGTTGTACTTGAGCTCGCATGTTCTATGCTAGTGGCAATTTTTTTCTCTAAGTTTGTTATATCCACGTGTAGCACTTCACAAATCATCTTTCCTTCTATAAGTCTCCAAACTTTATTGAAAATTTAATTTATCCTCCCAAAGTCTACTAGGTACTATTTTTGTCACATCCCATTTTCGGAGATATGATGGTCCTAGAACATTGGGAGACATAAGGTCACCTATACCTATATAACCCACTTATACATATACAAATACTGTCTAGGATCATACCAAAACCTCATACATTAACTAAAAAAAAAAACCTTTTATAAAGGAAAAATCTTAAGTTGCGGAAGCTAAAAAAAATATACTTTAATACAATCCATAAAAATAATAATAAGACTTCAAATAAAGTCACCAACATAATATTCTAGAATAAAGTTCCTATAATAACTCCTAGAGCATCTAGAGACACATCACATCATAATATGGAAATAAACTTGGACAAGGAAATCTCCCAAGTGGAGTAGGTTGTTTGAGCTATCACCTTGCCTCCTCATAATGCTTACCTAGAACCATACAAGGAAAAGGGATGAGATAGATGATCTCAATGAGTAAACAATAAGGCTTATACAATAGCACATAATCCTTAGAAAGGACTCATAGCTCATAACTCATAGTTCATGATTCAAAATTCATAGTTCATGGTTCATAGTTTGCAATTTAGAAAGGTTCGCAGAAATCACACTTATAACACATAACACATAGAGTGAAGGCTGCTGCAATAATCACTCAAACATATAGAGTGAAGATTATTGCCATAATCACTTGAACACATAGCTGATGATTACTCGCATTGGTATGAGGATCACATAGTTGATGATTCCTCGCATCAGTACGAGGATTTTTGCATAAAAAGGATTATGGGTTCCATAGCTAGAGCTAATGGTAATCATTTATAATAATAGCACTTAATGAAAGCAATAGCATGTAGCATATTTGCAATAGCAATTCAACTTATTAAATAAGAGATAAAAGAATAGTGTGGTTCTAGAAAGAAAATAAGGTATGGCAACAATTATGAAGGATCTTTCATATCATTGAACGAACAATAATGGCTTTGGACCAATTGTCCTTTAGCAACCCAAGTTTAACAAAGAAATCATATAATCAAATTTAAAATGAAGTGAACTTGGATTTCAAGAAGTCTTAAGGGTTCTCATAACACAATCATGATAGCTTGTACTTGTAACAATAGCATATTGTTACTCACACTTGTAACATGAACATAGTGTTTACTCACCTTGTGGTTCTTTCGCTCCTAGTACACATAGCCCTTTCGAACCTCTAAAGCTCCTCAAGTTCTAACATAATATTTAATTTAATACTTATTATTTATTTAATTATGATGCTATCCTATCCCATAGTTACCCAATGCACATATAACATTCACATATACTTAGAGTTGCACATATAAGTGCACCTTATCACTTGCACATACACATGGACTTCAAAAGTCTTGTACATTTAGCCTTTATGGGCCCATATGAAAACATATTACAATCATGCCAATACCTTTCTAAGGTCAACACAATATCATTACCTTAATATCAATTCACTTTAATAATCATCTAGTACACTTAACACTTTCATATATGTCAACTTAACAAATAAGCCTTTAAGCATCAGGCTTATCTCTTATGACCAATTCATTCAAACAATCTCTTTATCAATTCAAGATTACTAATTCATTATTAAATCATCATACAACTTACTTCCATATTATCCAATCACATTCACATATTAATCACAACCTAAGGTTAGGATACCTTAAGTATACCAAATTGCCTTTAGTCTTGTCTATGGTTATTCCTTCAACTAACATGCAATTTAATCATTTATCATTTATTCATAAATATCAGTAATCATTAAAATTCATCACACAAAAATTATGGACATTGGGATAAGAATCCCAATATAGGCCGAATGCTCTTATTAAAGGAAAAACTGAATTTTCTCACTTTTTGCACTTTCTGTCTATTATAGTATATGTGAAAACATAGTTTGAATTAAGATTTTTCATGTAAACACAATAAAAATCATTTTAGAACATTAATCTACATGAATCGGCAGCAATAGGTGTGACATATACATGAAAATTCCAATTTTAGGTTTTTGGATGCAAAACCATGAACCTTTCTTATTTTCGGTATTTTCTGATCATTACAGTAATATGTAAACAGATGGTTAAAATTATTATTTTTCATTGAATCACAATAAATATCAGTTTAGAACACGAAAATTCCAAATTTAGGGTTTAGGAAGAAAATCATGAGTTTTCAAGTTTTCTGTGCTTTCCATTCATTACAGCAATATGATGACACATGATTCAAATCATTATTTTTCATCTAATCAAAACAAATATCATATTAGAATTCTTCCATATACAAATCAGCAGCCATATGCACATGAAATCATGGAATTTTTGAACTTCTAAGTTCTAATACAAAAACCTTGAATTTCCTTATTTTTTGAAACTTTTTGGTCATTACAGTAATATGCAAAAATATGATTTGATTTAATATTTTTTATCTAAACACATCAAAAATTAGTTTAAAATGCAGTGGTATAGAAATTGGCCCCCTTTAGTGATGTTTATGCATAAAAATTTTAATTTTATATTATAGGATTCACCTTTGGAGAAATCGCATAGAAAGATTTATGTTTTTAGTAGAAAATTAGATTTCCCTTTCAAAAACTCACCCAAACTGAATTAAATATGTAAAAATTAGTGAATACCCAGTTCAAATTAATTTTCTCATAATTTAATTCATAGAAATCAATTAAGGAATTGAAAGAGAAGAAAAACTTATGATTATGGTCAAGAAATCGCAAAATTGAAGGTGTTTTCTTAATTTCGGTAGAGAGAATTGTCTTGAGAGAATTTTTCTATCAAAATATAGAAATAACAAAGGGTGGCTACTAGAACATTAGGGCTCGCTAAATTTTGCATTAATACATATAGGGTTTTGGGCAATTTTCAATAATATTCTTAATGAGCTAGCTTATGAGTGTTTTAGTGTAGTGAGCTTTTAAGTATTTAAGCTTTTTAATTAATTGTTAGGATGATTATAAGTAATTAAAAATAAAATATTTTTCTTATTATTTTCATTAAAATTTCCCCCAAAATATTTATTTAAAAATATTTTAAAAATACTCAAAATTAATTTATGCTTAAAAATCGCCTTTTTGCATGAAAATTCATTTTATGAAAAATAAATTATTTCATGCTAATGTATTTTATTTAAACCAATTATTTCACAATAATAATTCATATTAGGTATATTAAAATTAATTTAACATGCCACATACTCATAAATCATATCATACATGAATTTCCATAAAATCACATATTTTGTCGCAATAACTCTAAATTCAAGCAATTTGTCACAAAAACTCCTATAGTAGATGTGGATTGTTACAATTTTTCATGGGTTTTAATTAATGATTATTTAAACCAAGCTATGTCTAGCCCACTACAAGTATGGTACCAACAATGCCATATTAATAAATAGTAATATTTCAAACAAGTGACCCTAAAATATTTAAACATGTCTTAAAATATTAAATAGTTCAAATCTATTCGACAATAAGTTCTTTTTTCATTAATATCAATCTTGTATATAGATAAATCCTATAGCAACTTATCAATAGGTATTAATTATTATATCTATTTATGTTATTATAAATAGATATCTTATGCCTTAGTATTTTATAATACCCCACTTACCTTGAATTTTTTCTTTTTGAACTATACAACTTATCCTTCATTCACCCTCACAAGGAAAGGAACAAAAATCATATTCTAATCAATTCAAAAGAAAAAAAAATGCTCACCACTGGCAATATTCTTCTAAAGAGTTATAATACTCTGCAATTGATACGAACAACAAGATTAACAAGAGAAGATGATGAGTCATTTCTTAATAATTCTCTAACATCAACACCATGTTTCAACGTAGAATATTTCCTCTGAGAATCTTCAATTCTCTCAAAAATTCTTTCCTAAACACCATTGATATGATGTTATTCATTTCTATTTTTTCAAATTAAAAGCATACTTTTTCTTATGGTTTTGCTAAAAACCCCTCTCATAGAATCAAAAGTTCCTATGCCTCTGCTAATTTTTATAACCTCTCTCTATCTCACTTTTACACAACATTGCTTCATTATATATTGAGATTTATGATTGATTAAAAATTAAAAATTCAAAGAAGCAAGGAAGGTGCTCGATAAAATGCCACTTGAGACATTTCTATGTTTAAAGACGTGGAGTGGCCTCACGAAGAATTTTGTTGTCAATTTTCATATTCAATTCTTAAAAAATAAAATAGTAGCAAGCATGATTAATGGACGTTGGTATTATTATGATAGTAAAGAATCTTTATACAATTAGTTTTTGACCTTTTCCTGTGAATTCAATTGACAAGTGTTGAGAATTCTTACACGAATTAACTAGCTAAACATCTTTTGCTATTTCTTTACTAGGAAGATACTAGCTTGCTTTTTCATATAACAGCTGTGTATTAGTGGAACACTATTAGATATGTTTATTTAACTACAAATTAAGTGATGACCTATTCTTTTGGTTCTTATCTTTTTTATTTTAGAATGATTTCTTATCTTTGATATTGCATTCCCATAACTTCTCTTGGTGTTGAGTATTTAATGGATGAAACAAAATATTCTCATAAGTGGATTAAGAAGTGTCTATAACTTTTGCCAAACCTAATGCCTACTAATGCTAAGAAGATTTTTTTTTTTTTTTTGTTCACTCAAATTAAGATTGTGGTAATAGTTAACAAATTAGCTTGTGGTGGTAAGGCTAGTTTCTTCTATTTTGTTCAATTAAGAGACTAAGATTATTGTTAGTAGCTTACAAATAAGTCAATGGGTCATAATGGACAATGTTATGTTTTGTTGATATGTGCTCAAGAAATTAAATGAAAAAGTTGGTAATATGTCAACTTTTGTTAAAGAAAGGTCAACGATCTTATCAAAACGGTCAAGAAAGAAGTTTCTTAGGAGGAAATAGATAAATTTCAAGCAAATGATACTCTTTCACTCAGTAATCAATTCCTTCTTATAAAGGACACTACAAGACCCATGCTCATCATTGTTGATTCCCCTTTTGGATTCATGTTATGTCAAAATTTCTAATTGTGTATAGCAGTTAAATAATAAAATTTACTTTTAAAAAAGGATTAACCTTTTAATGTTAATTTTGTTTAATTGAATTAACATAGACTACTATATGCTAATCAATGCCCTTTAATTATGACTTAATTTTTGCAAATATGCAAATTCATATTTAAAATAAAGAGCAAATGTTGCTTAGTGTTACAAGGAAAATACTTACAAGACATATGATGAATGCATATTTAAAAAGAAAGCACACATATTGGTTAATATATTAATTTGTTGAATGCCCTGTAGCATATAATGGTTTTTCTTTAAACAAATCATAAGGGATTATTAAGAATATAAAGCACTAATTACAAAACAAATTCCAATAACCAAAATCCACATTAAGAGACCCAGACAAATAAAGATAGAGAAATGAAATTTTGTAAAATTAAAAAGAAAGAAATTGAAGCTCGACAACATAGAAATTGAAACTCAAGACGGGTACAATTATTGAATACTAGACATAACGATCAAAAAAATGAATTTTAACCTAAAAAAAATTATAACATTGCCAGTATTTAATCACCATTGTTTTCCAAACAACTCTATGATATTTTATCCAAGCTTCTTCATAGTCTCCAATAATATCCTATAGTAAGCAACTTGTCCACATTAAAATATTGATTTAATTTTCTATAAAAGAAGCTCATGCTAACAAGGAGACAAATGTTATTAATGCAAGAAAAATAGAGAGTTATTTATTAAAGTTTATTTTTAAAAAAGGGAAAAAAAACTTACCCAAATCTATAGCTCCATTAATGAGAAAATGAATTGAAATCAATTGCTTCTTTTAGACTTGTATTAGTACTATCATGAGATGTAACATATGCTATAACTTCATTTTTTCTTTGACAAGTATGGTTATTGTTACTAACACTATTGCATATGCTACACTTTTTCTATTTTTCCATTATTTCAAATGCTAATGGATCATATCTCATAGAGGTAGTCTCCTTCCTTCTCTTTGATCCTATCAAGCGACCTTTATGGTTTTGGATACAAGGTTTAAGAATCAAAGGATCAAAAAATTGAAAAATTTGTCTTTAAGTACTTTCTTTTTTAGTAATGGGTAGTTTTTGATACTTTTCTTGAAATCTTTCTAGGAGACTATTGAATAAATCATCTATACCTTTAAAACCAATTAGAGCATCCACTAATTATTTTCATATCTATTTGCCATTGTGGATTAATATAATCAAGATGTAAAATATCCTCTCTTTTTATCATAACTTAAGCATAAGGAAAATCGATAGTTTTTAAAAATTGATGCTTACATAAAGGCAATGACTCAACACATAATGTCAACTCATATTAACCATAAAGCTTTACTAACTCAAAATGAGATACATGAGTGATGAGCTCTCTGAAAAGTGGAATATGAAACTTATGTGATACACATTTCTTTTTACTTGCAAATCTGGATTTCATATCTTGATATTGATTATCAATTAGAAGAAAAATTTTATATTTAACTTGATGAAGATTACTAGTTGAAACTTGAACATACCTTTTCAACATAGGATTGCTCCTCCAACCCTTGATGTAGCCTAGTTCCCAAAATGCATATAATTGTTTGTCCACACTAAAATAAAATGTTCTTTCAATGGAAGCCAAGTGTTTTTAATATAATTTAAGTAGCATTTTTATCTTCATATTAAGTAATAATGCTATTCCAAGCTTTTTCAAATGCTGCTTCATCATGACACTTTATCAAATTAGTCCAAGCAGATGAAAATACATCCCAATCAACTTGACTCTCAAAGTGAGATTTATAATTTTGCCAAGATATTCTTTTCAATATACCAAACATATAAAAGGTTTAATGTCGTTGAGAAAATGACTCCTATAGCATTCATCAAAGCTAATTCCCTATCTATTATGATTGCATAAGGATAATTATTCGCACCTAATATTTTGCCAAAATTTATAGTGCCCACACATAATCTTCTTTTTTCCCTTATTTTATGAAAACAAAGAAACAATTGAATGAAATATTAAAAATTGAAACTTGAATAATTTTAAGGCATTTTGTATATGTTAGTCTTATTAGTATAGTCCACCACAAATACATGTGTAATTTTTATTCAAGATAATAGACTTAGGATATGCTAAAAACAAGTGTGATAAATGATCATCTTAGTCATACTTGACATTATAAGTAAAACCACCTTCACTAGGTTCTTCCAATAATACATGCATCATTGTACGACCTTCTAAGCACTCTTTTAAAATCTTAGCTTTCGCATTATAAATAGTCCTTGATATTGCTTGGAGATTCAGGCTCCTTTGTCACAACAAATAAATTATTTGACGTGGTGGAATTCCTAACATGGTAATTTCTAGGGTTGTGCATAATTCTGTATTAGTCAAAAAACTGAACCAAAATCAATCAAAAATATAATTTTGATTTGGTTACCATACAAAAATTTTAGTTTCGGTTATCACTTTAAAGAATTGAAATAATTTTGATTCATTTTGGTTTTAGCATGTTAAAATACCAGTTTAACCAAACCAAACCAAAATTATTAGGGGTGTGCCATTTTATTTGTTATCCCTGGCCATTTTACTAACCTAATTTAAACCTAATTTCTAATTCTTTACTTTTCTTCTCTTTTATAGCCAGCAGCTGCCTCACTCTCTCTGTATACATCTCTGTTGTTCTCTTGATCTTGAGTCTTAGATCACTGATCTAAGATCATATTCTATCTCTCCTCTCTCATTCTACCTCTCGCTATCTCTCTAAGATCATTTGTAAATGTTTCTTCTCTTTTATAGCCGCCTCACTTTCTCTTTCTACTTCTGTCTGTCGTTCTCGGCTCAATCTGTCTCTCGTTCATCTTAGAAGTTGGAATCACCTCACCTTTCTTAGCTACCCTTTCATCCCTAAAGGATCACCTCGCTAAAGTCTTAAGTCTAAACCATTCAACTCATTCCTCCTCAGAATCGTAATAAGATATGATATAACTCTCAAATTTTGGGTTGAAGTGTTTAGGTTTTTTAAATCTTTGATAGAAACTTCAGTACTAGGTTTTTGAGATGGATTTTATTACTATTTTTATGTGTATATTTGCATATCAATTTGGGTTTTTAGTTTGGTGGGCATTTGTGTTTTGAATTTTGAAATTTCATTTTTTTTTTGTTCTTAAAATCAAGAATGAATATTCGCATGTCATCCCTTACTGATTTTTGGTATAATTTTGATTATGATTTTAATTTTTTTTTTATTTTGGTCCTAATTTTTTATAATTTTGTTAATATGAAATATAGTCCTATGAATTGAATTATGTATATAGATAATTTTTTATTCTAACAACCCACATCTACCCTAGGAGTTTTAGTGACAAATTGTTTGGATTTAGGGTTATTGATACAAACTGTGCGACTTTATGAAAATTCATGTGTGATGTGATTTATAAGTATGTGGCATATTAAATTAATTTTAATATGCCTAATATGAGTTATTATTATAAAATAAATGATTTATTTGAGGTGCATTAGTATAAAATAATTTATTTTATATAAAATGAATTTTTATGCAAAAAGGCAATTTTTATGCATAAAATAATTTTATAAGTATTTTAAAATAATTTTTAAATAAATTTTTTGGGGAAAATTTTACAGAAAATAATAAGAAAAATATTTTATTTTTAATTATCTATAATCAGCCCCTAAATTAATTAAAAAGCCCAAATACCCAAAACCTATTACACTAAAACACTCTTAACCTAACTCATTAAGGGTATTAGTGGAAATTGCACCCCAAACCCTAGTATTTAATGTAAAATTTGGCCAGCACCATATTTCCAATAGCCACCACTCTATTTTCTATATTTTGACA
Source organism: Reutealis trisperma (assembly GCA_947687605.1). Lineage (NCBI taxonomy): Eukaryota > Viridiplantae > Streptophyta > Magnoliopsida > Malpighiales > Euphorbiaceae > Reutealis > Reutealis trisperma. The sequence continues at coordinate 136,671 of CANTUT010001259.1, read as the reverse complement.
GAAAAATTCTCTTCAAACAATTCTCTCTACTGAAATTAAGAAAACACCTTTCAACTTTGCGATTTCTCACTCGTATTCATAAGTTTTTCTTTCTTTTCAATTTTCCATACGATTTCTGTGAAATAAATTATAAGAAAATTATTTTGAACTAGTTATTTACTAATTTCTATAGATTTAATTCAGTTTGGGAGAGTTTTTGAAAGAGAAATTAATTTCTCTACTGAAAATATCAACCTTCCTACGTGATTTCAACAAAGGTGAATCTTATAACTCAAAAATTAAAATTTTCAAACATAAATTCATTAAAAGGGGGCAAATACTGCATATTTAGATTATAAAATGATTTTTGATTTGTTTAGATGAAAATTATTGAATAAAAACATATTTCTGCATATTACTGTAATTATCAAAAAATTTTAGAAAAGAAGGAAATTCAAGGTTTTCGTGCTAGAACTTAAAAGTTAAAAAATTTTATAAGCTATGGGTTTCTTTTTTAAAAAGGGATATATGTTATTGTATGTGCCATATTGTTTACTCATTGAGATCATCTATCTCACCCCTTTTTCTTTGTGTGGTACCAAGTGAGTAGTATGAGGAGGCAAGGCAATGGCTCAAGCATCCTACTTCGCTTGGGGAATTCCTTATCCAAGATAATTAGTTTAATATGTTATAAAGAGTTATCCTTAGATGCTTTGAGAATATTTATTTTTGGATGTTTATTTTGAAATGTTATCTTTCGAGATTTTAATTGGCTTCTAATTATTATTTTCTTAGGGATTACGTTTAAAGTATATTTTAATTATGCTTCAGCAACTTAAGGTTTTCTAAAAAAAAAAAAAAGGTTTATTTAAGTTAATGTAAGAGGTTTTGGTATGATCCTAGGCAATATTTGTATAAGTATAAGTAGGTTCTACGAGCATGGGTGACCTTTTGTCTCCCTATGTTCTAGAACCGTCATGTCTCAGAAGTTGGGATGTGACAGAGGTGGTATCAGAACTGTAGTTTTTAAAAGTCTAGTTTAGACTTGTCTATGTATTGGGTTAAATAAGTATAATCTTGGAGCTTAGAAATTTTCCTGTCATGTCATTTGCAGTCTATCACTAGTATAGTTTCGCAAAATCCTAGTAGGTTTTAGTAATCCTTGTTATTGTTGTGCACCTTATGATTTTCTCTTCAGATGACCTAGAAGATTACCCCTGCTAGAGGACAGTGGCCTAGAGCATTGCGTGTGGCATGCAAGAGGACATGGAAAGAGATATTCGAAAAGGCCGTGCTTGTGATCCACCTCAAGAAAAAGAAGACTCCTACGATGCGAATGATGTTAATTGATTGCCTATCGATTTAGTATGCATTAATTTCTTTATTTGCCTATGACATGACTAACTAATATATGATAGGGAAATTCATGATGTTATAAGTTATATGGTACATGATTATAATACAAGATACATGCCATGACATGAATGATATTATATGACTAATTAGCTGGTTGGCTTAGGTTTGATCTTCTATTATTTAAGAGATGATTGACTTTTATATATGATAGGAGAGCTCATTATGCTATAGGTTATGTGTTACATGATTAGGATACATCATAAATACTTTGATATATGATATATGCTATGTGATATGTGCCCTGTGATGTGATATTATATGATGGGTGCTCATGTTAAAGGCATGCTATGTATGATAATTCGATAGTGGGGTTAAGTGAAGTAGAAAGAGAAGTGGACTATGTTTTGATCTAATTTATATTAATAACTGATAAGTATAATGTTGTGAAGTATGAAATGCTTACATATAACAATGGTTTGATATAAGAAATATATGGAGTTATTAAATGATAATGTGATTGTGGCCATAAGAAGAGAATTGATATTTAGTAATGACCAGAAGGAGAATAAAATAAATCAATTACATTATATATACATAAGTTTACAATATGAGGTAGGTGAAGTATATGTTTAAGGACTATGAGGTAAACATTGATGGATGAAAACTTCCTATGGTGTTGTTAGAACTTGGTATCCTAGGATTTGATATGATCTTGGGAATGGATTGTCTATACGAGTATGGAGCTTGTATTAACTGTAGAGAAAAAGCAAGTAGAATTCCAAACTAAGGATGGGGAGAAATTTATGTATCAAGGAGATACCTATGATTAAGGTCCACTAACGAAATCATGGAATGGATGAGTATACTTAGGAAGTCAAGGAGGGGATGCGGCAAAAGCATCCCTAATTTTTTTCGAGAACATATGAGTAAGTATTGAAATTTGAGGATGAATTTCCTTTAAGTGGGGGAGACATAAAAGGTTAAGTCTTCTCAAACTTGTAATGATGATAAAAGGATAAGTATGATGCTACACAATTTTGAAAATTTAATAATTTTAAATATACCCAAAAAGGATTTGAGTCCTCTGGATGAGAAATGTTTTAAGGCATTAGATACAATAATGTTCAATTAAGGTTATTGGAAAATTTGGTAGAGATTTTAGTATGGAAAGAATTTTTATTAACTTAGAATGGCATAGATTTGGAAAGATATAAGAGTTACATAGAGATTTCATTGAATAGCAATGATATTAGAAGGTTTATTATTTTAATATGGATAAGTTAAATGATTAAGAATGTGAAGTATAGCAAGATGTAAGTGGAAAACCTAAAGTGAGATGATATTAAAAGCTAAATGCATAAAAATTTCGAGACATTAGGTAATTAAGTCATGATAATGATGTATATATTATACAAAAAGAGAGTAAGTCTAAAATAGTTATGAGAAGTTTATTTGGGATTGTAAATCAATAGAATGCAAGTTCATTTGGGATATGATATATATAGTAATGTTTGCTATGTTTAAATATATTTTAATTGATAAATGATGGGAGTATAGAAATTGTAATGTTAGCAAGGTATTAAATACAAAAGTATTTATTGAGGTTATAATAGATTAAGTAATAATTATTAATATGGAAAGAGAATTATCGAATATCAATGGAGTTATTAATTTGGAATTTATCTATAGGATTCTTATATGACTAATGTGATAAATAATGAATGGAAGTGGTGATTAAGGTATTAGTATAGATGTTGATAATAATAAAGATATAAGAAAAAGAAATACCTAGGATTATATTGATTGAAGGTGAAATTAAAGGGTCTATTACTTTTGTTTAAGGCTAAGGGATACAAAATTACTAAGGATTAGTTAAGATTTATTTGAACAAGAGATTAACATAGGTGTAGCTTAAGTTAAAGGTTTATCAGTGTGATTTTTGATAGATTGTGAGTATGTGCCTTACTGTATTGGATATGTTAATTGTAGTTAGATATTGTGCTTGAGTCGCATAGCAGAAATGTGATGGAGAAGTTAACCAAAGTATGTTGTGCTATTAGATTTAAAAATTCGAGGACGAATTTCATTTAAGTGGGGGAGAATGTAATAACCCACATCTATCCTAAGAGTTTTAGTGACAAATTATTTGGATTTAGGGTTATTATGACAAACTATGTAACTTTATGAAAATTCATGTGTGATGTGATTTATGGGTATGTGGCATGTTAAATTAATTTTAATATGCCTAATATGAGTTATTATTATAAAATAAATGATTTATTTGAGGTGCATTTGCATAAAATAATTTATTTTATATAAAATGAATTTTAATGCATAAAATAATTTTATGAGTATTTTAAAATAATTTTTAAATAAATATTTTGGGAAAAATTTTACAAAAAATAATAAGAAAAATATTCTATTTTTAAATACCTATAATTAGCCTCTGAATTAATTAAAAAGCCCAAATACCCAAAAGCCCACTACACTAAAACACTCCTAACCTAGCTCATTAAGGGTATTAGTGGAAATTGCACCCCAAACCCTAGTATTTAATGTAAAATTTGGCTAGCACCATATTTTTAGTAGCCACCACTCTATTTTTATGTATTTTGAAAAAAAAATTCTCTCAAAATATTTCTCTCTACCGAAATTAAGAAAACATCTTTCAACTTTGCAATTTCTCACCTGTGTTCATAAGTTTTTCTTTCTTTTCAATTTCCCATATAATTTCTATGAAATAAATTATTAGAAAATTATTTTGAATTGGTAATTTACTAATTTCTGTAAATTTAATTTTTTTTGGGTGTGTTTTTAAAAGAGAAATTAATTTCTCAATCAAAAACATCAGCCCTCCTAAGTGATTTGGCCAAAGTTGAATCCTATAACTCAAAAATTGAAATTTTCAAACATAAATTCGTTAAAGGGAGGGGGGGGGTGGGGGAAGCTACTACATATTTAGATTCTAAACTAATTTTTGATGTGTTTAGATGAAAAATATTGAATTAAAACATATTTTTGCATATTACTGTAATGATCAAAAAGTTTCAGAAAATAAGGAAATTCAAGGTTTTTGTGCTAGAACTTAAAAGCTGGAAAATTTTATAATTTCATGGGTATATGGCTGCCAAATTGAGTATTATGGAGTTCTAAACTAATATTTTTTTTGTTTAGATGAAAAATAATAATTTAAATCATGTGTTTATATATTACTGTAATAAACGAAAAGCATGGAAAGTGCGAAAACTTATGATTTTTACCCTAAACCTTAAAACTTGGAATTTTCATGCATAATTATGATCTATGGCTGCCGATTCATACACATAGATGTGCTAAAGTAATATTTGCTATGATTGAATGAAAAATAATGGTTTAAAACACCAATTTATATATTACTGTAATGACCGAAAAATACCAAAAACAAAAAACGTTCATGGTCTTGCATCCCAAAACCTAAAATTGGGATTTTCATCAATATGTCACACCTATTTTTGCTTATTCATATAAATTGATGTTCTAAAATGATTTTTGTTATGATTACATGAAAAATATTAGTTCAAACCATGTTTCTACATATTACTGTAATAAATGGAAAGTGCGAAAAGTAAGAAAATTCAAATGTTCTCTTTAATGGAGTATTCGGCCATTGTTGAGATTTTTATCCCAATGTTTATAATTTTTATGTAGTGCATTTTAATAATTATTGACATGTATGAATGAATGATAAATGGTTAAATTGCATGTTAGTTAAAGGAATGACTCTAGACAAGGCTAAAGGCAATTTGGTATACCTAAGGTATCTTAACCCTATGTTATGACTAATATGTGAATGTGATTGGATAATATGGAAATAGGTTGTATGATGAATTGAAAATGAATTAATGATCTTGAATTGATGAAGAGATTGACTGAATGAATTGGTTATAAGAGATAAGCATGGCACTTGAATGATTACTTGTTAAGTTGATATATATGGAATTGTTAAGTGTACTAAGATGATTGGTAAAGTGAATTGATACTAAGATAATGATATTGTGTTAATCTTAGAAAGGTATTGACATGAATCATAATGTATTTTTGTATGGGCATATAAAGGCTAAGTGTACAAGACTTTTAAAGTCAACATGTTATGTGCAAGTGATGAAGTATAATTATATATGCAACTCTAAGTGTATATGAATGCTATATGTGCATGGGGTAGTTATGGGATAGGATAGCATCATGAGCAAATAAATACTAAGTATTGAATTAAATATTATGTCAAAGATTGAACGATTTTAGAGGTTCAAAAGCGCTATGTGTACTAGGAGCGAAGGAACCACAAGGTGAGTAAACATTATGTTGAAGTTATAAGTACAAGTTATCATGTTATGTGAACCTTTGATATCTTGAAACCCAAGTTCTTTTCTATTGTTTTAATTATGACTACATAATTTCTTTGTAAGCTTGGATTGCCAAAGGATATTTGGTCAAAATCCATTTTGATTATTCAATGACAATAAAGTACCTTTGTGATTTGTTGCCATACCTTACTTTCTTTCTGGAACCACACTGTTATTTATCTTTTACTCAATAAGCTAAACTGCTACTATTATTGTGATACATGCTATTGCTTTCTTAAGTGTTATTGTTATAAGTGATTATCATAGATACGAGTGAATTGAGCAAGAGTTTTCACTCACTTATGTAAATTCAAGTGAATTGAGCAGTGTCTTTGCTCGTGAGTGAATTGAGCAAGAGTCTTCACTCACTTATGTAAATTCGAGTGAATTGAGCAAGAGTCTTCACTCACTTATGTAAATTCGAGTGAATTGAGCAGTGTCTTCACTCAAGAGTGAATTGAGCAAGAGTCTTCACTCTGTTTTGAACTAGGTATACTAAGTTCCACATATTTAAATTAGTTTGGGTGAATTTTTGATAGAGAAATTAATTTATCTACCGAAAACACCAACCTTCCTATGCGATTTCTCCAAAGCTGAATCTTGTAACTAAAAATTGAAATTTTCATGCATAAACTCAATAAAGGGGGGCAATTTCTACATCATTGAATTCTAAACTGATTTTTAATGTGTTTAGATAAAAAATGTTAGATTAAATCATATTTTTGCATATTACTATAATCACTGAAAAGTTTTAGAAAAAAAGGAAATTTAAGGTTTTCATCCTAGAACTTGAAAGTTAGAAAATTCTATGATTATATATGTATGTGGCATCCAACTTGTGCATGATGGAATTCTAAACTAATAATTTTCTATTTTGATGAAAAATAATGATTTAAATAAAGTGTTTACATATTTTTGTAATAAACAGAAAGCGCGGAAAGCTAGAAAACCCATGATTTTCACTCTAAAACCCTAAACTTAGAGCTTTCATCTATAAGACATGTCAATGGCTGCCAATTTATACCTATTGATGTTCATAACTGATATTTGTTGTAATTGAATGAAAAATAATGGTTTAAAACACCTATTTATATATTACTGTAATGACCAAAAATTACCAGAAATAAGAAAGGTTCATGGTTTTCACCCTAACATCTAAAGTTAGAAAATTTTCATCCATATGGATTTATTTATGTGCTGATTCCTACATGTTTATGTTCTAAAATGATTTTTGTTTTGATTACATGAAAATTCTTGGTTTAAACCATGTTTCTACATATTACTGTAGTAGATGAAAAGTGCAAAAAGTAAAAAAATTTAGATTTTCTCTTTAATGGAGTAGTCGGCCATTGTTGGGATTTTATCCCAATGTCAATAATTTTTATGTAGCATATTTTAATGATTATTGACATGTATGAATGATTGATAAATGGTTAAATTGCATGTTGGTTGAAGGAATGACTCTAGACAAGGCTAGAGGCAATTTGGTATACTTAAGGTATCTTAACCTTATATTATGATTAATATGTGAATGTGATTGGATAATATGGAAGTAGGTTGTATGATGACTTGAAAATGAATTAATGATCTTGAACTCATGAAGAGATTGATTGAATGAATTGGTCATAAGAGATAAGCATGGCACTTGAAAGGTTATTTGTTAAGTTGACATATATGGAAGTGTTAAGTGTACTAAAATGATCATTAAAGTGAATTGATATTGAGATAATGATATTGTGTTGACCTTAGAAAGGTATTGACATGAATTATAATGTGTTTTCATATAGGCCTATAAAGGCTAAGTGTACAAGAATTTTAAAATCAACATGTTATGTGCAAGTGATGAAGTGCACTTATATGTGTAACTCTAAGTGTATGTGAATGTTATATGTGCATGGGGTAGTTATGGAATAGGATAGCATCATGATTAAATATATACTAAGTATTGAATGAAATATTATGTTAGAGCTTGAGGAGTTTTAGAGGTTCAAAAGGGCTACGTGTACTAGGAGCAAAGGAACCACAAGGTGAGTAAACATTATTTTTAAGTTACAAGTACAAGGAACCACAAGGTGAGTAAACATTATGTTTAAGTTACAAGTACAAGTTATCATGTTATGTGAACCTTTGATATCTCAAAACCCAAGTTCTTTTCTATTTTTAATTATAACTAAATGATTTCTTTGTAAGTTTAGGTTGCTAAAGGACATTTGTTCCAAATCTATTTTGATTATTCAATGACAATAAAGTACATTTGTGATTTGTTGCCTTACCTTACATTCTTTCTGGAATCACACTATTATTTATCTCTTATTCAATAAGCTAAACTGTTATTGCTATTATGATACATGTTATTGCTTTCTTAAGTGCTATTGTTATAAGTGATTACTATAAATACGAGTGAATTGTACAAGAGTCTTCACACACTTATGTAAATTTGACTGAATTGAGCAGTGTCTTCACTGACGAGTGAATTGAGCAAGAGTCTTCACTCACTTATGTAAATTCGAGTAAATTAAGCAGTGTCTTCACTCAAAAGTGAATTGAGCAAGAGTCTTCATTCACAAGTAATAAGTGTGAGTTTCTGCAAACCTTGTTAAATTGCAAACTTTGATTCATGAACTATAAAATATGAACTATATGTTATAAGCTATGGGTTTTAGTTTTTAAAAAAGGGATATATGTTATCATATGTGTCATATTGTTTACTCATTGAGATCATCTATCTCACCCTTTTTTCTTTGTATGGCTCCAAGTGAGTAGTATAAGGAGGCAAGGCAATGGCTTAAGCATCCTACTTCGCTTGGGGAATTCCTCATCCAAGATAATTAGTTTAATTGTTATAAAGAGTTATCCTTAGATGCTCCGAGAATATTTATTGTTGGATATTTATTTTGAAATGTTATCTTTCGAGGTTTTAATTGGATTCTAAATATTATTTCCTTATGGATTATGTTTAACGTATATTTTAACTATGCTTCCACAACTTAAGGTTTTCTAAAAAAAAAAAGGGATTCATTTAAGTTAATGAAAGAGGTTTTGGCACAATCCTAGGCAGTATTTGTATAAGTATAAGTGGGTTCTATGGGCATGGGTGACCTTATGTCTCCCCATGTTCTAGGACCATCATGTCTCTGAAAATAGGATGTGACAAAGATGGTATCAGAGCTATAGTTTTAAAAGTCTAGTTTAGACTTGTCTATGTATTGGGTTGAATAAGTATAATCCTGGAGCATAGGAATTTTCCTTTCATGTCATTTGCAGTCTGTCGCTAGCATAGTTCTGTGAAATCCTAGTAGGTTTTAGTAATTCTTGTTATTGTTGTGTGCCTCATGATTTTCTCTTCATATGACCAAGAAGATTACCACTGCTAAAGGACAGTGACCTAGAGCACCGCATGTGGCATGCAAGAGGACATAGCAAGAGATGTTTAAGAAGGTGTGCCTATGATCCACCTCAAGAAAAAGAAGACTCCTACAATGTGAATGATGTTAATCGATTACCTAGTGATTTAGTATGCATTGATTTCTTTTATTGCCTATGACATGACTGACTTATATATGATAGGGAAATTCAAGATGTTATAAGTTATATGGTACATGATTATGGTACAAAATACATGCCATGGGATGTGATATATGCTATATGATATGTGATGTGATATAATGTGATGTGTACTTATGTGAAATGCGTGATAAGTATGATATGATGATAGGGTTAGTTAGATGGGTTAGATGGGGAGTTAGCACTAAATTTCCTTATCTTGAAGAAAGTCTACACAGCTGCCCAACCTGTTAAGGCTAGTGAGGATGCGATATCGGACATTGCTTCGAATGCTGCCTCTGCACCTGTAGTGTTAAGAGAGAGATCTAATTCATGGGTACCAACCATGGGCTTTAGTGAGCAAGCATTTTCATAAGAGGTGCAAGCTATGCATGAGGAAATGAGAGACTTACACAAGGAATTAGAGGAGCTATGAGCTCAAAGGTGGGAAGTGCTGCCAACACAAGAAAGGAATGGAGTTCTGCCTCCTGCGGTAGTGGCACCTGCACGGAGGGAAAGGAAGTGGCTACTTAATGAAAGGATGAATGTCTCAGAATTCAAGAAGCTACAGCCACCTACCTTTTATGGTGAGGAGGGTGATGACTGACATGAGTTCTTGGATGAGGTGGACAACCTAGTCCATTGATTGTCATGTTCGGATGCTCGAGTGATTAAGTTGGTAGGACTCCAACTCAAGAATAAGGCTTGGTACTAGTATGAGAGAATTTTTGAGGAATGGCTGTATGGAGTAGACCCACCTATATGGGTAGAATTTAAGCAAAAGATGATGGACTAGTTCTTGCCTGAAGGAGAAAGGCAATATAGGGCACTTCAGTTTGAGCAGCTAAAGCAGAAACTGAGAATGTTGGTGTTAAAGTATGCTAAAGAGATTAATTAACTTAGCAGGTTCACTATCAACATCATCCCTACTGAAGCTAGCTACATTAATCATTTCCTAAGAGGATTTGGTTACACCACTATTTAACTCCTTAGCAGTGACTAAATTCTTGACCTTGGCTAAGTTGATATACAAGGCAAAGATAATAGAAAGAGATATAAGGTGCAGAACGTGATAAAAAATGTAGGCATAAGAATAAGGGCCATGGAGGCCAATATAATGGAGCAAGAGGTCTAGGCAAGGAATCATCACCAACAACCGCAACACTTGAGAATAGCAAAGGCCAATCAAAGCAGTTTCCTACTTATTGCCATTATGGTCGAAAACATTTTAGGGTTTGTCGAAAGGCCTCTGGCAGATGTTTGAGGTGCGGACAGATGGATCACTTCATCAATGACTGCCATCAGATAAAGAACTTGGGAAAAAAGGCTTTGACACCTCCACCACCTAGACCATCTCAACCTCAAGAGCAAGAAGCCAAGAGTACGAGACACAACTGAGACTCCCTATAATAGTAGGTAACTGTTGGACTAGTGGCATAGGACTTATATGACAAGAATGATATTATATGACTAATTACTTGGTTGGCTTGGGTTTGATCTTCTACTGATTAAGAGATGATTGACTTTTAAATGTGATAGGAGAGCTCATTATGCTATAGGTTATGTGTTACATGATTAGAACAGATCATACATGCTGTGATATGTGATACAAGTTATGTGATATTTGTCCTGTGATGTGATATTATATGATAGGTGCTCATGTTAAAGGCATGCTAAATATGATAATTTGATAGTGAGGTTAAGTGGATTAGAAGAAGAAATGGACTAAGTTTTGATCTAATTTAGATTAATGACTGATAGGTATAATGTTATGAAGTATGAAATGCTTACATGTAACAATGGTTTGATATAAGAAATATATGGAGTTATTAAATAATAATTGTGATTGAGGCCATAAGAAGAGAATTGATATGCAGTAATGATCAGTAGGAGAATGAAACAAATCAGTTATATTATGTATACATAAGTTTACAATATGAGGTAGGTGAAGTATATGTTTAAGGACTTTGAGGTAAACATTGATGGATGAAAACTTCCTGTGGAGTTGTTAGAACTTGGTATCCTAGGATTTGATGTGATCTTGGGAATGGATTTGCTATACACGTATAGAGCTTGTATTGACTATAGAGAAAAAGCAAGTAGAATTCCAAACTAAGGATGGGGAGAAATTTATGTATCAAGGAGATACCTATGATTAAGGTCAACTAGCGTAATCATGGAATGGATGAGTATATTTAGGAAGCCGATGAAGGGATGTGGCAAACTCATTCTCAATTTTCAAGAGTGTATGAGTAAGTATTAAATTAGAGGACAAATTTATTTTAAGAGGGGGAGATATAAAATGATAAGTGTTCTCACTTGTAATGATGATAAAAGGATAAGTATGATGCTATAAGTTTTGAATATACCTAAAAAGGGTTTGAGTCCTCTGGATGAGAAATATTTAAGGCATTAGATACAATAATGTTCAATCGAGGTTACTCAAAAATTTGGTAGTGATCTTTAATATGGAAAGAATTTTTATTGAGATAACCTAGAATGGTATAGATTTTGAAAGATATAAGAGTTACATAGAGATTTCATTGAATAGCAATGGTATTAGATGGTTTATTATTTTAATATGGATAAGTTAAATGATTAGGAATGTGAAATATAGCAAGATGTAAGTAGAAAACCTAAAGTGAGATGATATTATGAGGCATTAGGTAATTAAGTCATGATAATAATGTATATATTATACAAAAAGAGAATAAGTCTGAAATAGCTATGAGAATTTTATTTGGGATTGTAAATTAATAGAATGCAAGTTTGTTTGGGATATGATATATATATATATATATATATATATATATATATATATATATTTGAATGTTTGTTAAGTTTAAATATGTTTTAATTGATAAATGATGGGAGTGTAGAAGTCATAATGTTAACAAGGTATTAAACACGAAAATAATTATTGAGGTTATAATAGATCAAGTAATAATTATTAATATGGAAAGTGAATTATTGAATAATTTATAATTATCTATTGGATTCTTATATGACTAATGTGATAAATAATGAATGGAAGTGGTGAGTAAAGTATTAGTTTAGATGTTAACATTAATAAAGATATAAGGAAAATAAATGCTTGGGATTTTATTTGATTGAAGGTGAAATTAAAGGTTCCATTACTTTTGTTCAAGGTTAAGGCATACCAAATTATTAAGGATTGGTTTAAGATTTGTTTGAACAGGAGATTTACAAAGGTGTAGCTTAAGTTGAAGGTTTATCAGTGTGATTTTTAATAAATTGTGAGTATGTGCCTTACTGTATTTGATATGTTAATTATAGTTAGATATAGTGTTTGAGTGGTGCAGCAAAAGCATAACAGAGAAGTTAAGTCGAGTTTGTTGTGCAATTAGAATTGAAAATTCGAGGACGAATTTTTTTTAAGGGGAGAGAATGTAACAACCCACATCTACCCTAGGAATTTCCATGACCAAATTGCATGAATTTAGAGTTGTTGTGACAAAATATGTGATTTTATGAAAATTCATGTCTGATGTGATTCATGAGTATGTGACATATTAAATTAATTTTAATATGCCTAATATGAATTATTAGTATGAAATAAATGATTTATATGAAGTGCACTAGCATGAAAAAAAAAATTTCATAAAATGAATTTTAAGCAAAAAGGCGATTTTTAAGCATAAAAAAATTTTATGAGTATTTTTAAAATATTTTTAAATAAATATTTAGAGGAAAATTTTAATAAAAATAATAAGAAAAATATTTTATTTTTAATTATCCATAATCAGCCCCTAAATTAAATAAAAGTCCCAAATACCTAAAAGCTCACTACACTAAAACACTCATAACCTAACTCATTAAGGGTAATCTTCGAAATTACTCAAAACCCTACATATAAATTCAAGAAATTTGGCTAGCCCTTGAATTCCAGCAACCAACCTCTATTATTTTATTATTTTGGCAGCAAAATTCTCTCAAATTTATTCTCTCTACCAAAATTCACAAAACACCTTCAACCTTTACAATTTCTTGACCGTATTCGTAAGTTTTTCTTTCCTTTCAATTCTTATTTGATTTCTATGAAATAAATTATGAGAAAAATATTTTGAACTAGGTATTTACCAATTTCTATATATTTAAATCAGTTTGGATGAATTTTTGATAGAGAAATTAATTTCTCTACTGAAAACACTAACCTTCTGACGCAATTTCTTCAAAGGTGAATCATGTAACTAAAAACTGAAATTTTCATGCATAAACTCAATAAAGGAGGAATGATTTTAGCATCATTAAATTCTAAACTAATTTTTGATGTGTTTAGATGAAAAATATTAGATTAAATCATATTTTTTGCATATTACTGTAATGACCAAAAAGTTTCAAAAAAAAAGGAAATTCAAGGTTTTCGTCCTAGAACTTGAAAGTTGGAAAATTCTATGATTATATAGGTATGTGGCTGCCAGTTTGTATACAATGGAATTATAAACTGATATTTTTTTTGGATGAAAAAAAATGATTTAAATCAAGTGTTTACATATTTCTATAATGAATGGAAAGTGCAGAAAGCTAGAAAACTCATGATTTTCACTCTAAAATCCTCAACTTGGAACTTTGATGCATAAGACATGTCAATAGCTGCCAATTTGTAATATTGATGTTCATAACTGATATTTGTTGTGATTGAATGAAAAATAATGGTTTAAAACACCTATTTATATATTATTGTACTAACTAAAAAGTGCTGAAAACAAGAAAGGTTTATGGTTTTCACCCTAACACCTAAAGTTTGAAAATTTTCATGCATATGGATTTATATATGTGTTGATTCCTACATGGTTATGTTCTAAAATGATTTTTGTTTTGATTATAAGAAAAATCTTGGTTCAAACGATGTTTCTACATATTACTGTAATACACAGAAAATGTGAAAAGTAAGAAAATTTAGATTTTCTCTTTAATGGAGTATTCGGCCATTGTTAGGATTTTTATCCCAAATCTATTTTGATTATTCAATGACAATAAAGTACATTTGTGATTGGTTACCTTACCTTACTTTCTTTCTGGAACCACACTGTTATTTATCTTTTGTTCAATAAGCTAAACTGCGATTGGTATTATGATACATGTTATTGCTTTCTCAAGTGCTATTGTTATAAGTGATTATCGTAAATACGAGTGAATTGAGCAAGAGTCATTACTCACTTATGTAAATTCGAGTGAATTATGTAGTGTCTTCACTCACAAGTGAATTGAGTAAGAGTTTTCAGTCAATTATGTAAATTCGAGTGAATTGATCAAGAGTCTTCACTCACTTATGTAAATTTGAGTGAATTGAGCAGTGTCTTCACTCAAGAGTGAATTAAGCGAGAGTCTTCACTCACAAGTAAATAAGTGTGATTCTTTGCAAACCTTGATAAATTACAAACTTTGATTCATAAATTGTAAAACATGAACTATGTGTTGTAAGCTATGGGTTTCCTTTTTAAAAGGGATATATGTGCCATATTGTTTACTCATTGAGATCATCTATCTCACCCCTTTTTCTTTATGTGGTACCAGGTGAGTAATATAAGGAGGCAAGGTGATGGCTCAAGCATCCTACTTCACTTGGGGAATTCTTTGTCCAAGATAACTTTTTTAATATGTCATAAAGAGTTATCCTTAGATGCTTTAGGAATATTTATTTTTGGATGTTTATTTTGAAATGTTATCTTTCGAGGCTTTAACTAGATTATAAATATTATTTCCTTATTGATTATATTTAAAGTATATTTTAACTATGCTTTCGCAACTTAAGGTTTTCTAAAAAAAAATGGTTTATTTAAGTTAATGTAAGAGGTTTTGGTATGATCCTAGGTAGTATTTGTATAAGTGGGTTCTACGGGCATGGGTGACCTTATGTCTCCCCATGTTCTAGAACCGTCATGTCTCTAAAAATGGGATATGACAAAATCATACAGCCAATCTCATAGTTAATTTAAGGTCATTAATTCACTATTAACACATCATAAAACCTAATTCACATGTCACTTAATCAAGTACACATATTAATTAATCATAACAATTAGGGTTTTGGAAACCTTAGGTAGGCCGAAACACTCTAAGTGTTTCTTTGAACTACTCCTTCAACTAACATACAATTAAATCATGTATCATTCATTTATATATATCAACAATCATTAAAATGTATTTTACAAAAATTATAGGCCTTGGGATCAAAATCCCAAGGCAGGTCAAACCATATACCATGGAGAAACCATGCATTTTCTTACTTTTCATACTTTCTAATCATTACAGTAATATGTAAACACATGATTTAAACCAATATTTTTCATGAAAACATAACAAAAATAAATTTTGGATGCAACAACATACAAATTTTTCCCTCCTAAAGTGCATATACATGAAAATTCCAACTTTTAGGTTTTAGGGTTCACCTTTGATGGATTTGCGAAGAAAGAGATACGTTTACGGTTGAAAATTGGTTTCTCCTTCAAAAACACAACCTTGGCTTAATTTAATAAGAATAAAAATAGTAAATATATAGCCCCATATGGATTACTCATGATTAGTTTTATAAAAATCAAATAGTAGCTTGAAAGAAGAGGAAAACGTATAAAGAAGATCACAAAATTACAAGGTTTGGCGGCACCTTGTGAATTTCGGTTGAGAGAGAATTTTTAAGAGAATTTTCTGTAAAAAATATGATGAATAATAGAATGGAGGCTGTGACAACAAGGGAAGGCCAAATTTTAGGTTATTATTAGGGTTTTTGGTACAAAATTACAACTTTGCCATTAATGAGCTATGTTAGGAGTGTTTTGGTGTGTTGGGCTTTTAGTGAGTTGGGCCTTTAATCTAATTTATGGACTGATTATAAATAATTAAAAATAAAATATTTTGCTTCTTATTTCAATTAAAATCCCCCCAAAATATTTAATTAAAAATATTTTTAAAATGCTCATAAAAATTTATAAAATTGCTTTGTGCATGAAAATTCACTTTGTATGTAATAAATCATTTTATGCATTTGCACTTCATATGATTCACCTATTTCATATTGAAAATTCATATTATGCATATTAGAACTAGTCTAACATGCTATTTACTCATAAATCACATTGCATATGAAATCTCATGAAAGCACACATTTAGTCACAAAAGCTCTATAATCAAGCAACTTGTCATGAAGCTCCTAGCCTGAATATGGGTTGTTTCAATAGGTATCTCCTTGTTTCTTAATCTTTTCACTTGTCAATCCACAATGCCTATTGGTAGCTCTTCATAAGATAGTTGCTTTTCTATTGCAATATCTAGCGATGGCAAAACATGGGATGGATCTAGCACGTACTTCCTCAACAACTAGATGTGAAATACCAAGTGTACATGCACCAGAGTTAGGGGTAAGGAAAGTCTATACAACACATCTCTAGCCTTATCCAAGATCTTAAAAGGACTAATGAAACAAGGCAATAGCTTTCCTTTTATACCAAACCTCATGACACCTTTCATTGGGGAAACCTTCAAGAAAATGTGATCTCCCACAGTGAAATGGACATCCTTTCTCTTGGGATATGTATAGCACTTTTGTCGACTGAAGGCTATTTTCAATCGATCTTGTATCAATGGTACCTTTATGATAGTTTCTTTGAGCAATTCCAACCTCTCCACATGTTTGTCTCCAGGCTCGACCTAATAGACTGGAGAATGACATTTCCTTCCACACAAGGCTTCATATGGTGCCATACCGATGGATGAATGATAGCTATTGTTATTGGCAAGCTCAATCAAAGGTAGGTACTTATCCCAACTACTAATAAAATCTAGGACACACATTCTTAAGATGTCTTCTAGTGTCTAAATTATCATTTCGAACTGTCCATTTGTCTGAAGGTGAAGCACAGTACTGAAGTCCAATTGTGTTCCTAATGCTTCTTACAACTTTTGCCAGAACTTTGAGGTAAACTGAGTGCCTTGGTCTGAGATAATAGACATCAATATTCCATACAATCTCACAATCTCGTCTATGTACAACTACATATACTGGGCTATAGAGTACGTGGTCTTAACTTCTAAGAAATGGACAGACTTTGTTAGTCGATCTACTATGACACATACAAAGTCATATCCTTTAGAGGTCCTAGGTAAACCAACAACAAAATCCATCTTGATATGCTCCCACTTCCACTCAGGTAGCTTAATCTCTTGTAGCAGTCCAGAGGGTTGTTAATGTTCATACTTGACTTATTGGCAAGTTAGGCAAGATGCCACAAACTTAGCCATATCCATCTTCAATCCAGGCCACTAATAATTTGCTCTTACATCATGATATATCTTGGTAGTTCTAGGATGAGCACAATAAAGTGTCTGATGTGCTTCTTTCAATATCTTCTCCCTTAGTCCATTCACATCAGGCACACTTACCCCCTTACCACACTTTAGAATCCCATCAACTACTTCAAACTTAGGGTTCTTTCCTTTCTCAGCCTCATCCCTTAACTTAACCAAGTGCAGATCCTTATCTTATGAAGTCTTTATCTCCTTTAATAACTTTGACTTCACTTGAAAATTTGCTAATAGAGCTTGTGATTCTCCAATCTTTAGCCTCATGCCTTAGCTAAATAGTCCTTTTAACTCTTTTATGATAGGTTTCTTGTGTAAGGCCACATAGGCTAAGCTTCCTATTGATTTTCAGGTCAAGGCATTTGCTACGACATTTGCCTTTCAGAATGGTAGAGAATCTAGCAATCATAGTCCTTAAGTAGTTCAACCCAACTCCTCTACCTCAAGTTGAGGTCTCCTTACTCAAGATATACTTAAGACTCTTATGATCTGTATAGATCTCTCACTTTGTTCCATGTATGTAGTGTCTCCAGATCTTTAGAGTGAATAATACTATGGCCAATTCTAAGTCATAAGTAGGGTAATTCACTTCATGCTTCTTAAGTTGCCATGATGCATAAGCAATGACCTTACCATTTTGTATTAGGATGCACCCAAGCCCTATTCTTAAGGCATCACAGTAGACCGAGAATCCTTCTTGACCTTCTAGTAATGCTAGAACTAGAGCTGATATCAAGCACTTTTTGAGCTTTTGGAAACTCTCTTCACAAGACTCCTCCCAATTAAACTTAAGCTATTTATTGGTCAACTTGGTCAATGGTGATGCTATCTTAGAGAAGTCCTATACAAATCTGCGGTAATAGCTAGCCATACCTAAGAAACTCTAAACTTTATAAACCATTACGGGTCATGGCCAATGGGCTACCACTTTAACTTTCTCAGGATTAACTTGAATTTCTTCTTTACTTATAATATGCCCAAGAAACTGGACAGATTCCATCCAAAACTCACACTTAGATAACTTTGTGTGGAGTTGGTGATCACGTAGCATATGCAACATAATCCTTAGATGCTCTTTATGTTCCTCTTTACTCTTAGAGTAAATCAAGATGTCATCGATGAAAATGATCATGAACTTATTGAGAAATGGCTTGAACACTCAGTTCATCAGTCCATAAAAGTAGCCGAAGCATTCGTCAGACCTAATGGTAGGACCATAAACTCATAGTGACGTATCTTATATGGAAGACAGTCTTACAGATGTCTTCTCCATAGATCTTCAGCTGATGATAACTCAAGTCGATCTTAGAGAAGTAACTAACTCTTTGCAATTGATCGAATAGATCATCTATCTTTGGTAATGGATACTTATTCTTCACGATGACCTTATTTAACTAACAATAATCGATGCACATCTAGAATGAGCCATCTTTCTTTTTTCATGAACAGCACTTGAGCACCCCATGGTGAGCTACTAAATCAGATAAAACCCTTGTTGAGTAGATCATGTAGTTGTGTCTTTAACTCTTTCAACTCCACTAGTGCCATACGATATGGTGGAATCAATATGGGTTGCGTGCCCGATAGCAATTTGATGCTGAACTCGATCTTATGATATGGTGGTATTCCAGGTAGATCTTCTAGAAAGACATCTATGAACTCATCTTCCACTGGTATGCTCTTACCATGAATAGCGGCTTCCTTGTTAGAATCAACTACGTTAGCTAAATATGCTTGACACCTTTTTCTTAACTGTAACAATTGACATCTACCCTAGGAGTTTTCATTATAAATTACTTGAATTTAGAGTTATTGCGACAAATATGTGATTTTATGAAAATTTATGAGTTAGGTGATTTATGAGTATGTGGCATGTTAAATTAATTTTAAAATGCGTAATATGAATTATTATTGTGAAATAAATAGTTTAAATAAAATGCATTAGTATGAAATAATTTATTTTCGTAAAATGAATTTTCATGTAAAAAGACGATGTTTAAGCATAAAATAATTTTATGAGTATTTTTAAATAAAATATTTTGGGGGAAATTTTAATGAAAATAATAAGAAAAATATTTTTATTTAAAGTACCCATAATCAACCCCTAATTTAAATAAAAATCCCAAATACCCAAAAGCCCACTACACTAAAACACTCCTAACCTAGCTCATTAAGGGTAATCTTGGAAATTGCCCAAAACCCCTACAAATAAATATCAAAAATTTGGCCAGCCCTTCATTCTAGTAGTCACCATCCTATGATTTCATTATTTTGGTAGAAAAATTCTTTCAAAATATTTCTCTCTACTGAAATTCACAAAATACCTTCAACTTTGCAATTTCTTGACAGTATTTGTAAGTTTTCCTTTCCTTTCAATTTCTTATCTAATTTCTATGAAATAAATAATGATAAAATTATTTTGAACTGAATGTTTACTATTTTTACTAATAAAATTCAGCCCATGTAATTTCTTGAGAGAAAAATTAATTTTTCTACCGAAAACACTAACCTCTCTATGCAATTTTTCGAAAGATGAATCCTACAACTCAAAATTGAAATTTTCATGCATAAACACTACCAAGGGAGGGCAATTTCTATATAATTATTCTCTAAATGGATTTTTGGTGTGTTTAGATGAAAAATATTGAATTAAAACATATTTTTTCATATTACTGTAATGACTAAAAAGTTTTAGAAAACAAGGAAATTCAAGATTTTCATGCTTGAACTTAAAAGTTGGAAAATTTTATGATTACATGTGTATATGGCAGTTGAATTGAGTATGATGGAGTTCTAAACTGATATTTGTTTTGTTTGGATAAAAAATAATGATTTAAAGCATGTGTTTACATATTATTGTAATGAATGGAAAGCGCGAAAAGCTTGAAAACTCATGCTTTTCTATCTAAACCCTAAACTTGCAATTTTTATGCATGAGCTTGGTCTATGGCTGCCGATTTGTATGTATTCATGTTCTAAAATGATCTTTTTTTATGATTGAATGAAGAATAATGGTTTAAACCATATGTATACATATTGCTGTAATGACTGGAAAGTACCGAAAACAAGAAAACTCATGGTTTTTCATCCTGAAATCTAAAGTTAGAAATTTTCATGCATACGGAATTATGTAAGGGTCAAATTTGACATGTCCATATTCTAAAAAGATTTTTGTTACATTTACATGAAAAATATGGTTCAAACCATATTTCTGCATATTATTGTAATAGACAGAAAGTACGAAAAGTAAGAAAAATTTAGGTTTTCTTTTATTAGTGCATTTGGCCATTATTGGGATTTTTATCCCAATGTTGCGAAAAGTAAGAAAAATTTAGGTTTTCTTTTGTTAGTGCATTTGGCCATTGTTGGGATTTTTGTCCCAATGTCTATAATTTTTATTTGGTGTATTTTGTTCATTATTGACATGTATGTATAAATGATAAATAGTTAAATTGCATGTTGGCTGAAGGAATGACCCTAGACAAGCCTAGAGGCAATTTAGTATACTTAAGGTATCTCATTTTTATGTTATCATTAATATGTGAATGTGATTAGATAATATGGAAGTAAGTTTTATAATGAGTTAATAATGAATTAATGATCTTGAATTTATGAAGAGATTGATTGAATGGATTGGTCTTAAGAGATAAGCATGATAGTTGAAAGGTTATTTGTTAAGTTGACATATATGGAAGTGATAAGTGTACTAAGATGATTATTAAAGTGAATTGATATTAAGATAATGATATTATGTTGACCTTAGAAAGGTACTGACATGAATTATATTATGTTTTCATATGGGCCTATAAAGGCTAAGTGTACAGGACTTTTAAAGTCAACATGTTATGTGTAAGTGATGAAATGCACTTATATGCAACTCAAGTGTATGTGAATGTTATATGTGCATAGGGTAGTTATGGGATAGGATAGCATCATGATTAAATAAATACTAAGTATTGAATTAAATATTATATTAGAGCTTGAGGAGTTTTAGAGGTTCAAAAGGGCTATGTGTACTAGGAGTGAATGAACCACAAGGTGAGTAAATACTGTGTTCATGTTACAAGTGTGAGTAAACATTATGTTCAAGTTACAAGTACAAGTTATCATGTTTTGTGAACCTTTGATATCTTGAAACCCAAGTTCTTTTTTATTTTAATGGTTTCTTTGTAAGCTTGGGTTGCTAAAGGACAATTGGTCCAAACCATTTTTGATTATCCAATGATAATACCATTGTGATTACTATGCTAACTTATATTTTTCTGGAACTACACTATTGTTCATCTTTTGTTAAATAAGCTAAACTTCTATTGCTATTATGTTACATGTGATTGTATCCTTCAATGCTACTATTACCTTTATATGTTATGAGTTATGTGTGATATGGCAGCAGGCTTCACTTTACATGTTATGAGTTATGTGTAAACATGGCAACATCCTTCATTTTACATGTTATGAGTTATGTGTGAACATGGTAGTAGCCTTCACTTTATAGAGTATGAGTTATATGTGGACAAGGTAGCAGCCTTCACTCTATATTTTGTTATGAGTGGACAAGGCAGCAGCTTTCACTTTATATTATATTACGAGTGGACAGACAACAACCTTCACTCTATATTATCTTATGAGTTGTCAAGGCAGCAGAACCTCCATTTTATATGTTATGAGTTATAAGTTGATCTTTTATAAACCTTATTAAATCGCAAGCCATGAACTATGAACCATAAATTATGAACTATGAGCTATCAAACTTTCTAAGGGATAAATGTTATTGTATAAGTCGTATTGTTTACTCATTGAGATCATCTATCTCACCTTTTTTTTTTTTTATGTGGTACCAGGTGAGCATTATAAGGAGGCAAAGTGATCTCTCAAGCTATCTACTCCGCTTGGAAAATTCCCCTATAAAAATTTAATAATACCATGCTATGAGGAGTCCTTAGATACTCTGGGAATGATTATGGGATTTTATTTTAGAATATCATATTGGTGACATTACTTAAAGTCTTATTATTATTTATTATGGACTGCATAAAGTATATTTTTATCTTCTGCAACTTGAGGTTTCTCCTTTATAAAAGGTTTTATTAAGTTAACGTATGAGATTTGGTTCGATCTAGGAAAAGTTATTATATGCATGAGTGGGTTCTACGGGCGTGGGTGACCTTATGTCTCCCCATCTTCTAGGACCGTCATGTCTCCGAAATTGAGATGAGATATTAACATCCTTTTAGCTCCCAAAGTTGACATGAAACTCAGAGAGTTCTCATTCTGTAACAACCCACACCCACCCTAGGAATTTTTGTGATAAATTGCTTGATTAGAATCTATAATGTTAAGTGTGTGCTTGTGTGAAAATTTGTGATCTAAATGGTTAATGAGTATGTGGCATATTAAATTAATTTTAGTATGCATAATATGTGTTGCTATTGTGAAATAAATGATTTACATGAAGTACATTTGCATAAAAGAATTTATTTTAAATAAAATGAATTTTCATGCATAAAACAATTTTTAAGCATAAAATAATTTTATGGGTATTTTTAAAATATTTTTAAATAAATATTTTTGAGGGAAATATTCTAGAATTAAAAAGAAAAATATTATTTTCATTTTAAATCCATTCAGCCAAAATTTTTAAAGAAAAAGCCCAAATACCCAAAAGCCCACTACACAAAAATGCTCCTAACCTATTTCATTAAGGGTAATAGTGGAAATTTCACTCCAACCCTAATATATATTCTAATTTTTTCCAGCAGCCATTCCCTTATTCTTTCTATATTCTGGCAGAAAAACCTCTCAAAATAATTCTCTCTACCAAAATATCGAAAACACTTTACCGTTTTGCGATTTCGTGACCGTAATCATAAGTTTTTATTCTCTTTCAATTTCTAAACTGTTTTCTATGAAATAAATTATGGGAAAATTATTTTGAACTATTTGATTTCTGATTTCTACAGATTCAATTCTATTTGAGTGAAATTTTGGGAGAGAAAATTTATTTTCTACCGAAAACACGATTCTTTCCGCAAGATTTCTCCAAAGGTGAATTCTATAACTTAAAATCACAATTTTATTGCATAAACATCATAAGGGGGGGCAATTTGTACTTGTTTGTATTCTAAACTGATTTTTGATTAGTGTTGATGAAAAATATTTCATGAAATAATATTTCTACATATTTCTGTGATGACCGAAAAGTTTCAAAAAACAAAGGAATTCAAGGTTTTCGTGTTAGGATTTGGAAATTGGAAAATTTTATTCTTTCATGAATACATGGCTGCTGATTTATGTGAATTGATGTTTTAATATGATATTTTGTTTAGATGAAAAATAATGACTTGAATCATGTGTCTGTTTATTGCTGAAATAAACAAAATGCGCGGAAAGCGCGAAAACTCATAATTTTTCACCTAAGCCTTTGAACTTGGAATTTTTGGTATAAACCCTATCTATGGCTGCTGAATTGTGAAAGAATGTGTTCTAAACTGATATTTTGAATGATTGAATGAAAAATAATGGTTTAAACAACCTGTTTGTATATTTCTGAAATGACCGAAAAATACCGAAAACAAGAAAACTCATGTTTTGTGCACTGTAATGCAAAAGATTGAATTTTTATATATTAATGGCAGAAATAGTGGCTAATTCTCATGGATTTCAGTTCTAAAATGATTTTTGTTATGTTTACATGAAAATCTTGGTTCAAACCATGTTTGTACATATTTCTAAAATAGATGGAAAGCACGAAAAGAAGAAGAATTTGGTTTTCACCTTAATGATGCATTCGGCCTACATGAACAATTGTGTCCAAATGTTTATAAATTTTATGTGATATGTCTTGGTGATTGTTGACATGAATGTATGTATAGTAGATGATGAAATTGCATGTTAGTTGAAGGTATGATCCTAGATAAACTTAAATGCGTTTTGGTATACTTAAGATATCTTAACCTTATATCTTGGTTAGAATGCAAATGTGATTGACGAAATTGGAACTAGGAGTTATGATGAATTGATGATGAACATATGATTATGAATTAATGAAGTAAAAGGGATCATAAGAGTTAAGTATGATGTTTGAAGAATTAATTGTTAAGTTGACATGTATGAAAGTGTAAAGTGAACTAAGATAATCGATAAGTGAATTAGGTATTGAGGTAATGATAATGTGATGACCTTAAAAGGGTATTGATATGATTGCAATGTGTTTTCATGTGAGCTTATAAGGCCTAAGTATGCAAGACTTTTAAGTCAACATGATATGTGCAAGTGATGAGTACACCTATGAGTGAACTCTAATGTGTATGCTATATGTGTATGGATAGTTATGGGATAGGAACATCATGAGTAAATAAATACTAAGTATTAAATCAAATATTATGCTAGAGTTTGAGGAGCTTTAGAAGTGCAAAAGGGACTATGTGTACTAGGAGCAAAGGAACCCCAAGGTGAGTAAACATCATATTCATGTTATAAGTGTAAACAACATTTTATTGTGTTACAAGAATGTGATATATTGCTATGTGAACCCTTGTGATCTTTGAAACCCAAGTTCTTTCCATTTTTATTTTATTATATGATTTCTTTGTCAAGCTTGGGTTGCCAAGGGATATTTGGTCCAAAACTATTTTGTTTATCCAATGAGAACTTTTTGTGAATAACACCTTAACTTGTATTCTTTCTAGAACTACACTTTCATTGTATTATTATTGAAAGTCGAACTACTATTGTTATTGGAATACATGTTATTGTTGCCTTATGTGATATTGTTAATTGCAATAGCTCTAGCTATGGTACCTTTACCCTTTATGCAGAATCCTCGTGCCGATGCAGGTAATCATCGGAACCTGTGCACATGGTCTTAACCTAATGGATAGGGGTAGTGTATCCACCTCAGCTAGAAGGGGCGATTCTAGCCATGGGGCCTAATCAGCTTCACGCTTTTCATGTGATAGGAGTTGGAATTTGGCAAAGGCTACCTCTCCTCAATGTCTTTCGAGTGAATTGAGTATAGTCTTCACTCTATAAGTGTTATAAGTGTGATTTCTGCAAACTTGCTAAATTGAACGCTTGCTAAATTGCAACCTGATTCATGAGTTATAAACCATGAACTATGTGTATAAGCTATGTGTTTCCTTTCAAAGGAATATGTGATAATGTATGTGCCTTTTCGTTTACTCATTGAGATCATCTATCTCACCCCTTTTCCTTGTGTGGTTCCAAGTGAGCAAATGTGAGGAGGCAAGGTGATGGCTCAAGCATTCTACTTCACTTAGGGAATTCCTCGTCCAAGTTATCAATAATACTATGTTTATAAAGTCTTGTCTTTAGATGCTCTGGAAATGTTAATTGATACTTACAGAGATTTATATTATTTTCCTTATGGATTTTATATGTAATGATTTACTTTAAGTCTTCCGCAAATTATGGTATTTTTCTAAATGTTTTAAATGAGTTAACAAAGAAGGTTCGGTAAGATCCTAGGCATGATAGTTATATGTTAATGGGTTCTGCTGGCGTAGGTGACCTTATGTCTCCCCATGTTCTAAGACCGTCGTGTCTCATAAGGTTAGGATGTGACAAAAGTGGTATCAGAGCCGTAGTTTTTAAAAGTCTAGTTAGGCTTAATTATATGAGTTGCTTAAGTAAAATCCTGGAGTATAGGAATTTTCTTAACATGTCACTTGCAGTCTATCGCTAGCATAGTTCCGCGAAATCCTAATAGATTAGTAATCCTTGTTATTGTTTGCTTGCCTTACGATCCTTCTGACAGGTGACCA
Organism: Reutealis trisperma; assembly: GCA_947687605.1. NCBI lineage: Eukaryota > Viridiplantae > Streptophyta > Magnoliopsida > Malpighiales > Euphorbiaceae > Reutealis > Reutealis trisperma. Next base: position 110,306 of record CANTUT010001259.1, on the reverse strand, counting down.
AGAAGATTACGCTTGCTCGAGGACCGCGACCTAGAGCACCCCGTGTGACTTGTAAGAGGACTTGGCCAGAGATGCTCGAGAAAGTTGTAACTATGATTCACCCCATGAAAGAGAAGACCCCTGATGAAGAAGAGGACCCCAAGGAGTACTTAGATCCTGATTAGGTATATAGTAAGGTTCAAAAATTAGAGGATAACTATTTGTACTTGAATGAGGAAAACCAACATCTTAAGGTAATGATTCAAGCACTAAGAGAGGATATGGAGCAGCTCAGGTCAGGGATTGTTGAGCATAGAGGGGACTACTCACCAGTGAGGTCTGCATTTTTAGCTAATCGCCGTCAAGATAGAGATCTTCTTTGCTATCGATGTGGCAGCAGTGGCCATGTCACTCTTGATTGCTCTGGAGGTGGACACAATAATTAGGGTGAGTAGATATGATGATCGACGTAACGGCATAGCACTTTATATGATATAAATGATTTTTCTTTGATTGCCTAGTTACCTAGGATGAGATGATTTCCTTCATTATCATGCTATAGTGTGATATTATGAGATATATGTTATATGATTATGATATGTGATACGTGCAAAACTATGTGATATGTGATTTATATATGACATGTGCTTAGTGATGTGACATGGTAAATGCATGATAATGTGTACTAGGATAAGGGGGAAGTTAAATGGGTTAGGATAGGGGATTAGTACTAAATTCCCTTATTATGATAGATAGAATGCCTCCCAAGAAGAAGGTTCGCACAGTCGCCAATCCGTTAGGGCTAATGACGATGTTATATCATAAACCGCATCGAATGCTGCCTCTGTACCTATACGGTCAAGAGAAAGATCCAACTCGAGGGCACTGACCATGGGCTCTAGTGAGCAAGCAACTTCGCAAGAAATGCATGCCATGTGCGAAGAAATGAGAGATTTATGCAGGGAACTGGAGGAGCTACAAGCTCAAAGGCGGGTAGCGCCACCGACTCAAGAAAAGAATGGAGTTACGCCACCTGCGATGATGACACCTACTCGGAGAGAAAGGAAACGACTACCTGATGAGGGAATGACCATGGTGGAATTTAAGAAGCTGCAATTGCCTACTTTTTGTGGTGAGGAAGGAGATGACCCTCATGAATTTTTAGATGAGATGGATAAGCTAGTCCGTCTCTTATCATGCTCAAATGCTCGAGTGATTGAGTTGGTAGGACTCCAACTCAAGAAAGAAGCTTGGTACTGGTATGAGAGGAATATCGAAGAACGACTTTATGGAGATGACCCACCTATGTGGGCAAAATTTAAGCAAGAAGTAATGGATCAGTTATTGCCAAAAGGAGAAAGGCAAGATAGGGCATTGCAGTTCGAACGACTGAAACAAAGGCCAGGAATGTCTGTGTCAGATTATGCTAAGGAGTTTAACCGACTTACTCATTTCATTGTCAACATCGTCCCTACCAAAGCAAGTCGGGTCAATCATTTACTTAGAGGACTGATTACGCCTCTATTCAATTCATTGGCAGCAATCGAGTTTCCAACCTTGGCCAAGCTCATAGATAAGGCCAAGGTCATGGAAAAGAGATACAAGGTGGAGAGAGCTAAACGAGCTGAACGAGACCAAAAGGGAAGGCATAAGAACAAAGGTCATAAAGGACAGCATGGAAATGGAGGGGAGCAAAGGAAGTAATTTCCACTATCCGGACCACGAAATGGTCAAACTAAGCAAGAGATCCCCACGTGCGGCAAATGTGGAAGGAAACATCCTAAAATCTACCGAAAAGATACTGGAACTTGCCTTAAGTGTGGGCAAATGGGGCACTTCATAAAGGACTACCCTCAGATGAGGAGCCAAAGGAGTGGGACCACGGTATGACCACAACCCAAGCCATTGCAAATGCAAGGACAAAGGACCAGCGGTTGGGAATGCACCGACGACAGAGAATAAGGGCAAGGGTCGAGTCTTCGCATTAAATCTGCAAGAGGCTCATGATTTGCACACCATCATCACAGGTATCATCCCCATCCAAAGTTCTAGCGCAAAATGTTTAATTGATTCTGGTGCTACCCATTCGTTTGTGTTGCCTTGTTTTGCTAAGTATTTAGGTATAGATAAGGAATTGATGAGTGAACTATTAGTAATAACAACTCCTTTAGGGGAAGTGATAGAAGTGAAGTATAAGTATAAGGGATGCGATGTAGACATTAATGGACAAACACTTTCGATAGTATTGTTAGAATTGGACGTACTGGAATTCAATGTGATATTAGGGATGGACTGGTTGTATGACCATGGAGCTCGTATCGACTGTAGGAAGAAACTTGTCAGAGTTTCAGACTAGAGATGGGAAGGAGTTTGTGTACCAAGGAGATAGGAATAAGAATCCTTTGAACTTGATATCGGCCTTAGGTGCAAGGCAGATGTTAAGGAAAGGATGCCAAGCGTATCTAGCTCACGTAGTCGACACTGACAAAAAAACTGCCATTTGAGACAAGAGCATTCCAGTAATGGACGAGTTCATGGATGTCTTTCCAGAAGATTTACCCGGATTACCCCCTGATCATGAGATCGAGTTCAACATCGAATTGCTATCCAGTATACAACCGATATCGATACCGCCATATCGTATGGCACCAATGGAGCTGAAAGAGTTAAAAATGCAATTGCATGATTTGCTCGATAAGGGCTTCATTCGACCAAGCAGTTCACCATAGGGCACTCCAGTGTTGTTCATAAAGAAGAAAGATGGATCATTTCGAATGTGCATCAACTATCATCAACTTAACAAAGTCACTGTGAAGAATAGATACCCGTTGCCGAGGATCGATGATCTTTTTGATCAACTGCAAGGAGCTAGTCACTTCTCCAAGATTAACTTAAGGTCTGGCTATCATCAACTAAAGATTCAAGGAGAAGATATCTACAAGACTGCTTTCCGTACTAGATATGGACATTACGAGTTCATAGTTTTGCCATTCGGTTTGACGAATGCTCCTGCTACTTTCATGGACTTCATGAATCGAGTTTTCAAGCCATTCCTTGACAAGTTCGTGATCGTATTCATCGATGACATCCTGATCTATTCAAAGAATAAAGAGGAACATGAAGAACATCTGAGGATCATACTTCAAACGTTATGTGATCACCAACTCTACACTAAGTTATCTAAGTGTGAGTTTTGGATGGAGTCGGTTAACTTTCTTGGACATGTAGTAAGTAAGGAAGGAATTCAAGTTGATCCTAAGAAAGTTGAAGCAGTAGTGAATTGGCCAAGGCCTACAACAGTTTCTAAAGTACTAAGTTTCTTGGGCATGGTAGGATATTACCGTAGATTCGTGCAGGACTTTTCTAAGATAGCAACCCCATTGACCAAGTTGACAAGAAAACAAGTTAAGTTCAATTAGGAAGAGTCCTATGAGAAGAGTTTTCAGAAACTCAAAGAGTGTTTGGTACCAGCACCAATTTTGACATTACCTGAAGGGGAAGAAGGATTCACGGTCTATTGCGATGCTTTGAGAGTAGGACTTGGGTGCATTTTGATGCAAAAAGGAAAATTCATCGCCTATGCATCATGACAACTAAAGAGACATGAAGTGAATTACCCTACTCACAATTTAGAATTAGCTGCAGTAGTGTTCGCTCTAAAGATCTGGAGACATTACATGTATGGGACGAAGTGTGAGATCTACATGAATCATAAGAGTCTTCAATATATCCTGAGCCAAAAAGACCTCAATCTAAGATAAAGGAGATGGATCAAACTATTGAAGGATTATGACTATCAGATTCTCTATCATCCCATGAAGGCAATTATAATGGTAGATGCCTTGAGTCGAAAGTCGATGGGAAGCCTATCCCATATGGATGTGAGAAAAAGGTCGATTGTGAAGGAACTAAAGGAATTGTTTAATCAAGGATTGAGACTAGAAATTGGAGGATCAAGAGTTCTATTGGCTCATTTCCAAGTGAGATCTAAGTTAATGGAGGAAATAAGGAATTCGCAAGATAGAGACCCATACTTGATGAAGTTGAAGGATGAGATGAGAGAAGGAAAGAATCCTAAGTTTGAGATAGTCAATGAAGTTTTAAAGTGTAAGAATAGAGTATGCATGCCTGATGTGGATGGACTAAAGGAAAGGATATTGAAGGAAGCACATCAGACACCTTACTGCGCTCATCCTGGAACAACCAAGATGTACCACGACGTGAAAGCTAATTATTGGTGGCCTGGATTGAAGAAAGATGTAGCTAAGTTTGTAGCATCCTGCTTGACTTGCCAACAAGTCAAGTACGAATGTCAACGACCCTCAGGATTGCTACAAGAGATTTGATTACCCAAATGGAAGTAGGAGCGCATCACTATGGACTTCGTTGTTGACTTACCTAGAACCTCCAAAGGATATGATTCTATATGGGTCATAGTAGATAGATTAACAAAGTCTGCCCATTTCCTAAAAGTTAAGGCCACTTATTCTGCAGCTCAGTATGCGCAATTATATATAGATGAGATCGTGAAACTACATGGAGTGCCAATTTCTATCATCTCTGATCGAGGAACGCAATTCACCTCAAGGTTCTAACAAAAGTTGCAAGAAGCGTTAAGAACACAATTAGATTTTAGCACGGCATTTCACCCTCAAACGGATGGCCAATCTAAAAGAATGATTCAAACACTCGAGGACATGCTAAGGATGTGTGTCTTGGATTTTGGTGGTAGCTGGGATAAGTATTTACCCCTAATTGAGTTCGCCTACAACAATAGCTATCATTTGTCCATTGGCATGGCGCCATACGAAGTGTTGTATGGGACAAAGTGTCATTCTCTGATTTGTTGGATTGAACCTGGAGACAAGCATATAAAAATGCTCGAATTGCTTAAGGAGACCATCGACAAAGTACCAATAATTCAAGATCGACTAAAGACGGCATTCAGTCGACAAAAGAGTTACGCGGACCCTAAGCGAAAGGAAGTCCAATTCACCATAGGAAATCACGTGTTCTTAAAGGTCTCACGAATGAAAGGAGTTATGAGATTTGGCAAGAAAGGAAAATTTTCACCTCATTTCATAGGTCCTTTCAAAATCTTAGATAAGATTAGAGAAGTGTCTTATAGACTTGCCCTGCCTCCAACATTAGCCCATGTACACCCAGTGTTCCATATCTCAATTTTAAGGAAATATGTGTCAAATCCATTGCACGTTCTTTTACCTCCAGACATTACATTAGATGAACAACTATCTTATGAGGAGTCAATAATAGCTATAGTGGATCGACAAGTAAAGAAGTTAAGAAATAAGGAGATACCCATGATTAAGGTTCAGTGGCAAAATCATGGGATACATGAGTGCACTTGGGAAGCAGAGGAGGAAATGCGATAGAAGCATCCTCAACTTTTCAACAGTAACTAGGTAAGGGTTTAAATTCGAGGACGAATTTCTTTAAGGGGGGAGAACGTAACAACCCACACCCACTCAAGGAATTTTCGTGATAAATTGCTTGATTAGAATCTATAAGGTTAAGTGTGTGCTTGTGTGAAAATTTGTGATCTAAATGGTTGATGAGTATGTGACATATTAAATTAATTTTAATATGCATAATATGTGTTGCTATTGTGAAATAAATGATTTACATGAAGTACATTTACATAAAAGAATTTATTTTAAATAAAATAAATTTTCATGCATAAAACAATTTTTAAGCATAAAATAATTTTATGGGTATTTTTAAATAAATATTTTTGAGGGAAATATTCCAGAATTAAAAGAAAAATATTAATTTCATTTTAAATCCATTCAGCTGAAATTTTTAAAGAAAAAGCCCAAATACCCAAAAGCCCACTACACAAAAATGCTCCTAACTTATTTCATTAAAGGTAATAGTGGAAATTCCACTCCAACCCTAATATATATTCTAATTTTTGGCCAAACAAGGGTTTCCAGTAGCCATTCCCTTATTCTTTCTATATTCTGGTAGAAAAACCTCTCAAAATAATTCTCTCTACCGAAATATCAAAAACACTTTACCGTTTCGCAATTTCGTGACCGTAATCGTAAGTTTTTATTCTCTTTCCATTTCTAAACTGTTTTCTATGAAATAAATTATGGAAAAATTATTTTGAACTGTTTGATTACTGATTTCTACATATTCAATTCTGTTTGAGTAAAATTTTGGGAGAGAAAATTTATTTTCTACTGAAAATATGATTCTTTCCGCAAGATTTCTCCAAAGGTGAATTCTATAACTTAAAATCACAATTTTATTGCATAAATATCATAAGGAGGGGGGGGGGGAGGCGGGGTGGGGGTGATGCAATTTGTACTTGTTTACATTCTAAACTAATTTTTGATTTGTTTTGATGAAAAATATTGCATGAAATAATATTTCTGCATATTTTTGTGATGACCGAAAAGTTTCGAAAAACAAAGGAATTCAAGGTTTTCGTGTTAAGATTTGGAAATTAGAAAATTTTATTCTTTCATGAATACATGGCTACTAATTTGTGTTAATTGATGTTCTAATATGATATTTGTTTTGTTTAGATGAAAAATAATGACTTGAATCATGTGTCTATTTATTGCTAGAATAAACGAAATGCGCGGAAAGCGCGGAAACTCATGATTTTTCACCTAAGCCTTTAAACTTGCAATTTTTTGTATAAACCCTATCTATGGCTACCAAATTGTGAAAGAATGTGTTTTAAACTAATATTTTTAATGATTGAATGAAAAATAATGGTTTAAACAACCTGTTTGCATATTTCTGAAATGACCGAAAAATACCGAAAATAAGAAAACTCATGTTTTGTGCACTATAATGCAAAAGATTGAATTTTTATATATTAATGGCACAAATAGTGGCCGATTCTCATGGATTTAAGTTCTAAAATGATTTTTGTTATGTTGACATGAAAATCTTGGTTCAAACCATATTTTTACATATTTCTAAAATAGACAGAAAGCACAAAAAGAAGAAGAATTTGGTTTTCACCTTAATGATGCATTCGGCCTACATGAACAATTGTGTCCAAATGTTTATAAATTTTATGTAATGTGTCTTGGTGATTGTTGACATGAATGTATGTATAGTAGATGATGAAATTGCATGTTAGTTGAAGGTATGATCCTAGATAAGCTTAAATGTGTTTTAGTATACTTAAGGTATCTTAACCCTGTATCTTGGTTAGAATGCAAATGTGATTGACGAAATTGGAACTAGGAGTTATGATGAATTGATGATGAACATATGATTATGAATTAATGAAGTAAAAGGGATCATAAGAGTTAAGTATAATGTTTGAAGAATTAATTGTTAAGTTGACATGTATGAAAGTGTAAAGTGAACTAAAATAATTGATAAGTGAATTAGGTATTGAGGTAATGATAATGTGATGACCTTAAAAGGGTATTGATATGATTGCAATGTGTTTTCATGTGAGCTTATAAGGCTTAAGTATGCAAGACTTTTAAGTCAACGTGATATGTGCAAATGATGAGTACACCTACAAGTGAACTCTAATGTGTATGCTATATGTGTATGGGTAGTTATGGGATAGGAACATCACGAGTAAATAAATACTAAGTGTTAAATCAAATATTATGCTAGAGTTTGAAGAGCTTTAGAAGTGCAAAAGAGACTATGTGTACTAGGAGCAAAGGAACCCCAAGGTGAGTAAATATCATATTCATGTTATAAGTGTAAACAACATTTTATTATGTTATAAGAATGTGATATATTGCTATGTGAACCCTTGTGATCTTTGAAACCCAAGTTCTTTCCATTGTTATTTTATTATATGATTTCTTTGTCAAGCTTGGGTTGCCAAGGGACATTTAGTCCAAAACTATTTTGTTTATGCAATGAGAACTTTTTGTGAATAACACCCTAACTTGTATTCTTTCCAGAACTACACTTTCATTGTATTATTGTTGAAAGCTGAACTACTATTGTTATTGAAATACATGTTATTGTTGCCTTATGTGATATTGTTAATTGTGTTTACCAATAACTCTAGCTATAGTACTTTACCCTTTATGAAGAATCCTCGTGCTGATGCGGGTAATCATCGGAACCTGTGCACATGGTCTTAACCCAATGGATAGGGGTAGTGTATCCACCTCAGCTAAAAGGGGCGGTTCTAGCCTTGGGGCCTGATCAGTTTCATGCTTTTCTTGTGATGGGAGTTGGAATTTGGCAAAGGCCACCTCTCTTCAATGTGTTTCGAGTGAATTGAGTATAGTCTTCACTCTATAAGTGTTATAAGTGTGATTTCTGCAAACTTGCTAAATTAAACCCTTGCTAAATTGCAACCTGATTCATGAGTTATAAACCATGAACTATTTGTATAAGCTATGTGTTTCCTTTCAAAGGAATATGTGATAATGTATGTGCCTTTTCATTTACTCATTGAGATCATCTATCTCACCCCTTTTCCTTGTGTGGTTCCAGGTGAGCAAATGTGAGGAGGCAAGATGATGGCTCAAGCATTCTACTTCGCTTGGGGAATTCCTTATCCAAGTTATCAATAATACTATGTTTATGAAGTCTTATCTTTAGATGCTCCGGGAATGTTAATTGATACTTACAGAGATTTATATTATTTTTCTTATGGATTTTATATGTAACGATTTACTTTAAGTCTTCCATAAATTATGGTATTTATCTAAATGTTTTAAATGAGTTAATGAAGAAGGTTTGGTAAGATCCTAGGTATGATAGTTATATGTTAATGGGTTCTACGGGCGTGGGTGACCTTATGTCTCCCTATGTTCTAGGACCATCGTATCTCATAAGGTTAGGATGTGATACATTCCTATCTCCTTGATATACAAATTTCCCCCAATTCTTAGTTCAAAATTGTAAATACTTCTGTCTATAGTCAATATGAGCTCTACACTCATATAGCCAATCCATTCCTAAGATCAAATTGAATTCTAGTACATCAAGTTCTAACAACTTCACTGGAAGTTTCCATCCATTAATATCTACCTCATAGTCCTTAAATACATATTTCACTTCCATCATCTCTCCTAAAGGAGTTGACACTACTAGAGGTTCATTAATTAACTCCTTATCTCTACCCAAACTCTTAGTAAAATTTGGAGACACAGATGAGTGCATAGCACTAGAATCTATCGAGCATCTTACACTAGAAGTTCAAATGGGAACCAGTCTTCAATATTCCTCTCATACCAATACCATGCCTCCTAATTATGTTGGAGTCCTACCAACTCAATCACCCAAGCATCAGAGAAGGATAGTCAATAGACTAGTTTGTCCATCTCATCTAAAAATTCATGTCACCCTCCTCACCACATAAGGTAGGTGGTTGTAACTTCTTGAATTCTAAAATGGTCATTCCCTCATCAGGTAGCCACTTCATTTCCTTCCATGTAGGTGCCATTACTTTAGGAAGTAAAACTCTATTCTCCTCTTGTGTTGGCGACACTTCCCACCTTTGAGCATGTAGATCATCTAATTCCTTAAGCAAGTCCCTCATCTCCTCACGCATAGTTTAATCCTCTTATAAAGAGGCTTGCTCACTAGAGCCCATGGTCGGTACTCTTGACTTAGACCTCTCTCTCGACCTCACTAGTGCAATGGTAGCATCTGAAGCAATGTTTAATACCACATTCTCATTAGCCCTAACAAGTCAAGCAACTATGCGAACCTTCTTCTTAGGAGGGATTATGTTATAATGGGTAAGGGTATTCGATGCTAACTCCCTTCTAACCAATTTAACCCCACTATCAAAATTATCATACTCACCATGGATTTAATATGAGCACACATCATATAGTATCACATCATAGGGCATATATTACATAGCATTTATCACATATCATAACATCCATCATGTATCATTATCATGTAACACATATCTTATAGCATAATGAACTCTCCTATCATATAAAAGTCAATCATCTCATAAGCAATAGAAAAATCAAACCTAAGCCAAATAGATAAGTAGTCATATAATGTCATTCATATCATATAAGTACTATGCCACTAGGCTAATAGTTACCAACTACTAGCTTGAGTCTCAGTTTTGTCCGTCATGAGGGGGAACATCAAGTAGCTTTGAGGGTCAAATAGGTAAATGATCATTAAGAAGGCAATTGAGAGCAATATGACCAATGCCACAACATCAATAGAAAAGGAGGTCTCTATCCAGCTTGCAACCATTCAAAGACAATGATCTAAATGGTGAGTAGCTGTTAAGAGAGCATGCAAAGTTAGTATGTCCATCCTTACCACAAATCTCACAGGAATCTCTAGGTGTTTAGTCCCTTATCTGCTCAATAAATCTAACCTTACTCTATTCCATGTCCTCTCTTAAAGCATGTACTAAGGACCTCAAATGTCAATTTTCCTTCATCAAGTTTGACCAATCTCTTTCTAGCCCTTGAATCTTACTCTAAATCCACTCATTATCTAAACACTCCACAGGTCTGTGAGGCCTCGCCCAAGCACTGGTCTAATCCACTAAAGGGAATCAAAATGCTCATTTGGAAAAGAACTTATAAGAAAGCCCTCAGGCTTATCTTTGATAGGTTTGAAAATTATTTCTTAGAGTTACCACCTTAATTTATTTTTATTTGGGAAAATATAAGGAAAAAACCCATTTAACTCCAATTATTACCCAAAAGAAAAAGGATCACTAGCCTTGAAACCAAAAAGGATTCAAGGACTAGGTTTTTGATTTATTTTAATAAAACAAGTTTGGCCAATTAATATAAGAATGACTTAAAATATATTTCATGAACAAACTAAAATGCATGAACAATTTATAATATACATGATCATTGATTCCACATATATAATAATAAATACAAGTAATAGTCCAAAAGAAAGTTAACATTACAAATAAAATCCTAAACATAGGGGATACCTCCTCTAGCCCTTATGGGTTATAGGGAAGTCACATATTCCCTAAACTAATCCTAATAATAAAGCAAAGAAACAAACACAAAAGTAAGTGAAGAAGATGATAGGGGGATAGTTGATTAATTTTAATTGGATTCGATGCCTAAACCAAGTATGCCTATGTATCCCTTTGAATGGGAATTAGAATCCATGCAGGTCTCCCTTCTTGTGAAAAGGTTAGTTTAGCCTAGCCACTTTATCATGTTTTGATTGATTGATTAAAAAAGGGTTGAGTTAATTAATTAATTTAATTGATTACCGAGTTGAATAGCTAGTAACCTAGATAAATCAATTTAATTAACTAACTAAAAGAAGTAATGAAATTAAGGGAAAAGAAGCTAACCTCAGATGACGGGCGGCGGCTGGCTTTGGACGGCAGGCGACGGCTAGCTTTAAATGGCAAGCGGTGGCTAGCCTCAGCAGGCAACGGATAGCCTCGAACAGCGGGCAGTGGCTAGCCTCAGCAGGCAGCGACTAGCCTTGGGCGGCTGGCGATAGCTGGCCTTGGGCAGAAGACATGAGCCTTGGGCAAAAGACTTGCCTCGAATAGGAAGGTAGCAAAAAGCCTTAAACTAATCGAGTAGGAATCAACGAGAAACCCCCCAACTCGCTTTGTAAAGCAAGGAGCAAATGCAAAGCATTTTGCTTGAAGTAATGCTTTTCAAGCTCTAGAAGTTGGTGTCATGAAGTGTGGGGAGGCCCTCTATATATAAGAGGAGGTTTAAAGCATAGAAAACACAAATTTTCAATGTGGGATTGCAAAAAATTGAAATTTTGCTAGAGTTGCCATAGAGGGCTTTGCGGCACTACAAAGCTCTTTGCGATAGTGCCGCATAGCCCTTTGTGGTTCCACAGAGGGCTTTCCGACAGTGCCATAGAGCTCTGCGGTAACGGGCCTCGCTTTCGCCTGTTTCGCCCGTTTTTGCCCGTTCTTGCTCATTTCTCATCCATTTTACATGATTCTAGTTGCATTATGCTCATTACTCAGTCCTAGATGATTTGAGAGGGTTCAAATGTTAAAAAGAAATATTTTGATTTTTCCATTTTGAGAGTTTTTGACTTCTAAAAGTTTGTTTACCAAGCCTAAGTGCTTATAAGGTTCAAACACATACTAAAAGATGCAAAATTAAGGGTTCACAGCTACCCCCTCATCAGAATTGTCTTTGTTTGAAAGGCGATTTTGATGATAGTGAACTTGAGGATGCAAGATGGTAAAAGGAACCAAATTATTGTTTAGAACAGAGTTTAGACATTTGGGTGAGTGGCATGGTTGAATTTAGGGAAGATGCCCCTAGTATATTTGAGAGATCTAGCAGCTAGTAGTATATGATAATTAGTAGGAGCTAAAAGTGATATTCCTATTTAGTAAGAATGATGGCGACCTTGTCTAGTAGGAATCTACAAAGTGATAATGATGACAACCCTATTTGGTAGAAATCGATGAAATGGTGGTGATGATGACCTTATTTAGTAGGAATCGACAAAGTGGTGGTGATGATGATGTTGTCTAGTAGGAATCAACGAAGTGGTGGTGATGATGACCCTATTTAGTAGGAATCGACGATGTGGTGGTGATGACGACCCTGTCTAGTAGGAATCAATGAAGTGGTAGTCTTGTTTAGTAGGAATGATGATGATGATCCTGTCTGGTAGGATTGAAGGCGACAACCCTATCTAGTAGGAATCAATGAAGTGGTGATCCTGTCTGGTAGGAGTGATGATGATGATCCTGTCTGGTAGGAAAGAAGATAACCCTGTCTGGTAGGAATCGACAAAGTGGTGATCCTGTCTGGTAGGAATGATAATGATGATCCTATTTGGTAGGAAAGAAGACGACCCTATCTAGTAGGAATATATGAAATGGTGATCCTGTCTAGTAGGAATGATGATGATGATCCTGTTTGGTAGGAATCGACGAAGTGGTGATCCTATCTAGTAGGAATCGATGAAGTGATGGCCCTGTCTAATAGGAAAGAAGATGATCTTGTCTAGTAAGAATAGACAAAGTAGTGATCCTGTCTGGTAGGAATGATGATGATGATCCTATTTGGTAGGAAATGATGATCATGATCTTGTCTTTCTTCGAGAGTTTTGACAATTTGTCTTGATTCATGATCCTATTCAACACAAAAATGCTAGATAATTATGCAATGATATGATACCTTGAACCTGTGAAGGGTCAGTTCTGATATAAGTGTTGATTTTTAGGAGAAAGATGTCCCCATTTCAAAAAGTGAATATTTGGAAGGGATGTGCCCCCACTTTAGAATGATAGAAGAAGTGGTTTGGTCATTTGGTTTTTGGTTGATTAGTTAGCTTAAAGGTCAAAATAGGCATGTCAGATATAAGATTGGTTGGTTAATGGCTATCAGTTTAGCCTAGGTAAAAGCAAGGTGTGGTCTTAGAAAAGATCGGGCTGTTTAGTTTAAATAGGTCTAACTTTGGTTTGAGGCTGAATTAAAGAGCTGGATCAGGAAGGTCAGGTTTTTAGAGATGATTAGATTGGAAGGTTTGGGGAAAGTCAGCTTGTAGGGCTTATCATCGGAGAAGTTCATGTGAAAGGCTTAGTCAGGTCTGGGACTTTAGCTTGGTCAAGTTACAACCTTTTGGGGAGTTTATTTGGAAGACTTAGTCAGGTTCTACTTTAGGTTCAGTTAGGTTTGGCTTAGAGGAAAAGTTACGTTAGGAAATTAGTTAGGCTCAGTCAAATTTGGCCTTAGAGGAGATTATGGTCTTTTGTGAATGGAGAAAGCTAGGCTTGGCCTTCTTGGTTTGGGCTTCATAGTGAAAGCTAGTCTTGGGCTTCATAGTTAAGGCTTTTGAGGAGTGGTTTCATGGTGAAGGCTTTTGGGCTTAGGCTTCATGGTAAAGGTTTTTGGGGAGTGTACTTTGGACCTTTTTGGTGGATGGTTGGCTTCATCTTAGGTATGGTGTTCCAGGCTTTGGTCATAAGGATACTACAGGCTCATGGATAAGGATTTGCCCTTTGTCATAGTTGCATTTGATTTTCTTGCCCATCATATAGTTGGTAGGTTTTGACTCAATTGGACTTTTATGGGTGATGTAATTTGCCAAAGAGGCTTGGTTTTTTTTTTTTTTCAAAGCTTATTCATGTTTAGACAAGTGCATAAATCATTAAAAAGATGTGAATGTTTTATTACAATGGAAAATTTTATTACAAGATAACAAAAAAGGAATCGACATGACTAATGAAAAAATAAAAGAAAATAAGATGACAAACTCATACTCAAATTTAGACTCAGACTTTGGGATTTGGACTTAGACTCAAACTCAGACTTAGAGATTTAGACTTAGACTTGGAATTCAATCTCAAATGGGTTATATTAGTCAAACTTGAACTCTTCCATGTCATGCCACTTGGGGCTAAGGTAATATAGGGTTAAATTGGGTTTACTTTAGGAGGGATGATGTCACAACTGTCAATCAAATCCTAGATTCTATGTCTCAAAGCTTTGTATGCATTGGTTTAGTACCCCGCTCCTTGATGATATTCACAATATTCATTAGGGTGATAGCTCTTTAGTAAGGGTTTAGGAGGGACTCTTAGTTCTAAAGGTTTTATCATTCTTGCCTCCAAAACCTTCTTATAAACCACTACTAATGGAACTCTCAAATCTGTGAAAGCCCTTCGTCGAGATTGCAAGGTTTGCCAGCCAATTATGGCAACTTCCTCTGTATTCTCCCACTCGACATCAATAAGGGGAGTGCAGGTGTCCATATTCTTCCATTCAGTAAAGGCAAGGGGAGTGGAGGTATCACTCTTCTTGCACCTTTTTTCCATTATGGGGGTTTGCTCTAGTACATCGATGTTAAGTTCAAAAGGTCTCTTAATAGCAAAAGAGGTGAAGTTTTCCTTGCTTTGAAGAGAATTCAAAGAAGAGGCAAGGTTAGTATCTAAGACTGATGGCATGTCTAAGGCTAGACTAACATTGGTATTTGAGATTAAGGATGTAAAATCATGAGTCGTGTAATGGTAGGTGTAGCCTTAATAGGCTTAGCTTAGTTTAGCATTCCTCTCACTTCATCGATGATAAATTGGCATTGGAAACTCAGAGCATTAGTGAAAGCAAAAGTAAGATGGATTATGGTATTATTGAAACCAGATTGTTGGCTAGCTAATTCCTGGTTGAAATTGACTCATTGAGCGTCCAAGGTGGAGATGAGGATAGCTTCAAAGTTCTCTTCTTGCCTCTTAAGTAGGTTGGTTAGAGCTTCCATGTCAGTCAGGCTTACCATTAGTACCTTTAAAAACCAAGTAAAAGCATAATGTAAGTGCTTGGGAAAGAAGCAGGAATATGGGCATGCAAACTTTGAGGAAAAAGATTCCTCTTAATGTTATGAGCTAACTGCATTTGGGCTATTGAGCGTTCCCTAAGGTTGCATAGGTCAAGGTCTTAAGTTTAAGGTATCAGGTTGAACTAAAGATACTGGACTTAGGGTAGTGTGTTGGGCTAAAGGCATTGGGTTTAGGGTATTGTGTGAGGTCAAAGGTATTGGGCTTAGGGTAGTGTGTTGGGCCAAAGGTATTAGGCTTAAGGTAGTGTCTTGATGATTTGGGGTATAAGCTATAGGCATCTGTCAATCTGGATTGGTTTTGAAGGTAATGAGCCAAGGATGTTGAGCAATGGTGTCTCATGGCTAGGTTGGCAAGGTATGGGTAAGAGGAGGGTAGAGATGTTTTTAGGTTACAATTTAGGGTGAAGACATTTTAGGTAAGGTAATAATGTTTAAAGTTAGAGGTGTTTAAGGTCAAGGCTAGGGAAATGAAGTTTTAGGTTTATGGCTAGGGTATTAGTGTTTAGGTTAAAGGCTAAGCTAAAGGAGTAAGGTTTACAATTAGGGTATTGGTGTTTAGGTTAAAGGCTAAGGTAAAAAGGTAAAGTTTAGGGTTAAGGTATTGGTGTTTAGGTTAAAGGCTAAGGTAAAGAGGTAAGATTTACGGTTAAGGTATTGGTGTTTAGGTTAAATGCTAAGGTAAAGGGGTAAGGTTTAGGGTGATGGCTTAAGGTTCGTAGGGGCAAAGGTGAATGGGATAGAGGTGAGAGTGTTTATGGGGAAGGTATTTGAATGGAGATAAGAATTTTAACCCTTCTTCAGTTCAAGGTTTGACCTAGACTTGAGATGAATGCATGTTTGGTTATATAGTATGAATGCAAGGTATGCATGAGGAAAACATTTCATGAGAATGCAAAGATGCAAGGTTTTAATTATGGTACATATAGCCTAAGGCTAGGATCTAATTTCATTACATGAAAAGGTAAGGGTGGATAGATTTGGGTACCTGTCACACTAGAGCCGCGATATACCTAACCACATGTGAGTCAAGGAGCCTTATGTGGGTCTAATAGTATGTGCATACTCGTTACACCTTTGAAAGGATCAAAGAATTCATCGTGGGGTGGATGATTTCACTATCGGTGAATAGACCTAAGGAGGTTTACCACTCGATGCTATTCATTATCCATTGTTTTCCTAGAACTAGATTGGATGGCAAAGAGCCTATGCAAGTGATGCATGCAAAGTCACAATCATATTAAAAGGCCAAACTCTTTTTAAACCAATTAGTAGTCCACTTATTTTTCCTTTTATTAAAAGAAAGTTAGTCCTAAATGGAGTCGCCAACTATGAGGTCTCGCCCAAGCACCGATCTGATCCGCTAAAGGGAATCGAAACGCTCATTTGGGAAAGAACTCACGAGGAAGCACTCAAGCTTATCTTTGATAGATTTGAAATTTATTTCTTAGAGTCACCACCTTAATTTATTTTTATTTGGGAAAATATAAGGAAAAAACCCATTTGACTCCAATTATTACCTAAAAGAAAAAAGATCACTAGCCTTCAAAACAAAAAAGATTCGGGAACTAGATTTTCAGTTTATTTTAATAAAACAAGTTTGGCCGATTAATATAAGAGTGACTTAAAATATACTTCATAAATAAACTAAAATGCATGAACAATTTAGAATATGCAAGATCATTGATTCCACATATCCAATAATAAATACAAGTAATAGTCCAAAAGAAAGTTAACATTACAAATAAAATCCCAAACATAGGGGATACCTCCTCTAGCCCTTATGGGTTCTAGGGAAGTCACAAATTCCCCAAACTAATCCTAATAATAAATCAAAGAAACAAACACAAAAGTAAGTGAAGAAGGTGATAGGGGGCTAGTTGATTAATTTTAATTGGATTTGATGCCTAAACCAAGCATGCCTATGTATCCCTTTGAATGGGAATCAGAACCCACACAGTTCTCTCTTCTTGCGAAAGGGTTAGTTTAGCCTAGCCACTTTATTATGTTTTGATTGATTGATTAAAAAAGGGTTAAGTTAATTAATTAATTTAATTGATTATTGAGTTGATTAGCTAGCAACCTAGATGAATCAATTTAATTAACTAACTAAAAGAAGAAATGAAATTAAGGGAAAAGAAGCTTACCTCATTTGGCAGGCGGCAGCTGGCTTTGGACGATGAGCGATAGCTGGGTTCGGATGGCAGGCAGCGGCTAACCTCAGTGGGTGGCTAATAGCTTTAGACTATAGGTGGCGGCTAGCCTCGGCGGGCGGCTGGTGGTAGCTGGCCTTGGGCGGTAGACACGAACCTTAGGCAAGAGACTTGCCTTGAACAGACGGGTGGCAAAAAGCCTTAAACTAGTCAAGTAGGAATCAAAGAGAAACCCCCCAACTCACTTTACGAAGCAAGAAGCAAATGCAAATCGTTTTACTTGAAATAATGCTTTTCAAGCTCTAGAATTTGGTGTCTTAAAGTGTGGGGAGGCCCTCCATATATAGGAGGAGGTTTGAAGTATAGAAAACACAAATTTCCAATGTAGGATTACAAAAAATCAAAATTTTGTCGGAGTTGCTGTAGAGGGCTTTGCAGCGCCGTAGAGCTTTTTACAGCAGTGCCACATAGTCTTTTATGGTTTCGCAGAGGGCTTTCCGGCAGTGCCATGGAGCTTTATGGTAATGGGCCCCGCTTTCACCCGTTTTGCCATTTTTTGCCAGTTCTTGCTCATTTCTCATTCATTTTACGCAATTCCAGTTGAATTATGCTCGTTACTCAGTCTTAGATGATTTAAGAGGGTTCAAATGTCAAAAAGAAATATTTTAATTTTTCCATTTTAAGAGTTTTTGACTTCTGAAAGTTTGTTTACTGAGCCAAAGTGCTTCTAAGGTTCAAACACATGCTGGAAGGTGCAAAATTAAGGGTTCACAGGGTCCTCCTCATCAAGAGTCTTCTCCCTCTTAAGGTGGATCATAGGCATGGCCTTATCAAACTTATCTAGCCAGGTCCTTTTCCATGACTCGCGTAATACTTTGGGTCGAGGTCCTCTAGTAGGGTTACTCTTCTTGGTCATTAGATAAGAGAATTATAAAGCACAAAATAGTAATAAGGAGTACTATAGCTTATTAGAATTTCATGAAACTATACTAGCGATAGATTATAATTGACATAAAGGGAAAATTCCTATGCTCTAGGATTATACTTAATTAACCCAATAAATAGATAAGTCTAAACTAGACTTAAAACTATAGCTCTAATACCAACTTTATCACATCCCAACTTCTGAGATATGACGATCCTAGAACACGGGAGACATAAGGTCACCCATACCCATAGAACCCTCTCATGCATGGCTAAACATTGTCTAGGATCATACCAAAATCTTATGCATTAACTTGTATGACCATTAATAAAGGAAATCCTTAACTAGCCTAAGAATAATTTAAAAATACTTGGAATGTAATTCATAAGAAAAGAACATTTAAAACTCTAAATAAATCATGAAATGAATAATGTTCCAAAAAGAAACTCCCAGAGCATTTGAGAGCAACTCTTACATATCATAGTATGTAAATAGACTTGGACAAGGAAATCTCCCAAGCAAAGTAGATTGCTTGAGCTATCACCTTGCCTCCTCATAATGCTCACTTGAAACCACATGAGAAAAGGGGTGAGATAAATGATCTCAATGAGTAAAGACTACAACTTGTATGATAACACATATCCCTTTAGAAGGGTTCATAATTCATAAGTTTATAGTTTACGATTTAGCAAGTTTCGTAGAAATCAAACTTGTAACTTATAGAGTGACGGCTTTTGCCTTGTTCACTCAAGCATGAAAGGGAGAGGTGGCATCATACCAAATTCTAACTCCCAACTTGTCAAGAAGTGTTAAGCTGATTAGGCTCCACGGCTAGATTGGCCCCTTCTAGCTGAGGTGGATACACTACCCCTATCTACCAGGTTAAGACAATATGCACAAGTTCTGATGATTTCCTGCATCAGCACGAGGATTTCTGCATATAAGGGTTTATAGGTACCATAGCCAAAGCTAATGGAAATCACTTGCAATAATAGCATTAAAGAATGCAATCACATGTATAATAGTAGCAATAGAAGTTTAGCTTATTGAACAAAGGATAAACAACATTGTGGTTCCATAAAAAAAATGTAAGGTAAAGCAATAATCACAAAGGCTCTTTTCTTGCCATTGAATGGTCAATAATAGTTTTGGACCAATTGTCCTTTAGCAACCCAAGCTTAACAAAGAAATCGTATAATTATAATTTATGATAGAAAGGAACTCATGTTTCAAGAATCTCAAAGGTTCACATAGCATGATAACTTGTACTTATAACATGAACATAATGTTTACTCACCTTGTGGTTCCTTAGCTTCTATTACTCATAGCCCTTGTACTTTTAACAACCCCAAGCTCTAACACACTATTATAATTCAATACTTAGCATTGGCTTAACATCATGCTATGCTATCCTATAACTACCCCATGCACATATATAATTCATATATATTTAGAGTTGCACTTAGAAGTGCATTCATCACTTGTACATAACATATTGACTTTTAATTCTTGCACACTTTGCCTTCTTAGGCTCATATGAATTCATATAATAGTTCATATCAAGACTTTTCTAAAGCCAAACACAATAAATCATAATCTTAATTTCAATTTAATTTAACTTCCAACTTGCTACACTTAATACTTTCCATATATATCAACTTAACAAGTAAATCTTAAAAGAGTCATGCTTGTCTTCTTTAGGCCGAATCATACAATCAATCCCATAGGCAAATTAGGATCATTAATTCATAATTAACACATCATAAAACTCAATTCACATGCCACTTAACCATGTACATGTATTAGCCAAACATGTCCATTAGGGTTTTGGAGACCCTAGGTAGGCCAAACTACTGTAGGAGTTTCCTAGATTTACTCCTTCAATCATCATGCAATTAAATCATATGCTATTCATATATACATATCAACAATCACTAAAATGAACCTTGGAAAAATTATAGGCCTTGGGATCAAAATACTAATATTGGCCAAACGAACATCACCATGGGAAACCATGGATTTTTCTTTTTTTTCATACCTTCTGATCACTATAGTAATATGTAAATGCATGATTTAAATCAATATTTTTCATATAATCAAAACAAAAATCAGTTTAGGCTAAGAAAACACACAAATCGCCCCCCCCCCCCCCCCTAATGCACATATGTAGAATGGTTTTACCATTATTTTCTTCATTTAGACTTGAGATAAATATTTGACATTCTTGTTAATTCATATGTATAGAGATAGATTGAAGAGAATGTTAAATATGTCTAAGTCAATGTTTGGAAAAGATGTTGAAAAGTTCAACATACTAAATCCAAAATATTTATTTCCTACAATTTTGATACCACTTTTTGAGGGTTGATTCCCTAGATATCCAAAGAAAGTATGGCATGGATTCCTTATACTATGACTATAGGAAATCTAAATTATGCAAAAGTTGTATAATGAGCTAGACATCGAGAATGTTGTTAGTATGACTAACAGATTCTAATCCTATCTAGGATTAAATTATTAGAAATATAATCAAATTTATTCTAAAGTACTCGAGAAGTATTTAAGATTTAATTCTAACAAATGAAGAATGTTACTACATAAATGATAAAGAGTCTATCATTGGGATTGTTGTTATCTATGATGAAGAAATAATTTACTAGAAAAGTTCTAAGCAAATTGTTATTACAAACTTCATTGTGGAAGCCGAATTTGCTATATAGGATGTTGCAAATAAGAAACTATTTTGGATTCAATAATTATGAACTGTTTAAGAGTTTCTCCAATACATCACTAATATCTCTCTACTATGATAATAATAGAACCTTAGCTTATGGTAAGGGAACTCGAGTCTCACACTGAAATCTAGAATATTTCAAAAGGCGTTAAGATATTATTAAATCAATTGTTGGAATAGGGTGTTCTAGCCTTGTAGAAAATAGTGTTAACCATTAACTTGGTTAATCCATTGACTAACATCAAAAGTTAGTAACAGTTAAACTTCATCTTGAGAAGATGAGTTTTTAATACTAAGCAGAATGGCTCTTGTGCAAGTAGGAGATCGATAGAAGTGTATAAACTAGGAGCCACATAATAGTGGATATTAATTCCCAATGGTATAATAAATATATTTATAATGTGGAAAGGGCTTCATATTATTGAATATAGTCCCTAAGTATTTGTAAGAGGATCTATTATCAAGTGTTAAGAATATGGGAAGCAAATCACTCTTGTACAAATATTTTAAATATGTTCATGGTTATAGGATTAATGACTGGGCATTATTAATTCTAGAAGACCATCACCTCTATTTGTTTTCTATAATCAATATATAATATTATAATAACCCATATTTACCCTAGGAGTTTTAATGACAAATTATTTGAATTTAGGGTTATTATGACAAATAATGTGACTATATGAAAATTCATGTGTTGCGTGATTTATGAGTTTGGGACATGTTAAATTAATTTTAATATGCCTAATATGAATTATTATTGTAAAATAAATTATTTATATGGAATGCATTAAAATAATTTATTATGCATAAAATGAATTTTCATGTAAAAAGATAATTTTTAAGCATAAAATAATTTTATACGTATTTTTAAAATAATTTCTAAATAAATGTTTTGGGGGGGAATTTTAATGGAAATAATAAGAAAAATATTTTATTTTTAATTACTTATAATTAGCCCCTAAATTAATTAAACCCAAATACCTAAAAGCCCATTACACTAAAACACTCCTAACCTAGCTTATTAAGGGTAATCTTGGAAATTGTTCAAAACCCTATATATAAATTCCTAAAATTCAGCCAGCCCTTCATTGTAGCAGCCATCACTCTATTATTTCATTATTTTGGCAGAAAAATTCTCCCAAAATCATTCTCTCTACTGAAATTCCCAAAATACCTTCAACTTTGCGATTTCTTGACTGTATTCGTAAGTTTTTCTTTCCTTTCAATTTCTTATCTGATTTCTATGAAATAAATTATGAGAAAATTATTTTGACTAAATTTTTACTGATTTTTACTGATAAAATTTGGCCAAGGTGATTTCTTGAGAAAAAATTAATTTTTCTACTGAAAACACCAACCTCTCTAATTTTTCCAAAGGTGAATCCTACAATTCAAAATTGAAATTTTCATGCATAAACATTACCAAGGGGGGAAATTTTTATATACTTCTATTCTAAACTAATTTTTGATATGTGTAGATGAAAAATATTGAATTAAAATATATTTCTGCATATTACTATAATAACCAAAAAGTTTCAGAAAACTAGGAAATTCAAGTTTTCATTCTAGAACTTGAAAGTTGGAAAATTCTATAGTTATATATACATGTGGCTACCGATTTATATATGATGGAGTACTAAACTGATGTTTGTTTTATTTGGATGAAAAATAATGATTTAAATCATGTGTTTACATATTACTGTAATGAACGAAAAGAGCGGAAAGTTAGAAAACTCATGATTTTCACTTTAAACCCTAAACTTGGAATTTCATGCATAAGAGGCATCCATGGCTACTGATTTGTGTACATTGATGTTCTAAAATAATATTTGTTGTGATTAAATAAAAAATAATAGTTTAAACCATATGTTTACATATTACTGTAATGACCGAAAAGACCTGGAAACAAGAAAGGTTTATGGTTTTCACCCTAACATCTAAAGTTGGAAAATTTTCATGCATATGTATTTATGTATGTGCCAATTCCTATGGATTAATATTGTAAAATGATTTTTGTTTTGATTACAAGAAAAATCTTGGTTCAAACCCTATTTCTACATATTACTGTAATAGACAGAAAGTGCAAAAAGTAAGAAAATTTAGTTTTTCCCTTTAATAGAGCATTCGGCCTACATTGGGATTCTTATCCCAATGTCTATAATTTTTATGAGATATATTTTGTTAATTATTGACATGTATGCATGAATGATAAATAGTTAAATTGCTTGTTGGTTGAAGGAATGACTCTGGACAAGGCTAGAGGCAATTTGGTATACTTAAGGTATCATAATCTTAAGTTGTGATTAATATGTGAATGTGATTGGATAATATGGAAGTAGGTTGTATGATGACTTGATAATGAATTAATGATCTTGAATTGATGAAGAGATTGATTGAATGAATTAGTCATAAGAGATAAGCTTGACACTTGAAAGGTTATTTGTTAAGTTGACATATATAAAAGTGTTAAGTGTACTAAGTTGATTGTTAAAGGGAATTGATATTCAGACAATGATATTGTGTTGACCTTAGAAAATATTGACATGAATTATGATGTGTTTTCATATGGGTCTATGAAGGTTAAGTGTACAAGACTTTTAAAGTCAACATGTATGTGCAAGTGATGAAGTGCACTTATATGTGTAACTCTAAATGTATGTGAATGTTATATGTGCATGGGGTAGTTATGGGATAGAATAGCATCATGATTAAATAAACACTAAGTATTGAATTAAATATTATGTTAGAGCTTGAGGAGTTTTAGAGGTTCAAAAGGGTTACATATACTAGGAGCAAAGGAACCACAAGGTGAGTAAATATTATGTTATTGTTACAAGTACAAGCTATCATGATATGTGTACCTTGATATTCTTGAAACCCAAGATCTTCTCTACTTCTAAAATGAAACTCTATGATTTCTTTGTTAAGCTTGGGTTGCCAAAGTACAATTGGTCCAAAACCATTTTTGATGATCAAATGATAATACCTTTATGATTATTGCCCTAACTTACATTTCTTTTGGAACTACACTATCATTGTATCTTTTATTCAAAAGTTAAACTGCTATTGTTATTGTGATACATGTTATTGTTGCCTTAATTGTTATTTTTATATGTGATTACCATTAGCTCTAGCTATGGTACCTTTAACACTTTATACAGAAATCCTCGGACAGATGCCAGTAATCATTGGCTATGTGATCCTCATACTGATACAAGTAATCATCAGCTATGTGTTTGAGTGATTATGACAATAGCCTTCACTCTATGTGTTCGAGTGATTATGACAGTAGCCCTCACTCTATGTGTTATGTGTTATAAGTGTGATTTCTGCAAACCATGTTAAATTGTAAACCTTGATTCATGGATTGTAAAACATAAACTATGTGTTATAAGCTATGGGTTTTCTTTAAAAGAAAAAAAAAAAAAAAAGGGATATGGGTTATCATATGTGCCATATTGTTTACTCATTGAGATCATCTATCTCACCTCGAGTGAGTAGTATGAGGAGGCAAGGTGATGGCTCAAGCATTCTACTTCGCTTGGGGGAATACCTTGTCCAAGATAATTAGTTTAATATGTTATGAAGAGTTATTCTTAAATGCTCTGGGAATATTTATTTTTGGATGTTTATTTTGAAATGTTATCTTTCGAGATTTTAATTGGATTCTAAATATTATTTTCTTATAGAATATGTTTAAAGTATATTTTAACTATGCTTCTACAACTTAAGGTTTTCTAAAAAAAAAATGGGTTATTTAAGTTAATGTAAGAGGTTTCGATATGATCCCAAGCAGTATTTGTATAAGTGGGTTCTATAGGCATGGGTGACCTTATGTCTCCCTATGTTCTAGGACTGTCATGTCTCAAAAGTTAGGATGTGATAGATACAGATAATTATAGAGGTAGTGAGTCTCATACTGCTTGACATATGATGTCAATACAAACACATGGATATTCATAGGATGAATAGTCAAACTGTGATGTTAAATGATAATAATATGGGATTTTACTACTTATCAATTATTCATCATTTAGGTCATAATAGTGTATATAATCCTTTAACTTGAGGGACACTATATCTCACACATAGGTGGTTAGGATTTATTACTACTTACATAAACATACTATTCATATACGGATATAGGGCATGTGATATTTCTAATTTGTTATATGTGGATGTAAGTGATCGCCAAGATAGAATTCATTACCTAGAGTAAACAAGATTGAGATCCTATGCTATCTGGTTATTCTTGATAACTAAAGCTCATAGCTAGGACAGACAGATTCAACAGAAAGAGTTTTTAAAAGGAATCTAATCTTATTAAGAATTAGAACCGAGATAAGGACATAGAATCAAGGCACATTAGGGTTTGACATAAACCATTACCCTAGCCGAGATTGGGATCTTTAATGAAAGGAATCAAGTGTGTGATAATTTATAATTGATGGTCCATGTAATGTTTAAAATTATCAATTATAAACATTCATTTCTAATTAGATAGTCATGATATGGAATGCTAGCTGTCACTCACAACTTATAGGACTAAGTGTGAAGTGGGGATTTCACATTAGTAGAGAAAAATATTTTCTCATTCTCATTGCTAGTTAGACATGAAGCTTGAAAGTCACACACCCAATAGTGATCACCTTCCAAGTGTAAAATGTTTACCATAATAATTAATTAAAGTATTTAATTAATTGATTAGTAGTAAAATGTTTAAACATGTAATTAAATTTACAAAGACCCTAACATGTCTTGATGTTTAATCTATAAAGGTTTCTATTTAATTAAATCTTAATTTATATATGATGCCAATGAGAAAGATTAAATTGAAATTGATTTGGACTAAATCAAAGACTTAATTTTAAACTTAGTGAAAACTTTTAACACATGAGCTATGGCCTAAGCCTATATGTGATATGGAAAAGAGGCAATTTAGGGTTAGAGAAAATTCACTATTCATAAGCTCATGTGATGAGTTTAGGGGTTAGAAAATTTTCTACTAAGGTTAAAATTATAATTACATCTTTTTAGTTAATGGAAATGTCCATTTTACCCTTAAAGGATAAAATGATCATTTCACCATTTGAAGAAGCAAAGTTCACCTTTGCCCCTTCATCAATGATGAGCTAAAAAGGTGGAATGGTCTTTTGGTGTAAAGACTTAATAGTTAAGTCTTCTAAAGGATATAAAAGATATAAGTTTTATGTTCTACGTAGAAGAGTGAACATTATACTTCATTTTGAAGCATTTTAGAGAAAGAAGTTGAGAGAGAGAGAAAGAAAAATGAAGGAAGAGTTTCTTTAATTTTTCTTTTAATCTTCAATTCATTTCTTTGTTCTTTGTGAAAGAACAAAATGCTTGCAAATTGAAAATGAGTTTAGTCCAAAACAAAGCAAGAGAAACCTTAACTTCCTAAAGGTTTTTAAGGGAAAAATCTTGAACCAATTGGGGCAACCAAGAGAGGGATTCAAGAACATCAAAGAAACCAAATGGAAACTTGGAGGTGAGCTAAGGGTGGATGATCTAGAAGCTTCACACTTAGGAAGCTCTTTGATAAAGAAAGAAATAACCTACAAGAGGTAATATGATTACTCTTCCTTTTTCGTTCTATGCATATGTGTTTTATACACAAATTAATTGATTGTTTAAATGGATGTTTAGACCAAAATGGGGTGAAGTGAAATTTTAAAATGTTTGAAATTTCACCCCACCACCTTGCTTCCGCTACATTTGGCTCCATCATTCATTTATGTCTTTATTTTATATTTTTAAGTAGGTTTTTTTTGTTTGATTTGAATTGATGGTTTCTTGGATTGGTATTAGAACTATATAGGTGCTACTGTAGTTTTAGTTTATGTAACTTTTGCATTTTGCTAATTTTTCTTATATATAGTAACCAATTGGCTTATCAAACAAAAATAAAAACTATGTATAAATAGATTAGTATTTTTGTTGTAAATGGTTAATATTACCAACTAATCTACTGCATGACTAAAACATAATATAAATAATATTTTAGATAAACTAATTTTAAAGTTTAAACACTGATCAGTGCTTTATCTTCAAAGATGGACTTGGGCTGGACAATCTAGGCTTGAATGTGTTCTTAGACTAAAATAAGGATGATGATAAACCTACAAAAGAGAAGATCTATGTCAAAAGGGCCAAGTTTTAGCTTGGCAAGGCCAATATGATACTTAAGTTAGATTCAATCTTGAGGAATGGGTGGTCTAGAGGAAGAGGATGGCTTCCTGAAGACTAGAAAATTTAAAGGGTGAGAAGTTGCAGAGTAAGCTAACATGAATATAGTGTTTGTTTTTCCCTTTTATACCCAGTGATTCTTCTCTCTCTTTAAGGTAAGTGAAGATGATGTGTCGAGAGGACATGCCTCTGTCAAGGCAGATAGGCATGTCTAGGTCATCATTACATGGTACATCATGTATAGGTGAGTAGGTGAAGCCTTTGGACTGATAGGGGGTGGCAGGTGACCAAATGTCAAAAGGCCTTTTTGGAGTCAATTGGCTCTTTGTTAGGAGAAGAGGATGAGGAGTAGCAATCAAGGAGTTTGCTCAGAGCTTTAAGCCATCATAAGGACTAAAGAGGTTAAGTCGAACAAGCTTGGTCAAAAAGTCCTCTGTCAAGTGATTTGCTGAAGGTGGTGCATCTGTCTATTTTGAGTGGAACACTTGTCCTTGCATAAGGTACGTATGGCTAAGACTTTAAAAGATGTGTAAAAGACTTAAATGACCCTCTTAAAGATCTAGGCTTAAACAAAAACATGGATCCAAATCTCATGGGTCTAATTTTTACCCTTATCAAACACTTTTATGAATTTAAAGAAAAGAAGTATTAGTTAATAAATACTATTACATGGCATGGAATTTAAATATATATATATATATATATATATATATATATATATATATATATATATATATATATATATATATATATATATATAAAGAAGAATATTATTAATGGAATGAACAACTAATTATCAACTATTAAGGTCTACAACTACCAAGAAAAAGGAGATACATAGGTCTATAACTGCAAGGAAAAAAAAAAGATGGCTCAAAGCCATGAACAACTAATTATAAAAAAGCAAACTAAAACTTCACATGACAAAGGACACAAAATAAGTGTAATCTTTTAACTAAAGTATCTCTCTCTCTCTCTCTCTCTCTCTCTCTCTATATATATATATATATATATATATATATATATATATATATAATATATATATATATATATATATATATATATATATATATATATATATATATATATATATATATACAAATCTAAATTACTTTGAAAAAATTTAGGCATAGATGCAAAGGAATTAACAATTCTTATAGCCAATTATATACTTCCAAGAATGTTTAAACTATTAGATTACTTTAATAACATGCTAAATTCTAAAAACATAAAAGAAATTATTCTAAAAGAAAAAGATTACCATGATTGTCTACATGAGAGAGAGAGAGTTATAGAGGCTTAGAATTTGCTCTTTGTTTCCATCATAAAAGTTTAGAAATTGGTTATAAGATTAAAAAACTCACTAATTTATAAGTTATCCATTGCGAGTTATTAACTAGTGATAAGGTTTAAGAATAATGAAGAACTTTTTTTTTCCTCGAAATCAACTAAGATCTTCTCATTTTAGGAGACTTAGAGTAAAATTTGGAACGTGATTTTCTTCTTCTTTCCTTATGAGGATGAATAAGGGTAAACTGGGTTTTATAAAATCTTTATAAAATATTAAGAGGTAATGTAATAGTCAAGGTATTCTTAGCCCATTAGAGTTAACAATGGTGCCATTGGAGATTTATTTTAATGAACAATGTGATAATAAAGGAAGAATGGAATCAACTTTAATAAGCATTTTTATCTTAAAATGAAAGTCAAAACGAGTTTGAGTTAATGTAACTATGTTAATTGTTTATTAGAAATGTGAATCTAAAGTGCTATTGAATGTGCATGAATATAATACATAAATATCTCCAAAGTCATTGGAGATAATAATAGTGACATGAGAAGTTGATTTTAATCAAAACTACAATAGTACAATAGAGGTCAAACTTAGTTTGACCTAGTAAGCCTACATGATTTAGTGGTGTTGGCTTTTATACTTCCACCAGGTTAAATAAACTCTAAGTCTATTATACCTTAGCTACAGGCAAGTGCACCTATCATTTGGGTAGTATAGCACAAAAGAGGTCAATCCCGCAAGGAAACTATATAATTATTAGCTCAAACGTTAACTATTGTCTAGTAAATCAATTTCCAAGGAAAACTAAAATCAAATTAATTGAAAATTAAACTATATTAATTAAGTGTAGAAAATTAATGAAATCAATGGAAAAGAATCAATGAGTTAATTATCTAGATAGAAACTCCCTCTAGCTCCTCATGTATTTTATGGATTATGGAATCAATCAAATAAAGAATCAAGTTGACAATCCTAAAACTAGAATTAAACATTTCTCAAGTGAATTAATCCCCTTTTGCCTAAGCAAATTAAATAAAATCTCTTCTTATACAATTGGTTAGGCGAAGCATTAAGATCAAGGAATTAAAGTCAAAGGATTTTGTAAACCTATCTCTAGTGTCTCAAGCAATCCCCAACATTCATGAGTGATCAAATCAAATCAAAGGTATCTCTACTTCTTAATCATAAAACACAGTAAGAATAAGGAATAAAATATAATCAAATATACACCTATCATGTTAGATCCTAACCTTAGAGATATGACGGCCCTAGAACATGGGGAGACATAAGGTTACCCACGCCCGTAGAACCCACTTATATATAAACAAATCATCCCTAGGATCTTACCAAACCTCTTATGATAACTCGTTTAAAACATTTAGATGAATACCTTAAATTGCGGAAGTCTAAAATAAATCATTACATATAAAATCCATGAGGAAAATAATATATATCAATAAGTATTAATCAACATTCCCAAAGCATCTAATGACAAGACTTCATAAAATAGTATTATTAATAACTTGGACAAGGAATTCCCCAAGCAAAGTAAAATGCTTGAGCCATCACCTTGCCTCCTCACATTTGCTCATTAGAACCACACTAGGAAAAAGGGGTGAGATAGATGATCTCAATGAGTAAATGATAAGGCACATACACATCACATATTCCTTTAGAAAGGAAACACATAACTTATACACATAGTTCATTTATAATTCATGAATCATGTTGCAATTTAGCAAGGGTTCAATTTGGCAAGTTTGCAGAAATCACACTTATCACTTATGATGAGTGAAGGCTATTGCTCTATCACTCGAACACTTAATGAGAGGTGGTCTTAAACCAGATTCCAACTCCTATCACTTATAAGGCATGAAGCTGATCAGGCTCTATGGCTAAAACTGCCCCTTCTAATTGAGGTGGATACACTACCCCTATCCAATGGGTTAAGACCATGTGCACAAGTTTTGATGATTACTCGCATCAGCACAAGGATTCTGCATAAAGGGTAAAAGGTACCATAGCTAGAGCTAATGGTAATCACAATTAATAATATCACATAAGGCAACAATAATATGTATTCCAATAACAATAGTGGTTTAGCTTTCAAACAAAAGATACAATGATAGTGTAGTTCCAGAAGGAATACAAGTTAGGGTGTTAATCACAAGAAATTCTCATTGGGATAAATAAAATAGTTTTGGACCAAATGTCCCTTGGCAACCCAAGCTTGTCACAGAAATCATATAATAATATTTAGAATAGAAATAACTTGGGTTTTAAATATCACAAAGGCTCACATAACAATATATCACATTCTTATAACACAACATGATGTTGTTCACACTTATAACATGAATATGGCGTTTACTCACCTTGGGGTTTCTTTGCTCCTAGTATACATAGTCCCTTTGCACTTCCAAAGCTCCTCAAACTCTAACATAATATTTGATTTAATACTTAGTATTCATTTACTCATGATGTTCCTATCCTATAACTACCCCATGCACATATAGCATACACATACACTTAGAGTCCACACATAGGTGTACTCGTCACTTGCACATATCACGTTGACTTTAAAGTCTTGCACACTTAGGCCTTATAGGCACTCATGATATCACATTACAATCACATTAATACCTTTTTAAGGTCAACACAATATTATTACCTCAATGTCATTTCACTTTAACAATCACCTTAATACACTCTACACTTCCATACATGTCAACTTAACCATTAACCTTTCAAGTGTCATGCTTAACCCTTATGATCCTTTTTATTCAATTGTCACTTCATCAACTCAAAATCATGTATTTATTATCAAGTCATCATAACATCTAGTTCCACATTTCCCAATCATATTTGTATTCTAGTCACAATATAAGGTTAAGATACCTTAAGTATCCTATAATTCATTTAAGCTTATCTAGGATCATACCTTCAACTAACATGAAATTTTATCATTTATTATATATACATACATGTCAATAATCATCAAAACACATCACATAAAAATTATAAATATTGGAACAAAAATGTTTATTTAGGCCGAATGCATTACCAAGGTAGAGACTAAATTTTTCTTCTTTTCGCACTTTTTGTCTATTTCATAAATATGTAAAAACATGGTTTAAATCAAGATTTTTCATGTAAATGCAATAAAAATCATTTTAGAATTTAAATTCATAAGAATCAGCCACACATGTTGTTTATAAATAAAAATTCAACTTTTGAATTATAGAGCACAAAACCATGAGTTTTCTTGTTTTCAGTATTTTCCGGTCATTTCAGAAATATGTAAACAGGTTGTTTAAACTATTATTTTTCATTTAATCATAGCATATATCAGTTTAGAACACATCCATACATGATTCGGCAGTCATAGATGGGATTTTTAGAAAAAAATTTCAAGTTTAAAGGCTTAGGTGAAAAATCATGAGTTTTTGCGCTTCCCGCGCTTTTCGTTCATTTCAGCGATAAACACACATATGATTCAAATCATTATTTTTCATCTAAACAAAACAAAAATCATACTAGAGCACTTCCTCATACAAATCAGCAGCCATATGTCCATTCAAGAATAAAATTTTCCAACTTCCAAGTTCTAACACAAAAATCTTAAACTCCTTTGTTTTTTGAAACTTTCCGGTCATCGCAAAAATATGCAGAAATATTATTTAATTCAATATTTTCCATCAAAACAAATCAAAAATCATTTTAGAACACAACAATACACAAATCACCCCCCCCCCCCCCCCCCCCCCATGATGTTTATGCATAAAAATTATGATTTTAAGCTATAGAATTCACCTTTGGAGAATCTCGCGGGTGTTTTCGGTAGAAAATAGATTTTCTCTCCCAAAAACTCTCCCAAACATAATTAAATCTATAAAAATCAATAATCAACCAGTTCAAAATAATTTTTCCATAATTTATTTCATAGAAATTAGTTTAGAATTTGAGAGAGAAGAAAAACTTATGATTACGGTCAAGAAATCACAAAACGGAAAGGTGTTTTCTTAATTTTGGTAGAGAGAAATATTTTGAGAGGATTTTTCTGTCAAGATATAGAAGGAATAAGAGAATGGCTACTGGAATCTTGGTCTGGCCAAAATTTAGAATATATATTAGGGTTGGGGTGAAATTTCCACTAATACCCTTAATGAACTATAATAGGAGGATTTTTGTGTAATAGGCTTTTATTTAAATTTTCGGGCTGAGTAAAATTAAAAATAAAAAGAATATTTTTCTTATTATTTTTGTAACATTTCCCCCAAAAAATTTATTTTAAAATTTTTTAAAAATACTCATAAAATTATTTTATGCTTAAAAATTGTCTTATGCATGAAAATTCATTTTATTTAAAATAAATTCTTTTATGCAAATGCACTTCATGTAAATTATTTATTTCACAATAGCAACTCATTTTATGCATATTAAAATTAATTTAATATGCCACATACTCATCAATCACTTAGATCACTAATTTTCATAGAAGCACACATTTAACCTTAATAGTTCTAAATCAAGCAATTTATCACGAAAATTCCTAGGATGGTGTGGGTTGTTACATATCAAATCTCCCCACACTAGAGCATTTGCTTGTCCTCAAGCAAATTAAATCAAGATGGCTGTCCAAAATAAAATTTCCTCCCTCAACTTCAAAATAAATCATCAAAATGGACAACAACTCACTCATCATGAAAACTTGAAATCTTCAATCAAGTACCAATTCTCAAACATGATAGTCATATTAAGCGGTCTTCATTGTCAAATTCCATAGTTTCTCAAGTCTAAACAACATAGTTAAATGTTTGTGCAAATTATACCATAGCAACAAAAGTTAAAGCAAAGTAGATTTATAAAGATTTTCTCCTAGGTACTTGACCACTTCCTTATAAAGAATTATCATACTAGCCTTTTGATGCGAGTGTAAACATTTGTGATGACGACCTCCGATTACTCAGTTAGAATCACAATTTCAAATGGCTATTAGCACTATTCATAATCTTAACTCCAAGATTTTAATGAGTTAAAAATAGCGAAATAGATTAAAATTTAAAGATCCTTTTACTTATTTACTTTAACACACATTTTATTTTCTAAGAAAAATAATCAAGCTCCCTAGGATATTAGAAATTTCTACCAAACCTTAAACAAAAGTCACAATGGAATATAGTAAGCATAAAAATTTAACTAAGAGTTCAAACTCCATTTTATTAAACCCACTCCTTAACATGACTATCACATCAAATTTTTGATACATGATTAAGTCAATCAAGCAATGCATCAGCAAGTTGTTGCCATTTAATGAAAACTCATCCATTAAGAAAATCAATCTCACTTCATGCTACTATCTCAATTCAGTTTACTAACTCACAATGTACACTATTAAACAATCCCCCCACAATTAATGAACACATTGTCCTTAAGGTGTTAGAGATAAAGAATATAGAAATAGAAGAGAAAAAGGTGTACTACCCTAAAAATGGTCGCATGAATAGAGTCACAATTTGGTGCACAGCTTTCAATACACAAAAATAAGAATGAAACGAGGCAGTCATTTGCAAAAAACAACAAACTAAAATTGTATAGATCATAAATAAAAATAACAATACATGCATAATATATAACTAATCATTACTCTTAAAAGAAAGAAAGAAAATATTCCTTGCTTAAAATTGTCATTAGGTCATACAATCAATTTCAATTCAACCTAAACTAGGTTAACCTAGCTCTTTACTTCTCTTTCCTAGGTCACCCTCTACCTCTTTTCACATTCGTAGTGCTACCCTTCTCTCTTGTTTATAATTCTCACTGCATTGCATTTTCTTCTGCACTAGATAGTGCAATAGCCCTCATCATATTTTCAGCCTCCTTTCCCTCCTTCTCTATGTCCATTATCTCTTCTAGGGTGAAAGTATACTCATTCTCAACTGGATAGGCCCTACAATAGGCATAAAAGGATATGGTTTGTTCAGGGGTCATGGCTATCTTAGGGGCACTCTTAGGAGATTTAGAGGTAGATGGACCAGGTTACATCTTAGTTATAGGTTTGTCTGAGCTCATACTTGCAATTTCTTTCAATGTAAATTAAATTAGAGTAACAATTTAGAATGTGATCTATACAATGGAAACCTCTCTCTAATATGCTCAAAAGGAATGATAAACACATGACTCATGGATTAGTAAATGAAAGTAGGTAACTCATGCATTCCTCATATGGTCCCCATAATATTTACCTTACATGTCTAATGTAATGAAATAAAGTTCAATAATAAATAAAACAAAAGTACAATAAAACATAAATGAATAAAAAGAAAAATAAAGATAAAAGAAAAATAAAGATTAAAAAAAAAAACCAATCCTCACTTGCAGATGAACCAGGATCTTTAACTCCGATGGGCTCATCATCATCTACCAAAGGTGAGGGTAGTGGTGACAGAGGTGGTTGTGTGGAAGGAACTAACCCCAAATGCTAAAAAAACTCCATCATCAAGCGCTCAATCCATCTCTTATGCTCAGCCTAATGGTCCAACCAAGCCTCAATGCACTGATGTTGTTTCTACATCAGGTTCATTATCTGAGTTTACAGCTTGTGAAGCTATTGCTACTGATGTTCTAATCTCCCCACCTTGCTCTCTATCCTACATAACTGCCTCTCTAAATCAATCATCTTGCAATCCTCTACCTTCAAATCACCAAAGGAATACACCTAATCTCAGTAGCTCGAAGGAGGGAAAATAGGAGGAGGTGGTGCAAAGCCTGATAGTCCAGCTCAACAGAAGTGATGGGTTCCAAAGGTCTCGAAACATCGGCTGCTAGTGGTGGAGGTGGGTTAGTAGTAGTAGGTGCAAAAGGTGGTACACCTGGAATGGAATAATGATCACCATCAGACTGTAGAATGCCCATCCTCCTCAAAGTCATTAAATCGATAGGACTCGATACCCTATCTAGAGTCATTGGGTAAAGAGCAGTAAAAACTCCCAATGACTTTGCCAATCAGGTCACATACATCCCACCAAACAATCCGCCCCTCGACCTCTTTTAAGCCTTTGAATAAAAGTAGTAGATGAGTGTGTAGGCGATGTTACAGCGCTGGCGGTTGACCATGTATCTCAAGAAGAAAAGATCTCTTAGACCAACCACCTTTGTACTATCTATATACCTAGAAATGGTGTAGGCAATGAAGTTATAGACCATTCGGAGACTGATAGAGGTGAGATGAGATGCTTTGGAATTGGTGACTACATAATTGAAAGCTCTCGAAGCTAAACTATGCCATGCTTTGGTAAGCTCTATCACCATATCTGAAAAATCTACCAAACCATCCTAGTACTCTTATGAATCAACCTCCAATGCCGAGTAAAGTCCCAATTGGACCCCAAACTCATTTATACTCATCTGAAAGCTGGGGGTGCCTAAACTAAATCTGATCAACTCTTAGTTTGACCAACTCAGCTTTTTCTTATCTAGGTGGAATGTGCAAAGGAACTCTACAGTCAACTCTCTATATGCCACATCCAAGATTTTGAAGAATTCCTCCCACTTAGGCTAATAGAGGTACTGGCAGAGCTCTCTAAATAAACTGACCTGATCCATGGCTACCTAATCAATCATCCTACTGGGCTTAAATGATTTCTTTGCCAATGTGGTGAACCTTTATTTAGCCTCAGCCTCATAATAAAGGTAGTCTCTATTGCTGCCATTGGTGGAGGATGTGGTGCACTACTGGATTCACCCCGCCATCTTTTGACCGGAGGTGGTGAACGATGTGAAGAAACTTGTGGGTAATGTGGAGGCATCCTACAAAATAATCAATCAAACACTAAAAAGAGTAAGCCACCAGAAATAGAGAGTATTAAATCAATTGATAAAAATTTAGCAACATAACAGCATAAGAACAAACATCTCTCTCAAATCTAACAAAAACAACCAATCAACCCACAAACAACATCCAATGAATCCATACTTAATATTTAAGCCACCAAAACTCACACAATCAAATAAAATTCATGCCATTCAACCAAATATCTTCCAATTCCAAAACCATGACCCATTATAAGGATATCCCCATTACCCATCACAAGAAATATGTCAATTACAGATAAATTAGCAAATAAACTCACCCTTGTGATTTGAAGAAGAGAAATCAAAGTAAAAGTTAAAGCCTTTTCATCCCTTTTTCCTACAAAAACACTTAACTAAAGATAAATCACCTAAAAATAAAAACAAGCAAAATTAAATAAAACTAAAATAACAATGTATTGCCTCCCATTCATTGCTTTTTTAACGTCATATTAGCTAGACGGTTAGAAGTGATTTCTCATGTCGAAACTTGGAGATGAAATATCTCCTTAATATTTCTAGTTCTCCTCCAAAATATGATTTTGATCTTTGCCCATTCACCTTAAAATTAACCTTTTCAAGGTGAGTAAGTTCCACAGCTCTATAGGGAAAGTTTCACTATAAACAATCCTGACCATCTAGATTTCAGCTTACTAGGAAAAAGTCTAAGCCGAGAGTTATATAACAAAACCTAATCACCATCATGCCATCATTTAGTTCTTTCATTGTACATGCAAGCATTGTCATAGGCCATCAATCACCATTTATCTAGCTCATTAACCTACAAATTTCTCTTTTGGCCTGTAAGAGTTAGATCAAGGTTAATCTGTTTAATAGCCCAATATGCTTTATGTTCAATTTCAACAGGTAGATGATAAGCTTTTCCATAGACAAACCTATAGGGTGTAGTTCCTAAGGGAGTTTTAAATATAGTTCTATAAACCCATAAAGTATCATCTAACTTTTTAGACCAATCCTTTTAGAATGCTCTACAATTCTTTCAAGAATTCTCTTTAA
Source organism: Reutealis trisperma (assembly GCA_947687605.1). NCBI lineage: Eukaryota > Viridiplantae > Streptophyta > Magnoliopsida > Malpighiales > Euphorbiaceae > Reutealis > Reutealis trisperma. The sequence goes on along the minus strand of CANTUT010001259.1, from coordinate 72,891 downwards.
CTCCCTATTTGTATTCTCCACGTGGCCACTTGTTTAAGGATGGAATGGGGTAGCTAGCCTATTTGTAACAACTAATCTTTTAAATACTTTTCCAAGTTGTGTGTTACAAAAGTGAGTTATAACTAATTATTACCTTTAGTGTGTCAAACACGGAAAATAACTTCTTTAGGAACCTAACTACAACCCTAGCATCATTTGTAGGTAAAGCTTGAGCTTCAACGCATTTTGAAACATAATCAATAGCCACAATAATGTATTTATTACCAAAGGAACTGAGAAAAGGTCCCATGAAGTCAATGCCCCAAACATCAAAAATTTCACAAACAAGAATACCATTTTAAGGCATTTCATTATGAGAAGAGATATTACCTAACCTCTAACAATGATCACACCCCGGTACATAGCAGTAGCTATCTTTGAACAATATAGGCCAATAAAAAACTGATTTCAAGAACTTTCTATGCAGTTCTACTTAGCCCCAAATGCCCTCCAGTTGATCTTTTGTGGCAATGATTCAGTATACTTGTAGTTTCCAGACATGCCAACATCTCCTTATGACCTTATCAATACAAATTTGAAACAAGATAGGATCCTCCTAAAAGCAATATTTTAAATCAATAAAGAATTTCTTCTTTTGTTGAAATATGAGTCCTTTTGGGAGTATCCTAGCAGCAAGGTAATTTGTAAAATCAGCAAACCAAGGAATTTCAAAGTTAAAAAGTACTTACCTTACTTACCATGACGCATAATTACTCATCCATAAAACTATCATTGATATCTTCTTCCATGAGCTTTTCCAGATGATGATTCTCAAGGCAAGAAAGATGATCTGTTGCAAGGTTCTTCACGCCTTTCTTATCTTAAATTTCCAAACCAAATTCTTGTAATAACAACACCCAACTAATCAACTTTGGCTTAGCATTTGTTTTAGACAAGAGATAGCGCACAGCTGAGTGATCTATATACACAATTACCTTGGACAAGATCAAATAAGATTAGAACTTATCAAATGCAAACACTATGGCTAGCATTTCTTTCTCCATAGTTGTGTAATTCTCTTAAGCATCTATCAAGGTTTTGCTAGCATAATAGATGGGTTGAAAGTGCTTGTCTCTCCTTTGCCCTAAAATTGCACTAATTGCGCAATCACTTACATCACACATCAACTCAAAGGGCAAATTTCAATCAAATGCTACTACGATAGGTACATTTATGAGTTTCTCCTTCAAGGTATTGAAAGCATGTAGACACTCATCATCAAACCGGTACTCCACATCTTTCTCAAGTAACTTAGTTAGGGGCCTAGCAATCTTGGTGAAATCCTTGATGAATCTTCTATAGAACTTGGCATGCCCTGGGAAACTCTGAATTGCCTTAACTGAAATGGGTGGTGGAAGCTTCTCAATTTTTTCAATCTTTGCTCGATCCACCTTAATTCCCTTATTTGATATTTTGTGCCTTAACATAATACCTTCTTGCACCATAAAGGGACATTTTTCCCATTTGAAAACCATATTAGTTTCTTCACATCTAGCTAGCACTCTCTCTAAATTCTCAAGACAACCTTCAAATGAGTCACCCTAGACCGAAAAATCATTCATGAAACCTCCATGATGTCCTCAACCAACTCATCAAAAATGGCCATCATACACCGCTAAAAGGTAGCTGGTGCATTGCATAATCCAAATGGAATCCTTCAATATGCCAAAGTCCTATTGGGGCAAATGAATATTATCTTCTCTTAATCTTCCAGGGCTATAGGAATCAGAAAATACCTGGATAATCCATCTAAGAAATAATAAATTTGATGCTTGAAGAGTCTCTCTAACATCCGATCAATAAAAGGAAATAAAAAGTGATCTTTTCTAATAGCATCATTTAACTTCCTACAGTCAATGCATATCCTCCATCCCATGATGATTCTTATAGGAATCAACTCATCATTTTCATTGGACACTACAGTTATGTCCCCTTTCTTCAGCACCACCTGAACTAGACTTACCCAAGAACTATCTAAAATAGGGTAGATAATTCCCACATTAAGAAGCTTCATCACTTTAGCTTTTACCACATCCTTCATCTTAGGATTTAGATGCCTTCGAAGTTGCACCACAAGTTTGAACTCTTCTTCCATCAAGATTTTATATGTACAAAAAGAAGGGTTAATGCCCTTAATGTCTACAATTTTCCATGCTATAGCCTTCTTATGTTTTTCTAAGACCTCTAATAACCTTGCCTTTTGTCCCCTCAACAAGTTAGCATTCATGATCATAGGCAACTTAAACTTTTTCGCCAATAAAGCATACTCTAAATGAGAAGGGAGTTGCTTGAGCTCCAAATTTTACTAGTCAATAATGGATGGTTTCATTCTTTCACTCTTGGGCATCTCTATGTGCTCAAATGCCTTGCTCTTCTTCAATGGCTCAATAGCCTCAAGATAGGCCATTTGCTCAATGGTCTCAGGTGTTTCAATATTTTCCTATCCCTACACAAGACACAACTCTAAAGGATCCTTATAAACAATGTTAAAAATAAAATGCACAATCTCAAGATTAGTTACATCATCACAAGCATCCATATCCTCAAGTGCAAGTGGGTGTTTCATAACATTGGATATTTGCAAAATCATCTATTCATTCCCTACCCTAGTATCAATTTACCATCATGCATATCAATAACAGCTCTAGCAGTAGCTAGAAATGGTCTACCTAGGATAAGTGACACATCACATCCTCATCAATATCCAATATTACAAAATCCAAAGGAAATATAAATTCACCAATCTTAACCAACACATCTTTAACTATACCCTTAGGGTAAGTGATAGATCGATCAACTAATTAAATACTCATGCGTGTTGATTTAGGTTCACCTAGACCTAATTTTTTAAACATTTTATAGGGCATAACATTAATGATGGCCCCTAAATTAGCCAGTGCCTTATTAATCTCCAAACTAGCTATAAGACAAAGGATAGTAAAACTCCCTGGATCCTTGAGTTTTTCAGGTAGCTTCTTGTGAATGATTGCTAAACACTCCTCAGATAGTTGAATCATCAACACCTCTTTAAGTTTCCTTTTATTGGAAAGTAGCATATTTTGGCATCTGTGAAAGAGCATAAAAGGAATATTAATATGCAATTGTTTAAAGAGTTTGAGAAACTTACCAAATTGTTCATCCATTTTGTCCTTCTTTAACCTCACAGGGTATGGAATGCATGGTTAGAACTCCTTAACCACAGGTGGAGGATCCGCTTTCTTTTTCTCATCAACCTCCTCATCTTTGGCACCATCATCCTTAATTGTCAATTTCCCATTTTGCTTCTCAGGAGCCTTTAACTGTTCCCACTTCTCAATGTAATTGCTTTGAGTTGATCTTTAAGGTTAGCTTTAGTATTGGTGGGCAAACTACTTTAAGATCTTTTAGATAGTGCTTTTGCAATTTGCTTAACCTGATTCTCCACATTATGAATGGAAGCCTGTTGATTCCTTAGAGCTGTCTCTATGGTTTGAAATCTAGTCCCTAAAGTTACAATAAATTTTCCTAACATCTCTTCCAAATTGCTTTTCTTTTCTTGCTGAGGTTGGGATTGGAATCCAAGTGGAGGTCACATATTCGACTAGTTATTCCAAGAGAAATTTAGATATTTCCTTCACCCTGGATTGTAGGTGTTACTACATGGATTATTTTGCTGTCTTAGCACATTACCCACATAGTCCACTTGCTTGGGCTAGGCAAAATTGTTCCTAATATAGCAATCTTGACTTTGATGTCCTCCCCTACTTTATTCACAACACATAACCTAGGCAAGCTTACCTGATAAGGCTAATGTATCAATCTTTTTATTCATTGCCTCAATTTGAGCCGCCAAATCTATACAGGATCCACTTGATGAACACCAACCGTCCTAGTTCTTCCTTGGTTTCGAGTGGATTTCCATTAGTAATTAATAATTGCCATGTCCTCTATCAAATCCCTAGCTTGCTCCAGTGTCTTGTTATTAATTGAACCCCTATCAGCTGCATTAATTACTTGCTTACTTGCATAATTAAAACCATTATACAAAGTTTGAACTTGCAACCAAAGTGGTAAGCCATGGTGTGGACACTTTCTTAATAAATCCTTGAATCTCTCCTAAGTGTCATACAAAGTCTTAGTGTCATTCTATATAAACAAAGAAATATCATTCCTCAACTTCATTGTCTTGGAATGAGGGAAGTATTTTTCTAAAAAATTTTTAGCCAAACCCTCCCAAGTTGTGAAAGTGCTAACAATAAATGATGTCAACCATTGCTTAGGTCGATCCTTCAGAGAAAATAAAAAAAAAACCTCAACCTAATTGCATCATTTGAAACTCCATTGATCTTGAATGTATCATAAATTTCTAGAAAATTTGCTAAATGTGCATTAGGACCTTCATCAAGAAATCCATCAAATTGACATGATTTCTAACACCATATGAATAACATTTGGTTTGATCTCAAAATTATTGGCAACAACTATCGATCTCCTGATACTGGAATCGACCCCTGTGAGAGCAGGCCTAGCATAATCTGACATTGTTCTTTAGTCTCCATCTCCCATTGTTTCAAAGTCTTCTTGCTCCTCAATTTTCTCAACCACAACCAGCTCTCTTTCTTTCAACCTCTTGTGCAGAGTTCTCTCTATTTCATGATCTATCTCCACCAAGTTGGATGAACTAGCTCTAGTCATATAAGAATCAAGTCACCTAAAATATAAAAGAACACGAATAATATTTAAAAACAAAAATCAAAGAACTAAAGCAATAGTCTCTGTTATTTTGCTAATATTATATTAAAGTCTCCCAGGTAACGGCACAAAAAACTTAATGTTGGCTTTTATATTTCTACTAGGTTAAATAAACTCTAAGTCTATGATACCCTAACTATAAGCAAGTGCACCTATCATTTGGGTAATATAGCACAAAAGAGGTCGATCCCGTAAGGAAACTATATAATTATTAGCTTAAACATTAACTATTGTCTGGTAAATCAATTTCCAAAGAAAACTAAAATTTAATTAAATTGAAAATTAAACTATATTAAGTGTAGAAAATTGACAAAATCAATAGAAGAGAATCAATGAGTTAATTATCTAGATAGAAACGCCTAGCTCTTCATGTATTTCATGGATTAAGAAATCAATTAAATCAAATAATGAATAGAGTTGACAATCCTAAAATTAGAATTAAACCTTTCTCAAGTGAATTAATTCCCTTTTCCCTAAGCAAATTAAATAAATTCTCTTTATATTCAATTGGTTAGGCAAAGCATTAAGATCAAGGAATTAAAGTCAAAGGATTTTGTAAACCTATCTCTAGTGTCCTAAGCAATCCCCAATATTCATAAGTGATCATATCAAATCAATGGTATCTCTACTCCTTAATAAGAAATCAAGTATCAAATTAACAAGCTAGCAATTGTTAATCAGACTTTATCAATATAAATAATTAATATAACTCAACCCAGGAATGATTTGATTAAAAACCCAATCATTTAATCCATACAATCAAAACTAAGGTTTGTCGCATCTAGATAAGTAAAGTTTAGTTTATGGTAAATTTAAAGAACAATAAACAAGAAAGAAGGGAATGAAAAATCAAATAATCCATAGATAAGTTCTTAAAAATCTTCTCTTTGATCTTGAATGACCCACTTCAAATCCTCTCAAATCTTCTTCTCCCCTTTGATTTTAGCTGTAATCTCTCCTTTTCTTCTTAAAAAGTTCTCCAGAAACAAAACTCTCCAAAAAGATTAGAATCCCCAATATTCTCTTTGAAACATCTTTTAAAGGTGCATTTTTTTCTCAACTCGGCCTAGAATACGCCCATGTTCCGAGGTATGTTAGCGTCTGTCTTCATATGAAATTCAAGTCTTCAATATGGGCTGCAATATAGCCAAGTACATAGGCAACATGTTCAACAAGCCTTGGTACACGCCCGTGTTCCTGGGCGTGTTAACCACTGTATCCTTAAGTCTTTGCCTAAAATTCATTGAATTTGCTGCTTAACTTTGCAATTTCCAAATGAATTGATCCATGGTCTCCAAATCAGCTTAATCCCTCAAACTATTCTAATAACACACTTAACCAACAAATTAAACTCAATTTAATGATAAAACACAGTAAGAACAAGGGATAAAATATAATCAAATATGCACCTTTGAACAATGCTATGAAAGGCTAGTAAATGTGCATTATAAAGTGAATAAAATTTATCTAATAATGTTTAGAGTGTGTAATGAAATTAGAAAGTAAAAATATGTACACCAAAGTGAAAGTAAAGAAATAAAAATTTTATTAAGTTATTAAGTATGAAATGTGCATATGTGGATTTATTAATGGGCTTTCAAACCCTAAGGCCAAGTCCATTAGAATGGCTAACCCACAAGGCCTATGAATAGGTGAACATACACTTAACTAGAGTTAAGAATCGTTAAGGTTAAATTTGTGTAGGATGAGTTAGCCACCAAATTTGACTTAGAAGCCACCATTTTTTTACTATGTCAAATCCTTCTCTAATTTAAATTTTCACTTTTCCTACACCAAAGTCTATATTCATTTTTAATATTTCCATACCATATGATGAACATCATCAACTTAGACAAAATCCTAGCTATCTTATTTGATTAAATCATAACCATCCTTGTGATCAAATCCTAGCCATTGGATTAAAGATGATTAAATCCTTACCATTCAACATCTCATATATAAATGGAAATTTTGTTTATGAACATCATTTGGTAAACTCTACACCAAAAATTTTCATCAACAAAGGGAAAAGCCTTTCCACCCTAACATCAACATAGAAACTCAAAAAAAGTCTTTCCAAGGTAATAGTTTATGCTCATCTTTTCCTTTATATATTCTAAGCATGAGATTAGTATTTTAGTGGTAAATTTTTTTCATTTCCCCTTCTATATGAATTGACCAAAAGAGAATAAGATTAGGAAAATTTTATTTTATATGTTCTTTGACTAAATATAGATTTGAGTTTGAGAATTTAAGGTTTAATATGTAAAAATAAGAAAAAAAAGCATGGAAGTATTCAGTCACTTAGATGAAATAAAAGAGGAAGTATTCTAAGATTTGAGGGTATCTAAGGTTATTTTGGATGGAGAAAAATGGTTAGGAATTGTGTTAAAAATGAATTACGGAAACTTGGCTCAAGACTTGAAAGTTTCAAAGGCATAAACTTAGCTAAAAGAGAGACTTTGTGTCCTAATGCTTGCTTTTGATGTTTAATTGATCACATAGTCTTTCTACTATGCTAATTTCATAATTTAATGATTAATTTAAGAATTAATTAAGAAATTATAGGTTTTTCCCAAAATTACTCAAAGTTGGAAGAATTGGGGTTTTATGAATTAAAGTAATTCGATCTCAATTAATTGATAGGAATTTATTGTTTGAGTATTAATTTATGAATCTATGACCAATTTGAGATTGGATGGAAAATTAATGATTTTCTCCAAATTCTGGAGTTTATGAACCAATTTAGGAATTATGAGAATAGAACTTGAATTAATGAAATTGAAGGGACAATTAAGCTTAAGAATAGTATAATATGATTTGTATAATGTTAATTTCAAAAGTCAATTGATAGAAATAATTTTTCCCAATTTTAATGAAATTGGATTCATTTATGGAATTAGAAGGTGAAAGTGGAATTAATTCCATTGAATATTGAAAATTATTTAAATTGATTCTAATTGGGTATTATGAAGTTGAAATGGGAAATTGGGAGGAAAGGAATTACCTTTTCTTAAGTGAATATATTTAGCAATATGAAAAACAATTAAAGGAAAATGTTAAAATTAGTAACAAGTATATGTATAGTGTGTCTTAACCTTAAAATTAATAAGTTAATACTATAATAAACAAGATAAAATTTTTAACAAGTTATGCTAAATTTAAACTAATATCATAACAAGGAAGTGATTAATGTGTAATTGAAATGCAAATGTGTAAAATCTAAAGATAAAGATATTGTCCAAGAGTGTGAGAAGTACTACTAGCATCAAAGTTAAAAGTAAAAAGGAAAAAAGGAGTCTAAGGTGAGTACTTAATAATATAATATGATGTGTGCCATATTCATTGAAATATCCCAATTTCATATTGAGCATGAATTGCCTATTGAATATTGAGCCATTTGATATGATACTTCTCTACGGCATTTGACCATTATGAACCTTTCATGTTGACTTCATAATGTGACAATTGAATTCCTTATTGTGAATTGTATATCAACCTTTCTATTGATGCCTATTGATAAGCAAAAATATCATTCTAATGTGGGATAATACATCAGACTTTGTGCACTTTTTATAAGCCTACGGATAAGGCGAGAGTACCTAATCTCTGCTAGAAGGAATGCTGAATCGAGACTTGATCAATCTTACGTAATACTAATACATGCGAGTGAGCAAGGCTTAAGCCACTATTCTTTAATTTATATGTGTGGGAAGCATTTCCCTCTCAAGAAATTACTATTTCTGCAAAAGATATTGTTTCTATATTGAATGAGAAATTGATTCATAATAACAATTTTGATTAACATCACTCCATTGCCATAATAAGCCCATCCTAATAATGATCCTTATACTCACCATATATTGTATTATTATGTACTCATTGAACTTTGTCTTATTTCTTAGTTGTTTAAATTTTTTAGGTCAGATTGATGAGTCAATAAGGTGAATTCCAAGCCTCGTCCTTTCACTTGGAAGTTGCTCTATTAATTTTGAGTGTATGAATTTGGGTTATATGATTATGAAAAACATTGTTTTAAAGCTCCATGGTTACTGAAGATTTAGTACTAATATGTTATTAAATTTATATGTACTGTAAACTGTATTGTAATTACTATTATGTTAGTGTATTAGATATTGAACTTATGTAAAATGAGATGAACGTTAAAATGGTATTAATGAGCATTTGGTAAAATGTAAAAATGATAGAATAATAGTTGGAAATAAATAAAGGGCAATTGGGTTTTGATATTAGGATAAGGTTCAACAAGGTAAATGGTAAAGAATAATAAATAAATGAATTTCTACAGATTTAGGTGAATTTATATCTTCCTACGCTTTAGAACCGTCATGACTTAACAAGTGAGTCGTGACAGGTAAGATAGTCTAATTAAGTAATAAATTTTGTCTAATTAAGTAATAAATTTACTAAAGGGAGTGCTAGAAACTTGTTAGGGAGTGCCAATATCACCTCCCTTAAATTATTATAAGCCCAAAAAATTAATTAAATAAGTTCTTGCCAATAATCATCACCACTAAATAGAAACATTAAACTAAAAGTCCATAGTACAAAATGTGGATTAAGGGGAAAAAAAAAAAGGGCATATGTAGATAATAAAAAACCATAAGACTGAATTACTTGGCATGCCTATGCCCATAAGAAATCGCAGAACCATCCATTAATAGTAATGAAATTCAGTGTAAATTTTCCTCCCATGATATGAATTATCACCTCCAAGTTTAAATCAAATTAGTTCTATATGTATGAATGGCAATAAGAAAAATAAATGCAATAACTAATTAATGGTGTCCAATGTCAATCAACTATATAACTCACATTGAATTAATTTAATTCTAAACTAGTCCTAGTATTTAATTAATTTAATTCTAAATTGGTTCCATTATTTTTTTCCAAATAAAAGTATATATTTGAAGATTAATTATTTGATTTAACTAATTTTTGAAAATTCCAATTAGTTCTCTTTTCTAAAATTTGTTTTTACATATTAATTTATTTAGATTAGTTTGAAACGAAATTCTACCCTTCAAATCTTAATCCACAAATTTCATTATATTATTCTATAAATTTTTATGAATTCAGGACATCTATAGATTTTTATGAATTCAGTATACAAATAGAAAATAATATTCTCTTTTCAAAATGAGAAGTAGTTTTCTAAATTTTTTACAAATTTATTATAATGAATGACAAAATATAAATACATATTTATCATACCAACAACCAGCAATGACCATAGCGGTTGTCACTGATAAACAAATTTATCATTTTTATGTATTTTTTATAATTAACAATAAAATTTAAAAAATATAAAATTTTTATAAATTTAAATATTTTTATAATTTTATAAATTGATATTTTTAATATTTTAAACTATTTTTTAATATCATAACTAAACAATACAAAATTAATTTTTTTAAACATGTTTTTCAACAAAAATTTTCCTTAAAAAATAAGTTATTTTTTGCAAACAAGCATAGCCTTAACTCAATAGTAAGATAAAATGAGACAAAAACCATTAGGTTATCCTTCATTTAATCCTCTACGTAAAGAGGGACTCTCTGCATTTAAATATTTTTTTTCCATATAAAGAATAAAAAATTAAAGAGGGACGATAAGATAAAGTAATTAACTCATCAATTATGAATAGTTATTGCTCTTCTTAAAACACTTTTTTATTACTTTATATATTTTTTTGTTATTATGAATTTCGATGAACTTGACCTTTCTATTATCCTTGCCATATATAGAGATATAAATCACTTATCCTTGAAAATTAAGATTTAATTGAATTTATTAATAAATTTTGATTTAAAAATACTGAGATTTTCTTTTAAGGTGTTTTCTATAGTTATTTGTTTAAAAACAAAGTAATTTATTTTGTTTGCGAAAAAATAATTTTTTACGAAAAATCATAATTTTATTTATATTTTTTATAAATTAAATTATTTTTCATAATTTTACTTAATTGCAAAAAAATTTTAATTTTTTAAAAATATGATTTATTTTATACAAAACAATAATTTTACAAGAAAATAATTTTATAATTACAAAAAAAATGATACTTTTTTAAAAAAAAATACAATCTTTTTATAAAATGTATCGCATAAATAAATTTTTAGATTATTTTATTTTAAAATAAAAATATAAATTTTTTTATGACCAATATGTTAGTGACAAATAATAAATAAAATTAAAATATTTAAAATATTATAATTAAGTTAATCTGCTATTATATTTCATTAATTAAAAATAAGAAATGCTAAAAATGAGAAATATTAGAATGATTATAGAGTATTTTAAATTTATATACTTATAAACTTTATAAAAAATAGTATAATTTAAAAAAAATTGTGATTTTTCGTAAGACAACCATTTTTTCATAATTACAAAATTATTTTTTTGTAAAATTATTATTTTTTAAAAAATAAGTCATATTTTCATAAAATTAAAGATTTTTTTTGCAAATAAAAAGAATTATGAAAAAATAGTTTAATTTAAAAAATATGAATAAAATTATAATTTTTCATTAAAAAAAAGTTATTTTTTCATAAATAAAATATGTTATTTTATTTAAAAATAAAGTAATTATAGAAAATACTTTCTTTTAAAATTACAAATTTCAACTTTACTCAAACTAATTTAAAAAAAAAAAAAAAAAAAAAAAAAAGGCAGGGGGAGAGAGAGAGAGAGTAAAGCTTAATTGGCTTTATCACTTGTGCTTGGATAAGAAAAAAGTCAAAAAACCAATTTCAGCAATAGTTTTGTATATGGGATAACAAACAACATTAAAACCCTCAATAAATGGAGCAATATTGATGGTGTTTTCTATAGTTAATTTATTTAAAAATAAAGTGTCTTATTTTGTTTGCGAAAAAATACTTTTTTTACTAAAAATCGTAATTTTATTGTTATTTTTCATAAACTAAATTATTTTTTCATAATTTTTCTTAATTATGAAAAAATATTTAATTTTTATGAAAATATAACTTATTTTTTACAAAATAATTTTATAAAAAATAATTTTGTAATTATAAAAAAGTAACTTTCTTATAAAAATATCATAATCTTTTTATATTTTTTTCATAAATTAGACTTTTTTTATAAATTTTATAGGTATATATAAATTTAAAATACTAACTCAATTATTCTAACATTTCTCATTTTTAATTAATAAAATATAATAGTAGGTTAATTTAATTATAATACTTTAATTTAATTATAATATTTTTATTTTATTTATTATTTATCTATTGGTCATAAAAATAAAATTTTGTACTTTATTCCAAAACAAATTAATCAAAGGATTTGCTTATACAATTTTTATAAGAAAATTGTACTTTTTTTAAAAGAATACCATTTTTCATAATTACAAATTATTTTTCTCATAAAATTATTATTTTATGTAAAATAAATCATATTTTAGCAAATTTTTTTTGTAATTAAGTAGAATTGCAAAAAAATAATTTAGTTTACAAAAAATATAAATCAAATTATAATTTTCGTAAAAAAAACTATTTTTTTCACAAATAAAGTAGGTTATATTGTTTTAAAATAAAGTAATTAGTGTTACAAAAATTGGATCAGAGCTGCCAGTTCAATCGATTAAACCAAAAACAGCTGGCCAGTCAATGGAAACTAATCAAAAAAATTTTAAAAAAGATAAATAAAGAGATTTTATTTAACCAATCGAATCGATAGAACTGCGAACTAGTGGCCTAACTTATTGGATCACTAGTTTAATTTTTAAAACACTTAAAATAACCATAGAAACTGTTAACACAAAAATTCACTTTGAAGAAGAATTTATTACAATAAAACACAACACTCTTTCTTCTACAACAAACTCTCAAGAACACTCATAAGCTTTACTACTTATTTTTTCTTTACTACTTGATGATACAATGCAAAGAGGGAGGGGGTATTTATACTAACTCTAACTTAATGTAAACCACATAAATATATCTAACTTTTATCTAACTTATACCAAAATTACACGTAACAAGCATAATAACCATACACGTACAAATACAATTTTCAACAATCTAACCAACCCTTGACCTGTAATTCATCATGTGAAAAAATATTAGAAGGTTTTTTGAGCTGGGTTTTATCATTTGGATTGAGTTTTAATTAAACTTGAGTTTTTAAAACAAGTTTATATTTCAACACTCCCCCTTAAACTTGTTTTATGAGACCAAGCAAATTCCTTATCCTTGCAAAGTCTTCATATTTCAGTGGCTTGGTGAAAATATCAGCAATTTGATCATGTGACTTGACATACTCAATTTGTACATCCTTTCTTGCAATGCATTCTCTAATGTAATGGAATCGAGTATCTATGTGCTTTGATCAATCATGAAACATTGGATTCTTTGCCAGAGCAATTGCTAATTTGTTATCAACACCAATCTTTATTGGTTCTTCTTTTTCCAAGTTTAGCTCCATCAATAAGTTTCTCAATCATACTGCATGACAAACAGCTGAAGTTACGGCTATATACTCAGCTTCACAAGTTGAGAGTGTGATGATTGGTTGTTTCTTTGATAGCCATGTGAAAGCAGTATCTCTCATAAAGAATACAAATCCAGTAGTACTTCTTTAATTATCTATATCTCCACCCCAATCGCTATTACTATATCCAACAAGCTTGTGATCATTAGAAATTGAATATAACAAACCATAATCAATTGTACCTTTCAGATAGCGAAGAATTCTCTTTGCAGCTTTGAAATGAGTGGTTGTTGGGGACTCCGTATAGTGACTAACAAGTCCAACTGCATATAGTATGTTAAGCCTCATGCAAGTCAAGTAACGTAGACTTCTAACTAGACTTTTAAAAAGTGTTGGATCTATTTTCACCTTCTTCATGCTTGGTCAATTTGACTCCACATTTTGCTAGAGTGTTGATTGGCTTACAATCTCCCATTTTGAATTTCTTAAGTATTTCTTGTGCATAACTTTGTTGGGAGATGAATATACCATCATCCTTTTGCTTGACTTCAATACCAAGGTAATATGCCATAAGCCCAATGTTCGTCATGTCAAATTCTTTCATCATCACTTTCTTGAATTCATCAAACATCCTTGGGTTGTTTCCAATGAAGATCAAATCATCAACATAAAGGCACACTATCAAAATATCTCCATTTTTATTTTTGACATACAGGGCATCTCATAGGGACATTTTTTGAAACCATTCTCTTGAAACTACTTGTCTATTCAGCTATTCCAAGCTCTTAGTGCTTGTTTTAGCCCATAGAGAGCCTTTTTCAATTTTAACAACTTGTCCTTCTGGCCTGTGATTTCGCAACCTAATGGTTGTTGAATCTAGACTTCCTCTTCAAGGACTCCATTTAGAAATGCAGATTTTACATCCATTTGATGTATTCTCCATCTATTTTGAGCTGCTAGACAAATGATTAGTCTAATTGTTTCTAGTCGTGCAACAGGAGCAAATACCTCATCGTAGTCAATTCTAGCTTTCTGACTGTATCCTTTTGCAACTAGCCTTGCCTTGTGCCTTTCAACCTCTCCTTTGGCATTCTTCCTTATTTTGAACACCCACTTTATACCAATTGCCTTGTGACCTTTAGGAAGTGGAACAAGCTCCCATATTTTGTTCTTCTCAATCGCTTTGATTTCTTTGTCCATTGCATCTCTCCACTTCTTCTCCTTTGTAGCTTCTTGATAGCTTACTGGTTCACAATCAACAAATAGACAAAATAATGTAAGATTATCTTATCGTTCAATTTCTTCGTAAAGATCTCAAAGACTCTTTATATGTTCCACAACTCTTTCTTCAAGACTATCACTTGATAAAAGTGAACCATCTCCACGGGTAGTTAATGTTGGCAAAGTCGATGGTGTAGCAGTCTCTTGCTGAACTTGATCTTCCTATTGTTTGGATTGTATAGCTTGTAGCCTTTTGAACTTGAATCATAGCCGATGAAGATGAATTTTCACTTTTATCATCAAGCTTGGTTCTTCTTTCATCCGGTACATGAGCATGAGCTATGCTTTCGAATACTTTGAGGTGAGAAATATCGAGCTTTCTTCCACTCCAGGCTTTTTGTGGTGTCTTTCCCCATATGCTTTTTGTTGGAGATCGGTTGGATAGGTAGACTGCTGTAGCCACTGCTTCAGCCCAAAACTCTTTTGGTAATTTCTTTCATTTGAGCATGCTTCGTGCCATGTCAATGATAGTTCTGTTTTTCCTTTCTATGACTCCATTTTATTGGGGGGATCTTAGGACTGTCAATGGTCTTCAAATTCCATTTTCTTCACAGAATTCTTGAAACTCCTTAGAAGTGAATTTTCCTTCTTGGTTAGATCTCATTGCTTTAATCTTTTGGGCACTTTCATTCTCCACTGTAGCTTTAAATTTCTTGAATACTTCGAAACCTCTGATTTCTGCTTCAAAAAATATACCCAAGTTTTCCTTGAAAAATCATCAACAAAGAGAAGGAAATAGTTATTTTTACCAAATGAACTTGGGCTTATCGGTCCACAAACATCTGCATGTATAAGTTCCAATGGTTTTTTCGCTCTTGAGTCTAACAGTTTTGGAAAGCTTATTCTGAATTGCTTTCCAAGTAAGCACCCTTCGCAAAGTTGTTCAGGTTGATTGATGCTTGGTAGTCCTCTCACCATGTTCTTCTTGAATAGAAGCTCCAATCCTCCAAAATTGAGATGCCCAAATCAAAAATGCCATAGCCATGATGCATCCTTGTAGCAAGCTTTCAAGCAATTTGCAACATCATTTTGCATGTTGATCATGAACATTCTATTCTTTGTTATTGGCACTTTAGCTATTAGATTATTCTTGTCATCTTTTATAGAAAGATTGTCATTTTTCATGTGAATATCATAGCCTTTTTTCAATAATTGTCCAAGACTCAAGATGTTACTCCTCATGTTAGGCACATAGTAAATATTTGAAATAAATTGATGTCTCCCATCTTTTAAACGGATGAGAATGTTACCTCTCCCTTTTACTTCAATTTTAGAATCATCTGCAAATGAGACATTGTCACTTACAGATTCATCAAGTTCCATAAACATGCTTTTCTTTCCACACATGTGATTGCTTGCACTAGTGTCAAGATACCAAGAATTCTCTTGGCCACCATCGTTCTTTCTTTGCTAGGAAAAGAGTTGCCTTTTCTTCAATCTTCTCTTTCACATAGTTGGACTTTTCTTCAACTTTTGAACTTTTACATTCGGAAGCATAATGACCATACTTGTGACAACTGTAGCATTGAATTTGAGATTTGTCATACCTCAAATTAGGATCATCAGTTTAATTTTTAAAACACGGAAAATAACCATAGAAAACACCTATTAACATACCAAATTGCTTTTTTTTTTTTTTTTTTTTGGACAAAATCCTAGGCTAAAATCACTCCACTAATATCATGAAGTAACCAAATCAAAATACTTGTAGGAGAGTCCAAATAATTAACCCTCAAAACCTTGTCCTCACCATTATTTGCCAACCAATCTGTTGAAAAATTTGCTCCTCTATAATAAGCATAAGCATATTAACATAACAAAGTTTGGCAATCACATTTAATTACTCAACATTCTTTTCTTACATATAGAGTTATTTCATTCAAGCACAACTCTAGAAAAGAGAAAAGCACTGTACATATCCAGCAGTGGGCTCTCTAATATAATACAATTCTTTCAATGTCACATCATTTTAACCGTACTAAAAACATATATTTTTCTTGTAAGGTCTAAAGTATTTGAGCTCATAACTCTTCTCCCATCGCCTCTAATTGTACACTAATCAAATCATTCGCTCCTTCTAACCATGTATACTACACATTACTTCTTGGCTGAAGTTCCAGAGTGTCATTTCTAGCTCTAACACCCTTGCTAAATAGCATTTCCATATCTTCCAAGGACCTTCCTTTAGTTTCTGGGAAAAGAAAATAGAAGAAAAACCAGCCGAGCACAGATATACCAGCAAACAAGAAGAAGGCTCCACCTATAGTAATTGCTTTATAGAGTGAAATGAAACTCATAGAAATTGTGGCATTCATAAGCCTATTGACAGCTACACCAATACTATACCCTTGAGCCCTCAACTTCAAAGGGAAGATCTCAGAACTATAAACCCATGTAACAGGTGCAAGCCCAACGTTGAAAAAAGCCACAAATATGTATGTAGATGCAATACTGAGGCTAAGAGCCCACAAGAGTTGCCCACCATTGTGGTATTCTACTATAGTCAAGCATGATCCTAGTACTGTGAGTGATACTATTATTCCTGCTGTACTTGTTAGTAGTAGTCGTCTCCTCCCAACTCTGTCAAGCAAAAATGTAGCAATTAGTATAAACATGAATTTCGTGAGACCGATCCCAACTGTTGCGAGCAACAGCTTTTCTTTGCCAGTAACACCAGCTTTCTTGAAGATTCTCGGACCGTATAGCACAACTGCCTCAATCCCAACTGCATGCTCAAAGAAATGGATTCCGATGGCTGCAATTAGTATCCATCGGACTGCTGGTGTTGGCTTTAATAACAACTCTTTCCATACCTGTTCACCATGAGTCTTCCGATCAGATAGCTTGACATATTCCTCACTGCAATTCTCATCTATTCCAGCTGCAACTTTTATGTCTCGAAAACGGGCTTCAGCTTCTTCTTTAGAATTAGATACTTGGAGTAAGATTTTCTTGGCTTCTCCTAAACGGCCTTGCATGATTAACCATCTTGGAGATTCTGGCATTTTTACTATGCCAAATGCTAGAACAAGTGAAGGTATAGCTGCAATTCCAAGCATCAATCTCCAACCTAGTTTCAGAGCCAGTTTTCCGAATATAACATTCGAAATATAGCCCAGTAAAATCCCAATACTTATACCAAGCTCAGGCAGAGAGGTCAAGAAACCTCTCGAAGAAGGTGATGAAACCTCTGCGGAGTAAACTGGAGCAATCATTAGAGCAAAGCCTACACCAATACCAGCAGTGCATCTTCCGGTCATTAGAATGATGTAATTTGGACCATATCCCATTAGAACTGAACCAAGCAGGAAAATTATGCAGGCCACAACAATTGTGTACCGCCGGCCAATGTAATCCGAAGTTCTTCCGGCGAGTAGCGAACCCACTAGAGCACATATATTCAAGATTCCGGCAAGGACTTCCAATTGTGTATCATGGATTTTCAGGTCTTCCTTTATGAATATCATTGCTCCACTCATTACACCAGTATCTAAATGGGAAAAAAAGGGAAATTAAATATTTGAAGAAGATTACTGTGTAAAAATGACTCGTTGATTAGCTATTATAAACCCAAAACTTTGTATTTCTTTTCCATTAGATGGGAAAATTTGAAAAGGGGTCGGGACACAGTCAAGATTTGAATCCTGATTTATTTTTATCAACTATACCAATCCAAGAAGAGCAATCTGTCAAGATTCGAACCCTGATTTATTTTTATAAACGGTAGCAATACAAGAAGATAAAAATATGAGATCAATCTATACATATATAAAAAAGCAAAAGAGAGAGATAAATTAAGAACATACCGTAGCCAAATATAATGGATATCATTGAAGCAGCTATAGCGCATGCAGCTGCATACCTGTTAAATTTTTGGTTTTCCTTTACTCCTTCTCCTGCTTCCATTGAGGCCATGATATATTCTATCCTTAAAAACTTGTTAAAGCTGTATTATATGATCTATTCCAATATATAGATATTGAGATGAGTATATGTTGTGATTATTTAGGTGACTAGAAAACAGGAACATGTGAAAAGAAAACACTCTTTTGTCACTTTCAACAATTTTTCACATTTTCTTCAATCTCATCATGATTTTTTAGTAGTTTGAAATCAGAAGTCACCAATTTATAGCAATATTTTTGTATGATAACTGTTCAACGAGAAAAGAAGTAAAAAATTTCTAAAATTAAATCGACTCGTACGTGTAAAAATCAAAATCTAAAAGGACCCACGTAATCAGATAAAGCTTTGTCTATCTATAAGGGAAAATTCTTAGAAGTTTAATTCTTGTATGAGAACCTCACACAACCTCATTATCTAGTTAGGCAAGATAATACTGCTGTGAAAAATTAATAATGAGAAATTGTCTATTTAATATTATATTGATTTAAGCTGTAAAATTATCGATAAGACTGAACTCTTTTTTTTATTATTTTTTTATTTTTTATTTTGAGAATAGATAAGACTGAAATTAAATGCTTAAAAACAAGATATATCAAGAAATTAATTATTTAATTTCTTAGAAATAGGAATTGAATGTACTTTTTGCCGATGTTGAAATTGTTATGGTCATTATCCTAATGAATTTGCCACTTGCAAACCAATCCAGACCTATTGAATTACTTAAATTTGGATAAGATTTCCAAGAAAAATCCAACCAAATTCCTCCGACTTAAAAGCTACTGACTCGGTAATGTTTGATCTGTTTAATAATTTTGATTTCTCTTTTCTAAAAATGCCAGCATGTTTTTAGATTGACCAGTAATTAGTTCCACATTTTCACTAGTCTTTTCCTTTTTCAAAAGGAAAGAGAAATTAACAAATAACTTCCACTACTCATGAATATATATGTGACTTAATCATTAATATATACGTGGAAAAATTGTTACTTATACCAAGTATACAAGTTTATCATATTCAGCCTATCAATAATGAAAAATAAAATATTTTAATTAATATAACTCTTTTGTCTATTTTATGTCCAGTAAAAAAATACTGATACTTTTTTTTACTTCATTTATTATTATCTATCATCTTATTAAATTGGTGTATACATAAGCTGTATTTGGTTGGCATCATGACAGGATAACCAAAGACTAGACAAAATAAAACATCACAAGACGAGACAAAATAAAATTTTATTTTGTCAAGTATTTGAAACAAGTGAAACTAAGATTGGACATGTTATAAAGATGACAATAATGCTCTTGTGAACTAAATATTTAAATTTTTTTTAATAAAAAATCAGTCTAATAAATATTTAAAAATGCTAAAAATAAAAATATTTTAATGTATTAAATATTTATATGTACTATTTAATGAATAAACACATTAAATTATAAAAATATCAAATATTTATTATCAAACATAATATTTTTAAATAAAATATAAATAATTATAAGAAATTAGAAATAAAATATAAAAATAAAAATTGATTAATACTCATTAAATAAAAAATTAAAAATGAAATATACATATTTATTCTATTATTTGGTTTAAGATACTTTAGAAAAATGAATTTTCTAAGCCTATTAAAAGAATATTTTCATTTTATATTTAGTAACTGAGTATTACAAAGAGTTATTTAGAAGGAAAAAAATTATTCATTCTACATAACTATAATAAAAAAAAAAAAGTTTCACAAAAAAATATTAAAAAGGAAATAAAACTAAAAAAAATAAAGTTAAAAAATAAAACTAAAAAAAATAAGTTTTCATTTATGTGAGGATAATTTTGGAAATATAATACTAAATTTCAATCTCCAAGGAAGGGTAAACTTGTACTCTTTATATGAAAAAAAAACTCAAATTAAATGGTAAAACTGAATAAAATTCAGCTTTTATTTAATTTTTGTGATACTAAAAACTTATCAAATACTAGACTAATACTAAAAACTTATTAAATACTAAACTAAGTGTTTTAGTATTGTCTTATCTAATCTTTAGGTACCAACTAAACACAACCATACAATGTAAATAAGACTTAGCCATGCACGTGACACTATCAATAAATTTTTATTTTAATGATATTAAAATTGTTTGTAAAACTGAAAATTCTCATAATGACATGGAATGACAGAAGATTTACCAAAAAAATCTCTGTGAGACTCAGAATGACAAAGAAACATTGTTACCATGTGGGAATATGATATTATACAGTTGGCTGTGAAAGATCCAGTGGAACTTAAATTAAGATGAAGCAAACTATCAGTATTTTACTTATTTTAATTTAATATAACCACTTCATATACCTGTAGTTGTGTCCTAGTTGCAAGTAATTGACCGCCTGTTTATTTTAACTGGTGTTTTATTCTACTGTTAAGGTATTATTATTATTATTATTATTATTATTATTATTATTATTATTATGTTTTTGTTTAGTCAATCAGAGGTATTTTCAAGCCAATTGGCAATCCTAGTTGTTAAGTAATTGACTACATTATCTATTTTAACCCATGTTTTAGTCTATTTTAAGATAACATTATTTTAAAGATAAGTGTCTAGATTTAAATTTCAAAAAAAAAAATCATTATCTAATGCTAAAAAAAAAATTGCTCCATATTTCTCATAAAAAAGTAGAATTCCTTAATATTGAAATCGACATCATATATTATATTTATTTAATCTTAATAATTAAATTTAAAATTAATAATACTTTTACAGTCCATTTGATACATATAATTGTTTAACTAATTCGTAGTATTAGTATTAGTAAATAACACTATATTTAATAAATATAATTCATATTGAATTTAATAATCTCAAAAACTTAGCTAAACTATGAAATAAATGTTATCTAATACTTAACCTTCCACGACTTTACTAATCCCTATCCAATAAGATTACTAATCTCATTATTTATAATATTTTATTTCTTAAAATAACTTCACTTTTTGTTCCATTTATTAATCTATCATACCAAATATGAGATTATAAAAGTAGAATTACATAATACCATAAATTAAATTTTTTATACCAAACAACATTGATTAAATTTTTTATACCAAACAATATTTAAGATAAATAATTCTATAGTTTAACTAAACCTAAAATTCAAATTAATTTTAAGGATTATGAATCCATATACCAAACAGACTGATAAGATTTATTTTAAAGTATTTTTGTAGAGAAAAACATAATCATACATTCATATTGATACAAGTATATTTTATTTATTTTTTTTTAAATTTATAAGATCATACATTCACAAGTACCAAAATGAGAAATTAAAAGATCATATACTTTTAAGATTTATTTTAAAATATAATTAGTCACTTCATAAAATTTTAATTTTAATTTTTCAGAAAAATTATTTAGTGGTTAGTGCAAGAAAAGCGAAATTTTTAAAACTGCAAGTCTTTCTCCTTAAAAAGAAAATAAATATAAGAAGCTACCTTCAACCATGTTTTTGTCACATTTGTATAAGCACCATACAACATTCAATCTACCATTATATCAACATCATCTTTATTATATACTGAAAATTATTTTTTAATTAATTTTTATATCATAAAAGTGAAAAAATATAAATTCAAAATATAAATAATAATTATTATAGTTGATTTCTAAACTGATTTCATCATCACTATTTTTACACTGATAAACACTTTTAGTGAATCAACTATAACATTTAAAAAAAAAAAGACTTATGAGAGAATATAAAAATAAATACAATTAAAATATATAATAAGTATTATTCTATTTTATTTACTAATAACTTCTTTTATTTATAATTTTTTTTACAATTAAAATGTATCATAAGTATTTTTCTACTTTATTTACTAACAACTTCTTTTATTTATAGATTTTTTTTTCCATTGCTTATTTTACTCAAACAAAAATATTAAATTAGGCATAATGTATCAGTGAAGATTTTCGAGTATATATTTGCAATAAAATGATGCAAGACGACATCATGTTCATGTAAAAAAAATAAGTAAAAAAGCTTAGGGAAAAACAAACAAAAAAAAATTAACATTTTCACACGGATTTCTTGTTTCCATAATTAAAAAAAAAAAAAAAAAAAAAAAAAAAAAAAAAAAAAGAGATCGATGGTGACAAGACCAATATAAAGAAATGAGGACCTAATTAACTTAGTGCAGGCAATGTGATGAGGAGAAGAATGTACCTTTATTGTAAGTGGACGGTGTAATAGTAATGGATTTCTTAATGTTGACCTAAAAAGTGGATTGTATTTGTAGGTTCTATCTTCCATGAATTGTGAGGCAAAAAGGATCATTTTTTGGAGTGATTGGTTGGCCTTTGCTGTTTGGTCTTTGGCCAGATTTGATCACCCAATCTAAACGGGACATTCCTATAAAGCCTGTACTTGACATAGATAGCCAAATTTTTAGTGGTGGGCACATCTATGCAGGCACTACCTGTAATAGTAGGCAGATACATGATGAAAGAATCGGTTCAGGTCATATTTGATAAGGGTTTTCTTGGGGGAAGGGAATTCGTATGGAATCTAAACATTATACAACTGCGTATATGTACTTAATTAATTACCATTAAACTATATTTTTAGTGTATAGTTTTCTTTATTTTTACATAAAATTCAAATGATTTTTTTAAAATTTTTAATACAGAAATTAAAAATTATTAGTTATTAAGATTTGAACTCAAAAATAGCTTCTAACAAATTTATATATGTATATTTCCTGAAGAAAATCAATAGTTTTAAATTTTACATTTATAATATTCTCTATTAATAGATACTCATAATATCCGTTGATCATATTGATGGAATAATTGTATATAATATTTTGGCTGCGTTTAGCATATTGGCAAGAAACATATTCTATTCATTTACTATATTAAGCCACAAATCGACTTTGTTGTCATTTGACGAGTTTTTAAACAAGTTTGATTTTTGAAATATCATACTCAAAATCTTCCTAATTTCCATGATGGAAGGTAAAGAAACTTGTATAAAGAACACAAGCAAACTCTTATCAAGGAAGATAAGACAAAAGACTTATCATAATGAAATAAATAAAATCAACAAACAACTAAGAAAAATAAATCTAATCAATATAAACCCCAAACGACCTGCTTTGAGACTCAATACCTTTACACTTGGAAACAACTCTCTCAGAAAGCCAAATCGAGTTTACAAGGAAAATCCTCAACTCAATGGCGAACCTATGTCAAGAAATCTTCATATGTTGTGAACAAAACAAAGTGGTTAACTTTGGAAGTTTGGATTGTTGGTTCAAGCAAGAATCGAAATTGACGAGAATTTTCTCACAAAGCACAAGGCTGTATTTTCAAATTATCTAAAGGTTTTTACTATTTCTAGATTAGCTAAGTATTTATATCATCTTAGCTAAGTTACAAACCCTAAAATTCTTACTAACTAAGATTCATATTTGGGCTTAAATTAAACAAACTAACAGCCCAAATAACTAATTAAAATACTTAAAGCAGATAAAAGGATAAATATGAGCTTAATTGACAAAATCAGTCCAATGACAATATGAGAATAAAGTAAAATAATTAAATTTGAAAATAAAAAGTATAGGTAGCCCAGCCCATTGTGTGCAGCTCACCCGATGCCTCAGCCTAGCTTGCCTGACGCCTCAACTCAACTTGCTTGATGCCTCAGCCTAGCTTGCCTGACTCCTCAGCGCAACTCGCCCGATGCCTCAACCTAGCTCGCTCGATGCCTCATCATTTTGAAAAGACTTCTTGAATTCCTTTTTGGGCATATCTTTGTATACTTCTTGTAAGGCTATTGGATTCCCAGCATTCCCTTCCTCCTCAAAAGGATTCAACCTCAAATCTGTACTTCCATTGAGGAGATAAGGATTTGAAACAAAAATTGAAAAAGGAACATAACATCTATCTTGGAATTGCAGCTTGTAGATTATTCCTCCAAAATAAAAAGCTCTTTGTCTATAGATAGGAATTTGTAGCACATGACTGCAAATCCTTCTAATCATAATTCTGATCTTCTCTCCATCCTTTTTGGTTACTTGGATTGCATTGAATGTAGAATCACCATCATATTTTCTCCATGACAATCCTTCTTTGAAACCCTAAAAAAGAAAGGCAAGAAAACTAGAGGAAAATAAAGGCAATTTGTTAATGAATCACACCCTCTTTTCTTTTTCAATCACATACACTCCTTTTTCTTTTTCTTGACTTAAATCTTCACTCTTTCTTCTTTTCAAATCTTTACACTCATTCTTTTGTTTCAACTCATTATTTTCTTTTCTTTTTAGTTCATCCTCAAATATGTCCACAGGAGAAAGAGGTACAAGAGTAATGTGTTTGCCATCCTTATCAAAAGTGTATAGATTTGTAAAACCATCATGTATGGCCTTTTTATCAAACTGCCAAGGCCTTCCCAAAAGAATGTGACCAGCTCGCATAGGCACAATATCACAAAGGACTTCATCTTTATACTTATCTATAAAAAAGGCAGCTAAGACTTGTTTGGTAACCTTAAGACCAGCACTTTCATTAAACCACTTCAAATGATAAGGGTTAGGATGTTTCAAAGTTGGTAATTTAAGCTTCTCAACAAGACTATAACTAGCCACATTAGTACAGCTACCTCCATCGATGATTAAATTACAAACTTTGTCTTGAATAAGGCACCTAGTGTGGAAAAAGTTTTCCCTTTGCTGGTTACCTTCTACTCGAACTTGTGAACTTAAAACCCTCATTGTGATCAACAACTCTCCTCTTTTTGGCATTGCCATGATTTCATCTCCACTATTTTCTTGATCACTTACGTCTTCCAAAGGGGGCATGCTATCATTGTCATCATCCTTGTCACTCTCAGAAAATAGCTCTCTATGGAATGTAATCATCACTCTCTTGTTAGTGCATTGGGAAGCTACATGTCCTGAACCCAAACACTTAAAGCATTTAATATCACGAGAATGGTTTCGAATTTCAGATTTACCTTTCTCCCTCTCCTTTGACATTGGTGCAGCTTGTTCTTTTCTTGAATCGAATTTGGACTTGGAATAAGTCCTCACATCTTCCTTCCAACTTGATTTCCATGGCTTCAATGAATCTGAAGAAGATGAACTTTGATTGTTGCCCTTATACCGAAGTTGCCTCTCAACCTTAATTGCCATATGCAATATATCCTCAAGCTCCATATAATGTTATAATTCAACAACATTGGCAATGTCTCAATTCTGCCCATGTAGAAGTCCAGCCATAGTGGACTCCCTATCTTCATCAATGTTGGCTCGAATCATAGTAACTTCCATCTCTTTGCAGTAATCTTCCACATGTCTGGACCCTTGAGTGAGGCTTTGCAATTTGTTGTACAATTCCCTATAATAGTGGGTAAGGACACACACCTTCTCATTAAAGCTTTAAGATCTTCCCAGTCCTTAACGGGTCTTTCTCAATTCCTTCTTCTTCTTTGCTTAGTGTCATCCTACCAAGTAATGGCATAATCTTTAAATTCATCCACGACAAGCCTCAATTATTTTGTTCTAGAGTTGTCATGATAATCGAACACTAGCTGCATTTTCTTTTCCCAATCTAGGTATACTTGTGGATCATTTTTGCCTTTGAAAGAAGGAATCATTAACTTGATATCCCTATTACCTTTTTGCTTTCTTTCCCTTCTGTATCCTCTTCTTTCTATGGTATCATCTTCAAAGTCATTATTGGATCCAGAATCTTCATCATATTGCCTTCTTTGGACTCTCCTCCTAGGTGGAGTTTGTTGTGAATTTGCTTTTTTCAAGTCATCAAGATCATAACTGTATCTTTCCATGGCATCCATCATGTCATCCAACCGAACATTCAACCATTGGAAGCTTTGTTGAATAGCTTGCATATTGAAGTCTTGATCATTATCTTGATTATTAGTCCTTTTTTTTTTTTTTTTTT
Organism: Reutealis trisperma; assembly: GCA_947687605.1. NCBI lineage: Eukaryota > Viridiplantae > Streptophyta > Magnoliopsida > Malpighiales > Euphorbiaceae > Reutealis > Reutealis trisperma. The sequence continues at coordinate 46,498 of CANTUT010001259.1, read as the reverse complement.
TTTTTTTGCTTTGAACCTATAAAATAAGGTAAGTAATACAAAATAACCTCACTTCACTCCCTCATGTGCTTTCACTCAAGTAATAAATCACTCAAGTTCTCTTGTATTTATTTTTCACACAAGTCAACAGGCTTTTTTCTATATAATCTCACACTCTTGCCTTTTTGCCTCTCAATTCTCTCTTATAGTGCTTACAAGAGCCAATTTCTAAACTACACAAAATTATTATTTTTTTCTTTTTTTTTTTTGGCTCAACAATTAACTAAGATTTAAAAGTGAAATCTGACACAAGTTTAAGGCAAAACATAAATGAGAATACCTAGAAACAATAACCCTAGACATTTATGAGAATGATGGAATGAAGACAACAAACACGAATTTTGCCAATAAATTGGAAAAATTATAAAATTAAACAGAAATAGAATAGATAACAAGATGAGAAGAATTCAACTAATTGCACTTAAAATGGAGTTTTCTACTAAAAGTTATAATGAAACGAAATTTACCGAAAAACTGAAAAGCGTAAACTTCAAGACCTAAATGATGGAATTTGGCCCAAAAACAACGGACATCATGAGCAAAGCATGTGACTTTTGATCATTGACCCATTTTCCTTGGAACTGTGTACTCAAAAGGATCAAAAACGTGATTTTCTTTCAATCCTAGCAATTTTTATTTTTTTTTGAATTTTCTAAGTTGCAAATACAAAGGAATAGATTAGGGTTGACAAATGAAAAAGGAAAAACAAAAGAACAATGCAAATGAAAAGGAAAACAACAAAAGAAAAATAAAAAACAAATCAGGATGGAAAAATGAAGCTCAAACCGAAATTGGAAGCAAATCCCAACTTGTTTGGGAAGGTAGGCTTTATTTGTTCAACTCCTTGATTCTCCTTGATTTGATTGGATTCCAACAATCTTCCTTTTCTTTTTTCACTCTAGAATTGGAAACAAACATGATATATTCCTATATATTCTGATTTTGCCAAGATTCTTACCTTTTTCTTTTCTTTTCCTTTCCTTGGCCAATTTCAAGATTCTTTCCTCATTTTTTTTTGGTTGATTGCTTTCCCTTTTTTTTGGCCGATTTCTCTTTTTTTTTTTTTAATTAGTTACAACAACAAAAAGGAAAAAAAAATAACAAATTGAAGATCATGTACAAGAAGCCTAACCTAACTTGAAAATCTTCAAGCTTGGTCGAATCTTCCCTTCCTTCTTCCTAAATTCGAATTGACTTTCAACAAAAACTCAAAGAATGAGTGGAACAGAAATATGAAAGGATGAAAGACAAAGAAACAAATGAACACCAAGAAAAAGGAAAAACGATTCTGGATTTTTTTTTTTATTTTCAAATTTAGACCTAAAACACAAGGAAATAAAATTAACAAAAATGAAAACAAAGGAATTTTAACAAAAATGAAAACAAGCATAAACAAGAAAACAAACAAAAATAGAAAACACAAATGAAACAGAAAGATATAACCTGATTTAGAGCCTAAGCTTTGATACCAACCTGATACGAACCTCCAAATAACCTGCTTTGAAACCCAATACCTTTACGCTTGGAAGCGACTCTCTCAGAAAGCCAAAATTAAGTTTATAAGGAAAAACCTCAACTCAATGATAAACCTATGTCAAGGAATCTTGGTATGTTGTGAACAAAACAAAGTGGTTAACTGTGGAAGTTCAAATTGTTGGTTTAAGCAAGAACCAAAATTAATAATTTTCTCACAAAGCACAAGGCTATATTTTCGAATTATCAAAAGCTTTTTACTATTTCTAAATTAGCTAAGTATTTATATCATCTTAGCTAAGTTACAAACTCTAAAATTTTTACTAACTAAAATTCGGACTTGGGCTTAAATTAAACAAATTAAAAGCCCAAATAACTAATTAAAATACTTAAAGCAAAAAAATGATAGATATGAGCTTAATTAACAAAATCAACCCAATGACAATATGAGAATAAAGTAAAATAATTAAATTTGAAAATAGAAAGCATAGGCAGCCTAGCTCATTATGTGCAGCTCGCCTGACACCTCAGCCCAGCTCTCTCGACACCTTAACCTAGCTCGCCTGATGCCTTAGCCCAACTCGCCTGATGCCTCATCATTTTGAAGAGACTTCTTAAATTCTTTTTTGGGCATATCTTTGTTTACTTCTTGCAAGGCTATTAGATTCCCATCACTAACATAAGATCCTAAATGGATTTTCAATCAAATAATGTTATCTGCACCTCTAAAAGGCCTTAATTTATCTGATTGTTGCAATCTTAGTGGTCATGGGATCATTCTCCATACATATTTGATTCACCACCTATTAATTTAAATTAAATACTAAAGAAACATAAGAGATTTTACTAATAAATCTATGAACTCTGATCAACTCATGCAAATAAGATGGATATATGATTTGATTATTTATTATGACTGAAAAAGAAAAACTACAAGAGCAAAAGGAGGAAAAAAGTTGGAGAATGAAAGGTTGAACGTGTTTTTCTATTTTTTTCTAAAAAAAAAATGTTGAAAGGCATCAAATTATCCTTTTTCTTTTTATAAAATAAAAGTAAACCGAGTATACATAATACGGAATATTGTGATAATATTTAAGTGGTATGATAAAATTAGATATATATTCTATTTTTATAGATAGATATTATTATATAAATAGAACTCTATTTCTATTTTTATCTTTGTAACATTTTACATCTATAGATAGATGTTATAATAAATGAAATGAGACCCATAAAAATTTATTCTTTTTTTCATTATCTCTTTTCTCTATTCTATATAATTATTGTTTATTTTATAATACATTATCAGTATGAATCATTTTATAAGACTGTTCATAATTTTAGATAACTTATAATTTGCTACAATCCAGTTAAGAAAAAAATTTGAAAAAACAAAATTCAAGATTTATTGTAAATAATAATTAATAAAGATTTGATATACTATTTGATGGTTAATTAATTAAATTCTAATTTCTGAAAAATTAGCATTACATTTTAAATTTTAGTTCTTGAAAAAATAGTGTTATTTATAATTTCTGAAAAACTAATTAAATAAATAACTAAAGCATAAATTCGTGAAAAATTAATATAACCTTTATAGTTCCTAAAAAACTAATAATCTCTACAGTATGTAAAGAACTAATCAAAATAAATAAATAAATAAATAAATAAAATATAAATTTATGAAGAATTGGCATTTTAAGTTTTTCAAAAATTAAGTATCTTAATTTGTTAAAAAATTGACATCCTACATCCTAAAGAATCAAACAAATTGTTTATAAATTTTTAAATGATTGATTTTATTATAATTCTATTTAATATATTATTTAGACAATGTTGAATTTGATAGGCACCCACCTACTGAAGCAAAATTAAAATATCAACAAACTGCCAACATGAGTAGTGTAATGGAAATGCTTATACGGAAAGTTCTAATATAAATACCCTTCGCGTGTATGGGACCATCCATGCATGAAAGTTTTTATAACCTTACCTTTTTTTTTTTTTTTTTTTTTTTTTTTTTTTTTTTTTTTTTAATTCTCAGGTTTTTTTTAGGGTGGCTTGATGTATGAGTGACCCGTAGTCGGTACTAGGGTAGATTTTCTCCTTAGTTTGATTTGAGAAATACTGTACACACTAACTTGCACTTCCAATTCAAGCAAATATTCCATCTGCATCATTATCATTAACATAAATATAACTACAAACCAGTGACAATTTTGGTAATGGAGCCAAGCCGATCAGACTCCAATAAACAGAATTTATAGCGGTCGACATCACGAGTAAATACTTGTGTGATTATTAAAATGCTATAAAAATTTCATTACTGTAATTTAGATTTATTGCTTTTTGATTTTGTTAAAAAGTTCAAAATTTAATTATTTTGTAATCTAATTATTTAATACTGAAAAAATGTTAATACTTTATCATTAAATAAAAATATATTTATTGAAACTATATGTCTTTAATTTTATATAAAAAAAGTTTAAAATTGATTTTTTTTTAAGTTTGATATTATTCATGGTTTGTGCCTATTTAGCACAATTATTAATGATTAATTTTGTATTGATATGATTTCATTACATTTATTAAAATAAATTTATAAGATAAAAGTTATTATAGATCTTATCAAAGTTAAAAGTCATATATTGTATATAATTTGACCGACTTTAAAAAGCTGATTTATTTAATTTGTGAATTTGTGGTTCAAGTTGAAGAAATATAACATCAAAATGAATTTTTGTGAAAAAATTTTTTGGTTCATGATTTTAATTTGTGATTAAAATCAAAACAAGATAAAAGTTATATATGATCATACTTAAACATCATTTAAATGAGGATTTAAAAGCTGAATATCTCACTAAATCTCTAGAGAATTTTAAAGATAAATATGATCACTTGAAAAATGTGGTACTACCACAAACTCAATATAATTGGCTAAATCTATGCCTACAAGATTTGAAGTCTATTTTAAAATATAATTCAATCATGTTTAAAATTACTTCACAGCTGAAATTGTGCAGTAATAAATTTATATGCTCTTATAGCAGCAGTATAAAAAGTGAAAATTTACAAATATTTTTTGTCTAGTGGTTGCAAAGAATAATTACTAATGAGAAATTATCAAACAATACTCACTAGTACAACTGCATTCCTTGAAGTGAATATTATAAATTATTTGGAAGATCACGATAACTATGAAAGAGTAACAACTCATATAGAGGATACAATTCAATATTAGTGATTTTATATAAACTTCCTGAAGGAGCAATTTGTAAGGATTTTACAAGTTGTGCATTATAATGAATTATTTTATTATTATTTTATCTCCCATATACATGCACAACATATTGCATTGAACTCATAGTTCAAGCATTGAACTTATAGTTTAATAATTAAACCTTGAAAGTTTGGCATGAATGCACCATTATATATATCATACATTCTCTCCTTTGAAACTTGTACAAGGATAGGAGTTGCAAATATTTAGTTGTGCCATGAATATATTAATATCACTATCTCAATGTACAAAAATGGGTCCACAAAAGAGATTAAGAATTTATGAGGCACATTTCTTGATATTAGAGGGAGAAAAAGCACCTGCAGTGCTAAATAATGTCCAGAAACTTATTAGAAGGAAAACACTTTAAATAATTTTGATCTACTTACAAGTTAGAGTAAATTAGAAGTTCATAAAATAACACAGTTGCAACAAATTGCAATTTAATTGTCAAATGTATTTATAAATGCTAAAAAAATGATAAAGTCTCATATTACAACTGCTAATACCCAGCAAGAGTTGTGGTTCCAATTGTAAATAGAAAATTAATCAATCTCATACATGCCAGAAGCATGGATAGTAAATTGGAACTAAAGATAAAAATCCGCTGAAAAGAAAAGCAGCGTTGTGAACCCTCATTTCAGCACCTTCAAAATTAATTCTAAACTTTTCAGAACCAAATGAAGTTTTCTTAGCACAACCTGACGCCTTTCCTACCTTGACTGAACCTTTTGTACCAAACAATATTTCTCCAAAATCAACCAAATTCTTTCTCAGACTGACTGTTTAAATGTTTTAAAATTAGTTTTTAGCCTATCGACGCTAACATATAAGATTTTTGAACTCTATAACTCCCAAAAATTGATCTGAAAGTCTCAAAATCTGACTTGAAACCTCTAAAAACTAACTGGAAAGAGACCTCGAAAATGTATCAAGGCTCCAAGTGGCATGTAGGGTGGAAAGCATGCAGCGCCTTGTTAGACCTGTACTGGGCCACATGCCTTGTATGCAGCATGCCGCAAGACCCTGGTGCAGCGCCGCACAGGGCGTTGTAGCCTTCTGAGGCCAGTGGTCCCCTTTGTGCAGAAAATAATCCTTTTATCCCTTTCAGTCCAATTTTTAGCCTTTTCTAGCCCTGCCCCTCATCGTCTTTTCACATTTTTAATACCTAAACTACCCTCATCTCGCTTTGCCTATAAATAGGCCCTTCATCCTTCATTTCAAGACATCCCAAAGTTGATATTGATTGCTATCTATCAACTTTTCTTCTTCTTCTCCCTCCATCTACTTTCTAATTAATTAATTAATCATTTTAATTAATTAATTTTCACACCAAACCAAGTTAATTAATCATTTTAATTAACTAAAAAAAATATTTTCTTAATCACTCACAAGTTAATTAATTAATTAATCTTTTTAATTAATTAATTACCTTTTTTTAAAAAAATTAAATAAAAAAATCTTTTTTACTCATCCACTATTTTAATTAATTAATTAATCATTTTAATTAATTAATTCCCTCACCAATCATTTCCTTTAATCATTTTAACCAATCTATAAACCCCTCCACTTAATCGTGGAATGAATTACATGGGTTTTGATCCTTATTCAACGGGATACGTAGGCATGTTTGGAATTCAAATCCAAACTTCAAATTCAATTTTTTTAATTAAATTTATTTTCCATTTTTTCTTCAATGTAATCAATTATCCTTTTTATGATATTTGTAAGGGAATATGTGGTTTTCCTAGAATCCCATAAGGGCTAGAGAATGCATCCCATTCTTTATCAATGTAATCATTTTAATTAGAATTAAGGAGTGATTATGTGGTTCCCCTAAATCTTTAAGGATTAGAGGGAACACTCTCCTTGATTTGTGAATGTTTATTGTTTCATCAATTTTTATACATTCATGTTATGCCATATTCATGTATTGTATCTGTAATAAATGTCATTCATGAAATCAAAATTTCAAGTTAAATTAAACTTAAGAGCCGAATTTAGATTATTTAAAATAAAAAATCTAGTTCTCGAACTCAACCTAGTTCGAAGACTAGTGATTTTTATCCTTGGGCAAATTAGTGAATTGGAGTCAATTTAAGTTTTTTTCTTAATATTTTTCTAATCAAATAAAATTAAGATGGCAACTCCTAAAATCATTTTCAAAATCAACCAATATGAACCTGAGAGTTTTATCGTGAGTCTAAATCCGAATGAGCATTCTGGTTTCCTCCAATGGACTGGCCCGGTGCTCGGGCGAAGCCTCACAGCTAGTGACTCCACTGAGGATTAGCTGCCACCTTTTTTTTTAAAAAGGAAAATAAGTGGATTACTATTTGGTTAAGGAAAAAATTTTCCAAAATAATCTCTATTTGGCTCATTAAATATAATTTAACTTTCATGCATCACTTTGCATAATAAATGCTCCTTGTCTAACCTTAGCTTTAGGAAAACTTTTGAATGGCGAGTAACATTGGCTCGACAACTCTCTTTAAGTATGTTGGGAGATAGCAAAAACATTCCACCCCGCAATGAATCCCCAATCATTTCGGTAGTATAATCAGCAATCAGTACTATTGAACCCACGCGAGGCTCTTTGCCTCACATATGGTTAGGTATATCGATGTTGTAGTGGGACAGGAACCCTTAATCAAGCCACCCTCCACCCTTATACATGTAGTTGCCTTAGTGTTAACCCTAGGTTCTATGTACCATAATAATGGAGATATTTGTACATATAACCATGAAACCTTTTTTGGCATGTATTATGACATCACCATACATACACAGTAAGATAAACTCAATAAAGTAACATCTCAAAACCTTACACTAGTGGTCCGTTACCCTAGATATCCTACATACTCACTCTGTCAACATGTAAACTCGGTGACCAACCATGTGGAGGGAATCCTTTTCCCAACACACTTTCACATTCATACTACTTTTTCCTTTATAATTCTGTATTCTTACCCACTTTTTTCTATCTATTTTCTATTCAAGATATTAATGGCCAACACATCTAGTCCCTTTGACTAAGATGCAATGTGCACCTTTTTTCACTAATCTCCTCAAAAAACAAGAGAAAACTTTTCAAACTGCACTCACCACTGCCCTTAAGGCCCAAGTTGACAGCTTCACCAATGCTCTCAATGTCTAGTCTACTACTTTCGCTAGTGCCCTCAATTCTCAATGCCAATCCATCATCAATGAGGTCAAGGAAATTACTAATGCCACCATCGCTCCTTCTTTTGCTCAACCTACTTCTGCCCAAGCTAAAACCAGCCATGCCCCTACTTTCACTCCCTCTATTATCGATCTCACCGATAAAGGGAAAGCCCCCGAAATACCTACCTCTCCTCCTTTGGATATGAATGCCACTACTACTCCCACTATGAATCCTTTTCAAAGTGGAGATTTCTCCAGCTTTCCAAAGCCAAAAGATTGATGGAAAAGTTTGAAATCCTAGAATGATCCATCAAAAATATCAAAAGGCATGAGGACATGATAGATGTTGATTCCCTTGGTCTCTTTCCAAACGCTAAGGTTTTGCCCAAATTCAAAATGCCTATGATGGATAAATTTAATGGCACGACTTGCCCCAAGACCCACCTTAAGATATATATCGGTGCCATGAGACTCTTTGGTATGGATGATAAGCTCCTTACTCAATTATTCCAATAGTTATTGACTGGAGTTGCTGTTAAATGGTTACTAGATCTGGACCAAAATCATAACAAAACTTGAGATGACATCAGTAATGCTTTTGTCAAGCAATACCATTATAATATTAAGGTGGATATCACTTGATGAGATCTATAAACTACTAAATAAGGCCAAAGAGAGTCCTTCACTGCTTTCCTTACAAGGAAGAGGGCAAAAGCAGCCTAAATGGTAAACCATCCATCTGAGAAAGAACAAATCAACATTATCATGAAGAACCTCCTTCCCTAGTACCAAATTCACTTGCAAACCCAGTATCTCCTAGACTTCAAGGCTCTCATTGCTACAGCTTCTAAAATTAAGGGTTTAATTTAGTCTGGCCAAATCAAAGATGAATCCTCAGGTTCAAGATACCCTAAGAACACCAATTTCACCTCTAGCACTACTCATTCGACCCCCCATAAGGGAGGAGAAATCAGTACTATCTCCTTCCATCAACCAATGAGATTAGAAAGAAGAAGTTTCTTAGAATTGGGAATGCCTTTGAGCACTGTCTACAAGAAAGCCCTAGAAGCCCATCTCGTCAAACCCTTAAAGCCAAGACCATTCCCAAATCCTTTGCCCAAGAACTATAATGCTAATGAGTGATGTGATTATCACCAAGAACCTGGGCATAAAACGAATTCTTGTAAAGCTCTAAGGAATTGAATCCAGGACCTAATAAACAGTGGAGACATCATTAGTCCAAGGGCTAAACCCAATATCACCATAAATCCTTTGCCTAACCACTAGCCAATGTCAACTTTATTTCTTTTGATGAACCAATGTTTGATCCTCTCTCCCTCATCTACCCCACTTCAAGTTATTATTATATACTTGATCTAAATGACTTTGTCACTGAAGTCAATACAATCACTTGGAGTGGAAGAGTTCTCCCACTATCTCCACAGCCCACGGACTGAAACCTAGTAAGTCATGACGTCCCTCCTCCTGTTAAAAAATTAAAACCCCATAATGAACCTAAGGAGGACCCCATTCTCAAGCAATTAAAGAAAACCCAAGCAAACATATCAATATAGAGCCTCATCCAGTCCTCTTACCTTTATCGCCAAGCTCTTTGCAAGGCCTTGAATCAATGTCAGGCTCCTATTGACATCTCACCTGAGACCCTCATGGCATCTTTAACCAACATTGCCAGATCCATAACCATTTATTTCGGTGATTACGATATCCCTTATAGAGAGGAAAGCCACAACCATGCTCTTTATATCATGGTGATGACCCGAGGCAAAATTGTGCTTATGGTATTGGTAGACAATAGGTCCACTCTGAACATATGTCCATTAAAGGTGGCCAGCTGCCTAGGATTAGAGGCTTCAAATTTTATCCCATAGGACTAAGTGGTGAGAGCATACGATAACACTAAGAGGAAAGTTTTAGGAGTAGCAAACCTTAATGTCATAGTTAGACTAATGACAATGCCAATCGCATTTCAAATGATTGATGTCCCGGCCTGTTTCAACTTACTACTTGGTAAGCCATGGATCCACCAAGTGAAAGTAGTCCCTTCCTCCCTATAGCAGAAGTTGAAGTTTCCCCATGGTACAAATATCATAACCATCTGAGTTGATGTACATGAGAAGAGTGACATTCCAAGCTTTGTGCCAATTTTGGAAATCAAGCCTGAACCCTCTACCATTCCTCTGTCGGCTTCTCATTTGACACTATCTAGTTCATTCAAAGGGAAGGTAAAGAGTTTGTTCCTTTTGACTTTGATCCATATAGTAACGTGGCAGTAGCTAACATGATGAAGAAAATGGATTATTTTCTAAGTTTGGAACTTGGAAGAAACCAGCAAGGGATTGCCCAATTTCCTGAGTATTCCATTACCACTCCTCCTTTCGGTCTTAGCTATGCACCAAAACCTGAAGATATTGTAGAGTTAGTGGAAAGAGCCAAATTGAGAGCCAAGGCCAAAAGGCAAGGTGAGACTTATGATTGGTTTATGTGCCCCTATTTCAAAACTCTTAATGGGTATTTTGTGAAAGAGGGAGAAGATTTCCCCTACTATGGCTTTCCCGAACCATGGTTTTGTCCTATTTCTAAGAAACAAATCCCTGGTTTTGAAATTTTCTTTAATATTAGGCTCAATCTAGAGGAATGCAAGCCCATTTATCAATTGGAAGAGGATTGGGAAGCAAGCATAGAGCCCTCTTTTTTTGAGACCATCCACATAATCACCAACTACCAAGAACTTGATCCCACCAAGCTCATTCAACCATCCCAAGCACCATTGAATAACTGGTATTTCGAGAAGAGCATTGGTCCCGTTGTATCCTCATTCGAGTCCTCTGAGTCCAAGTCTGAGTTTGAGTCTCCTGAGTCTAAGTCCAAGTCCCTTGAGTATGAATGTGAGTCTATAATTTTGTAACTTGTCTCCCAGGCTTGTCCTTTCAAAATGATGTAACCTATAATGATGGGACCTTTGTCTTCAATAAAGTGAATAAGTTTTCTATTTACTTTCCTGACTCTCTATGCTTTGCATCCACTGACTCATCATTAAATGAGAAATCTGAAAAAGAAAAAGAAAGCAAAAAAAGAAATAAAAATTGAAAAAGGCAAAGAACCAATCAATTATGGCACAAAGGAGAATCCTAAAATTACATACATTTCATCCGTATATTCTGACCCATAGGCATTGGTTGAAAAAATTTGTAAGTTCTTAGATTGTTTTGCGTGAGAGCCCAAGGACATGGTAGGGCTAGATCCGAGCATAGCAGTTCACAAGATCCCTACTTACAAGTATGTGAAGCCTGTAAAGTAGAAGCTGAGAAGAATGAAGGCATAATGGTCTCTAAAGATCAAGGAGAAGGTAACCAAGTTGTAAATAATGGAATTATTAAACCGATCACTTACCCCTCATGGTTAGCCAACATAGTACCTATTCCCAAGAAGGATGGAAAGGTTCAAATATGTGTTAATTATAGGGATCTCAACCAAACCTGCCCAAAGGATGATTTCCCTTTACCTTTGTGAGGCCTCGCCTGAGCACTGGTCCGATCCATCAAGTGGGATCGAAATGCTTATTTGGGTTTGAACTCATGATGGAACCCTCAAGTTCAGATTAGTTAATTTTTGAAAAGAGTCGCCACCTTAATTTTATTTTATTTGGGAAAAGATTAAGGGAAAAATCCAATTTGACTCCAATTAATATCCCAGAGGAAAAAAATTACTAGCCTTAAAACCAAAGAGGATTCGGGGACTAGGTTTTTAGTTTATTTAGAAAAATGATTAGTTTGGCAAATTTAATACAAAATGACTTAAAATGAATTTCATGAATAATTTACAAAATGCATGAACAATTATATAATGCATGAATAAACAAATAGACAAACATTCATTCAAAGAGATAAAAGTAAATAAAGTAAAGGAATTAACTTTATAATTCAAAACCAAAATAGGAGATACTTCCTCTAAGCCTTATGGGTTCTAGGGAAGTCACACATTCTCCAAAATTATTCTAAAGCAATTATCAAAGAAAAATACTATAAAAGAAAGACAAAATCAATATAATAAAGAAAACAAACTAAAAGCAAATATCGCAAAGAAAAGAAATAATTCATAAAAGAATATACAAGAGAAAGGTTATATTTTATTAAATTGGATTTGATACTTTAAACAAGCAAGCCTATGTATCCCTTTGAATAGGAATCAAAATCCACGTAGATCACCCTTTTTGCGAAGGGGTTAGTTCAGCCTAGCTATTTTATCATGTTTCAATTCATTTATTGAAAGGTGGGTTGATTGATTAAACCAGATTGATTACTAAGTTGTTAATTAGGTCAAGTTTTAATTAACAAGTTGATACAACAATTTAAATTGTTAACCTAGTTGACTAAATCAGATTCTAATCAACATGCCTCAAAATAACGAAAGAAAGCGACAAAACATGCCAAGTAAAGAAACCATAAATGAAAAGAATAAACTAAGCAATCCTAAGAAAATGAAACAAAACAAAAATAACAAAAGAAGAAAATAAACACTAAAACAAAACAAAATAAGAAAACAAGAAACTAATTACCTTATGAAGATGAAACTTGAGGATGTAGGGCAGATGAAGCGGATGACCGGATCACAATTTCACCTTTTTGGCTCAGCAGAATGACAACCTTAGAACAGGGACTTGGACAGCATTATTGGGACCTCTTCAGACTGATTTAAAGAGAGCTCCCTCAAAACGACCACCCTAACAAAATAAAATAAAATTTTAAACTAAAAGTTCATTTTTTCAGACTAAACCTTAAAAAATGTTGATTGCTTTGAAATCAATTAGTTTGATTAAGCAATTCTAAGTGTGGAAATGAGGTAGGTAGGTAGTGCTTTTATAGGGAAAGGATTAGGAGCAGAAATAGCAAGTTTCAGATGTGGGATTCACTTCCCAATGCACAAAATCGTACAAGAAGCCTCGAAAATCGCACATAAGGTGGGTCGGCACACGGTAACTGCACAGAACCTGTGAGGTACTGCACAAAAGCTATGTGGTTCCACAAAGCCTCTATGCAGTACCATATAGAGTCTGTGCGGACACGGACTGCCCTGTGCAGTTCGTATGGCCCACATAATCCCTTTTCACTCCATTTTGACCTGTTTCAAATCCGATTTAAGTCCAGTTTGATTCTATAGGTTCGTAATTGAGTACCAATTGTCTGGAGGTGCAAATTTAAGGGTTCACAACCTTATATTGATTTGCTTGTGGACTGTATAGCTAGTGCATCAGTGGTCTCCTTGACTGGTCTCTATACAGGCTATAACTAAATCTAAGTCTTCACTCCTGATAAGGAAAAGACATCCTTTGTGATAGAATGGGGTACTATCAGGCAATGCCTTTTGGTTTGAAGAATGCCGGGGCAACTTATCAAAGAATGGCCACTACTATATTCCACGACATGATGCATAAAGATGTCGAGTTATACGTGGATGATATGGTTATAAAGTTTGGAACTCCTGAAGGTCATTTCAAAGCTCTAGACTAATTCTTCACTAGGCTTAGATAGTACAACCTCAAGTTGAACCCAGCTAAATGCCTTTTCGATGCCTCTTCAAGTATATTTCTAGGGCACCTAATCAGCCAAAGAGGTATAGAAGTAGATCTAGCTAAGTCAAAGGCAATTATGGAAATGCCTCTCACTAAAACTGAAAAGGAGATTAGAGGTTTCCTATGTCGCCTACAGTATATCAGCCATTTCATTGCACAACTAGCAAATACCTATGGGCCGATTTTCAAACTACTAAGGAAATGAGCTTCTAAGTAGTGGAATCAAGAATACTAAGAAGCCTTTGATAGAATAAAGCAATACCTCCTGAACCTGCCAATATTGCAACCTCCAAGGCTAGGTCAGCTATTGTTGCTCTATTTATCAGTAACTTTAGAAGCTTTAGGTGCAATGCTTGCCCAAAATACCCCAGACTCATACAAAAAGAATGCCATTTACTATTTAAGCAAACATATGCTGGCACATAAGCTTAGGTATAACTAAATCAAGCAATTATGCTTAGCCTTGGTTTGGGTATGCCACAAGCTCCAGCACTACCTATGCTCACACACAACCCATGTGCTAGTTGACAGGAACCCCTTAAAATTCTTTATGGAGAGGGTGATTCTTTATAGCAAGATGGCATGGTGGATGGCAGTTCTCGAGGCATTTGACCTAAAGTACGTCCCAAGAAAAGTAGTTAAAGGAAGCATAATTGCTAATCAACTGGCTATTGCCCCTGTGGAAGGAGAAGTATTTGAGCCTGAATTTCCTCATGAGGACATCTTGACTATAGATCCTAAAGTATGGAAATTATTCTTTAATGATGCCTCCAATAGTAAAGGCTACGAAGCTAGCATAGTTCTAGTTACCCATAAAGGAGATCATTTGCTTATAGTGATCAAGCTAGCATTCGAGGTAACCAATAATAAAGCAGAATATAAGGCATAGATGATTGGTCTAGAGGTGGCCATAAACATGAGAATAGACTACTTGGAGGTCTATGGTGATTCTATTCTCATTGTTTCCCAAGCTCTCGGTAAGTGGAAAATTAGAAAAGAGCATTTGTTTCCTTACCATCAACACTTGAATGATTTAGCTGAGAATTTTCATGAACTTTCATTTCACTACCTGCCAAGGGCAAAGAACCAATTTGCCGATGCTCTAGCCACCTTAGCCTCAATGCTAGACATGAGCGATAATGAGATACATAGGCTTGTCATCATCGAAGTAAAATGGCACCTGGATATTGTACCATGTGCATGAATCTTCAGCTGGCTGATGCCAAGCCCTAGTTTTAAGACATTCTCAATTACATCCAGAATGGTAAGTATCTAGAAAGAGCCTCAAAAGTATATTGGAGGACCCTAAGGCAGCTATATATTGGTTTTATACCTAATGGTGATGTGTTGTATGAAAGAGCCTAGGATTACATCCATTTGCGATGTGTGACTAAAGAAGAAGCCCAACAAATTATGGGGTGGGTCCATGGCGAAGAAGAAGGCCCGTAAATGAATGGTGTAGCTTTGGCATAAAAATAATGAATATGGGCTACTTTTGGCTGACCATGAACAAGGACTGTGCAAAGTATGTGTAGAAATGTCATAAATGTTAGATCTTTGCCAAGCTCCAACATCGACCCCCTATTCCTCTGAATATGATAGCAACACCATGGCCTTCTGCTACCTGAGGCATAGATGTCATTGGGAGGATATCCCCAAAGTCTTCCAGTGGACATGACTACATCCTGGTGGCCATAGACTACTTTACAAAATGGATTGAAGCAGCATCGTATCAAGTCCTAAACACAAAGAAGGTGGCACACTTCATTCAAACCAATATCCTTTATCGGTTTGGAATCCCCTTTAAAATAATAATGGATAATGGCTCCCATTTTCAAAGGGAAGTAGTCTGCTTACTACGGACGAAAAAGATTCAACATCACCGCTCTTCTCTTTATTGACCACAGACTAATGTATAGTTGAGGCTGCCAATAAGACCATTAAGACTATCTTGTAGAAAGTTATTGAGAAGCATAGAGACTAGCATAAATGGCCACCTGCTACTTTATGGGGATATAGAACTACCATTCGTACTCCGACAAGGGCAACCCCATATGCTTGAGTCTATGAGATGGAGGTTGTCCTTCCTATTAAGATGCAAATTCAATATGCTAGAGTAATGAGGGAAAGCTAGTTGAGCGAAGCACGAGCAACTGAATGCCATTGATGAGAAAAGAATGGATGCCATGTGTAAAATCCAGGGCTACCAATATAGGTTAGCTCGACATTTTAATAAGAAGGTAAAGGATAGGGGCCTAAAGGAAGGGAATTTGGTTCTGAAAGATATTAGGGCCCTAGTTCATGACCCAAGCGGAAAGTGCAAACCAAACTGGGCCGGCCCATATATACTCAAGAAGATCTTATCTGGCGGAGGTGCCATTCTTGCGGATGTGGACAAAATGAGTTCTCCAATCCCTGCAATCTGGATCAACTGAAAAGATATTTTGTCTAAAGACTACATCTGCACTCTTCTTGTCTATTTTTTTGTTTAAAGCAATGTAATTAGAACTACATGGACTTGATTCTCCATGAAAGATAACAAAAATGATGATGATAACTGTAAAAGTTACATAGGCAGCCCAACTCAGGTGTGTTCCAAAGCACAATATAAAAGTATTTTGTTTGCATCACAATTTCATCTCCTCTGTGCCTAATACATCATTTGGTTCTTTTGTCTAATAATAATAATAATAAAAGAAAAAAAATGCTCGCTAAGTTGAAAAACCAAAAAGGCGACTTAGGTAAAAATTAGAGCAAAAGTAAAGGTGTCTCATATAATAATGATCAGATTTTACAAAAGCATACAATCCATCATCACAAAAAGGATAGCCTTTATCTATACCTATGGCTTGTCTTATGGTCATGTCAGCTTACAGGAGTGTATAAAATAGAAACCTGCAGTTAGTGTCAGAACAACCACCAAAAAATAGGTAGACAACTACCTTTACCTAGTCAACCCTCTTTCTCCTCATTGGATGGACATCTCTCTCAAAATAGGTAGACAACTACCTGTACCTAGTCAACCCTCCTCCTCCTCCTCCTCCTAGGATGAGCATCTCCCTTGGAATCAGATCCTGTCACTATCTCCTCAATCATTACACCTCTGATCCTAGTCTCTGTGTCCTCCTCTGTAACATCAGTAGTCAAAGCACTTGTAATACCATAATTGCTCCCTTCAGTAGTGCCTAAAACTCTCTTCTAAGAGTTAGTAACCCCTAAACTACTCACTACAGTTGTCCTTTGAGTCAAAGTCGATATAGCTGGAGTCTTTCTATATATTTTAGCAACAATAGTCCTCCTCTGTGCACTCATAGCTGTGATCCTCCTCTATGCGACCAAAGTAGTGTCACCCTAGCATCTAACTATAGTGACAGTACTCCGAGTCACCTTTACTATGGTCTGAGTCACCACCGTAGCCTATAGAGTCAGTCTCCCTGTGGAACCTCTAGTCTCTCTCTCAAGTCGGGTCACCTCCTCTGCCTAGGTAGCAGTCCCTTAGTCGCTAGTACCTTTGGCAATTGCCTCCTCCATCTCATCACTCTCAGTCTCCCTAAGTAATAAAGCCTTTTGCTCTCTCTTGACTGGCTAGATTGTCTTAATCAACCAACTATGGTGCCTCTCAGTAGTGCCAAAACTGACCTCTAGTTTCACTGCATGAAAGCTGCTCATTCACCCTCCTTTGATGGCTCTGGCGATGGGAGTTATAATCTGCACAGACTCTAAAAAGGGCACAACTAGGGGCACATCATGACTCTAACCCATCTACTTTAAGACTCTCGTACATTGGTAGAATGATGTCTATGCCAGACCAAGTAGACAGACCACCTAGTACCCATGGCTCATAGTCATGAAAGACCTAATCCCATACTATGGGCAATGCCAGAGTATGTCCTCTGGGATAAGCTCTAGGAGCCATCCAATCCACTCTTAGATTGATCCTTGCCTCACTAAGATGGGCCACATTTGATATTGAATGGTTGTTTACAGACTTCTAGCCAGAGCAGCAACCACCCTCAAGTGGCCCATTAACCATACCTACAAAATAGGCCAAAAATTAAATTTAGACATGCATAAAATATCCATCCTAGAAAGGATAAAAACTGACAAATTTCTTTCTCTAACTTGAAGGACTACTGGAGATACAGTCCATCTCTCTAAGCCCTGAATACAACAGTCGAGACTCAACAGTGTCTCAGCCAACATGGCCCCAATAATGGAGTGACCCTACTCTATCTGTAATACTAAACCTGCTGCTATGGCATCTCCAACTAATGGGCCTGGGAAATAAATATCCAACCGTTAGGCAGAAAATCAAGCCTCGTATCCTAAGCCTCTATATCCCTGCATCACCTTGGTTGCCAAGATCATGAAACTCCTCGATAACAATAATCATATTCACTTGCCCCTCTATCACCATCCAACTGGCTGTGTCATCCGGTGAGCTAAAAATTCCTAAAAAATCCTATAGTGCCCAACTCTAAACTTAGGCACTACTAAGACCTCTAGATCACTGTCAAGTATGGCACAAAACTCCTCAAATATGGGGCATAGCTCCTTTATACCCACACCAAACTAAAAAACTCAGGCTACTGGATCCCAAAACTAAAAACACGCTTGCAAGAAATCCCAATCTACTCGAACCCCTCTCAAGGCTACCATCGTCGCAATCCTATATCTACCTAAATTTATTCTATCTACTTTGTTGAGTTTTCTTGTCCACATATGTATATAATGATTGAAATATGGCTCCATGAGAAAAAGAAGTGAAAAAGAATAAGAAAGAGTGAAAAATCGAGCAAAATAAGAGAAAGTCGATAGACGAGTAGAGTTTTGGCTCTCAAATTAAAAGAAATAGAGGAATCTGCCTTTTGAATAGCTGCCCATATATAGGCTTCAAAATGTCAATATCAGAAAGTATTGAAAAGCTGCAACCAATGGATCTGCCATAAAACCCTGGTGCGGCATTATAGGTTATCTATACGTCGCTGCAGGTCATCTGTGTGGCGCTATATTTGAGTTTTATAGCTGACCACATTTAGCCTATGTGGCACTACACAAGCCTGGTGCTGCACCGCACATGCTCCACGCATCATAGCCCTTTGCGATGCCCTAACATTTATCCTCTGGTGCTAGAATTGTGATCCTGTACCCTTCAATGCAAAAGATAAATAATCTTTTTTTTCTCATTGGAGCAAAAAATCTAAAAGATTAATATCTTCTTAGGACCACAGATATATATATAAAAAAGAAAAAGAGAAAAGAGAAGAAAAGAGAGAAAAATGGAGTCGGTAGAAGTCAAGGCATGCATACATCACATTTCATTCATTCTTGGTTGACACCCATATGCATCCATAGCACAAACATACATGATAGGATAGGAAGCATTGGAAGATTACATAGAGTCATAACAAACATAACATAAGCATAGCATATGAATATATCCATACATAGAAGTCACTAGTGAAAGAGCACTACTTCCCACCAAGGGGAACAAGTGACACAGCTACTTGAGAAAGTTACATAAAAAGAAAAGTATAGTAAAAGTTAGAGCCAGCATCATAGCTGCCAAATCAATGGTGCCTTTCTCTCCTAAGTCTCTAAGGAGCATCCTTATCACCGGCCTCGCGAGCATCAGTAATATCCAAACATGTCATCATCCCACCAAGGGCGGCCTCCATCCTGTAGGAAACTCTATAAGTTTGGCAAATGAAACCCCTAGGTACCTGATGCAAATGAGATGTCAAGAACTTTGGGTACAAGTGAATATAAATACTACCCCTACATGAGGATCATTTCTGAATATAGGACAAAATCATGCATTAACATTGTTAGGAATGTCTCACACATCTAGATGGACAATGGCAGGCAGTTGCCACATCCTGATTGAGCCATCTACCTATGAACCCTTAAATTTGCCCCTCCAAACAACTAGCACTTGATTATGAACTCATAAAATAAAATCGGGCTTAAATTGAATAAAAAATGGTCAAGAACAGAGTAAAAAAGGGGTACGGACCCACGAGGACCACACAGGGCAGTCTGTGACCGCATAGAGCCTTTGTAGAACTACACAAAGCTTAAGTAGAATTGCAAAGGCACCGCATAAGTCCTGTGCCCCATTTGCCGCGTGCGTTTTGCATGGTCTAGAAGCCTCCATGTGTGGTTCCCAAAGCCTCTTATGTGGTTTCCTGCCTAGGGAAGTGAATCTCACATCAAAAGTTCACCATTTTTACTCCCAACTCTCTCCCTATAAAAGCTACACCTCCTTACCTTATTTTCACACTCAGAATTGCTTAATCAAACTAATTGATTTCAAAGCAATCAACATTTTTTAAGGTTTGGTCCGAAAGAAACGAACTTTTAGTTTAAATTTTTATTTGGGTGGTCGTTTCAAGGTAACTTTCTTCAAATCAGTCTGATAAGGTATCGAATACACCGTCTGAGTTGTCGTTCGAAGGTTGTCATTTCGCTAAGCCAAAAAGGTGGAATTACGTTTTGGTCATCTGCTTTATCCGCCCAACGTCCTCAAGTCTCGTTAGATATTTATTTTCTTCTTTTGTTTTGTTTGTTTTGTTTTGTTATTTTTCCTTAGGATTGCTTAGATTGTTCTCTTCATTTATTATTTCTTTACTCTACATGTTTTATCGTTTTCTCTCATTATTTTGAGGCATATTGATTAGAGTTTGATTTAGTCAACTAGATAAACAATTTGAATTATTGCATCAACTTGTTAATTAAAACTTGACCTAATTAACAACTCGATAATCAATCAATCTGATTTAATCAATCAACCCACCTTTCAATTAATGAACTGAAACATGATAAATGACTAGGCGAAACTAACCCCTTCGCAAGAAGGGTGAACCATGTAGATTTTGATTCTCATTCAAAGGGATACATAGGCTTGCTTGTTTAAAGCATCAAATCCAATTTAAATAAGAAATAATCCTTCTCTTGTATATTCTTTTATGAATTAGTTCTTTTTTTTTTATGCTATTTGTTTTTAGTTTGTTTTCTATATTATGATGTTGGCTTTATTTCTCTTTTTCTTTATTTGTTACTTTGGAATTATTTTGGGGAATGTGTGACTTCCCTATAACCCATAAGGGCTAAAGGAAGTATCCCCTATTTTGGTTTTAAATTGTAAATTAATTCCGTTATTTTATTGCTTTACTATTCCGCTTAGAATGAATGTTTATTTATTTGTTTATTCATACATTATATAATTATTCATGCATTATGTAAATTATTTATGAAATTTATTTTAAGTCATTTTATATTAAAATTGCCAAACTAATTTTCTTAAAATAAACTGAAAACCTAGTCCCTGAATCCTCTTTGGTTTTGAGGCTAATGATCTTCTCTTTTGGGATATTAGTTAGAGGCAAATTGGGGTTTTCCCTTAATCTTTTTCCAAATAAAATAAAATTAAAGTGGCAACTTTTTTCAAAATCAACCAATCTGAACCTGAGGGTTCCATTGTGAGTTCGAACCCAAATGAGCATTTTGATTCCCTTTAATGGATCGAACAGTTGCTCGGGTGAGGCCTTACAGCTAGCGACTCCACTGGGGACCACCTTCTTTTTAACAAAAGAAATAAGAGGACTACTAATTAGTTTAAATCAAGGTTTGGCACTTTTAATACATAAATGACTTTCATGCATCATTTGCATTGGCTCTTTACCTTTCAAACTAGATTTCTTAGGAAAACAATGATAGAAAGTAACATCAAGTGGGTAACCCTTTTTGGGTGTATTCGCTAATAGTGAAATCATCCACCTCGCGACGAATCCTTTAATCCTTTCAAAGGTGTAATGAGCATGCACGTACTATTGGACCCAAGGCTCATTGACTTACATATGGTTAGGTATATCACTGTTTTAGTGTGATGGATACCCTGTACATGCTATCCTTACCCTTTCATGTATTGAACCTAGATCTTGACCTTAGGTTGTATGTACCATAATTAAAACCTTCATCTTTGCATTCTTATGAAATATTTTCACCATGCATATCATACATCCATATTGTATAACAAAACATGCATTTATCTTTAGTCTTAGTTATACCTTGAACCGAAGAAGGGTCAAATACTCACTTTTCACTTCTATCTAAACACCTTCACTTCTAAACCTTAAACACTCTCACCTCTATCTTAATCACCTTTGCCCTCACAAACCTTAAGCCATCACCCTAAACCTTACCCCATTACCTTAGCCTTTAACCTAAACACTAATACCTTGAGCCCAATACCCTTGACCTAACACACTATCATAAGCCCAATATCTTTGGCTCAACACACTACCCTAAGCCCAATACCTTTGGCCCAACACACTATCTTAAGTCCAGTACCTTTAGTCTAACCCGATACCTTAAGCTTAAGACCTTAACCTACGCAACCTTAGAAAATCCTCAAGAGCCCAAAAATAATTAGCTCACAACATCAAAGGGAGTCTTTTTCCTTAAAGTTTACATGCCCATATTCTTGCTTCTTCCCTAAGCACTTACCTTAATTCTTTGATTTGGTTCATAAGGTACCAAATGGCCAACTAGGTTAACATGGATGCCTTGACCATACTTATGACTAGCCTTCTTAAGAAGCATGAAAAGCATTTTCAAGCTATCCTAGCTACTCAACATATCCAATTTGAAGAAAACATGAAGGAACAAAGGTAAGCCATTATTGAAAAAGTTTGAGCCTTGATTAACCAAGCAAACCTCAATAATCTCAACCACAATTTAAACTAGACCTTTCTTGGGAAATCAACCAATACTCAAGCCCTAAACACCAGTACCCACTCTAGATCTTCCTCTCTCCTAAATCCTTTTCAAGGTGAGGAAGTTTTCTCTCAGGATACTAAATTGCTTATGGATAAACTTGAAGCTATGGAGAAAACCATCAAATCCCTAAAGCACCATAATGACTTAATTTATATGGATAGCTTGATCTTGTTCCATGATGCTAAGCTTCCTCTAAATTCAAAATGCCTGAGTTGGATAGATATGATGGAACCACGTGTCCCAAAACTCATCTAAAGATGTATATAGGAGTAATGAAACCTATGGGACTTAGCGATGAGCTCTTTGCTCAAATGTTTCAAGAATTGCTAACCAGAGCTGCTAGGAGATGGTTTCTTTTACTAGACAAGAGCCAAAAAAGAACATGGGATGATATTTGTTATGTCTTTGTTAGACAGTATCATTACAACACTAAAGTAGATATCACTAGGCATGATTTGGAAGCCACAAAGCAACTTCCAGATGTGTCATTCTCTATGTTCCTTACAATGTGGAGAGCTAAAGCTGCTCAAATGGTAAACAAGCCAACCAAGCAAATACAAGTGGATATCGTTGTCAAGAATCTACTTTCGATCGATCGAGCCCACTTGTTAATACAATACCTATCCACCTTCAGATTTTTTGTTGCAACTGCATTAAAGGTTAAAGATTGCATCCAAAGTAAATCATTTAAAGCTGAATTCCCCACCACTAACCCAAACAGTGATGATGAACCCAAATCCAACTCAACCCCACCTTACCTCAACCTTGAATGGCATAACATGGAGGAGTTCAAGCCTAGCTAATTTGACCTGTCTGAGATTGAATTCCAACTCTAAGTTTAAGTTTGAGCCCAAGCCTCAAAGTCTAAGTTTAAGTTTGAGTTAGAGTCTATCATTTTATTTTATTTTATTTTTTGTATTTTGTCGACTATGTCAGTCCCCTTTTTGTTATCTTATAATAAAGTTTCCTTTATAGTAATGCATCTTTTCTTTTCATTATTTCTTATCTTTCTTGATTTAGTCTGACACGGATGAGCTTTAAAAAAGAAAAAAAAAAGAGAAAAAAGAAAGAGAAAAAAAGAAAATGAAAATGAAGAAAAGATGGGTAAAAATTAAATCCACCACAATTAGCATAAATCATAATTTGAGTTGCTTTCATTCTCACAAATTAGCAATTGCTTCACTAACTCCTAATCAAAGAAGATCAAGACAGCTAAAGCATAAAGGGCAAATGGAATTACCTACTGCACATCAGGTAATCAAATGATGTACCTCAATAAGGGGTAATAAGTTCAGAGAAGACCTTTGTCAAATCCAAAATTCAAAGGTCAGAGCCCTTCAAAATGAAAAAAGAAAAATAGCAAATCATGGTGGAATATTTTCTCCCAAATTTCATTAATATAAGCTCGCTAAATTGAAAACCCAAAAGGGCAGCTTAAGCAAAAGTTAGAGCTGAGAGAGAGAGAGAGAGAGAGAGCTCATCCAAGTCATCTTCCCTCTTATCTAAAGTTGTCTTCAATCATTCCGTCTCGTCTCATGTCTCTGAAATCATCCTTTCTCACTAGAGGTTCATTCTCTAAGGAAATACTATCTTTTATACCCTTATCCTACAATGGGGGCAAGTCTTCCTTGGTTGTTATCTACTGTCAATCTGTCCCATTACTTAGCTCAAAGAGCTAAGGCACAATCCCTCACATTTTGCACTTTCATATTCTTATCTCTCATTTGGGAACATGATTCCCAAGTTATCTTATTCCACTAGCCCTTTGGCCATTCCTAAGGGCTCTTTGTTTTAGCCAATGCAGTCAGTGTGTCATCAAGTCAAACCAATTAAATGTCACTCCAAGAGTCTCTTCAATCTCAAACAACAAGAAAAGCTTGACTTGCTCTTTTCCATAATTCATGCTATAAAAAGCAAAACCATACAACCTCTATGATTCTTTTTAAAAATTTTTGCCTACCTTCAAGCCATTCTCGAAACTTTCCATCCTAAGCTTCATTGGCAAATCATGCCTTCATTTCAAGTTTGAGCCACAAACCACCCTTTTTTTTTGGGCAAAATATCATCATAGGCAGAATTTAAAATTCTAAGTCTTTCAAGACTCATCATCTTTGAATCTGGTTGAGACATATCTCCCAAAGCCTATCATCCTCAAGTTGATTAAGAATGACTCGAACCAGTCAAAGCCCATCTCATGCCTTTTTGACAAACATTTCATTATCCTTGAAAGATTAAGCCTCATTGGCAAAACACATAATCTCTGAGATCAAAGTCTCTTAAGGCCTGCAAACCATTCTAATGCAACTAGGTCAAAAGGCAAATCTTTAACCATGAACATGTGATACCATTATAACCAAAAGCCTTTATCACGAAGTACAAACTAAGAAGCCTTCATCATGAAGCCCCTTATAGACACAGTATTTTGACTAGTAATTTTTTTAAATTGTTGAAATTTTTGTCAAATTAAGTGATTATTTTAATTTTGACAATTTTATATAATTTTTAAATTTTTCTTTAATTTTTATCTTAAAATATAAAATTTTCATATTTTATTCATTTTATAAAGTGAAATTATATATATATTTTTATCAACGAAAAGGGTTAAATGTTAATTTTGAAAGTATATAGTTTAAAAGTTAATTTTTCTTTTTATGCAGTATAAATCTTTATTTATTTATTTTCTTGATATATTAATTGAAAATTTGAAAAAAAAAAAAAAAAGAACAGCTCACGCAGATTCCCTCACGCCATTCACCCTCCTTCACTCATTACCAGACACGCCTCTCTTCCCACTCTCATTCTCTGCACAGACACTAATCACACAGAATCCCAACAGACTCCTCCTCTCCTTCTCTGCATAACTCATCACTTCCACCCTCTCTATTCTCTCCTTCATGAATACACATCACACACACGCACCTCCCTCTCTCTGATTCTCTACACAGACGCATCTCCCTGATGCCTCTCTCCCTTCTCAACCTCACCTCTATCACCAACAGAATCCTTTGCTCCATAAACCCTCACTCACACACACACCCACAAGAAGGGACTCTCTCTTCTCTGCCATTTTCATCACACGCACATCGCCTCTCGACTCTCTCTCTCTATGGTGCTAAATTTTTGCAGTTTCAGATCTAATTTTCAATTTTGGGTAAGTTTGTTCTCTTTCTATTCTATTTGATTCATGATTGTGTAAACGGATTTCGGTCCTATTGGTATTTGATAACTTGAAATTGGGTTAGGATTTGATTTCTTAAAGTGCCTTTTGATTTCTTAAGGTTTCAAATGAAATGGGCTTTTTTGTTTTATTCTATGATATTTGGTCTGGTTATAGAGGTTTCAAATCATTTGATTTGTCTCTATTGAAACTCCATTGAAGCTTCTGTTCTAAAGACATGCAAGAAGGGTCTAGTTCGTCTGGGTTTTTGTTTGGTTTCATTTCGGATAATGGATTAAATTATTTATGTTTCAGTCTGGTCATTGGAACTCTATTTGGGTTTGTGCCTAAAACGGAAAAGCTTGGTGTACAGTTTTGGTCATTTGTGCTGCATTGGTTTCAGGTCTAGTTCGTCTGGGTTTTTTTTTAGGTTCTTATTTTGAATTGAAAATAGTTTATTCTCATCAGTGAATCATTGTTAACTGGATTTATTAATTTTGCTTTTTACTGCTATGGTGGATTGAGATTATGTCTGAGTTCCTGTTTGTTTTTGCGTTTGGTATTTGATTTCCTTGAGTTTTTTTTTTATTTTATTTTTTATGTCTGGGTCTATTTTGTCTGATTGGATTTACTTCATGTTTTTGGCTATGTTTATCTTGATCAATAGAAAATTGAATAAAGATCTTGTTTCAATTTTTGAAACGGGAAGAATGATATAAGGGCCTGGTCATAATCTGAGGCAAGTTTGCTTGTATTTCGTTACATTATTGATCTATGATTGGGTTTTAATTATACATTAGGCTTGAGATTTCGGAAATCTTAATATATTCATATGCCTTGTAACTGGATTTTTTTGAATCTGAGGGAGCTTGGGTTTTTGATTGATAATTTATTGTTAATAGTGGTATTCCGTTTCTTTTCTTAACAGTATTAATGTGTTTTCTCTAATTGGCAGGATTGATATTTGGAGTTTTGAGATACTTTTATCTTTAATTTTTACTTTTATTGCACTTTAATTTTCATCTTTATTGCATTATAATGTAACAAAAAATTAATGGATTTTTAATTATATATATATATATATATATATATATATATATATATATATATATATATATATATATATATTGAGTGTTTGTTCTTTTTGGGTAGAGTCTATTGAACGGTAGTGGAATGGAGTGCCATGTCTTATCGTGGATTCCTCTCAACGGAATAAATTTCCCTTTTTTAGAATGAAGTGCCATGCAAAAAAGGGAATGATCTCATTAAAATTATTTTTCTAAAATGAAATTGAATTCAATTTGATGTTTAATTTAGTAAATTGAAATTTTCTTGTTGATTTGGGCTTAAAATTAAATCACCATATTTCATTCCATTTTGTTTAAAAAATAAATGAATAAATAAATACAAAATAAAATGTAATAAAATAAAATGATATTTTAAATAAAAAAGGCTATGATGATAAATATATTAAATACAGAATAAACTAAGTTGAAGTGATTTTTTATTGTGGCATTTTTAAAATGGATGAAATAAAAAGATGAAAAATAGTTTTTCTTTAAAAAAGATAACAACAAAATTAATCCAATTTCACAATTTGTATTTTGACAAAATTTAATTTCAATTAATAATTATAATGCAACAATTGAAATTGCTTCTTAGTGATTTCTAAAAATAATATTTTGAGCCTTCTCTTTTGAAAAATATAATAATAATAGCTTTTCTTATTTTTAATGAAATTTTAGTTGGTTTTTTTTCTTATATTTTCTTTTTTTTATGTTTTGGGTGATGATGAAACCAGACCCGCCGAAACAGAATTTTTTAGGTTGAAGCAACATAAATTTAGGCGTGTCAACTTAGATACGAATAGTTCGATTTGGTTAGATTTAAGATGGCTATCACTTTTTTTTTTCCGTAAAATATTTAAAATTAAAATCATTTTTAAAATCATTTTTTAGCTTAAGTTATTCAATAGCTAATTTCGAATTTCGAATCATTTTATTTGTTTCTTAATTTGAATGCGTCAAATATTCAAGTTGTTTCTTAAGAAATTTTTGAAAAATTTAATAATGTGGGCCCATCGTCTTAAAAAATATATAATTTTATAGATGTTTAAAATCTCATTTCTTTTAATATTTATTTTTATTTTTATTAAAATTAAAAAAAATGCATTTTAAATTAGGAAACTTTTTTTGTTAATTTGTTATTGCTGGATTTATTTTCAATTTAAAGACAATAAAGAGAAGATAAGTTTCAAGATCATTTTTGAAAAGTTTGTAATAAAATTTGTAGTTATCAATTTTGTATCTTTATATGTATTAATAAATTTTATGATCTTTTGTAATTACCAAATATGTAATAAATTCTTTAATATTTTGTATTCCATTAATGTTATTAAATGAGAATTGATATTATTTTTCCAATCAGCTTGCATTTATTTTAATATATTAATATAATAAATTTATAATCACCTTGAGCCCAAATTAAAATTAAAATTTCATTTTCTTAAATTAAGTTCATTTAGGATTCGATTTCTCAAAATAAATAAATAAATAAGTTAATAATTATCATTTTTCATTAAGTAATAATGTTTATGCATTGAATAAATAATAAAAGATAAATATCTCAAGACTAATTTAATATTTTGAAAATTAATGTATAGGGTGTCTAACACTTTCCCTATGCATTTGCAACTCCCGAACTCAAATTTTGGTTTAACAGACCAAAATGATAATTCACTCACTACTGTATTACTTGTGCGATCTGTACACTTGCAAAATACGCATCAAGTTTTTAGCGCCGTTGCCGGGGACTTTTGGAGTAATATTAGCAATAGAGTTAAAGCTAATGATTTAGTTTTTATTTTTATTTGTTATTTAATTTTTGTTTTATTTTTCTGTGCGAAATTCTCTTTTCAGGTATCCTTTTCTGTTTATAACCAGAGCTAGTTCCTCCAATCTACTTGAATTTGATCCAAAGCTAGAGAGAACACTGAGACAAAAGCGAAAGGAGGAACGGGAACTAGCTTTGGTAGGAGAGGTGATAGACCTGGAAGACATTGATTCAGAAGAAGAAGTTGAAATAATGGCAGAAAACCAGCTAAGAAACATGCAAGAATATGCAAGGCCCACTTTTAATAGGGCAGACTTAAGTATACGGAGGCCAACAATTGCTATAATCAACTTTGAAATTAAGCAGAATGTGATACAGATGGTGCGGTAAACTTGCCAATTTGATGGCTTCCCAAATGAAGATCCTAACACTAATCTTGAGAATTTTTTGGAGATTTGTGACACATTTAAGATCAATAATGTCTTAGATGATGCGATTATGTTGCATTTGTTCTCTTTTTCACTCCAGGACAAAGAAGTGGCTTAAGTCTTTCTCAGCCGACACTTTTACTACATAGAATCAATTGGCAGAGAAATTCTTAGAGAAATACTTCTCACCATCCAAGACTACTAAGTTGAGGAACGATATCTCTTCCTTTCTTCAGCAAGATGGTGAGACTCTTTATGATGCATAAGAAAGATTTAAAGACTTGTTAAGGAGGTGTCCACATCATGGCCTTCCACTATGGCTCTAGATTCAAACTTTTTACAACAGTTTTAACTATACAAGCAAGAAATCGATCAATGCGGCAACCAGTGATTCCATCAACAACAAGACACATGAAGAGGCAAGGGACTTGATTGAAGACATGGCTCTCACAAACTATTAGTGGCAAGTCCCTAGAGATCATAGAAGGATTGGAGGGGGTGGTTCACATTAGGTGGACCCAATTGTCACATTGACCACTCAGCTTGAAGTCATGAATAGAAAAATAGATTCCTTGACTACAGCTTCATCTGAAAGACAAGCTTAAGTTATGTTTTGTGATTGGTGTGGGAGAAGACACCAAAGTCAAGAATGCCAAAGTGGCAAAAATTTTACCAAGCCAGAGCAACTAGATTATATGGGAAATGCTTGGAGACATCAGAATAACCCCTACAGCAACACATATAATTTGAGGTGGAGGAATCACCCTAATTTCTCATGGAATAATCAGTTTAACCTAAGATCTCCACCTAGATTTTAGCAGTAGCCTCAATATAAGCAAGCTCCACCTAAGAAGACTTCTTTAGAGGAGATGATGGAGAAATTTATTGAGTCTTCTTACTAGAGACACAAGGCAGCTGAGACGGCACTTAGGAATCAACAGGCCTCCATTCATAATTTAGAGAATTAGATGGGCCAGATTGCCAAAATGCTTAGTGATAGGCCCCAGGGAAGTTTGCCTAGCAATACCAAGGCAAACCTAAAGGGAGCAGCTTAAGGCAATCACCTTAAGAAGTGGCAAGAGCTTAGAAGATGTTGAGAAGCGGAAAGTGATGGTACAAGTTGAGGATGACGAGGCAAATGGAAAGAAAAGTAAAGAAAAGGAAGCAGTCAAGCCCATGCTTATGGTTCCAGAGTACAAGCCTCGCATTCCTTATCCGGTGAGGTTAAGACAAAATCAAACGAATGCTCAATATGGTAAGTTCTTAGAACTCTTGAAGCAATTACATATCAATATTCCTTTGGTAGATGCTCTTCTGCAAATGCCAAAGTATGCAAAATTTTTGAAAGAATTGCTGACCAAAAAGAGAAAACTGGAGGAAGTATCCATGGTCCAATTATCGAAGGAGAGCTCAATGATTATCTAAAAACTACAAGAAAAACTCAAGGACCCAGGGAGTTTTACTATCCCTTGTTTGTTAGGTATTTTACAAATTGATAGAGCTTTAGCAGACCTTGGCGCTAGTGTCAGCATTATGCCCTATAAGGTTTTCAAGAAATTAGGTTTGGGAGAGCCAAAACCAACACATCTGAGTATTCAGTTGGTGGACAAGTCCGTTATATACCATAAGGGTATCATTGAGGATGTGTTGGTTAAGGTTGGTCACTTTATTTTTCCTGTGGATTTTATAGTGTTGGATATGGATGACAACTCTAAGAACTCGCTCATTTTAGGTAGACCTTTCCTAGCCACAGCTAGGGCCATCATTGATGCCAATGATGGTAGGTTGACACTTCGAATGGGTAAGGAGTAGGTTGTCTTCTAAATTCCTAAAATATCTCATCACACACTCACACCAGATGATGTTTATATGATTGATGTTCCTCAAAAGAAATCTTTAGAGTGTGATGTTTTGCAGGAAATTGAGAAGGAAAAAGTTCCTGCTATTGATGGGCCTTTGGTTTATATTGAAGCCAAGAAAATAGAGGAGGCATCTGTGGGAAGAAAAATGAAGACGTTTAAGTTCAGACTAAGTAAGCAAATCAAAAGAAAACGAAAGTCTCTAGCAAACATTTAGGTTTGGCTGTTGAACTCTAAAGCTCTGAATTTTCTTCAGAAGCTAAAACCTAAATGTTGTGGACCTTTCGAGATTGAGAAATTCTTTGCATGTGAGTCAAGTGAGATACTTCAACTTAAAAAGGGTAAATTTCAAAATCATGCAAGAAAAATTAAACTTTTTGAGGTGGGGTGAGCAATTACCCTAAACGTCTAGCTAATATGATGTTAAAAAAGCGCTAGGTGGGAGGCAACCCACTGTTTTAATTAAGTTTTATTTTTCTATTTTTTTTTGTTTAAAAAAAAAAAATCGGGTCACACAATTGGAACCTCAGCCGTGCCTTCAGCCGTGTGATAAGGATAATTAAATTTTTTATGGCAGTAGCATTACACAACTGGGACCACAGCTGAGTCTCTACTCGTGTGATAAGGGAAATTCAACTTTCTTTTGGCCGTAGCATCAAATGGCTAATATCACAGCTGAAGCCCAGGCCGTGTGATGCACCTAAGGAGTAAGTATCATGGCCACGGGTGAAATCCCAACTGTGGGGTCACCCGTGGGCACGGAAAATAAAAGAAAAAAAGAAAACGCAACACTTCACACACTGCACATTTTCAATTTTTTTTCTTTCCCCTCCTCTTCCCTCACTCTCCCACACTCGAAATCACACACACCACCCTTCCAAACCAATTTTTGCACTCCAGGAGGCAATTCAAGTAATTTCAAACACACACACACTCTCTCTCTCTTCGTATTCTTCACCACAGGTATGGATCTTTACTTTTTCTGTGATTTTTGCTCATTTTCTTGTTTTAAATCTACTTTGTTTTATGCTTTGTATAGATTCACATGATTGAGGGTAGAATATTTTGATTTTAGGAATTTAGGTTGAGCAAAAATACAATGCATCTTATTTCTAGTGAGAGAAAGGGATGAATTTAGGCAATGAGAGTGTTTTGGGGTGTTTTGGGATGGTTAATCATAAAATGGTGACTCTCTATTGCTTGAATTGTCTGGGTTTGTTTTTGTTGAATTATTTGAAGTGTAGTTTGTTTGAATTTGGGCAACGAATGTTGGAAATTGGTTTGAGCATACTGTTTAGGTTTATACTTATTATTTTTGGGAATAAGATGTTTATGGCGTCATAATGCCAAAATTCTAACAACGATTTTTCCCTATTGTTTTTGTTGTTTGGGTTGGATTGATTTGTTTTGCAGCTATGGGTCCTAAAAAATTATCGACAAAAGCGACCAAATTGCCAACTAAATGGGCTAGAAGCGAAGGCAGTTCCCGCAATCCCCCACCAGCAGCAGCCCCCATGGTTTCTTTCAATCAGAACCATATGTGTGTCCAATTTGCAAACCCAGAGTCTCATGCTTGCTTTGAGCAATTGGTCAACAAAGATTTCGAGCCTACAAGATAGCTCAACTGGGGGTCTATGCAACAAATTGGCATAAACAAGGATTTTCGGGGATGGACATCACAGCTAGGCTGAAAGGGATTTTTTGCGATCGCTGAGCCTGCTTATAGAGAATTGACACTTGAGTTTTATTGTTCCCTTCAAGTTGATCTGAAGGTAATATCAGTCCGAAAGAAGATGCTGCGATTCAGGTTGGGCACCAAGCAGTTTGAGATGAGTGTCAATGATTTAGCTGTGGCAATGGGTTTATATACGGAGGAGGAGCTGCATATTGATGCCTATCATGAGACACTTGTTGGCTTTCTAGATGATAATGTCCCTAATCAGGTGTGGGACAAATTTGCTCCGGTAGGTAAGAGATTCAATGCCTTAGTCTCTAAGGCATCCCAGTTTACTTCCTTCAGTCTACGAGTTCTACATTTTCTTCTGATGAAGAATATTTTTGGCAGACAGGACAGTGGAGGGGCTGTGACCAGACAAGAGTTATTCTATTTGATGTGCATGTATGAGGACAAGAGGTGCAATGTGGCTTATTCTCTCATGCGATTCTTTGATGATCAATGCAAGAAGGGCAAGTTTGGAGCATTGTTTGGAGGGATGTATATCACCAAGCTAGCTAGGAGCTTAGGTGTTTTTGATGGCTTGCCTCCGATGACATTAGACAGCATGCCTAAGTTGATCGGTTATGCCATATTATTAAGGATGGATAAAACGAAGCGCTTCATACCAGCTTTTGCCCCTCCACCAGATCCAATAGCTCCTGAGCCAGTTTTAGTGCCCACTACTCAGCCTTCTGCTGTTGCCAGTACTTCTGCTTATGCCGATACTTTTGCTGCTACTGAGCCTTCTTCCTCATCAGTCGTACCTCCTTTCTCCGGCCTAACTCCATTTCGAGATTGGATGTCATATATGGGAGCTGATGATGCAAATGACAGGAAGCCCACCAAGTTTGAGAGACAAATATGCCAGTTGGAGAGGACCATGACAGGTCTTCAAGTCCAGCAGAACAGACTCCTCACTAACCAACATCAGATCCTAACTATGTTGCAACGCCAACAGGAAACACTTGAGATCGAGGTGCAGAACCGAGCATGGCTGCAGCAGTCCATGCTAGATTATTGGGAAATTCAAGGGTATGTGCCTCCTAAGCCTACACCGCAGCCATAGCAGAGACAACCTCTGGTTCAGGTAGAGTCAGATGATGACAAAAGGAGTGACAGCTCTGATGACGCCCTAAATGATTGATCCTTCCAATTTTTTCTTTTTCTTTTATTCTTTTATATATTTTACGCTTTGGATTACTATACTTATACTATTTAGGCTTATTTTTATTTTTATCTTTCTTTTTATGTTTTATTTTTATTTTCTTTTTCTTTTTCTTTCTTAGCCTAATTTGAGTTTATAGAACAGATAATGACATGGCATGGACTAAGGAACAGACTAACAGGGGAATTTGATAACAGGGCAGTTTCTCTATATCTCTCTTTTCCCCCTTATATGTTTTTCTTTATACTCATTTTCAAACACATTGGGGACAATGTGTTATTTAAGTGGGGGAGGGATATATATTTATTTATTTGTTTATTCTTTCTATCCTGTTTTGTCTCAAGCAAGCTAAATTGTAATAATGGTATGAATTGAAGTGATTCCCTTTTTAGCTCGTAATTGATTGTTATTTTTGTCTATATATGACAATCTCTCATTGATGTTTGGCTCGATTAACTTGATCATTTGCTAAGGATTAAGTGTGGTAGTCGTAATTAGGGAATTAAATTGATGAAATCTGTATTCCTGGAGTTTGAAACCTTAGTTACATTTTTGAGCATATATTGATTCCTTTGTGACTTGAGTTAAGATTAGTAAGATACACTTAATATCTTAGATTCCTTGACTATTTTTCTATATTTAAAAAAAAAAAAAAATAATGATACAAAAAAAATTCCATATGGAGCTTTGAAAATTTTTCCCTATTCCGCTAATTTTGACTCTTCTAACCTAAGGAGTTGGAATTATGAATTGTGCTAATAGCCATTTGGATTCGTGATTCTAGTTGAGTAACCGAGGGTCGGCATCACAAATATTTACCTTCACATCAAAAGGCTAGCATGACGATTCAAACAAGTTGGGCTCCTTAATTAATAAAAAAAAAAAGTGCAATAAAGTTACATTTGAATGTTAAAGTCAACAGAAAAATTGAGAGAGTAGTCAGGTGCCTAAGAGAAAATCTTTCATTTCTTAATTTTGTTTGGCTTTTGTTTCTTTGGGATTGTATGCTCAATCTTTTAACTTTGGAATTTAGACTTCAGGATTGTGAGTTTTATCTTTGAGTTTGAGGTTCTTTGATTTGTAGATCCTTCAATTTAACTGCTACGTTTGAGAATTAGTTTTTGATTATGAAAATCGAGCCTTACTAATTTGAGTATTGTTGACCATTGTGTTTTCTTTTGGCTTTAGAGGGGTTGTCCATTTTCTAAACTATTATTGTGATTTAGTTTACTTGAGGACAAACAAAAACTCAAGTGTGGGGGAATTTGATAAGTGCTAAAAACACTATATTTTGGCCCTTATTCTTAATATATTTTATGCCTCCAATCGAGTTTAACCTGCTTGTTTAGTGCTTTCACAATTCTTTTAGTTAATCCTATGTCAAATAATGCCATGATCCAAATGTGACCTAAGATGGTGAAGATCCAAGCCAAAATGCTGATTTTTGGAAGAATATGGGCTGCCACGGGTTGAGTTATGGCTGGGATTCCAACTGTGTGATAAGAGCAAAGTGGCAAATTATCCAGTAGCCTTGCACGAGTGGAGGCACAGCTGAGATTTCACCCATGGGAAGTTACATTTTTTTATTTTTCTGTTGCGCTGGAACCCTAGCCGTGGGTTCAGTGTTGCGAGTTAAAATTTTCAGAAATATAAAACCATATCTGATAGCATTTTGGAGGGGAGTCGCCTAGGGATTAGAGAGAGGATAGTAAGGGAAAGAAGAATTTGAAGATTGACGATCAAATAACAGGATTTCTCTACACTTTATTCATGAATTGTTTGGGATTTCTTACTTCTTTAATTCTTTCTTTGGTTTCAATGTTTGATATAAACTAATTCTTTCCAATTTGGGTATTGATGAATCCTAGAACCTTTTGTATGGATTGAATTACTTTTTATTCAATTAAATCATTCCTTGAGTTGTTTTATCCTTATGATTATTATTGCTTATTACCAATTGATAATTGCATGCTTGTTAATTGGGGATTGTTTTCATATAATTGACTAGAGATAGCTTTATGTGAATTGATCACTCATAGAGTTTGAGAGTTGATTGGGGCACTAGAGATAGGCCTACAAGACTTCTTTGGCAGATAGTTTCCTGAATCTAATGCATAACTCAATTGAGTTTGCTTGAGAAGAGATTCCTTGCAATCCTCTTGGGAAATAGGGATTTAATTACTCGAGAGAGATTTTTATCTAATTTAGTGAAATGTCAATTCAACTTATGGAATGAATTTGATTGATGTGTGATTCATGATATACAATTAGGGGCTAAGGGGATTCAATGCTTGAATAGGCCTTTATCCCTGATTTCATCTCCTTTTTCCTTCTTGTTATTTTACTTAAATCAAATTTTATTTCAGTTTTAATATAACTATAATCATTCTTATCAAACACTAATTTGATTAACTAGACATTAACAGACATTTTAGCTAGTACTTACCTAAAGTCTCTAGTGAAACGATAACTCACTCACTATTGTATTACTTGTGCGATCTGTACACTTGCAGAATACACATCATTACACCACCGAAATGATCGAAAATTCATTGCAGGGTGGAATGCTTTCGTTATATTCTAATATACTTAAAGCGAGTTGTCATGCCAATACTACTCGCCATCCAAAAGATTTCCTAAAGTTAAGGTTAGGCAAGGAGCCTATTATTATGTAAAGTGATGCATGAAAGCTAAATTATACTTAATGATACAAATAAAGATTATTTCAAAAATTTTTCCTTAACCAAATAGCAATCATTTTATTTTCCTTTTTATTTTAAAAAAATGTGGCAACTAGTCCATAGTGGAGTTGCTAGTTGTGAAACCTCACGCCCCTCCCTCGCTCGGGAGAACTTGCCTTCAAGAAAGGCGAGCGATTTTTAAGGAAATCATGGAACGAGTTTCATTGCTCACGATTGGAACAGCTGTCATTTGGAAAATTGATTTTTTATTTTGAAAAGGATCCAAGAGTCACCACCCCTAATTTATTTTAAATTGAAAAATTAAAGAAAAACTCAAGTTGTGACTTCAATTCATTAATTTTGCAATTAATTTACTCAAGGATAAAAAATCACTAGTCTTCGAATCAAGTTGAGCTCAAAGACTAGGTTTTTTGTTAAATAATCTAAATTTTGGCTTTTAAATTTAATTTGACTTTGAAAATTAATTTCATGAATGACAAATATTAAATGACAATCATAAGTGTAATATGAATGCCTGAAAATTAAAGAGCAATTAAGTAAAATATCCATGAATTAAGGAAAGTGTTCCCTCTAGTTCTTATGGATTTTAGGAGAACCACATAATCGCTCATTAATTCCAAAACCATTAAATCAACTAAATATACTAATTACATTGGAAAATAAAAGGAGAAAAAAGATTGTTTGAGATTTGAATTTAGATTCCAAACGTGCTTATGTACCCCATTGAATGAGGATCAAAACCTATGTAGTTTATTTCATGATTAAGTAAAAGGGTTTAGGGGTTAATTAGATTGATTAATTTGATTTGGCTTTGTGGGTGAGAGAAAAAGATTGATACCCTAGATTTTGGTTGGCGGAAAGTTTTATTGGACTAAAGTTTCGTTATATTGGGACCGAGTGATTTGATTGATTAAGCGATTAATTAATTAATTAAAATAATTAATTAACTAATTAATGCAATAAAACGGATGGATGGATTAATTAATCAAAATGATTAATTAATTAATTTGGATAAAGGGTGGATTTGAAAAAAAAAAAAAAAAAAAAAAGAGGTTAATTTGATTTTAAAAAAGTTATTAATTAATTAAGTAAAAAGGTTAATTAATTGAGTGAGGTCAATTAATTGAGTGATTAATTTTAATTTTAAAAAAGAGTTTTAGTTAATTAAAAAGATTAATTAACTTTGTTAGAATGAGATAA
Organism: Reutealis trisperma; assembly: GCA_947687605.1. Lineage (NCBI taxonomy): Eukaryota > Viridiplantae > Streptophyta > Magnoliopsida > Malpighiales > Euphorbiaceae > Reutealis > Reutealis trisperma. Next base: position 9,110 of record CANTUT010001259.1, on the reverse strand, counting down.
TTAATTAATTAAAAAGATTAATTAATAATTAATTAAAGAGTAGTTGGAGGGAGAAGAAGAAAGGAATAAGAAGCTAGCTATCAACTCTAATTCAAGGAGTAAGAAAAAATAGTGAAAATAAGGGAGTATTTATAGATGAAGAGTGTGAAGTAAAAAAACCAAAAAGGGTTAAAAAGTGGGCCAACAAGAGGAGTATTTTGAAAAATTCGAGCTAAAAAATGAGACCATTGGTGCACATCCGCGCAAAGCCTTTGTGGATCTACTCCATGTTTGTGCGTATCCACACCAAGTCTGTGCGCCCCAAATAACAATTATTTGAAAGCTAAAATTTCCTTTAGGAGCGCTGCCCTTGAACTTTCGCTCTCAACCGGCTAATGAAACCAATGCACTAAACTTAGCAAATGTTAAGCTTTGACTGAATAATGAGGATATAAAATTAATAATTCACAATTAAGCATATACATGCAAAAGCAAATTTAACACTCTAAACCAATTTGAATTGAAACTAATAACCCTACCTGTTTGGGCCTGTTGATTTTAGCCAAGTTTAAGTGGACTTTCTATTTTTTAGTCCAATACAAGATATAAAATTTATCCCTTGTCACTTTTCAATTTTTCATTTTTAACTAAAATATTTATTTTGCAATAAAATTTCTTTTATTAATCTGCATTGAGAAAATATCCCAATATACTACTTGAAAGGGAGAAAACCGTTACCTAGAATATTTATTCTATAATAATCTTATCCTGCTTTATTAATCAGCTTGGATTGTATTTAATCATTAAATATACATATATATATATAGAGAGTCAGAATTATCAGTATGAATTTTACAAGGTTCTTCTATAACCTGTACGTGGATGAATTAGTTACACATATGAGTATCAATTATATACTGCATCATTTTTCCTTACTGGATATCGTCTCCGGAAGTTTAAAAGTAGGACGCTTATCAACACCCTTCCGCGAGTACTCCCTCCATCTTCTAGCAGCTGCAGCAGCTTTCTTCGCTCTCTCTTTCACTTCCTCCTCTACAACAAAATACATATACATGCAAATACACTCAAATTTTGATGGACAAAATTCAAATGCATGCAAATACACAAGTTTGTTGCTACAAATGAAAAGTTCTAAACTTCTTGAATAACCATCATTATTATGGTTTAAAAGAACGTGCATATATGTTCTGAAGTTTCAACAACAAATTAAACAACTTAATTAAGTCATAAGAAACTAAAACTTTTGACCTTGTCCACATTAAATTTCATTTGAAATACAACTCACACCCTGTTTGGATTGGAGGTCGATAAGTGAAATAACATTTCTCCAAATTCTAATTTCTTATTTATGGAAGGAGGTTTATTTGAAGGTGAAGGGCAAGGCTTAACCCTTCTTAAAGCATTTTCAATGCATTTTTTATACATATCAAACTTTTTATTATAAAGAGTTGTATCAAAAAATAAAGCTGCAATGTACTTTTTATTTTTAAAAAATAAAGAAGAGAGTTGATCTGACTCTCCACATTTAGAGAGTCAATATCACTCTCTATTCTTAACTTTAATTAATGCAATACAAATTTTTATACACTTTATTTAAGATAATTTTAATCCTATTTTTTCTATTGAACAAACTTAAAGAAAAAAAATTAAAATAATTAATACTTATGGAATAAAGTAAAATAAAGAGCAAAACATAGAGTCCACTGAATTTAAATAAAAATTTCTACTTTTTATTAATTAGATGCTTTTTATTAAACAAAATATACTCTTTAAAATAAAGAGTACCATTGGAGATGCTCTTACGCTTCGAAACTTCTAAATTTTTATTATGGTATGGGAGCTAATGACCCATCAAAAGATGAAACATAATCCTCTTTTTTGTCCTTTTATATCTTGTTTTATTTTAGTTACTCTGAAATATGAGGAGGTTAAGACCCAAGTTTGAGTCCCCCATGCCTCCCAATGAACTTACCTTCCCTCCCCTAAATAAATGATACAAGTAATTCACACATGTGATTTGTGATACACATACATATTACCATGCCAAATGGATTCAAAAGAGCAATTGATTATAACTTTACTAAAGTACAATACGATTTTGGAGTTGTTTGAATTGTTATTATTTTTAAATGTGTTAAATAAATGTACATATGCTTTAAGATGTTAGATTCTTTCATTGTCTTCATAAGAAATTTTTAGGTAAACTTAGTTTACCATCTAAACTATAGACCAAATCAATAAAAATAAGACATTTTGAATTAAATTTTGCCACATCAATTATGATTCCACATCATATAATTAATGAATTTAAAATTATATTTAAAGCCTTTTTTTACTGTTAAAAAAAAAAAGGCCATCAAAAAAACTTCTGTCTTCTCTTTTCCAAGCCACAACACCCAGTTGCAGCCATCGCCGACCGATGACTGCCGGCCAACAATTGAAGTTGTATATACTTTTGATTACTTCAGAAATCACTCTCTCTCTCTCTCTCTCTCTATGTTTCTCTATACTTCAAAGTAAGGAACTGGGGGGCAGTTGGTCTAACTAAGTTTTAAAGCCAGAAGATGAATTATAGTTCTTTAATCATTGGATTATATCATCAATAGGATTTGTGAGCTATTCAAATTTTTAAGCAATATATTAATAGTGCTAGATTTTTTCAAGGGAACAAAGCCCATCTTATTATTAATTCAAAATCTTTTCTGGGACAAAGCCCAGAAAAGATTTATGTAAAAGTATACCTTTTTTTATTTTTATATTTGAATCTACTGTGGTTGTTTATTCCATCGAACTCCATGTATTTTATTATTAAACTAGAGAAATATGTCAAACCAATAGAACAATTTCCCATTTCTTAATTTTTCAGGCCATGAATGGAGTTGTGAGGGATGAAACACTGTCATTGGTGGGTGGTGGCTACAATGAACACTGTCATGGGTGCTGTGGTTTAGAGAAGAGAAGCCAGAAGTTGTTTTTGATTTTGTCTTTTTTTTTTTTTAACAATAAAAAAGGCTTTTAAATATAATTTTAAATTAATTAATTATATGATGTGGAATCATAACTGATGTGGCAAATTTAATTGAAGTGTCTTATTTTTATTAGTTTGGTCTATAATTTAAATGATAGACTAAGTCTACTAAAGAATTTCTCCTGTTTTCATATATCTTTTTGTTGAGCATGTGCTTGACTCCTCTAATATTTCAATTTTTTCTAGGTTGTTTCTTGACAAGATTTATCCTTTTCCATGCAAGCTGCAATCTGTTTTACTCTTTGATGTTCTCTGTGTTATAATTTCTCTCAAGTTTTTGTAAATTATTTTGAAGTTAATGTATAGTCCAGTAAAAAGGTATTTTCATTTGTGGTAAGGGTTATAACTTTACTAATTGGCATACCACGGCTTGGGACTTGAAAATTCAATGACTAAGGCTTAAAAAATTAATGGAATTCATTACTAATAGAATCAAAATGATCGCTGAATTGATCAGAAAATTCCTTCAACTAGCTAGAATTAATATTAAAGGAAAAGTTAAGCAAATAAAAAATATACTAGCACCACACAATAAATAGGTTCTAGGACTCATTCATATCAAGAAAGAGTCACAATTTCTAGGGTTAGAATTACATTAAACAACTCAGAGATAAAAGCATACTTTGTTAAAATTTTGTTGACTGAAAGCTTCACTAAAAACATTACAAGCATGATTTTTTTATAGACCCAAACTAATTTTAAACCTTTACTTAGTGGTCTTTTTAAGAATTTTCCCTATTTTTATAGACATAACTCAAAGATAAAAGCATATTTGTTGGAATTTTGACTGAAAAATTCATTTAAAACATTATAAGTATGGTCTTTATAGATCCAAACTAATCTTAAACCTTTACTTAGTAGGACTTCAAAACTAGTCCCTTCTTCTTAAAGGATTTGAAGTCCCAAAAATAAATTAAATGGAATACCATTATTCTAACTAAAGAGAACTCTAAGATAGGACTTTAAGATAAATATTAAGTACTAAAGAAATAGGGATATATTTTCCATAAAACTTGAAGATACAAAATTGCCCTTAGATATAACGTACTTGACAGCAAACTTACATACAAATATATGGGGAAAGTATAAAAAAAAAAAATCATGTGATTTGACCCTTTTATACTTATGGCCCTGGAAAATTTTTTTTTTTTTTTAAAAGAAGAGGCCTATGATTTATTTTGTTGGCAGTTTGAGATCTCTGCCATTGACACTTTTAGTCAACGATAAGATGGCATATTCAACGTTGTTGTAGCACTGACGTAGAACTTGTGAGCCTTACTTTTTTATACTTTTTTATCTGTGGCTATCTAAAAAAATAAATAAATAGTGAAATCCACAAGTGTCACGTCAGCGCCACGTCGATGTTAATTACATCACGTTAGCGTTGACTAACAGTGTTAAAGTTATAGACCCTAAGTGTTAACAGATTAAATCACAAACCCCTTTTGTCAAAAAAAAATAAAAATTCATAGACCATAAGTGAAAAAAGATCAAACCACATGATATTTTTTTATCTTTCCCCTAAATATATTTTCTCAAAAAAAAGATATAAATATAACTCTAAAATGATAAGAAATATAATATAATATTTGAAATAAATCCTAGATAAAATCTAAACCATAATTCTAAAATTCTTATGTTTTTAAATTGAATTTTCTTGATTTCTTTGTATGCATAACTAATAAAGTAGATTAATTACTATACAATCTCTGGGATATATATAACCGATAACACTATTTTGAAAATTAATTAAAAGATCCTCATATTTGCATTTCGTCGAACATATCAGCCCTTCTGTTAATCAATTATGTAAACATAATTAAAATATAAACTTGTATTGTGACAAATCAAATGAATCATAAACATAATTATTATTTATTACCTAAATAAATTCAAAATATTAATTTTCAAATTTAGCAATTACTATAATTTAATAAAATTTATAGCATAAATCACCAAATTATAATATATATTTATGATATTTTAAATATATTTCTATTTTAATTATATAATATTTTTTAAGTTATAATTATGACATAAGAAATAGTAATTACTATACTAATAAATATAATTTATTAAGTTACTCTTAATACTATTAACACTTCAAAAACTAGAACATATTATGTAAGAAAATAAGTATATATTACATGTCTTTCCAATACATAATGTATATAATAAATTGTAGTAACTTGAAAAATTATTATTATATTTTAATAAAATTATTAAAATATAAGGATAATGTAACTCATTATTTTTATCTTTTTTTAAATTATTTCCACTCAAAAAAACTTATAATCTGAACTAAAAAAAAAAAAAATTAATGGTCATTATGATAGTCGTATGTATTAAGAACATAATTATGATTTGTAATCTGATAAAATTTTCAATTTTATTATTCAATTTTTGCAATTATGGTAATTAATTAAATTCATAACCCAAATCACCTATTAATTATATAACATATATTTATGGCTTATCTCATATATGTATAAAAGGAGAGTTTGAAAAGTGGATGTGCATATTTTTCTCTCTCAAAAAAATATTAATTCAAACAAATCATTATGGTAATTTAAATACTAAATAAAATGTAATTTAATTTATTTCAATTATTATCATTTAAATAAATTTATAAGAAAACCATCAAACAATCATTAATCATTTATAACCAACAATTAAACAATTAAAAACATAATTATGAGTTGTAACCTAAATATAATTAATGATATTAAATTTCATAATTGTAATAAAGTTTGTGACTTAAACAATTTATTTATAATAGACTTTATGATGATATTTAATTAATAGTAATTTATTTATTAAATATATTTTTAAAATATTTCTAATATTTATTTACCTTTTGTAATATATATATAAAATAAACAAATATATTTATAAAAATATAAATAAATCCCTTAAAATATAAAATTATTGAGAAAAAATAATAAAATATATCAATCACATGCAAGCACGGTTTAAATTGCTAGTTCCTCGTATAACTGAAACTAAACAATAATTAACCGTCATTCTTTTAACTTTTAAAATAAGCATGTAGGCCCCGTTATTTGTAGGCCTTGTTTGCATGATGGATTAAATCCATGGATTTGAACAAAATCTATAAAATCAAAAACCCACATGAAAATTCTTTATTTTTAAAAGTTTTTGAGTATGATGGATATTAACAAATCCATAAAATGTAACTTAATTTTTCATATCAAATAAAAAATTAAGTTACAATTCATGAATTTTGCAAAATCCATCACTGAAATCCTTCAATACAAATGAGACCTAGATTTATGAGGTTAAAGTTCGAGCTTTAGCAGGTGGAAGGTTTAGATATGAAACCTTCCACTTAGTTTCATACTGTCATATCTCCCAAAATGAGTACAAACAATCCTAGTACCTGAATTTTTGTAGTCTTTTGGCTTGTCCCAAAGATTGCTCCAGTATGACCCAGTTTCATCAGAATCTTTCTGCTTCATCATCCTTATTTTAGCTTGCTCCTAAATGAATTAGGACACTCGTTTATTATTTCTAGCCACATAATCAGTATCAGAACCTTTTTATTATTATTATTATTATTATTTTTTTACCGTCTAATCAGATAAAAAGAACATGCAGCAAGACAAGTGTCTAAAGAGGGGCAGCTGTATGGGATTGACAGAATGCCAGCAGCAATGACTGAATAGCTAATTTTACTAAAAATATAGTGAATTTAGTCGCTATTGCCGAAATTTAATAAATTCCTTTGCCAAAATGAATGAAAATATAAGGTAAAGCCTAATTTTAGATCAAGAATTATGTAACTTTGATATCATACTGAACTTTCATAAGTTCTCACTTCAATACAACTACAAATACTCAATCATTTCAAATAATCGACTACGCGTCCAAATCAACCCTAATGCTATTCAAAATTTGATGACAATTAGAGTACTCCAATGGACCAAATTTTGGTGAAAGGATTAACAGAATTTTAGCAATAATGATTGAATAGCACATGAAATTAAAATTGGGTTGAAAAAATTGATGCTTCAAAAACAATTTCATTTGAGTGACTAAATGTGGAATGTACCCCTAACTAAGGGATAAGAATTCCTACCAAGACTTTTGCTTGCCTTTTTTCCCATCGAGAACTTGCCTGACAAAACAAGTAGTTAAAAATTAGTTATAATTGGTATGTCAGTAATGATAAAATGATAACAAAATCATCATGATTTTATCTATAATGGCAGAACAATTTTCATTCCATCAATAGAAAAACTGCAATAAAGTAAAAACATAGGTAAAAACTCAAAGTCACTAACTCTCTTACCATTCTGAAAACGTCTACTGCTCCGGATCCCATTCCTGAAAGCATTAGTGCAACCTGATCATCATTCAGAAAACACCTGAAGTTTCAGCAATTGATAATTTACACAAGAAGCAAGTCACTATCTGTACTTGAAATAAACATATTATCTTCATTGTTGACATTATGCCTGCTTCAGAGCTCATATCATATGATGTATCCGTCATTATTTTCTTAAAGCGGAAAAAAAGAATGATCAAATATCAAATGCTATACTTGTATTCAATATTCATGATTAATCTGCCACCACCTATTAATTATAGTGAACACCTAATCAGTGAGGTGGGCGTATTTAATACACACCAGACAGTAGTAACAACATGCCTTGGGATGCTATGGACAATAGTTATTCATGCATCCATCCTCCTCAGGATAATGGAACATGCCAGACACCTTGGACAGACCTAATATATAACAGGCTAATTTGGCATTACTTCTGCAAAAAGTTGATTTGAAAAAAAAAAATTAAAAAAAAAAAATCTGCCGATGGACAATAACTACTTGTCCCTTAATTTTTATGCGTTTATAATTGTCTTGAACAAAACTTTAGTTATAAGCTTTGTCTAAAAACTAAAATCAATTTTTAGAGCTATAAAAGCCAAATGACAAGTGGCTTTCATCCGTTACCCCACGACATTTCTTCCTTGTTTTTTACCAAAAATCAGTTTTTTGCCCAACTCTACAAATGTAATTAATAGGCCCTGATACAAATTCTGAAATAGCACAGGTTCTGGTTTTATTCACATATTCTTTAATTGGAAAAGAGGGATGGCAACAAAGCATCAAAAATAAAATCATTGAATTCTACACAAAATTCCATGAAGTATATATGAGTAGATTGTCATGCCTATGCCATAAACATATCCTATTTTTCCTATGATTAGACATTATCTTACTCTAGAAATCAGAAATGTATTATTTTATCCTCATTAGCTGACACTTTCTGTTCTGTTGTTAGCATTATCTACCAAAGAAATCCCTTTCCTTTTAAGTCACGGGAAAGATATGAGTCAATCCCAAAAACAGGAGTTTTACTATATTTTTAGCTTCCCTCAGCAGGCAAAACATACTACAGTAAGATGTACAAGCCCATAATAATAAGAACTTCTATGGAATATTGTTTTTTTTTTTTTTTTTGTGCGCAAATTAAACAGCTAATTAACATGAAAGTATTAACTTACATTTACTCTTTCTACTCTGCGCATTTCATCCTCGAGCAAAGATAGTCGTGCAGCAGAAGTCCAATGGATACAATCAACTGGGCTGAATCAAAACAATTTATAGATTAGTTAACTCTACTAATTAAAGGGATAATAGTAACAGAAGCAGTGCATGAATTATTATATTTAATCAAAAAAAAAAAAAAGAAATTGCAAAATATAAAGTATTTGAACATGAAAGAAATTGACCAACTGTCAATTGCTTGTTGCACTAATTCTGAGTTTCCATGCTGGCTGTATACTCTTGCTCTTCCAAAATCCTCCTCAATTCCAAATACATCAGGGGCCACATTGCAACAATTTTTGCAGCCTGCAGTAGAGAATTAATCAATTAACACATTAATTAATCTAATTTAAATTTATTTATGATAGTAAAGAAAATACCTATGCAGCTGAACTCATCAACTAATGCCAAATCTCTAGGGCTAGAATCATCCAAGAAAGGATTGATTGCTGTCAAAGCATATCCATGAATTTCATCATAAACCATTCGCTGCACAGGATCACTAAGAAC